>CM035424.1:160758340-161358340 GCA_020310875.1 Ceratopteris richardii | reverse complement strand
AAGCTCTAGACATGAAAGGTATGCATATTCCTACGGAGAAAGAGACTATGGTCCCCGACAATATGAAGAACAGGAATCTGACAAAGTTAAAAGACATGGTGGCCATGACGCCTACAATCGCCATTCATTTGCGAATGGTCATGCAACACTTTGCATTTCCCACCCAAGAGAGGTTCACAATGCCACCTAAAAAGATATGGTTTAGTTTATACCTAGCTGATGCTTTTGATTTGACGATCAACATGCCTCACTGGATTATCGACCAAATCCACTTGGCTCATCAAAGGTGGTATAAAAAACAAAAGTCTGTACTGTACGGATGCTGTGCTCTGACCAGGATTGTGTACAGATGTCTCACATATGATGTACCAGTGCAAAGGGCACTCATTTGGACCAGGGTACAAGAGTTTCAGCGCCGATTATCCTCCGCAGGACCACCATCCAAGAAAATGAGAGGCGCCGTTCAGATGCCCTGCGCACAACCCCGCGGTGCAACATTGACTCCAGAGACCACTCCACGACTTCCAAGGCGGGTACAACCCTTCACCATCAGATTACCAAGGCACAACACTGACGGACCTAATCTGGTGTTCCCACCCGTACCAACCGACCTAGAGTTTCCTCACGGATTCACTTTAGAAGACTTAACTGATGAGGAGGTAGCCAGAATCATTGAGGCTGTTAACGCAGAAGTCGAAGCAGAACAAGCTAGTGGACAACAAACTGCTACAGACCAACCCCATCCCAGACAACCAGAAATCGTCGATGTGGAGGGTGAAGAAGAAGAAGGACAAGAGGAGGAACATGATGGACAATCCGAGGAAGAAGAGCAGGAATATGATCAGGAAGCTCTGGAGGTACTTGAAGGGGCCCCAGCTTATACGAAAGCACTGAAAAAGCTCTATGACACCATGAATAGAGTTCAAGAGCAACATAGACTGTCCCTAGCAGCAGGCAAGGCCTTTATGAATCAGATCCTTGAGGAGGAAGGCGTCGACGAGCAATATCATGCCACCCTTGACATGATATCTGAGGCATTAGGTGTCCCTGAAACAGTGCATGCCGCCCTTGCACAAGCACGAAGAACGGAACGAAGATATGGCAGCCGCCCCCCTCGAGCAGGAAAGCAGATGAATGTACTAGTATCAGAACCACAAGGCACATCCACAACCACGGGCACCGCACACACTGTCCACGATACTGAGGAAACCCATGTATGAAGTGCACCTCCGTCACCCCCGTTGCCACCCCTGCCTCCATCTCCACCACATTCATCTCCCACAACCAGTGTAACCACTACTGTCACCGCCTCCGAGTCCACTACCCATACCGAAGCACAGACCGTCACTCAATCCACACAACCCCCACACCCTATCTCCACTTCATTTGTCCATACGACCACTGAAACAGTAGTTCTAACTGCTGCCACAGAAGGTCTCAACCCCTCGATCACACTTCCGGGCAGTTCGTCTTCACAATTGCACACACCACTGTACACTTTCACCACTATCACCGCACCCACAATTCCACTATTCACAATCACTCCCACTACTGCATCCACCGTTGATCTTATGGACATCTGCCCCACCTCCGCACCTCTCCCTCCCCCCATGCATCCACCATCTCCCATTCCCCCACCTCCCACTTCACCATTTTCCAGCACCACATCCACACTGCCATTCCCCTTCCCCTTTCCCTTCCCCTCTGCATTCAACCCCCTACCAACATCCACCCCTATCAATAATGTATTTAATAATATGTATCAGTGTATGTCGCAACTACAACAGCACTACCAACATCTTGATAACTAACATACACGACTCTTTCGAAGTCATGAGGAACTTCAACTACGCTTCATGGATCTCGAAAGGGAAAAGCGGCTACTACAACAACAACATACCACCTTACAGGAACAACACGAACAGTTAGTAGCCAACCCACCCCAGTCAGATGCAGAGGAAAGACAACATATGGATGAATTGCTACACTCCCAGATAACGGAGAATCTCAAACTTAGACGCAACCTAGCCCTCCTACGAAAACACATGTCTACAGCTCTCGAAGAGAATAAACGGCTGCAGAAACAGAATGAAGAGAACTTGGAAGCAGCCATGGAAGGTTCCCCGCAGGAAATGGACCCAAAAAAATTCAAGGCCATTCCCTCAGAAAATATGAAAACTGTGTTAGAAACCCATGCCGACCTCCTGGAGGCCCATGCAGCGTTAGAGCGAGAAAGGGATGATCTACTTAAGCAACTGGCGACTCAGCAGGAGTCACCAAGCAAAGCCAAAGCCACAGACGACACATCCGAAGAGGTCACAAAACTCACGACAGAACTCGAAGAATTACGCAGCAAAGTCATGCAATACGAACGTCAATCCTCTCCCCTTATCGAGCCCGAGCCTGAAGATCTAGTGCCAATCGAGATACAGGAAACTTTCGAAGACCCGTATGTTCCCATGCCTGCACCAGGGGGCAAGCAAACAGAAGAGGGCATGGACACCATAGAGATAGAGGCTCCTGAATGGATGCAGAGGTTAGAGAAAGTGGCCACAACCCATGATGATAGAGTGGCAGTTCAGATAGCATCTATGTCACACTTGGAAGAAGTAGTCATAAAATCAGATTACTTTAGGAATCTCTCCCATCATAGGTGGATCGGCACATCCGACGATTTGTATGTTCCTTTCTGTGTCCTAATGGCGGATTACAATGCGGAAATCAAGAGTCACACATCAAAAGAACCAACCTCGGCTACACAGTTGGCACCGGACGACATCCCAGCAAGTGCCAAGCAGGGCAATATTCATCAACCGACGTGGAGGATTCGTCTACTGGAAACCTTCCCAAAGATGGTAAGAACATGGAATAACATGCCTTTGTACATCAAATACAACCCATGCTACTGTCCTGTGTTTCAAAGAAGGTCATGGCCGGAATACACAAAAATGGTGCTGACAAACAAAGGATGTGAGAAATGGCTCAATTATGTTTACTTAGCACCACCCAAAGGCCAACCTACCATAGGATACATGATCTTGACGATTCGGCATTGGGGGGTCAGGTTTAAAAATGTACCAGATGTCATGGCCCAAATGTGCCTTAAAATTTTTGAACTCATGTTGATTACCTTCAGGACTTTCAAAAATGTCAAGGAGCCTCATCTGTCAGCTCTTGGATTTAATGAAGGTAATCAGGACCTCATCTACGACATGAGTGCAACACCATCTATTAATGTTGTATATGCATGGCACGCATGCATCAAGTATCTACCAGCCTGCTTCAAACAGACGTTTGAAGAAATGTTCATCACGGGATTCTGGGAATATCACTCAGAGATATTCATTCCCAGACCATCACATTTATTGCAGTTGTTTGCAGTGGAACAAGCTCTCCATTCAGAAAAGTTACGTATACCACATCCAGAGGTTCTCGGGCCGGTAGATTGGGATGCTTTACTCACGGACTTGGCCAAAGGGTTGCGGATTGCAAAACATCACTTAGCACAAGACGTTGTTGAGTACTACATCCAACGACCCACCCAACAAGGGTCTGTCAGGGACGACAGACGCGAGAGAGGGGGGGGTGTTGGAACTGAAGGACTCACTAGGCAAGGAAGCTTAAGAAGGGAGTCAGAGAGAAGAGAAAGTACAGGCAGACAGAGCAGTCAACGACGATCTAGCAAGTAGGCCAATATTTTTTCAAGACATTTATGCACATAAGAGAGGTGGACACAAGGAGAAGGAGCAATTAGGGAGCTCCAGGAAATGTATATCAAAATGTTAGAAGAAATCCCTACAACAATAGTGATTTTCATCACTAAAAACCCTTGTAAATACCATTTCACATTTTTGTAGCTCCATTTTGTGCAAGCCAAGGAGTCCTTGAGCTTGAGGAGCTTTAGAAGTATCTACCTGTCAGTTTTCACATTTTTTATACTTCTTTTGAACCTCCAAATAGGGTAGAGAACCTAATTTTTAACTAGGCCGGACACTAGGTCTGGACAAGGCCAAAACCTAGTAAAAAACTATAAATAGAGCTAGAGAGCTCATTTTTGAGGTTAGCTTGTAATTGAAATGAACTTGTAAGAGCTTTTTGAAAGTAATCTAAGAACTCCATTGCTTCTCACTCTTTGTCTTGCCGTGTGTGCGCGTGTGTGTGTATGTGTGTGCATGCTTGTGTGCTTTTTACTCACGCACTTGTGCCTCCACTTGCTCGTGGTCTTCATACCATCCTCACGTCTTCCCGGATTGACATTAAAGGAGGTGCTACTCATCACTGAGCTACAGTGACCCATCACCTCCACCACTTGGGAAACTTCATATATGAGCAAGGCACCTATTTATATTAAGCCTCAAGAGCAACTTCATATATAGAACAAGGTGACATTGAGCTTCAAGGGTGACTCCATAAGTGGTTGTGGGCATCCATGGCCTTGAGACAAATTCATGCCTCTACGTTCTATGTAAACTTGCAGGGCAACCATTTTCATCTAGGGTAGCTTATCCCTATGAGGGACTTAGGCACCAAGGGAAACTTTAGAGCAAGGCTCAAGCAAGTGTAGCTAGGGCAAGCAAGGGAGTAAGGTGTCCTCACATACAAGGTGGAGAGGACCTCTAATATATACAACAAATTCTACTTCATTATATCAACCAAAGCAATTGATGGTCCTATGTATCAATCCACGTGAATGCCATTAGAGATGACTTGTAAAAAAAGGTCAACCCTCTCACCAATGCACGGAAACTATATCTACACTATAAATCCATAACTACACTTCAAAGGCTCTAAGGTGAGAAATTCTTTAGCTAGAGTAGTTTTTCTATTTTCAAGACTGTTGCACTTGAAGTATTTCAATGCCAATGCACCACAGTGCTCTCTCCTTCTCGAGAGCTCCACAATGATATGCTCAAAGTAGAAAACCAAGCTCATGGGGCTGCACACAGTACTTTGCACAGATGCTACAAAATACACAGAAAAAACAGTACACAGAGGAGCACGAAGACAGACTTCTTAGGTCTTACAAATGTGGTCAAACTTACAGTCTATGACTGACGAGGCCACTATATGTTTTATTAAAGAACATATACAAGGAAGTGTCCGGTGGCCATTTGGCCTTTCACATGGACACTAACGGTAACAATCTCCCACTAAAGGCCAACATGGCCAAAGTAATTATGGGAGAAAAATAAAGAATGATAAAGAATACCTAAGTGTAAGTATACAAACTATACCTCCCATCTGATGGGCATGTTACATAGTATACAAGTGACTGTGTAAGATCAAGAATCAAGTAACCCCATCAAGTGTTGAAAGCTATCCTGTGGTAGAGCTTTAGTCAAAGCATCTGCAACATTATCTAGAGTGTGAACCTTCTCAAGAATAATGCGTTCAGTGGCTAAGCAATCTCTAATGAAGTGATACCTCACCTCAATGTGCTTGGTCTTTGCATGATAGACCAGATTCTTAGCCAAAACAATGGCATTTTGACTATCACTAAGCAAGCGAGGTACATGCTAAGTGTGTACTCAACCCAAGGAGACTCAAGGACTCGTGCCAATGAGACTGTACCTCTATTGCAACACAAGTGCGTATAGTGGGAAATTAACACACATTTAAATGTCAATCCGATCGAACGACCTAACCAAGTGTATGAGGACATGTGCACACATGATGGAAAATGAAGTGGTTCAGTTGATATGTATGAGAAAATACTAATCCACCTCTCAAACACACTAATGACTGAAAGTGTCTGCCGCGATACCTCTTACAGTAGTTTTCAGAAAATCAAGGATTTCTCCCAGCTCCAAGCTCGGAATATAGCCAATAGGCTACTCGTTTTAAAGCTCTCGACGAGACGCATCTATTGAGAGTGGTTTCACTTGATTATGATAATTTGCTTCAAGTTATGACCAAAATAGTGAATGGTGGGAAGCACCCACACTCACGCCACAACTCCTACAAGCTCACACTCACACTACAGTAGCTCAAAAACAGTGGGGAGGGGTAGACAACAGTCTTACACACACATTCTAAGCATCACACACACATACAAGATCAAAGAAAAGATAGAGGAATGCAAGAAAGAGGCTAATTCGAAATTTTGGAGAGCTCCTTCTTCACAATGGCTAAAAAGTCTCTACAAAGAGTCACAAAGTGACTTATATACATGTGCCCTAAGTTTGGTCTTTTCACACAAGAGACCGGCACTTTATTCCAAAAGAGTGAATTTCCTACTAATTTACAAGGGATATTTTACAACAAGTTGGGATTATGCATCTAGAGGACTCCTCTATTGCATTTACATGGCTTTGAGGGAATTCTCTAAGACCTCGAAGAAGAAAAATTATGCCCATTAATTTGAAAATTTTGGGGCTCTTCTCTTGTGCTCCTTTGCTCTGCAACACTCTCCCCCTCTTTGTCTCTGTCGTCCCTTGAGAGGCTTTACTTCTTGTCTTCAGCTTGTTTAAGAGGTCTGAATACACGCATCCAGCGGTCCAAGCGACAACAAGGACTGTCAAAGAATTTGTTATTTTATCCGATGTAAGTCCTTTGCTTCTGTTTTCCCCTTGATATCCCGTACATCACAAATCTGGGTTGCTGCATCCAGTCAGGCTGCCACGCACGCCACCAGTGACTAGGAATGTGTTGTCCTTAGTCACCTCTTTCTAGCTTTTGGTCTTCTGATTTGTCCTGGTTGCACACATCTGACCCGGTTGTATTGTTCTGAGCCTGTTTACTTTGTTGACAACGCACGCTATCAGCGGAAGGATTATTACCTACCAAATATTGTCTTGCACTTCTTCATGTATAGTTCCTGGCCCTGGTCCGTCCTTCCCATGAAATGTCCTCGTTCTGATTGATCTTTAATTCCACTTCTCAGGACCTAGATGATTCGTGTTCTTGCCTGATGCGTGCCCCTGTGGGGCTTTGGGCAGAGGGTGGGTTTCCGGTGTTATGATCTTCATTCTTTATTGAGTCATTTTTTACTTTGATCTTCTTCTTCTTCTTCTTTTCTTGCTTGATTCCCCTTCCACACGTCCCTCCTCGTGAACTCTGTCGTCCCCGACAGGCTTTTTGTGGCGACATGTATAGGTCTGTATGGCTGCTTGCTCTTGTTGGTTCAGAAGATTTGCGTGATATCATAAATGTTGACTTTATCCCATCCTCTGGTGCTTGCCAATGATCCGCAAAAAAACTCATCTCTTAAGCGACCAAAGGTGCATTTAGGTTCGAAGTCATTTTTACAAAAATTTCTGAATCTATTTCGAAGAAGCCGGTGAAAAATGCTTCTTCGAAAGTTTGCATATACGTTGATGGCAAAAACATAACTCGAGAATAATATGCCATAAGTGTTAGGCGGCTTGGAATAGTAGATAGATAAAAAATGAGTGCTTCGGATCCCTGCATAATGCCGATGAAATTTAAAAAAGTATATTTTGCATGCTGGAAGACTTTGATTACGGTAAGTAGCATGCTGAATATCTTATTTGTCATTTTAACTGCTAAATCCAGAACTGTAACATATCTTGCAATCCAAAATTCCATAGTTTTTACCATATATTCCTCAGTTGGTAAGTAATTGTGTGGAGGACTAGGTAACAACGGATAGTTGAGCCACTGATTATTGATATTTCCCTGGCCCTGACCATCCCAAAATTGCATCCAGGCTCTTCTACGGGGTACTGGGCAAAAAGATGGGTTTACTTGGAGCACATAAGGTGATGCTTCCCACTGTACCCGTAGTGTAGGATTCTTTTCCAAAAGCTTTCTTCTCCATACAGGATCTGCCTTCTCAAATTCTTCTTGGGTATACTTGAATGTATCATGTCTGAAGTGGAGATTGTGGTCCAGATCTTTATTTGTCATAGTCGTTATATAGTGTCATGTTTGTTCTTTAAGTAGTCCATAGGGTACACTGAAAGGCTTCAAAATTTGGTCCAAGTTTTTGCTTTCTATCTTAGCTTCCTTCATTACTGTGATGATTTGATCTTCAAATTCAGCCATAAGCTGGGACACCAGTAGTGCCCTTTCCGGTCGGCTTAATTATGCAATTTCCCGAGTGTTATGTTCAATGTGAACCTCCTGTTCCTCCCTTATCCGTGAATGATGTGAGGGGGGAGAGAGAGGACGTACCTCAGTCTCCACAGTAGCCTCTGCGGATTTTGGAACTACTTGTGTCCCCTCAATGTCCTTGTGTGTTAGTTGATCCTGGAGTTGTTTGATTAGCTCCTTCTTTTGCTTAATTTCTTCTTGGGCCTGTAAAATTGTTTGCTTATTCTTTTGGATTTCTTCTGCCACTATTGCGAGTTGATCCGCATCTTCTTTACATTGCAGTAGGTACCGATTTTCAGCTTTCTTCCATTTGGTTCTGAGAGCTGTAGTGTCATCCATGTACCTCTTTTCCCATTCGGCAATGGTGAGTTGCTCCTTCTTGAGCTGATCTTCATACTTAGCTATCTTTGTCTCCAATTCTTTGATATCTTTTTCTGGTCTTTCTTGAACATTTATTGGCTGATCACTGAGAAGGGCGATCATGAGTTCTTTATTTCGATTCCTTAAGTTTTCTGCTTCCTCCATGTATACTTTGATCTGTGATTCCAGTATTTTGCTCCGGGCAGCCATTCGCGCCTTCTCAGTCTCGCTAGCTTCGTATTTTGTCTGTACTTCTTGCAGTTGTGCTTTTAATCTTTCGTTTTTGGTCATTAACTCATTGCACTGCTTTTTGGCTTCTTGGACTTCTTTCTCTTTGTTTCTGAGGTGCTCTCTTTCTAAGTTCAATTGTGCTGAAAGATTCTTACTCTTTTCTTGAAGCTCGTGCTTGTCCTGCATTGCTTGATCATAGTCTTCATCAGCCTCAAGCATTAGTTGTTGTGTGTCTAGTGCGGTTCTGATCATGTCTCGTACTACTAGCTTGAGTTGAGCTATGTTGACATTTAACAACGTCCTAGGTATGCTTGGAGCTTCACCAGATTGCACATCTTTTCCCTGCTCCACGTGGATGGTTTCGTTCTGTGGTTGTCTAATTTGTAATTGTATGTTGTGTGCTTTTTCTTGTTCATCCAAGTCAATAGCTTTTGTGGCGCTCCCTTGAAATGTGACATCCATGGGGGAGGGTTCTGCCACAACTCTTATTGGTGTGAAGGGTTCTTCGTCTTCTAGTTTTTGTTCTTGAGGCTCTTTCTTTGGTATCTTTATGGACATTTCGCGAGGTGGTGTGGCCTCCTTAATACGAATAGTGGAAGTCTCATTAAGTTTTATCACATGCGTACCTTCCTGGTCTGCTTCCTGACTTGTGGTGTTCTTATTAGTATGTGTAGTGTGGCCATCCGTTTTTAGGCCTTCTGCTTCTTCATTGTAGTTAACTTCATTCAACTCTACCCATTGTCCATCATCCTTTGACTCACTTTGGATATCCACATTTAATAGTGAGTTTTATGGTTCTTCTTGTGCATCCGAGGATGAGCTTGAATTGTCCAGCCCTATTTCCCTATACCGATGGACTTTGGTGAGTTTTCTTTTCGCTTCCGTTTCTTGTTGGGTCTGTTGATAATGGTGGCCTTGCACAGGTAAATTGACTTGTCCTTCCGTATATTGGTGCGTCTCTTCCAGGGCCCTAGTTAAGTCTTCCTCTATAATCGGCCTTTGCTCTTCAATTGTTGTTTTCGGCAGTACATGTGTCCTTTTCGTGGCTGGAGCTTCCTCTTCCATTTGCTTGACTTCCCTTAGTCTCTTTGTGCCTCTCATTCTGGGTTGAGAGCTAGTTTCTGCTTCTTCTACAATCTTGACTCCTCTTTTCTTTTTAGGAACAGTGGCAACTTTGGCATACTTCGCCAGGGCCGTTGATGATGGCATTTCTTGCAGGTGCTCTCGAATGCCTAAAGCGTGGTAGATCAGTATTGTCAGGGCCACACTGCCATTGAGGAACTTTTTATTATTCCATTGCTTTTTTGCTTCAAATAATCTTTCTTGGATGTATGGAGTCAGATTAATTTGATTTCCAATCTACTTAGTGGCGTGTGAGAGTAGTTGAACAATAATCTTTTGAGGGGCCGTGTACTTATGCATATTCGGGAAGCAGAAGTGTTGGTGGATTAGTCTGACTTCCTCCTCTATGTCTACCCGGTTGATGTCTGTAAATGTCCTGGTCTTTGCACCTCGGCTTTCTTCTTTTACCATGGTAGTTCCATCCTTTTCCCATCCAAAGGCTTCTTTAATCAAGTCATGCGTAAATTGGATGACTACCCATTCACCTATTTTATCCATCACTCTAGCCTCAGGCACCAAGGGATCATGTAGTGCTCACTATAGGGTATTCATGACCTGTGTGCATTTCTGAAAGTCGGGCTTATAGATTGGCAGTTCAAAATATTTATGCAAGCCCGCTTTCTTCATAGTGTCTAGGATAGACGAGAGTTCATGTAGTACTCGAAAATCCTGGGACATGATTAGAAATTGATGGTCAGTATCCATAATTTTGATCGTCGCCAGGAAGAGATACTCCCCTGCTGATTGATCTTCTCGAAACCAGTGTCCCTTTGCCTTGGTGATACTCTAGAGTGGAAATTCCAATACTTCCTCTTGTACTGTTGCTTCAGAATCTTCAGAAGCCATCTGCACTTGTAAGGAAAAGTGCATTAGCTTCAAAGGAAAGCATGAAGCTATGTAGTGCATTGTAGTGATTATTGTCGTTCCATCACTCTGTTTCCCATGGTTCTATAAGTGAGATCTCTTAACACATCTTTTTATTTCTTACTCTGAAAGAAAAACAAGCGTTAGTATAGCGGAAGCATTTATTTATGTACATAGCATGTCCATTCCTAAGAGAGTTGAAGCTATGATCTAATCTCCATTGGAGAATGTGCACCACTAATTCTATCAGGTACATCTGGTGCCGAATGTGTGGCCTTGTAATGTGGCCCTATTATGCATATTTTAGGTGCAATTGACACTTCATGAGTGCAATTGGAATCTTTATCATCTCGATGGTCCACTCTTTGCACTCGCTTGGGTTTCCAAATCCATTTTATTGTTATGATGTCCCGAGTCTTCTCTCCGCTTTTCGCTCTTTTTATTGTTCGTTTGTATATTTTGGTAGCTGAGCACTAGAATTGTTGCTTTTCCTAGTTTTCGTATGAGTCTGTCTATGCTTTGTCGTTCGACTATTATGAGGTAGTGTAGCTCAGTGATGAGTAGCACCTCCTTTAATGTCAATCCGGGAAGACGTGAGGATGGTATGAAGACCTCGAGCAAGTGGAAGCACAAGTGCGTGAGTGAGAAGCACACCAACATGCACACACATACACACACACGCGCACACACGGCAAGACAAAGAGTGAGGAGCAATGGAGTTCTTAGATTACTTTTAGAATGCTCTTACAAGTTTGTTTCAATTACAATCTAGCCCCAAAAATGAGCTCTCTAGCTCCTTTTATAGTTTTTGACTAGCTTTGGCCCTGTCCAGACCTAGTGTCCGGCCTAGTTAAAAATTAGGTTCTAGGGCTTATTTGAGGGCTTAAACGGAGTCTAAAAAATACGAAAATTGATATGTAGGTACTTCTAAGGCTCCTCAAGCTCGAGGACTCCTCGGCTTGCACAAAATGGAGCCACAAAAAGGTGAACATGGTATTTACAAGGGTTGTTAGTGATGAGAATCACTTTTAATTGGTGTAAGGGTTTGAAAAATTAAAGGTTGCCTTAGTGCTAGATCTACGTGAATGCTCATAATTGCTTCTCCATGAAGAAAATTATTGGCCTACTTGCCATATCGTCGTTGACTCCCTTGTCTGCTGCTAACACTCCCCCCTCTCTCGCGTCTGTCGTCCCTGACAGACCCTTGTTGGGAGGGTCGTTGGATGTAGTATTCGACAACGTCTTGCGCTAAGTGATGTTCGGCAATCCTCAATCCTTTGGCCAAATCTGTTAGTAGAGCATCCCAATCTACCGGCCCGGGAACCTCTGGATGTGGCATTCGTAACTTTTCTGAGTGGAGAGCTTGTTCCACTGCAAACAATTGTAATAAATGTGAGGGCGTGGGAATGAAGACCTCTGAGTGATATTCCCAGAACCCGGTGACAAACATCTCTTCAAATGTTTGTTTGAAGCAGGCCAGTAGGTACTTTATGCGGGCATGCCTTGCATAGACAACATTAATAGAGGGCGTTGTGCTCATGTCGTAAACCAGATCCTGATTGCCTTCATTGAATCCGAGCGCAGAGAGATGAGGCTCCTTAACATTCTTGAAGGTCCGGAAGGTGACTATCATAAGTTCAAAAATTTTAAGACACATCTGTGTCATGACATCTGGTATGTTTTTGAACCTGACACCCCAATGCCGAATTGTCGATATCATATATCCTACGGTAGGTTGGCCTTTAGGGGGTGCTAAGTAGACATAGTTGAGCCACTTCTCGCAGCCTTTGGTTGTCAGCACCATCTTTGTGTATTCTGGCCACGACCTTCTTCTGAAAACAGGACAGTAGCAGGGATTGTACTTGATATATAGGGGCATGTTATTCCAGGTGCGATTCATTTCCGGATAGGTCTTCTTCTTCTACATCTTCCACTTCTACCACTTCTGGTTGTCTTGTCTGGGGTTGTTGTGCGGCCGTTTGTTGTCCACTACCCTGCTCTGCCTCAACTTCCGCATTAACAGCTTCAATAATTCTAGCCACTTCCTCATCCGTTAGATCTTCCAAAGTAAATCCATGAGGAAATTCCAGATCAGTAGGCACTGGTGGAAACACAAGGTTAGGGCCCTCTGTGCTGTGCCTGGGAGCTAGTTCCTACTGCATCTGCCATGTTACTTCTTGCTGCCTGTCTCTGTGAGAATATACAAACATGTGTTAACATTGTACAGGACAAGGAAGAACCGTTGTTGTTCCTCTTACAACATTAACATGAGGGTCGGGAGCGAATAATGGATTAGTAAGTGCTCGGTGTGAGTGTGTGTGTGGTTAGGAGTTCAGTGCACCTAAGAGCTAAGTGGAATGATGTAGTGTGATAGTGATGGGGTTAGTAGGTTATCATGGATTTACAATTGGGGTCCGGGGGTTTGTTACACGTCTTAGGCTGCCAAATGCAGCGGATAGGTTTTGCTCTTGGTTTCATAGAGACTCTCGAGAGCTTTATGGGTGTGTCGGCTTGAAAATGAGACCTTTTAGGGACCCACTTACAAGTGATTCTGTTCGTGCTCATGGGCCTTGGTGTGTTCCTGAGTGTTGAAAATGAGTGGATGTCGGCGACGTGAGTGAATGGACCACGCTGTAAAGGGTGTGGTCTTGGCGTAACTATTTGAGCCCGCAAACAAGACTTAGGCACCCAAATTTTTCTTGATTGTGGGCTAGCCTTCATCGACTTCTTGGGCACCCAAATAGACTTCACGTTTGCAAAAGAACTTCTGAAAGACTTCTTATGGGTGTCGTGTTGTTGGTTACTAATGAGAGGCTTTGCCCGTGTGGTTGGCTTAATTGCACCCGGGTGTTCGCCTTTTCGCACCCACACTTGTTTCACTGGCTAAGATACTTTGCTACGCAGGTGCTTTTGATCTCCGACATAGGTAGTACCCTGCTTCGTCTGCCGTTGATCCACCTTTGGTTGCTGCTTCTCTCTGGCCTTTGGAAAAGAAGGGAGTTCCATCGCATCCCTGACTCCATTTTTGCGAACATCATTCCTCTGCAACACATAGTTTTGGACAAGAACATCATGGTCATCTTCATGTGTACTCCTGGAAGGACCAGGAGTGTGTGCCTTTCCTAGCTCCTTGAGTGCTCCATTCTCTAACTCTACGGTAATTCGACTATGATTGACCCATACCTGAAGAAGTCCACTTCTTAGGTTTAAATTGACTGCATGATCATAGATCCAGTCCTGACCCAAGACAAGAGGCTCAGTGAGGTCTTCGTCTTGGCACACTAGTACCTTAACTGTCATTAACATATCCTGAATGTGGAGGGGAAGCTCCACCTCGCCCATGCAAGGGGTTTCCACACCTCCTAATCCTATGAGATAAGCTTCTATAGGATCGACCTTTAATTTCAGTTCTTGACAGTAAGAGAGTCTCACCGCACTAGTGGCTGCACCTGAGTCAATCAATGCTCGCACGGACTGTACACTAGTTCCTTGTCCTACCTCTATGGTTACAAAAGGTCGTCGATCAATTATTCTATGGGGACTCGTTCCTGCGACTTCACACATTGCCATATGATACCCTTGATCTGCATAGTCATTTGTTCCCTGCTGATCTCTACCTTGTCTTCGCAACTTCATCCTTCTGATGCGTTCTAAAGCTTCCGCTTGAGCTTCTTCTCGAATCCGCTTTTCTTCTTCCTTGCGTTTCTTGGCGATATTGAGTCGACTTAGCATTTCCTCTGTGAGAGGTTCCTGATATAACTTGACTCTGCATCCGCTTATATAGCTGGGGAGAACATCACCTTCCAATGTGGCTAGTTGCACAGCTCCACTTGTGGAGATCCTATTTATGATCATAGGTCCATAGCCTCTCTTTTCTAGCTTTCTTGCGTGTTGTTTCAGTGTGTAGACTAAAACTAAGTCTCCTGCTTTCAAGCCCTTATCCTTCACGTGGGCATCAAAGTATGCTTTCTGTCTCTTCTTAGCTGCATATATCCCTGCAGCTGCTCTCAGTCTAGTTTCTCCTAATCGTTCAAGGTCAAAAAGTCTAGAGGAGAGTTCATGACCCGTCCATTCGTGCTCTTGTGCTACTTTTAATGTAGGTATTAGGAAGTCCAAGGGTAGCACCGCGTTTTGGCCAAATACCATCTGAAAGGGGGTGGCTTGGAGTACCGTTTTGTAGGCGACTCGGTATGCCCAAACAGCATGGTGTAGCTGTTTGTCCCAATCAGAGCGTTTATTGTTTACTAATTTCGTCAATACATTGCATAAGATCTTGTTGGTGCTCTCAGCCTGGCCATTAGCTTGGGGGTGATAGGGGGCAGACTTCTTATGAACTACCAAGAATTCTTGGAGCAGATTTTCAATAACTTCATTTAAGAAGTGGGTGCCTCTATCACTGACTAGCTCTATAGGTAGTCCGTATCTAGTGAACACATTCTCAAATAAAAACTTGGCTGTTGTTTGAGCATCGTTCTTCGTTGTGGCTTTTACCTCTACCCATTTTGTTAGATAGTCTGTTGCGACAATGATATATTCTGCATGGGAACCCTTAGCTGGGGGATTAATAGGACCCACAAAGTCTATTCCCCACTTAGAGAATGCACGTCCACCCATCATAGGTTTCAGTGGCATCTCATCTTTACGTATAGGATACTGAGTTCTCTGACAGACATCACATCGTTTCACATAGGTATGTGCATCCATGTGCAGGGTCGGCCACCAGAAGCCCGCAAATAGAATTGCTTTGATCACCCGATCTGGCCCAAAATGTCCTCCTGCTACACCTTGGTGAGCAGTTTCCAAGATCTTGAGACATTCACTTTCATGGACACATAGCCTTAGGTAACCATCTTTACCACGCTTATATAGATTATCACCAATGAGTGAGTAATCCTGGGCTTCTTGTTCTAAACTCCTTTTCCTAGCCAAGGTCATATCTGGAGGGAATGTTTGCGTCCTCAGGAAGGATACTAGTGGTTCACTCCAATCTGGCACTATGGACACTTGATAAAGAGTGGCATGTTCCACAGGTGGTTTAGTGCGACAGATTGGACATTCCTTGCACAACTTTTGGACATCCGCTTCCATGGTTGGCCAGTGCACTCCGAGTCTCCTGAGTGTCTGCAGGGTTTGTTGCTTTGAGTAGTGTTGCTCTAATGCACCTACATGTGCTAATTGCAACCATTTAGCATACTCATCCTCTTCCACGCAACAAGCCAAGATCCCTTAATCTGTGTGCTTGTACATACTTCCAGCCAGGATGTGGTACTTTTGGGCTTTTACTACCTCTCTATTCTGAGTGGCTATTACTGGGTGGTTAGGTCCATATGTTAACACTGGTACCAATGGCTTAGCCCACTGCGGCACCACTTCCAAATTAAACAAGTAAGTGTCAGGAAGGTCATCTAACACTCCTTGTGGGGCTTCTCCAGATGTGAGCCTAGAGAGATGATCTGCCCTCAAATGAGTTCTCCCTTTCCTCACCACAACCTCGAAATCATATTCCATTAGTAAGAGAAACCATCTTACTAATCTTCCTGTATTGCATGGCTTGTTTACCAAGTACAACAATGCCTGATGGTCAGTAAAAAATTTAAACTTATTTGCAAGCAAAAAATGTCTAAACTTTTTAACTGCATATACCATACCTAAGCCTTCTCTTTCCGTAGTGGTGTAATTTCGTTCAGCTGCATTCAATTGTCTACTGGCATAGGCAATTGGAAGATCCATATTACCTTCGCCAGTAGGTTGCGCGAGTACACACCCAATAGCATAATTGGATGCATCCACATGAACATGGAAAGGCTTATTCCAATCTGGCGTGGTCAAGATTGGTGCTGAACATAACCTTCGTTTAAGCTCTTGGAAGGAATTCTCACATTCATCAGTCCACTCAAAGTTAGTCAGAAGTCCGTACATGGGCTTTGCAATTACAGCATACATGTGAATGAACCGGCGGTAGTAACCACAATGCCCCATGAAAGCTTGTACTTCCTTGACATTCCTTGGCCTAGGTAGCTCCGCTATGGCTCTCACTTTCTCTTCGTCAGTAGATATGCCATTCTTTGACACTATGTGTCCTAGAATCTTGCCTTGCCGGACCATAAAAACACATTTTTCTGGGTTCAGGCAGACCTGATATTCTCTGCATTTGTCAAAGATTTGTCTGAGTTCAGGAATATGGGTTTGTCTAATGTTGGAATGAGCACAAAGGTCATCAACATAGACTTCTAGGTTCTTTCTCAGGAATTCCTTAAATACATGGCACATCAGCCTCTGGAAGGTTGCCGGCGCATTGGTAAGTCCAAATGGCATTAACCTAAAGGCAAATATGCCCCACTCTGTGGCAAAAGCCGTTTTATGCTGATCTTCTGGTGCAATGGCCACTTGATTGTAGCCCGAAAATCCATCAAGGAAGTTGTACACTTCCTTGCCTGCTACTCTTTCCAAGAGATGATCTGTGATGGGAAGTGGATAGTTATCTCGGATTGTGGCTGCATTGACCTTCTTCAAGTTAATGCATACACGCAGCTTGCCATTCTTCTTGGGCACCACTACGATGGGGGATACCCACTCAGTGTGCTCAATTTCATAGATAAATCCAGCTTCGACCAGTCTATCTATCTCCTCTTTGATCTTAGCAGCGTAATTATCGTTATATGTATAGGGTTTTTGCTTAGAGGATTTGGCATCTGAAGTCATGGGGATGGTGTGTGAGCATATGTCTGGGTCAACACCCTTCAAATCCTTGTAACTCCAAGCGAATACATCTCTGTATTCTCTTAGCAAGGCTATTAACGCATGCTCTTCTTCCTCTGTTAGGTCATGGCCTATGTATGTGCATCTCTCCTCTCCTTCTTCTAGGGCCACTACTATTTTCTTGGTGGTTTCTTTGTTATCATAGGCCTCTCCTGATATTGCCTCTCGTTTCGGCATTCTGATCATGACTCTCCTGTCATCTATCTCATACTTCTTAAAATTTTCTGGGACCTCAAACAAAGATTCTTCCTCCTCGGGTGAGACTTCTCTCTTCTTTCGTTTCTTCCCTTCTTCCTTCGGGGTCACATGTGTGGCTAATCTTACATCATTTGTAAGCTCTCCATGCCTCTGGGGTTGAAATTCTACTTCATGGAAGTATTCTTCATCTGATGCAAAAGGGGGGTCCATAATGATTGACTCTAGATCGGAGTCACTTGCATCCTCAAATGCATCCGGGATAGGTTCGCATTCTTCTAGGACTGCCTCTCCCATGATTGGATCTATGGAGAAGACTGAAATGTCATAGCCATCCTCATCACAGTGAGGTGTCCATTGTTCCTCGTTGATGGCTACATCCATTGTTGCTAGGATTTCTGCCCAACCGTGGGGTTCAAATTCCTCATCAGGAAAGATTACAGGTGCATAGGCTGGGTCTTGAATTGATCTATGTGTTTCTTTTGCACCTACCTCTCTGGCTTTCTCTCTCTTCTCTTCTTCTACTGCTACCTTACACATCCATAAGTGAGTGTCTTCATGCATCCATGAGGATCCTGACCCTATGGAATGCACCGATTCTGTATCATCTTTGGCTCTATGGATGGGATTCCATTGGATGGGAGGTACATCTCTATGAGAGTAATCCTTGAGATTGACTTTGGTCGTAACACCTAAGTGCTGCAGGTACAAAGAATTGGTTCCCCAATCCTGTACCACTTGCAACTGTCGCATAAAAGGTCGTCCCAAGATCATTTCATAGGCATGGTTCTTGCTGAAGTCACATATGGCAAAGGTATGCTCGAACTCGACACCACAGGTGGTGAGAGTTATTCCTTCTAGCAATCCTAAGGGTCTTTCTATGTGACCATCGGCCATCTGCAGTTTCATTCTCGTTGGCCTGAGTGCTGGCTTGCCCCAACGCTTCCATAGGGAAGTGGTGGCAATTGCAACTCCTGCACCTGAGTCCAAAATTGCCTTGGTGGTATACTCCTGGTAGGTAATGGGAAGATAGGTGTTCCCTTCTTCCCCTTCACACATATCTCCTATCTTATCCAAGGATATCTCTGGCACTGTCCTATGTGATCCTACCTGGGAACGAGGTTTTGCTATCTCTGGCACTTGTTTGGCTACATGTTTCCATAATTCAGGTTTAACCTTGAGTAGCTCTTCCAACTTGAGATTGCACTACACTTTAGTGTTTTTCACTACCTCTGTGTTCCTAGGTATGACTGAATCTTCGTTTCTTACCATGACTGTGGGGGTTCTCATACAAGTAGACTTGGCTTCCCATGGGCCCGTGAAATGGGGTAATTCCTGTAAAGAATTAGACTCGAAGTCTAATCTTTCTTGAGATTGGGTGCTCTCCTGCTCCCCATAAATGGATGGGATGTCTTGTGGGAATTGTTCGTGTGCATCATCCACAAGTTCGATAGGAGGAGGGATTTCACTCTCTTTAGCCCATTTGTCTTCTTGAATCTCTCGTAGAAATTCTGGTGTGAATCGATTCATAGAAGAAGATGTGTCTGGCTCCGTAGAGTTAGGCACGTAGGCTTCAGGCACATAGGCTTTAGGAACATAGGCTTTAGGCACATAGGCTTTAGGCACATAGGCTTCCTGGGCAGGAAGACTTGCCCGTTCACTTGCCTTGTCCTTTAGTTGAGAGGTGGGTTTCTTTTCTGATTGTGCAATCAGCTTCTCTATTCTCTCTAACAGTCCATCAAAGTGCAATTGTGTCTTCGTTGAACTAGAGATGTTAAAGAGGCGACTGGCTTCAAACATGGTCTGAGCCAATTCCACCATCTTAGCACAAATTTTGGTTCGTTCTAACTCTAGTTCTGCTCTAGGGTAACACTTTTCATGATCAGTTACGTTTGGCCCTTCTTGGATTCTGGCCTGATATGCTTTAAGCATCATATTAAGGTCCTCGGGAGTGGGATCTGCTAGGACTGATCCTACTCTTGGGGGTGGTGGGTTTAGGTGAGGCGGGTTGGATGGAGAGGGTATGGAG
Organism: Ceratopteris richardii; assembly: GCA_020310875.1. Lineage (NCBI taxonomy): Eukaryota > Viridiplantae > Streptophyta > Polypodiopsida > Polypodiales > Pteridaceae > Ceratopteris > Ceratopteris richardii. Next base: position 161,338,725 of record CM035424.1, on the reverse strand, counting down.
GGTGGCGGAGGAGGTGATATGGATTGAGGCGGGGATGACCTGTGAGAGTCTGGTTGAGAGGTGAGCTCCACGACTTTGGCTTTTGTTTCTCTTATGCTTTCTTCTAATTCGTTCATTTTCTTTGCCCATTGTCTTTTCATTCTTTCACGGCTATCTCTCCAGGCTCTAGTCCTTTTCTTGGTTATGCTCTCAGTTTCACTAGCTTCTGGGCTCTTTTCCTGATCTACAGCTTGGTTTTGCTGCAATGCTTGAGCTCTAGTGACTACCTATACTGGTGCAGTGGACGTCACGCTCCTTGTGGAGTCTACCACTAACCCAACAACGTTGATAGGAGTGATTTTTGGCATATTATTGGGGTTCTTTGGGCAATCTCGTAAGAGATGCTCCTTTCCACATTCTTCGCAAAAGCCTTGGATCACCATTGACTGGGATTGTGTAGGTGAAGGTAAGGGACAATCACGAATGAGGTGATCTCCCTGACATCTGTAGCATGGTCCTCTAGGGAACGGGGGTCTTACCTGCCTAGGTTGAGGTCTAGGGTTGGGGTTTGCATACATGACATTTGTGTAATCTGATTCCCAACTAGGTTCATTTGGCTCTTCACTATAGTAGGACTCCCTATGTTCGGGAGATTGCATGTAGTAAGCCTGGGGACTATCAACATGTGTAGAGTCGAAACTATGGTCACTAGGATCACCTTCTGAGAGCAGTGGTGTTACAGGGACTATAGCTCTATTCAGGTTTTCTTCTGCCATGGCATACTTTACCGGAATCACATTAGCTGGAGCTGGGGGTTGTTGCGCTAGCACAGGCTGAGGCCTTTGTTGGTTTTGGTAGGGTTGGTAGGTTTGTTGAGGCCTAGCATACTGCTGAGGTGGGTACTGGTTCTGGTATCTTCCTTGTTGAGGGTATGGTTGTGGGTACGTCTGCCTAACGGTTTGCTTATTGTAGGGGCAATCTTGCGCAGTGTGATTGGTGTATCTTCGTTCTATAGTGCAGTACTGGCTACTAGGATTAACTTGGGGTTGAGCCATAATGGGACATACGTTCGCCATGTGGTCGCCACCACAAGTATAGCACCTTTTCACAGGGGCAAACCTTGGGATCTGTTTGCTAGTTACACCTAATTTCTGAGCTACTTTCTCTGCAAGTTCCTCAATTGATGTGGATTGCGTGGAAGAGAGGTTAGAGGCACTATCTGAATCTTTGTATATCTTGGAAAGCTCTAACTCCTCCCCTAGGTTATCCTCGATATCAATGCACATGCGTACACAATCCTCTATGGTCCTAGGGTCCTTCAAGTACACATAAGATCTCAATTTAGTACTTAGCAATCCATCCAAGAATAAAGCCACTTGCTTGGCTGATGTGGGTAGCTCCGAAACAGGGCACCTTTCTAAGTATTGCCTAAATCTTCTTCCTGCAAGCCTCACAGTTTCTTGAGGGGTTTGCTTGAAGCTGTGAATCAGCGAGGAGGTATTATGCCTTATGCCACTCTTAGAGAATTCGATAATGAACGCCTCTAGGAGTTGGTCTATGATCCTGAACTGCCTCTCGTTTAGTGGCTGAAACCATGTCAGGGCAGTGTTCCTGAGGGTCAGACCAAAGGCATTGTACTGCGTGAATAGATCCTCCACTTGTTCGGCTCTCAAGACTTGCTTAAACTCAGCCACATGATCGTATGGATCTCCAGTGCCATCGAAGTAGTTCTTCATGGATTTAACTAGCTGAGTCGGTCTCAAAGTCCTTGTGTGCTCTCTAGGTCGTGGTAGAGGGAACTCATCCGTATTTCTGTGATTCCTGTGAGCTCTAAGTATCTCAGGCTCTACCTTGTTTGTTTCCGTTCTCGTTCTTTCTCTGCCCACTGGGTTGGCAAAGCTTACTTCTGGCCTAGCTCTATGTCTGTCTCTTTGCATTTCATGAGCTTGGGATGTTCCAGCTCCAGGGTGACCATAGGATACATTCGATCTTGGTTGGGGGAAAACAAATTCACCCTTCCAAGCGTAAGCATGCCTATCATTTTCTGTTACCACGAAGATCCTCTCCGAAGCGTGATCTAAGTAGGTCACTCTACCTGGGCTATCAGGATCCTTAAACTCATATATCATGATTGTTCCTATATCAATTGGTTGATCAGGTTTGTACCTCCAAAAGGCTTCATCAGTCTCTCGATTGAGGAGCAAATCTATGCTCTTATTATCCTGGGGAATCCACTCCGGTGTGATAATCCTAGTAAGAACCGATTTACCTCGAGGGGTTCTAGGTTCTGCACCCGCGTTTCCTTGCTCCAGGTCACCTAAGTCTGCTTCGGGGATCACATTTCCAAATTCGTCCGTCCTATCTGGGTGACTGGTGACTACGTATATGGTTCCTTCTTTGTCCGAGTATGCTCCATTTTCAAACTTGACAGCTGGGTGCTCTAATCCAATGGATTGATCAGGATTCCTAATCTGTACCACAGATCTTCCTAGGCCATCCTCATAGATTCTAGCACCTAATCGGTTGGTCCTAAGGTATTCCAACTGTGTTTTGTAAGGGCCTTCTACCCTGTGCAAGTATGGCACTCCTGTACTGCCTGTAGGTCTCTCCATACCTTGAGACATCTCGGATTCACTAGTCTCAGAACTTGGGTAGTATGAGTGGTGACTCAACTACTGGGCCCACGACCTAGCAGCGTGGTTGACACTAGCCTCTGAAGACCTCAGGCTTTGTCTATCCCTTACCAGATGTCGCCCTGATGTAAGGTTCATATGCCTAGATCAGTAGCCCGATTTTTGCCCAGAGTACAGCCTCGTTGCCGATCAATTGGTCTCAGTCACTTGATTCGTTTTTAGTGAGTTATTATGTTTATGATCTTGTCTGATATTGCGTTGTCAGGAATACTTGAGTATTTTCCATACTTTCAGTTGATCGTTCCACGTTAAAATCTTTTCCTTGATGTTATCGACAGTACAGAGATTAGGTTTTTAGCTTGAACTTGAGTTTTTAGGTAGTCTTCAACTTGATACCTGCCTATCGTCGTCCTGACTTACTTCTAGCACGATTCGCACTTAACCTGAGCTAGAAAATGACCGAGGGAGTTGAGAGTATTCCAACCTTGAGTTCCTTTCCTTGTGTTGATGTCCTAGTATGCTCAGGACGTGTGTTCCCAAGCTTGCACTTACACTTGCTTAGAACGCCTTTCGATGCTCTCAATAGATCTGTAAAAGGCCCACTGTTAGCTCAAGACTTAAATTCAAAAGACAGAACCAATCACTTTCATTCATGTAGCACTTCACCAATTTGCACTATGACTTTTTGGACACAACTCTAGAGATCCCTGAATTTTGTTCCCCCTGGGTATGGTCACTTTCAAAATACCCAATCTAATAATCCTGATCTTAATTTAACTATGACCAGTCGATGTTTTGGTTGTGCTCCCCACAAGCTTTCCAACAAAATGTTGGAGTTAGACTTCTGCGGAAGCACGCGAACAGCACAAGGAAGAAGAAGAAGCTTGGAGCACAACACACAAGACTGAATGTATTACTAGAGAATGTACAAAGATAAGTAGCCCATTAGGGCAATAGGCGTATATACAAGCCGGGGGAAAAAAACCTCCTAAAGAGGGAAAAAAGTGCCCCGGCAGTCCTAGAGTGTTCACACACATCACTACCTAAATATATCAACAAATCCCCCCTGGGAGTGATGCGGTGAACAAGGAGCTGGCACTCATGTATAAGGAAGTGCCAAGCTATGTGGAAATCACTCCACAAATGGAAGTAAGCCCAAAGCTTTGCGGAAAGCTTCAAACTTCTCCCTAGGCAGAGCCTTCGTGAAAAGGTCAGCTCTCTCATCAACAAGTGCATCATGTAAATCTGCATCAAAAATGGAATGATCTGCATCATCATATGAAACCTGCAAAGGCTGAGAAGTTGCCTCATTAGGACCAGCGTTAGCCTGTCCACCTGTAAAAAGAGGCATCAAAGTATCATACATGTCTTTGGAGCTAACAGATGTCTCCTTAGTACATGAAAGCAATGGCTGAATAGCATCTTCCACAAAGACAACATCACGGCTAACCAGAATGCGTTTAGTCTGTGGATGATACAGACGATAGCCTTTACTTTCAGAACTGTACCCAACAAAAATACATTTTACTGCCTTATCATCCAATTTTCTGCGATGTTGTTCAGGCACTAATGCATATGCCAAACAACCAAAAACACGCAGATGAGCAACAGATGGCTTGCGGTCATGCCAAGCCTCATATGGAGTGATAGACTGCAACGCTTTGGTGGGACACCTGTTCAGTACATATGCTGCACACATGACAGCCTCAAGCCAGAAACTATGTGGTAAAGCCTGACTTTTGACCATGCACCTCGCCATCTCCATGAGTGACCTGTTCTTTCGTTCAGCAACTCCATTCTGTTGAGGTGTATACGGCACTGTACACTGGTGTTTTATCCCACGTTCAGCCAGAAATGCATTAAAATCTGAAGACATATATTCCCCCCCTCGATCAGAACGGAGGGTGCCCATTTTACATGCTGACAGATTTTCAGCCAAAACCAAAAACTGTTTGAAGCACATGAACACTTCGGACTTTGCTTTGAGTGGATATACCCATGCATGCCTGGAAAAATCATCAATGAAAGTCACGAAGTAAAGGTAATTTCCAAAAGAGGGTGTCTGCATAGGACCACAGACATCACTATGTACAAGCTGCAATTTCTGCATAGCCCGAACTGAACCATCTTTTGGAAAGGAAGAACGCTGCATTTTGCCCAAAATACAGCCTTCACAAACATGTTTTCCAGGTGCCTCAAGTTTGGGCAAAGAGGACACCATTTCAGATTTCTGCAGGCGTAACAAACTAGCAAAATTCAGATGACCAAAGCGTGCATGCCAAAGCTTTGCATCTGACATAGCCTGAGAATCATGAACTGCACATGCCGAATCATTCACAGATCTTTCATAGTCTATGAGCTTATACAGCCCACGACATAAAATGCCAGAAGCAATAATCACATCGCCATTTGAGAGATCATGGACTGTACACCTGTCATCAACAAATTTCACAACCAAGCCAATCTTGGCTAATGCAGAAACTGATAACAGATTCTTTTTGATCCCTGGCACAAATAAAGCATCTGACAAAGTGAAAGAACTACCATCAGCAGTAGTCAGAATGATCTTACCAACTCCCATAACAGGATAAGAGGAGTTATTGGCGCATGTGACAGTATTCCCTGTAGGAGCAGGCTCAAGTGAAGAGAAGAAACTGCGCTGCGAGGTAATATGTTTGGTCGCCCCACTGTCAAAGTACCAAACATCTGAGTCTACTGCAGACATGCACTGATCATGAGAAGATGGGTCAAAACTGCAGACAGTAGTAAACGCCCATTCTTCTTCCTGCACAAGATTTGCAGACTCTGTTTTTGGTGTAGAGGCCTCTGCAACAACCATTCCAGCCTCTTTCTTCTTTGCCTCTTTAGCAGCCAGTTTTGGACAGTTCTTTATGATATGATCATTACCTTTACAGTACTTACAAAACAATTTCTGCTTTTCTGATTTTTTCTCATCTTTGTCTTGGTTCTTCGAATGTGCAGCATTTGCAGATTTCTGCTTACTAGTAGAAGAGCTCCATTTTCCTTTGCCCTTCTGACTAGCCAGGAAAGCTTGATCTGCAACACGCATAATGGACCTGTTCTGCCTGGACTGATCTTCCTGCAACAGAACAGAGACTAATTCCTCAAATGACAAGGCATTCGGATTGCCTTTCATCATCAACCGAAGAGTAGAGGCAAAACTCTGATATGAATCAGGAAGACCATTCAGAACGGTCTGCACAAGTGAGCTATCTGGTATAACCTCATCAGCAGAAATCAATTGTTCCTTCAGGTCTTTGATCTTTGTAAGAAAACTGTCCATAGAATCACCTTCATTCATGTGCTCACTCTCCAACTGTTTTCGGAGGTAAGCAACACGAGCCTCATTCCTAGCCTGGTACAAAGTGGTAAGTGTATCCCAAGCATCCTTTGCTGTTCTGCAAGAGCGAATGTGAGGAATAATGGCACGTTTGACAGACAAAGCTATCAATGCATGTGCCTGGGCATCTCTGCCATCCCAACGAATCTGCTCTGCAGTAGGTGCAACAGAAACAGCAGCACGAACAGGAATCTGCGGAATATCATCTTCGACACCATCTTCATCAGCTCCAACACCTGTATTTGCAGTACCTATCGTTACAGGTGTAACAAGACGTCTTTCAACACCCTGCACAATGTTCCACAATCCTTTTGCAACCAGTACATGTCGCATCATATAAGCCCATAATGGGTAGTTGGTACCATCCAACTTATCCTCAACAGCCAACATACGGAATACATCACTGCTTTCAGCCATGGCCGGTGACTAAAATACCTTGATGTAGAAAATTGACTGTATCTAAAAAAGTTGAACGGAACTGCCCAAACGAGTTCTGCTAGACCTGTAGCAGACTTCGAGACGCTTAAACTGGCAAACAGAAACTGGTATATACCTTTGGCACAAAAGGACGAAATAGCCTGCACAAGCGCTGCGATAGTGCGTTCGGAGGCCGAAACGAGCTCAGATCGCGATTTTGGCACCACACAGCAAAGCTGTTTTGATCTCGGAAACACCCTGAGTATGCTCACCAAATTTCGTGCGAATCTGAGACTGCAAACGGAGGAGTGTCGACGGCGCCCTAGAAGAAGCGACGACCTGCTCTGATACCAATTGTTGGAGTTAGACTTCTGCGGAAGCACGCGAACAGCACAAGGAAGAAGAAGAAGCTTGGAGCACAACACACAAGACTGAATGTATTACTAGAGAATGTACAAAGATAAGTAGCCCATTAGGGCAATAGGCGTATATACAAGCCGGGGGAAAAAAACCTCCTAAAGAGGGAAAAAAGTGCCCCGGCAGTCCTAGAGTGTTCACACACATCACTACCTAAATATATCAACACAAAACAAGAATCACCGCAAACGGATTTCGTATGAGAGAGTTATGTCTGTTCAGGGTTCTAGGGTTAGGACAGGATTCAATCTGGCTGACAGATTCTAGGATTTTCTCCCAATCACAAGTGTAGGAACCTCCAAAGTGCTAATGGATTGACTAGTTTGCCCCAAAATTATCCCAATTTTGAACAAAAACAAAACCCTAATTTTTGGCCGAAAAGCCTGTCAATCGCGATCGACAGGTCTGTCAATCGCGATTGACAGAGGTGTCCGTCGGGCTTGTCAATCGCGATTGACGGTGTCAATCACAATCGACTATGTCAATCGCGATCGACAGAGTCGATCGTGACTGTCAATCGCGATCGACGGTATCAATCGCGATTGACACGTTTTCCGGATTTTTCGCCGAAATTTCAGTCAATCGGGGGCCTATCAGTCGCGATGGACACGTGGCTACTCGCAAAAGTCAATCAATCGTTGAATTTAAGTCAATTGCGATCGACGGTGTCAATCGCGACTGACAGAGGTGTCGGTCGTGGCTGTCGATCGCGATTGACGGTGTCAATCGCGATTGACAGGGTCCTACGTGGCAGTCTGTCGGTCGTGAAGTCTGTCGATCGCGATCGACGGTGTCAATCGCGATTGACAGGGTCTGTCGATCGCGATTGACAGAGGCTGTCGGTCGCGATTGACAGAAAAACACGGAATTTTCCTACTTTTTTAGGTGATTTGGAATGTGCTCATCATGCTTGTGCTAGTGGTGAACTTTGTTTTACCAAATGATCGACTTTTCTGTCGATCGCGATTGACAGAGGCTCGCGACTGCGAGACAGATTCGATGAGTTTCGTACCTGCGCAGAGAGCTGGGGATGATGATTCAGCAAGAACCTGCAAAATGCTCAAGAAACATGCAAAAAACCACACACGCAATATCGCTCTCTCGCTCTCTCTCACAAGTGAAATGAGGGAAATGAGATGTAGATGGTGATATAATCAAAAAACAGAAATTTTCGCGATGATGGAGATGGAGGTGGGAGATGGTGATGATGATGATGGTGATGAAGGTGGTGAAGAAAAAAACAAGAAAATAGATGAAAGTGAAGAAAATACCTACAACTCCAACGCGTCAACTCTACGTCTTACCATCACATGCTCGTCCTCAAAGCTCGATCCCCGGCAACGACGCCAAAATTTGGTGTAGCTCAGTGATGAGTAGCACCTCCTTTAATGTCAATCCGGGAAGACGTGAGGATGGTATGAAGACCTCGAGCAAGTGGAAGCACAAGTGCGTGAGTGAGAAGCACACCAACATGCACACACATACACACACACGCGCACACACGGCAAGACAAAGAGTGAGGAGCAATGGAGTTCTTAGATTACTTTTAGAATGCTCTTACAAGTTTGTTTCAATTACAATCTAGCCCCAAAAATGAGCTCTCTAGCTCCTTTTATAGTTTTTGACTAGCTTTGGCCCTGTCCAGACCTAGTGTCCGGCCTAGTTAAAAATTAGGTTCTAGGGCTTATTTGAGGGCTTAAACGGAGTCTAAAAAATACGAAAATTGATATGTAGGTACTTCTAAGGCTCCTCAAGCTCGAGGACTCCTCGGCTTGCACAAAATGGAGCCACAAAAAGGTGAACATGGTATTTAGAAGGGTTGTTAGTGATGAGAATCACTTTTAATTGGTGTAAGGGTTTGAGAAATTAAAGGTTGCCTTAGTGCTAGATCTGCGTGAATGCTCATAATTGCTTCTCCATGAAGAAAATTATTGGCCTACTTGCCATATCGTCGTTGACTCCCTTGTCTGCTGCTAACAGGTAGTGTATCCTCCCACTTGCATATCTCTTGCTTGGCGGTCTGACTCGCCTGCTTGGGGATCCATATCGGATGTCGTGCTCTCTGAGCTTCAATCAAAGGCTTGGGGAGCCATACTTGCAAGAGTCCTTTTGGTTTGGACTTTGATGAAGCTGACTTCTTCATTTCTATTTTCTCCTTATGAGTTGATGTTGATGTCTGCTCTTCCTCCTTCTGATCTTTACATACCCATTGGTATTTGACCATTCCTTGCTGTAAGTATCTGAGTGGGGAATTCCCTATTGGTGGTCTTTTGGCTTGTTGAGAAGCTCCATGAGAGTGGGTTTCCTTAGTGGCTAGCTGTTCCTCAACTAGATGGAGTGATTCTCCTTCTACCTTGGAGATTTCAGGGTTTGAACTTTCTACTTCTTCTAGCTTGGTTTCTGAAATGGTTGGACTGGAATCATGTTTGAGTAGCTTTTCCGTGCATTTCCTTGAACTCTCGATGGTGGTGGGTTGGGATAAGGGCTTATCTCCTAATAGACTGAAAATTTCTTTGTGCCCTATCTTGGCTGAAATGTATCCTTGAGCTAGGTTGATACTGACTTCATTCTCAATGATCCAATCTTGTCCTAGGATCAAATCCTCTATTAAATCCTCGTCTTTGCACACTAATACTCGTTGTTCCATGGAAGAATTTCCTAGGTGGAGAGACACTATCGCTGTTCCAATGCATTCTAGGGTTTGACCTCCAATTCCTCTCAATTGGGCTTTTGTGGGACTCATGATCATTTGCAGATCTTTTATGACCGTATTACGTATGCAACTAAGTCCTGCTCCTGAGTCTATCAATGCATCTATCAATTTGTATTCTGTCTTGCTGATCCCTAGGTTCAAGTAAGGCTGTGACATGTACGACTTCGTAGTGTCCGAGTCATGGACTTGGTAGTTGGCCATTGGGATAGGCTCTTCTCCTTGGAGATAGCATTCATCTCGTTGTCTTGTCCATTCTTTCCGTTTCTTAATGCGTTCTAGGGCTTCTTGTCGGGCCTCCTCTCTAATCCGTTCTTCCTCTTTCTTCCTATTTTGAGCACCTACTAGACGTGCTAACATTTGATCCGTCAATGGCTCCATGAATCGTTTGAATCTGCATCCACTTATGTAATTAGGAAGAATATCTCCATCTAGAGTGGCTAGATTAACCGCTCCACTAGTAGAGATTCTATTGATGATCAGAGGTCCATATCCCCGTTTTTGTAACTTCTTGGCATGTTGCTTCAAGGTGTATACCAAGACTAAGTCTCCCTCTTTAAGTCCTTTGTCTTTTATATGTGCATCATAATATGCCTTTTGTCTTCTTTTGGTTGCGTAAATTCCTGCTACTGCTTGTAACCTAGTTTCATGTAACTTCTCGATTTGGTCTAGTTGTTGGGATAATTCATGTCCGTTCCACTCATACTGTTGGGCTACTCTCAAGGTTGGGATTAAAAAATCAATCGGAAAAATTGCGTTCTACCCATACACTAAATTGAATGGGGTAGTTCCAATGGCAGTCTTGTATGCTACTCGGAAGGCCCAAATTGCATGATGCAATTGTTTGTCCCAATCCGACCTCCCATTATTGACAATCTTTGTCAATACAGTACATAACACCTTGTTGGAACTTTCCGCTTGACCATTGGCTTGGGGATGGTATGGGGCTGATTTTTTGTTAATCACTAAAAATTCATTCATTAGGGATTCTATTACTTCATTAAGGAAGTGCGTTCCTCGGTCACTCACAATCTCAATTGGTAATCCGAAACGAGTGAATATATTCTCAAAAAGGAATTTAGCAGTGGTTTGAGCATCATTTTTTCTCATAGCTTTTGCTTCTACCCATTTGGTTAAATAATGTGTGGCTACTATGATGTACTCAGCATGTGGTCCTTCGGCTGGTGGGTTGATGGGTCCTATGAAGTCGATACCCCATTTGGAAAATGCTCTCGCACACACCATAGGTTTTAATGAAATGTCATCTCTCCGAACTTGGTATTTAGCCCTTCGGCATGTTTCACAGCTTCGTACATAAGTCTCCGCATCCATATGTAGAGTTGGCCACCACAAGCCGGTGAAGAGGATCATTTTGACAGTTCTCTCAGCTGAAAAATGACCTCCCGCAGCACCCGCATGTGCCATCTCTAATATGGGTAGATACTCTCCTTCATGCACGCATAATCGCAATTGGTTATCCTTTCCTCTCTTAAACAATTGTTTTCCCATAAGTACGTAATCCTTGCTCATTTCTTCTAGGGATCGTCTTCTAATTAAACTTATTCCTTCCTCATGCTCTCTGTTCTTTAGGAATTTAACCAATGTTTTACTCCAATTGGGTGCTATAGTTGAAAATGATATGGACATATGATCCTCCGGGATTGTCTCCTGGCATTCTGCACAATTACTCACGTAGTCATGGACATCCTTGGGCAGGTCAGGCCAGTACACTCCTAATCTTTTTAACTCCCGAATGGTTCCATAAGTCCCTTGGTGTGTTCTCCATTTGTTCACATGTGCTTGCTCAATTAGTTTCTTTTGTTCATCCTCATCGACACATCTTAGCAACACTCCATTGGGTTCCTTATAGTACACACTTCCAACAATAATGTGCAAATTTCTTGATTGAAGAATTTCCTTTTTGCTATTCTTATTGATTGAGTGTTGTGGGCCATGGGTGAGTATAGGAATTAATTTCTCTATCCACTTTGGACATACTTCCAGGTTGAACAAATAAGTATCTGGCATATCATCGGGTACTCCACTTGGCGGTTCTCCGTGAGTCAACCTAGAAAGGTGGTCTGCTCTTACATGCCTGTTTCCCTTTTTTACTACCACTTTGAAGTCGAACTCCATTAACAGCAAGAACCATCTTACTAATCTTCCTGCTCTCGTCTTTGATTCGAGTATGTACATAGATCATCTACATACACTTCCATGCTCTTTTTCAGGAATTCCTTGAAAACATGACACATCAATCGTTGGAAAGTAGCGGGTGCATTAGTGAGTCCAAAAGGTATCACCCTGAAAGCATAGACTCCCCATTCGGTTGCGAATGCGGTCTTATGTTGATCCTCAGTAGCAATAGCTACTTGGTTGTATCCGGAGAATCCATCTAAGAAGCTATAGACTTCCTTTCTTGCTACTCTTTCCAATAGATGGTCAGTGATGGGTAATGAGTAGCTATCACGTATGGTGGCTGCATTGACCTTTTTCAAGTTAATGCACACCCTCAATTTTCCATTTTTCTTAGGCACAACTACTACTGGTGATACCCACTCGATGTGTTCTATCTCGTATATGAATCCTGCTGCTAGTAGCTTGTCAATTTCTTCCTTAATTTTTGCTCCATACACCTCATTATACGTATAAGGGCGTTGTTTAGATGGTTTTGCATCTGCGGTCATTGGTATTCGATGAGAACAAATATTGGGTTCTACACCCTTAAGATCCTTATATGTCCATGCGAACATGTCCATGCGATCCTGTATGAGTTCTTCTTCCTCCTCCTCTGATACATCTTTGCCTATGTAGGTGCATCCCTCTTCTCCGTCTTCCACTGTTACAACAATTTTTTTTGTTTGTTCTTTGTTGTCGTATGCTTCTCCATCTCTAGCCTCTCGTTTAGGCATTTGAATGGCTACCTTTCTCTCGTCTACTTCATATCTTTTAAAATGTTCAGGAACTTCAAACGAATCTGGATCAGGTCCCATTTTACTCATGTCTTCTGCTTGCTTTTGTACCATGGGAGTAGCTTCGATTGCTAAGATCTTGGTAGGTTCCTGTTTCTATCTGCTTCGAATGGTGTCCAGATAGCTTTCTTCGGAATCGAATTCTGGCTCCATTTCTATACTCTCATATTTCTCTTTCCATTCTTTTTCCACGATTTCCCCTTCATCTACTTCTTGAAGGACAACCATATAAAGATTTACATCATAACCTTCCTCATCTATGCACTCATTCATTGTCAAAACTTCCTCATTCACGCACACATCTAAGGTTGCTAGAATTTCCATCCATCCATGTGGTTCAAAGGTCTCATCTGGAAAGATTTGAGGCATGTACCCTGGGTCCTCTACTGGTCGGTAGTTAGGATGTCCTACCGGCCACATTTGCCTTTTACTCTCCTCCTTCTTGGCCTCTTTGCACATCCATAACTGGGCATCCTCGTGCATCCAAGATTGATCGCTCGATCCAGCACTGTGCATGGATAGGTCGTCTTCCTCCTTGTGTATGGGATTCCACTGCAGTGGAGGAACATCTCGATAAGAAAATGTATGCAAGTTTATCTTGGTTGTATTTCCTTGATGTTGTAGGTACAATGAATCTCTTCCCCGGTCTTGCACTACCCACATTTGTCTCATAAAGGGTCGCCCTAATATCATTTCTTAGTTGTTGGTTTTTTCAAACTTACAAATGGCTAGTGTGTGTTCGAATTCTACTCCACAGGTGGTTAATTTGATTCTCTCCAATATTCCTGAGGGTTTCTCCACATGGCCATCTGCTAATTGGAGCTTCATGCGTCTGGGTCGTAAGGCAGGTTTCCCCCATTTCTCCCAAATCTCCTTGGTGGCAATTCCTACCCGGCTCCCATGTCTAGTATAGCCTTGGTCATGTACCCATTGTAAGTGACAGGAAGACAGGTATTGCCTTCGTCACCTTCACTAAACTCTCCCCCTTTATCCACTGGGATTTGTATTTTAGATGTGTTCTCTTTTCCCTTTCCTTCCTTTTCTTGCCCTAATTCTAATTGGCTCGCCAATTGTCTCCATAATTGTGGCTTAAGTTGAAGTAATTCTTCCACGGTCAACTTGCATTGTACTTTTGTTTTCTTGAGTTCCGTTAGATTGTGTGAATTTTTTTCTGAGTTTCCTTTTCCTTTTCCTTGTACTGTAGGTGCTCGTATTATTATAGACTCCTTTTTGTATTCTCCCATGTAATTAGGTAAGGTGGAAATATTCAGGGTTTCCTCCCTCTTCCTATCGAGTCTTGATACTTCCTCCTATACTTCCTCCAGGTTGGTATTTGGTTGATAAACTTCCACATCTATTTCCTCAAAAGGAGGCTTCGATACTCCATTTTTCTTCCATTGTTCTTCTCAAAGTCTATTCCATAATTCCTTCGGCCATTTTGCCTCTAAGTCTGATATTATTTTGACACAGGTTCATCTTGAATTTTCATTTGTTCACCTATGTCTTCCTTCCTTCTAAGTTCTTTACCGTTGGATTGGACACATTCTTCGTATTGATCATCTGTTATCCTTGTCTCTAGCAAAACTGGGATAGTCTTTTCTAGAGTTGCTTGTGCCACCTCTATAAGCTTCCTACATATCGCTAGTCTTTCCTTTTCCAGCTCCCCTTGTGGGTAAAGTTTTTCTTGTTGCTCTATATTCGGCCCAGTCTTAATTCTAGCTTGGTAAGCTTTCAGCCACATGTCTAAGTCGTCTGATTTCGGGTCAGCTAGAATTGATCTTGCTTTCTCTTTCTCTTGGATAAGTGGTGACACTAGGATCTCCTCTCAGATCCTTTGTTCTTTATGTTCCCTTTTGTTTCGGATTTGTTTTTTATTTTTTTGACTCTCATTTGTGGCCCATTTATTTTTGAGTTTTTTTCTTCTTTCCTTCCATTTTTGTGCTTTGGTGTTCTGGGTACTCTCGTGTGGATCCTCAGAATCTTCCACTACCTGAACTGTAGGGCTTACAGCTTTATCGCTCTCTTGTTCCTGTTCTGGTAGTTTCCCTTTTTGTTGCCTTATCTAAGCTCTTGTAATGGATTTCAATGGCACAGTATATTCCTTATCACTTCCAGATCCTTCTATTACTTCAATTACATTGATAGGTGCAGTCAACTGGACTTTGGTTGGATTCTTAGGGCAGTCCGTGAAAAGATGTTCCTTTCCGCAATCGTTGCAATATCCTTCCCAAGTCCTAGGTGGTGGTGGATTGTAAGGTCAAGGGCACTCTCTAATAAAATGGTCTCCTCCGCACCTATAACAAGGTCCTCTTGGTATAGGTGGTCTAATGGTTGGTCTCATGGGTGGTTGCGCTTTAGGATCGGTATACATTAGAGTTGCGACCTCAGTGCCATAGCTTGGGTCATAGTTTCCATATCCATAATAGGCCGAATCAAAGGTTGGTTCGTAATCTAACATATTGGCTTCATATGGGTAGTAATCTCCTGGTGGCAGCTCATATCTAGGGTTCACTGATTCCTCATTGATTGTAGATGATGCTGGCACTATGGCTCTCTCCAAATTCTCTTCGGGCTGGGCATACTTCACAGGTACTACCTGTTGAGGTTGAGACAGTTGTGGCCCTAGCACAGGTTGTGGTGGTGGATACGGTGCCTGTTCATATGGTCTTGATACTCCTGCTGGTGTTGGATAGGGATTGTATCTGGGCATCTCTCTGCCTTGTTCTCTAGGTGGATATCTGTATGGTCAATACTGAGGTGGCTGGAATGGTCGTGCCTGTCTATTGAATGGACAATTTTCAGTGGTGTGATTGGTGTACTTTTGTTCTATGTGGCAGTACAAAGCATTTCCTGGTTGGTGTTGTCTCTTGTATGGGTATGTTTGATGTGCATTGGTCCCTCCTTGCACACACATGTGTGTGGGGTGATCTCCTCCACATAGACTACATCTTCGTAGCATAGGCACTCTTTGTGCTAGGTGTTGGTAATTTCTTTGTCCCTGGACTCCTAGTTTTTTTGCTAATAGTTCCGCTAATTCTTCCATATTACTGGAATTGGAGGTAATGGTACTTCGCGAGTCTTCTGATTTAGTGGAGCTGGGTGTACTCTTGAGTTCCTGAGCTAGGTTATCTTCCAGATCAATGCATTCCTGAAGACATTCACTCAGGGTTTGTAACCTCTTCACGTAAACTAAGGTTCTTAGGGTTCCATTCGTGATTCCATCAAAAAATAATGAAATCATTTTTTGCTGAGTGGGTCTCTTAGCCACGGGGCATCTATCCACATATTGATTGAATCTCTTGGCTGTTGTTTTCACTGTTTCATTAGGGTTCTGTTTAAAACTATGGATTAAAGACGCAGAATTGTGTTTAATCCCTCTCTTTGTGAATTCCCCAATGAGTTCTTGAAAGAATTGTTCCATGTTTCCAAATTGATTAGGGTTTAATGGCTGGAACCAAGTTAGAGTTGTCCCTGTGAGGGTGAGTCCAAAAGACTCATACTGCACAAAGAAGTCGTCTACTTGTTCTGCCCTTAGAACCTGTTTAAACTCAGCAATGTGATCGTAGGGTTCTCCCAATCCATCATAATGATTTCTTACACACTTGGCCATTTGGATAGGTCTCAGTCTTCTCATTGGTTCAGGCGGTCTTGGCATTACAAGGAAGACAGGTACTGCTGGTCTAACTGGGGGCATTCCCGGTTATCCTCCTACTGGTGGTCGTGTTCTTACTGGTGGTCGGTACTAATTACCTACCCCTGCATGGGCCTGATTGTGTGTTTGCACTCCTGGAGTTGCAAATTGCACATGAGTACGGTTTGGCACACTTCGTTGGCTGGTCTATCCTAACGTGGTGTGTTCTATCTCTTGTTGATTTCCAAAAGGGTTCTGCGAAGTAGTTGCCTGATCTCTCTGAGGGAATACAGGCACACCCATGTATCTCAGTCGAGCCCTGTCCAAGGCAATAACTGGCCAATATCTCCTACAATTTTTCTCCAAGTATGTGAGTCTAGTTTCATCTTATGGATCCTTCAGCTCATAAAATGTCATGGGGCTTTCTTCTCTCCCTGGAGCAGGTAAGTCTGTTTGAAGCAATAAGTCTGATCCATGGATCATATAGACTTCGAATAAGTAGTCTTCTTGAGGTATCAAGTCTCCTCTCAAGACTCGAGTTACTTGGGATCTCCCTCTAGGGGTAGTCACTAGCTCCTCAGGGTTTGTTCTTCCGGAGTTTTTTGGTTCCACTAACTCTCCCCTTTCATTGATCATCTCAGGAAATTCAGTTACGATGTAGATGTGACCAATTTTGTCTATGTATGCTCCTCCCTCGTACTTGACAGGAGGTCGGGGCAGGATCGTGGCATTCATGGAAGTTACCATCCTAGCCACAGATCTGTTTAAGCCATCCAGGTAGATGGGGATCTCCTGGGCATTGGTAGACACATACTGCAAGGAAGTATGGTAATCTCGCTCAACAGTAGTCATGAAATTTCTACTTGAAGTTGGACCCTGCATGTCTTCCGAAGCCATGGGTATTTCCTCCTCTGAGTCACTAGAGGTATCTGAATAGGCAGAGTGGTGACTAACCTGGGCAGCACTTCCCATAGAAGATATGACACTTCTTCGGCTACTTAGCACTCTCCCTGACCTCAAGTTCATTCACCCTCCTAAGACTCTCTAAGTCTCTGAGACTCTCCTTGAGTGGCTCTTCCAATGCCTCAAGTTACCTGACAAAATGCTTCAACCACACTGGACAATACCACTTCCAGGCGATATTGCACTGGGCGATACCGATCTTGCCACGATACGATACTTGTAGTGTAGACGATACGATACTGCTGTTGGCTGCGATACGATACGAGCTATCTTGACGATACGATACTTGTTGAATAGACAATACGATACCTAGGACTCTCTCGATACGATACCAAGCCTCCAGACGATACCAGGCACTCCGTCGATACGATACTAGAATATACACCGATACAATACCAACTTGGTATCGCGATACGACTCCCGACAATGAGACGATACGATACTACGACAAGGGGTGATATGATACCACCGACTTGCACGATACGATACTAGTATGATATCGCGATACTACACTAGGAAGTGGGCGATACGATACTTCAGGGATTAGCGATACAATACCAAGTTCAGTGGACGATATGATACCAAGGTCCTCGCGATACGATACCTGAGAACCGAGGCGATACGATACCTGAGAACCGAGGCGATACGATACCTGAGAACCGAGGCGATACGATACTGAAAATGGTATCGCGATACGAAACTGGCCTGTGGACAATACGATACCACAGTAGGCAACGATATGATACTACTCGGTAAAGTGTGATCGTGATACCAACTTGGCGATACGATACCAAAGTGGTATCACAATACCAAGACTGGTACCCGACGATACGATACTTCGGCGAGTATCGCGATACAAGGGAATTTTGGTATCGCGATACCAAAACTCAACCGATCGTGATACTCAAGCCAAAATACCTCACAAATCAAAAAATTTAGCACCCCCTGGCTCTTTTCACACACCTCTTCACTCCTAACCCACTGTCCCTCTCACTGAAGCTCAAAAATCAACTGTCTCCCCCCCCCCCCCCCCGCGATACCACGCAAGCATTTAATCACGCGTTTGTGCACTTTTAGTGTGTTTTTGTTCAAAATACTATGTGGAATCTTACCTTAATACTGTCTAGCTTGCACCTTGAGCTCAAGTTCTAGTTTTAAAGGCCTGAATTGCACGATACTTCACACGCGATACCGGTCGCTGCTCGCAGGTGATACCAGCACACAATGAAGTGTCAAATGAGTCAAATTTTTTAGTTTTTATACTTTTTGTGATAGAAACTGAACATTACTAATTTTGGGCAAATTTTTTGGGCTTTTTTAGTGGTCTTTGCCTACTCCTACTTCACTTCTCTTCACTTCTCCTCTCCTTCTCACCTAACCCTAACTCCTCCTTCTCTCCCTTCCTACTAACCCTAAACCTAAAAACTCATTACACACCCCTTGGGGATGTGAAGTAACAAGTGCTGAAGTGATTGACTACTTGCCATAAAACGAATTCACTTCTACAAGTATGATTCTATCACACTCGATCTATAACCATCACGAAGGCACCTTGGCTGAGTGCTCCTCGGCAACGACGCCAAAAACGTGTGTACTCAAGTCAAGGAGACTCAAGGACTCGTGCCAATGAGATTGTACCTCTATTGCAACACAAGTGCGTATAGTGGGAAATTAACACACATTCAAATGTCAATCCGATCGAACGATCTAACCAAGTGTATCAGGACATGTGCACACATGATGGAAAATGAAGTGGTTCAGTTGATATGCATGAGAAAAGACTAATCCACCTCTCAAACACACTAATGACTGAAAGTGTCTACCGCGATACCTCTTATAGCAGTTTTCAGAAAATCAAGGATTTCTCTCAGCTCCAAGCCCCGACTATAGTCAATAGGGTACTCATTTCGAAGCTCTCGACGAGACGCATCTATTGAGAGTGGTTTCACTCGATTCTGACAACTCTGCTTTAAGTTATGACCAAAATAGTGAATGGTAGGAAGCACCCACACTCACGCCACATCTCCTACAAGCTCACACTCACACTACAGTAGCTCAAAAATAGTGGGGAGGGGTAGACAACAGTCTTACACACACATTCCAAGCATCACACACACATACAAGATCAAAGAGAAGATAGAGGAATGCAAGAAAGAGGCAAATTCGAAATTTTGGAGAGCTCCTTCTTCACAATGGCAAAAAAGTCTCTACAAAGAGTCACAAAGTGACTTATATACATGTGCCCTAAGTTTGGTCTTTTCACACAAGAGACCGGCACTTTATTCCAAAAAAAGTGAATTTCCTACTAATTTACAAGGGATATTTTACAACAAGTTGGGATTATGCATCTAGAGGACTCCTCTATTGCATTTACATGGCTTTGAGGGAATTCTCTAAGACCTCGAAGAAGAAAAATTATGCCCATTAATTTGAAAATTTTGGGGCTCTTCTCTTGTGCTCCTTTGCTCTACAACACTAAGGTAAACCCATATCACAAGCAAGATGAGAAAACCACAATGCTTCCTTACATGCCTCACTTGCTGCAACATACTCTACTTCTGTGGTGGAAAAAGCTATACATTCTTGAAGACGAGATCTCAAAGAGATAGCACCTCCAACAAAATGAAAAATGTACCCTCATGTAGGCTTACGATTGTCTACACAACTAGCATAATCAGAATTTGTGTAACCAATAATGGATGCTTTCCCTCTACCTAAGCATAGACACTTGTCCTTAGTTCCACTCAAATATCTCAAAATCATCTTGACTGCTTCGCAATGTTTCTTGCCAGGATTAGACATATATCTACTCACAACTCCCACTACAAATGCAATGTCTGCTCTTATAGCTACCATAGCATACATGAGACTAGCAACAACAGACAAATAGGGAATCTTGGTCATGAATTCCTTTTCCTCATCTAATTTGGGGCAATCATCCTTGCTCAATTTCACATATGTGGGTAAAGGTGTACTCAATGCCTTTCCACCCTGCATGTTGGGAATTGAACTCACGACCTCCCGGTTAGGAGTGCGATGGGCTAACCACTTGCCCCAAAAGCCATGGTTGAGGATTACTTCCTAATCCTTTCTCTTAAGGCGTGGTTCAACCATCTCCTACTAGGATTATGTGACATTCCTTCCCCCTTAAACTGAGCATTGTCCTCAATGCTCACTTGTGGACCCTTCTAACTCTTGGACCCACTTTCCATGCATGAGCGCTTCCACCAACCTCAAATTCCAGCACATGGACCAAATTTGGACCTATCCCACCCTCCGTGGATGTCCAAATGCCCATGCGCCTTCATCCAAGGCCAGTTTCACACTTATCACGGATAAGCGCTTTTTCCAAGTGCCCACGAATGAGGCGCGAACCTCCATCTTGCCCAATTTCTCAACTAGGCTCTGATACCAATGTTGGGAATTGAACTCACGACCTCCCGGTTAGGAGTGCGATGGGCTAACCACTTGCCCCAAAAGCCATGGTTGAGGATTACTTCCTAATCCTCTCTCTTAAGGCGTGGTTCAACCATCTCCTACTAGGATTATGTGACACTGCATTTTGAACCGGTGAAGTACTTTGGATATGTACTCAGTTTGAGACAAGTATATGAGTCTTTTACTCCTATCACAAGTAATGCACATGCCAAGAGTATGTTTGGCATCCCCCAAATCCTTCATATCAAATGTTTGACTCAATTTATTTTTGACAACTGACAAATCATAAGAGGACTTCCCAGCAATCAACATATCATGGACATAAAGTATCAAGCATATCAATCTGCCCTCTGAACATCTCTTTGTGTAGAGACAATGATCCTCATTGCTTCGAGAATAGCCTTGAGATTTCATAAAAGCATCAAACTTTTGGTACCATTGTCTAGGGGACTGTTTAAGTCCATACAAGCTCTTCGTAAGCTTACAAACTAGACTTTCCTTGCCAGGAACTACACAACCCTCTGGTTGTTCCATATAGATCTCATCTGTAAGATCTCCATGCAGGAAAGCATTTTTCACATCCATTTGGACTAGCTCTAAGTCCTCCATTGCAACGAATCCAAGCAACATGCACAGGGTAGTCATCTTGACCACTGGAGAGAAGATTTCCTTGAAATCAACACCATGTTGTTGCTTAAAACCCTTTGCAACGAGTCGTGCTTTATACTTTGGAGAAGCACTATCTCATGTGAATTTCAGCTTATATACCCATTTACATGGTAAAGCTTTCCTGCCCTTTGGCAAAGTTACTAAATCCCAAGTACCATTCCTGTGAATAGAATCCAACTCACTCTTCATGGCATGCTCCCACTTGACATGATCCTCTATCTGCATAGCCTCTTTGTAGCAAGAAGGCTCACCGACATTTGTTAGCATAACAAAATCTAAACACGGAACATATCTATCACGTGGATGTGAGACACGTGTAGAACTTCTCAATGTTTGCTAAATAGGATCATGTGCAGACTAATCTGAATGGACATTCTCTTGAACATCCCTATGTGTAGCATTTTTATGCATGCTAACCGGAGGACTAGTATCCTCAAACACCACTCTTCTCACTTCAACCTCCTTAATGGGTTGTTTATGCATCTTAGACTCATTGAAAATGACATCACTACTTTTGATTACTGTCCGTGTTTCAGGATCCCATAAGCGATATCCAAATTATCCCTCTCGACCATATCCAAGGAAAATGCATTTTTTTGACTTATGATCCAACTTTTGTCTAAGATTCTTGGGTATATGAACATAAGCTTCACACCCAAAAACTCGAAGATGATAATAATATGGTGGCTTCCCTGTCCACAACTCTTGTTCCACTTTCAGACCTTTGACAGTACTAGGTGAAAGGTTAATCACATGAACTGTAGTCAATACTACTTCTGCCCAATAGCCTTGTGAGAGGTTTGCATGATGCAACATAGAGATTACTCTATCTTGAATAGTTCTATTCATCCTCTCAGCTAAACCATTCTATATAGGGGTATAAGGAGCTGTAAACTCTCTATGAATCCCTCTAGAATGACAGAAAAGGTTGAATTCATGTGAGGTATACTCACCCCCGTTATCTAAATGTAAAGCCTTAAGCTTAGTTCCTTTTTCAATCTCAACTGAAGCAAGCCATTTTTTGAAAGTGTAGAATATCTTATCCTTCGATTTGATAGGATATACCCAAACTTTTCTAGTAGCATCATCTATGAAAGTGACAAAGTAGAGAGAACCACCTAAGGACCTAGTGGGCATAGGACCACACACATTTGTATGAACGAGATCTAAAGGCTGAATTTGAAGATTCAATGTACGTTCTATGCACATTTCTAGTTTGCTTTCCATATTGACAATGCTCACAAAATGAAAAAGAGAGAAAGATAACACAGGAAAGTAGCCATAACGAGAAAGATTTTCCATTCCACTATGAGATATATGGCTCAAACAACCATGCCAAATACAAGCCATAGGCTGTTCAATAATAGCTAACAAGTGTTCTTTCTATGATACAAATAAAGGATAAAGTGAGCCAACTTTGCCTCCTTTTGCAATAAGCATATTGCCCTTTTATATGCAAAAGGACTGAGCATAGAAGGCCACCTTGTAACCAAGGTCATCAAGTTGACCAACTGACATCAAACTGCATGATAAGTGAGGTACATGGCATACATTGTGCATAGTAAGTTTTGAACCATAATTGAACTGCACAACCACATCTCCAATCCCCACAACATCACACTAAGAGTCACCAAGTCTCATGGTACCAAGAGACTTTGCTACATAATTAGAGAACCATTCTCTATGTGGTGTCACATGGAAAGAAGCACCAGAATCTAGCAAACAGGTGTGGGAAAGAGAATCAGCCATAAGCACCTCAGATGGCACAATACTATCAAGTTTCAACACGTCAGCATCATTAGAAATAGCATTCATTTCTTCAATCTTCACAGTCAAAGTAGATGGTGCATGTAACTGTTTAACATGCCCATCAATGTTCTGTCCTTTACCTTTAGCATTCTTTAATGCATAAAAGTCTTTCTTCATATGTCCTTTCTTATGACAATAATGGCATTCGATATCCCTCTTCCTTGATTTACGTCTACTCTTATTCCGTTGACCATTCTTTTCCTTGTTCTTGGTCCTACCACGTTGCTGATTCTTTCCTTGGTAAGCATCAGGAACATTATATGCATCTCCACTCTGAGTGCCAACCATAGATTTTCTACGAATCTCCTCACTCAAGAGTGCTCCACATATTTCATCATAGACAAGTTTACCACTAGGTGCATTGTTGATAGTCAAGGTCAAGCACAAGCATAGAAGCACACCAAGGAAGTGGACACACAAGAAGAAGGATCATGTAGGGAGCTCCAAGAAACACATGTCAAATTTTTAGAAGAAATCCCTATAAAAATAGTGATTTTTGTCACTAAAAACCATTGTAAATACCATTTTCCATTTTTGCAACTCCATTTTGTTCAAGCCGAGGAGTCCTCGAGCTTGAGGAGTATTAGAAGTATCATCCTACCAAGTTTCATAATTTTTAGACTCTATTTGAGCCCCGAAATAAGCCCTGGAACTTAATTTTTAACTAGGCCAGACACTAGGTCTAGACAAGGCCAAAACCCCACAAAAGAACTATAAAAAGGGCTGGAGAGCTCATTTTTGGGAGAGATTATTGTAGATTTGAGCTTGGTAAGAGAGTTCTTTTGTAATTGAAGATCTTCCATTGTTCCACTCTTTGCTCGTACCTTGTGCACGTGAGTGTGTATGTGTGTGCATGTTTGTGTGCTTTTACTCACGCACTTGTGCACTTCACTTGCTCTTGGTCTTCATACCCATCCTCACGTCTCCATGGATTGACATTTATGAGGTGGAGCTCCTCACATTGGTACTTGCCACTGTGCTTAAGAGACACCAAATTTGGCACCGTCTCTGGGGAGAGAGCTTGGAGGACGAGTGTGTGACGGTAAGACGTAGAGTAGTGACATTGGAAGGTAAAACAAAATCACCATTTTCACTTCAGTTTCTGAGTTTTGCTTCATCTCCATCATCATCATCACCACCATCTCCTCTCATCTTCACCATCTCTGATCTTTTCGCATTTTAGACTACACATCCCCTATTTTAGCCTCTTCTTTTTCATTCTTGGTTGTGCGAGGAGTTTAGAGAGATTTCAGAGCTGAAGCATGGATGAAATATGGAGATTTGTGCCACTAAAATGTCAAAAATTTGAGTGGCCGTATCGTGGAGTGACAAGGCCTGCATCTGGTATCGCGAGTGACATATCTTGAGTTTGGTGAGTGACCTTGTAGCTACAGGACATAGGAATGACAAGGAGAACCTAAGGTACATATATTTGCAAAAACTTTTGAATTTGGGTGTCAAAAACTCCAAGAATCGTGTCCGGTTGAGTTTTGGTATTGCGATACCAGAATTCCCGTGCATCGCGATACTTGTCGAGGTATTGTTTCGTGCATACTCACGAGGTATTGTGATACCATTCTGGTATCGTATCGTCAAGTGCTGGTATCGCGATCACGGTCACCCCAGTGGTATCGTATCACGGTCCACCTCGTATTGTATCATGGCAGTCACGATATTGTATCGTTCACCAAGTGGTATCGTATCGCGTGCATGATTGGTATCGTATCACCAACTTAGTATCGTATCGTCTATTATTCTCGTATCGTATCGTGCACCTTGTGGTATCGTATCTCGTCCCTTACCCTAGTATCGCATCGTGTGATTTCTGGTATCGTATTGTCAGTAGACCAAGTATTGTATCATCGATTGTTTTGGTATCGTATCGTGAGGTTGGTATCATATCTTGGACCTCGTAGTATCATCTAGTGAGTGGTATCGTATCATGAGGTGACATGGTATCGTATCCTGCCTTGATCCCCTAGTATCGTATCGTCTTGCGAGTAGTATCGTATTGTCTGATATAGTAGTATCGTATCGTGGCAGTTGATATCACCTTGGTGGTATCATATTGTCTGAGGTGGTATCGTCCATGGTAGTATCATGTATCATGGAAAAAGAGGTATCATATCGCCTATTCTGAGATACTCCTAGAGAGATCCTATTTCCCTATTTTAACCCCCTAAACTCAGAACTAACATAACTTTCTCATACAAAATCCGTTTGTTGTGATTTTGGGTTTGTTGGATTATTACATATAGCATTTTGAAGTTGACCCTCGGGATGGACTAGGAAGCAAGGGGTTCCACAAGATTTTGAGCAAAACAAAGGACAATTTTGGACTTATAGACAAGGCTTGTGAGCCTAAGATCAAGTAGAAACTTAGGAAGAGATAGATAAAGTACCAAATCATCTGAGGCTAGTTTCAACCATACAATCAAGTCGGGGGCTCACAACTCAATGGTTAGCACTACGTGCTGAGTTCACAGACGAGTGAATCAGAAATGTCTTTTGACTTGGAGAGACTTTTGGCTTCTGAAGACATGCATAGTTCAATACCTAGGGAAGGTTTTATGTCTATAGTGGAAGGGGAATATCGGATGTCTCTTCAATACATATCCACTAACTTGCAAGGAATACCCGTCTACCTCGATGGTTTATGCAGGTCAGTAGCAAGAATGATAAACACTACAGAATCTAAAATAGTTCGAAGACCAGCTATCAACTATGAAGGTGGAGTTTACATGGACAAGATGGACCAGATCTATGTAGTGACCGAAAACCCTGATCAAATTAATGATAGAGGAGAATTAGAGGGACAAGGAACTTTCGAAAAATCTAACCAAGAAGAACTGGTGACTACCCCAAGGGGCAAGTCTGTGGTGACTCAAGTCTTGAGAGGGGATTTGATACCTCAAGATGATTACATGTTGGACATATAATTGATCCATGGGTCTGACCTACTCCTCCAAACTGATTCACCAACACAAGGAGAAAGCATTAGCCCAACAACTATATAAGAATTAAGGGATCTGGAAAATCCACCTAGAGTTACATACCTAGATCGAAATCAAAGGAGATATTGGCCTGTAGATGAAGTGGAGGGGTCTAGATTAAAGTACATGGATCTACCTATATTCCCTCCTCGAGATCAGGCAACTACCTCACAAAACCCATTCCAGACCAGCAAAGAATGGAAAATGTGATGTCAGGACAAACGAGCCAACGTAGTATGCCGAATAGACCTCACGTGCAATCCACCATGCCACCAATTAACTCTCGCAACCAAACTAGCTAGTGAATGGAAATATGAATAGAACCACCCTTAGGGCAGAACCACCCCAGGGTGGAGGAACTGGAATACACCCAGTAAAACTTGAGTTTCCCATCATAATTCGATCCCCAGAACCCGACAGAAGGCCAAATGTATGTGAAATCGTTATAATGGCATACGAGAGCCCTATGACCACATTGCAGAATTCAAGCAGGTATTGCGAGTGGAGCAAGTGGATGACTTTTTCGTGTAATATGAATCCTTTATGCTAACCCACGGGAATAGCCTTAACTTGGTTTCAATCCAAGGATCCAAGTTGCTTTGGCCATATCAAGCAATTCTTTCAAGAATTTATTGGGGAATTTGCTAAGCAAGGGATTAAGCACAATTCATCATCCTTAATACATAATTTCAAACAAGCTCCTAACGAGACAGTAAAAAATGCAGCATGAAGATTTAATCAATATGTAAACCGATGCCCTATGGCAGAGAGACCTTCTCAGCAAAAAATGATATTACTATTTTTAGAAGGTCTAACCAATGGAACATTGAGAATCTTAGTATACGTAAAACGACTGCAAACCCTAAGTGATTAGATTTGGAAGATAACTTAGCTGATGATCTCAAAACCACACAAGATCCTACCAAATGAGAGGATACAAGGAGGAATGAGACTTCTAGTTCGAGTTATGTGGAAGAAGTGATAGAGTTAGTGGCCAAGAAATTGGGAGTACAAGGACAAAGAAACTACCAGAATTCCCCCTTGAGAGTGCCCATGTTAAGTAGTTGCACACTTTGCGATGGAGATCATCCATCTCATGTCTGCACCAGAGAAGGATTAGGGTTATCACAACCTTACCCTTACGATAGACAAGCAACTCAGGAGCTTAACATATACTCTTATAGTGATCAAAAGTACCCCAACCACAACACCGAAAACTATCTAATGAATAGATAGCCACGATCGTTTGTACCATCCCAATGTAGATCATACTGGTACCCTCCTAGAGAACAAGGCAGAGAAGTTCCTAGGTATAAACCATGTCCAGGACCACAAGGAGCAACTAGACCATATGAACATGGAGGATATAGCCAACATCAACCTATACCAGGACAAATACCACCCCACCCACAGAATGTAGTTCTAGTAAGATATGCCCAACATGAAGAAAACCTAGAAAAATCCCTCGTACCAGTGATGCATTTGACCAGTTCCAAAATAGAAAATCAAGGTTTTGATCAGACCCAAGGAGAGTCTTACTATTATGAGGCAAGCTCGATGGAATATAACCAGAGTTACAGGAAGCAATACTACGATTATGAGGGACATGAAAACCCTTATGGATGAGAATATGCTAATCTTATGTATACAAATCCTAACCCCAGGACCCAAGCAAAACAAACGGGACCACAAGCCCCTAGAGGACCATGTTCTAGGTATCAAGGCAACCATTTCATTCGTGAATGTCCCCACCCACTAGCTCCGAATCTAGGGCAGAACATCACAATACAAGTCGTTTATCTTGAGTGTGGCAAAGAATAGCTCCTCAGAGATTGTCCCGGACATCCATCTAGTGCACCAAAGGTTGCACCCATTAATGTAGTAGGCTAAGTAGGGGATTCAAGTTTGAGTAGCAGTAATGTGGCTCCTATACAGGTAGTTACTAGGGCACAAGCCTTAGCTCGACTTCAAGAAGGGCCAACATCTGCAAACCTACACAAGAGCTACCCTATAACAGATTTAGAGATTCAAGGGACAAAAATGTGCATAAAAATGGTGGAACTAGCTCAAGCTATGTTCAAGGCCAATCAATTGTTCAATCAGACAAATGCTATTACACCGAGTTTGCACTTCCAGGGCTTATTAGATAGATTAGAGCAATTGTTTAATAAACCGCAAGTTTTTTTACCTCCATAGGCTCAACCAACTGTTGAAAGAGAAAGCCCATCACCAAAGAAAGTATATGTTCCTGACTCCATAGATGATGGAGAACCGCTTTCAATTCAATAGCACGCTCAAAAGTTCTTGCAGGAGATACAAGAAGAGAAATGGGCCAAGGAGAAGGATGTTGCCCCTCCTATTCTTGAGATTGATGACCTTCACGATCAATTTCCACAAGATATTCCATCTATTTATGGAGACCAAGTAGAGCAACAAGGAGAAGAAAGGTTAGAATTTGAATCCAATTCTTTACAAGAGTTGCCATAGTTCATAGGCCCATGGGAATCTGAATCTCTCTAGGTCAGAACTCCCACAATATTGATTAGAAACGA
The DNA here is from genome assembly GCA_020310875.1 of Ceratopteris richardii. NCBI lineage: Eukaryota > Viridiplantae > Streptophyta > Polypodiopsida > Polypodiales > Pteridaceae > Ceratopteris > Ceratopteris richardii. Next base: position 161,310,181 of record CM035424.1, on the reverse strand, counting down.
AGACTTGACAGTTCCAAGAAACACTGAAGTCTTCAAGAACACTAAGATTCAGTGTCATCTCACTTTAGAAGAGTTGCTCAAAGTAAAACCTGAGTTATTGAAACATGTGGCGAATCAGGTTCTAGAACTTGATTCCAAAATGCTAAAAGCAAGCTCTAAAAAAAAAGTACTAGAGATACCTCTAGAAAAAATAGGGGACATGAGAAAAGGTGAAGAAGGTTATACTTATCTTCCGATCACCTACCAAGGTTACACAACCAAAGCGATCATAGATTCAGGTGCTGGTGTTGCTATTGCGACCACCTCCTTGTGGAAGCAATGGGGTAAACACGCATTAAGAACAACTAGAATGAAGCTTCAGATGGCTGACTGCCATGTTGAAAGACCTCTAGGATTTCTAGAAGGGATAACTCTAACCACTTGTGGTGTAGGGTTTGAGCACACCTTTGCTATATGCGACTTTGGTAAAACTAATCCCTACAAAATGATCCTAGGAAGGCCCTTCCTATGACAACTGCAAGTTGTACAGGATTGGGGAACCAAATCCTTATACTTGCAGTACTTAGGGGTCACAACCAAGGTAAATTTGAAGGATTACACCTTCAGAGATGTATCACCCCTACAGTGGAATCCTATCCACAAGGAGCAAGAAGATTCACCCTCTGTGCATTCTAAAAGTTCATCGGATACATCCTGGATGCATGAAGATACTCATTTGTGGATGTGTAAGGTCCCAAAGGAAGAGGAAAAACACCTAAGAGCAAGAGAAGAAGGAACTTCTCAAGGCAATAGACGAGTTAAAGACCCAGCCTATACACCGATGATCTTTCCAGATGAGGAATTTGAACCTCATGGTTGGGCAGAAATCTTAGCCACCATGGACATTGCTATCAATGAAGAACAGTGGACATCTCATTGTGATGAGGAGGGTTATGATATTTTAGTGTTCATGTGTCAACCCGTGCTAGAAGGATGTGACTCTAGTGACTTCATAGAAGAATAAGAGAATGATGATGATCTAGAGTCCATTGTGATGGATAGTTTCTTTATTTTAGAGGAGCACTATCTAGAAGACATAGGAGTATTTACACAAAAAGAAGAAGAACCTCTCACAAGCAAAACGGTAAATTCAAAGGATGAGAGTGAAGGTGGTCAAAAGAAAAAGAAAAGACAAGTAGCGAAACAAGAAGAGGAGGAATCATTGTTTGAAGTACTAGAAAATTTCAAGAAATATGAAGTTGAGGACCAAAAATTTTTGGTGCAAATGCCTAAGAGAGAGGCCACCAGAGGAGAAGCATATGATAACAAAGAAAAGACCAAAAAAATTACAGTCACTATTGAAGAGAACGAAGAGAGATGTACGTACATAGGAGATGACCTAAGTAAATAAGAGGAAGCAGAGTTGGTAGCCTTATTAAGGGAATATAGGGACCTGTTTGCATGGCACTATAGAGAATTGAAGACCCAAAAATTTGTTCTCATACGATTCCCATGATAGCAGATGCCAAGCCCACCAAACAGAAGCCCTACACATACAATGACACCTATGCAGCTAAAATAAAAGAAGAAATTGATAGATTGATTGAAGCCGGATTTATCTATGAGATTGAACATACTCACTGGGTGTACCCCATTGTAGTGGTGCCCAAGAAGAATGGAAAGTTGCGTGTATGTATTAACCTTAAAAAAGATAATGCCGCCATGATAAGAGATAGTTATCCACTTCCAATCACTGAACATTTATTGGAGCATGTTGCAGGCAAGGAAGTGTATAGCTTCCATGATGGATTTTTGGGCTACAACCAAGTAGCCATTTCCCTAGAAGATCAACAAAAAACGGCCTTTGCCACTGAGTGGGGAATCTTTGCATTTCGTGTGATGCTATTTGGACTCACCAATGCACCTACAACATTCCAAAGGCTCATGTGTCATGTCTTCAAAGAGTTCTTGCGAAAGAGCTTAGAAGTATATGTGGACGATTTATGTGCTCATTCCGAAGAAAGGAGATGTCACATCCCTAAGCTCAGACAAATCTTCAACAAGTGTAAGGAATATTGAGTTTGTTTGAACCCAGAGAAGTGTGTGTTCATGGTACGACAAGGTAAAATCTTAGGTCATATTGTTTCTAAGAATGGAATATCTACAAATGAGGTTAAAGTAAGAGCCATAGCGGAGCTGTTGGGGCCAAGGAATGTTAAAGAGGTACAAGCCTTTATGGGCCATTGTGGATATTACCGTAGGTTTATTCACATGTATGTAATTATAGCCAAGCCTCTTTATGCCTTGTTGACAAATTTTGAGTGGAATGAGGAGTGTGGAAATTCCTTCAATGAACTGAAAAGATGTTTGTGCACAACACCAATATTGACCACTCCTCATTGGACTAAACCATTCCATGTCCATGTAGATGCATCCAATTATGTAATAGGATGTGTGCTAGCACAACCCACAGGTGAAGGCAATCTAGATTTGCCTATAGCATATGCGAGCAGATAACTAAACGCAGCAAAACAAAATTATACAACAAATGAGAGAGAAGGCTTGGCATGGCATATGCTGTAAAGAAGTTTAGACACTATCTATTGGCCAACAAGTTTAAGTTTTTCACTGATCATCAAGCCTTATTATACTTGGTCAATAAACCTTGCAATATCGAACACTTAGTAAGATGGTTCCTCTTACTAATAAAATATGACTTTGAAGTGGTTGTTAGGAAAGGTAAGACTCACCTCAGAGCGGATCACCTTTCTCACATCACTACAGGAGAGCCACCGCAAGGAGTGTCTGATGAATTGCCTGACGTTTATCTGTTCAATCTAGAAGTTGTTCCTAAATGGGCAAATAAGTTGGTACCAGTCCTAACCTTTGGACGTGCAAATACGAATGTGAAGATGAACAAGGATGAAATTGTACGATCACAAAACTATCAAATATTGGCAAGAAGCATGCATAAACAAGATACGAAAGGTGTTCTAGCTTGTTGTGTCGAGAACGATGAACACAGTAGTTGGTTGCAACAAACCCATGAATGGATAAAGAAATACATGAGTGGAATAAGAATTGTCCAGTGTGCAAGGAAAAACCCCCAGTGGAGCATGCTACCCTTTATCATGTGTCGTTAATTCCAAATTGGAGTGCTCCATTGGTAGAATTTATGAGAGCGAGAACACTGCCCAACACGGCAAGTCTAGCAAGAAAATGAAGCATGGAACAAGAGGCTCTAGACTATGCCTTAGTAGGAGACAACCTATAACGAAGAGGCAAAGATGGTTATTTAAGACTGTGCGTTCATGAATCAGACTATTTGAAAATCTTAGAAATTTCCCATAGCAGTGTTGCAGGCGGACATATTGGTCCTCATCGAGTAATTAAGACTATTCTATTCTCAGGACTTTGGTGGCCCACTCTTCATATGGATGCACATACCTATGTGAAGAAATGTGACACATGCCAACGTGCCCAATACCCAATTAGAAAAGATGAGATGCCTTTGAGGCCAGTGATGGGAGGACATGCATTTTGGAAATGGGGTATAGACTTTGAAGATCCTATCAACCCCCCAGCTAGAAACTCCCATGCAGAGTACATTATTGTAGCCACAGATTACCTTATGAAGTGGGTAGAAGTAAAAGCCACTACAAAGAATGATACTCAAACAATGGCTAAGTTTCTATTCGAGAATGTGTTCATCCGATATGGACTACCAACAGAGTTAGTGAGTGATCGAGGTACGCACTTCTTGAATGAAGTCATTGAAAATATTCTCAAAGAATTCTTGGAGATACATAAGAAGTCAGCCCCTTATCATCCACAAGCTAATGGAAAAGTCGAGAGCACAAACAAGATCCTTTATAATGTATTGACAAAATTGGTAAATAATAAGCACTCTTATTGGGATAAAAAGCTTCATCACGTTGTTTGGGCTTATCGAGTTGCCTACAAAACGATACTCAATGCCACGCCATTTCAGATGGTCTTTGGACAAAATGTTGTGCTACCATTGGAATTCCTAATCCCAACTTTAAAAGTAGCACAAAAGCATGAGTGGAATGGACACAAGTTATCCTCTAGGATCTTTGATCTAGAACGCTTAGGTGAGACAAGGCTACAAGAGGCTACAGGCATCTATGCTGCAAAGAAAAGGCAAAGGGCATACTTCGATGCACATATCAAAGATAAAGGATTGAAAGAGGGAGACCTAGTGTTGGTTTACACACTAAAGCAACATGCATGTAAATTGGAAAAAAGAGGATATGGACCCATGATCATTAATAGAATTTCCACTAGCAGTGCACTTCAATTGGCCACACTAGAAGGTGATATCCTACCAGACTATATCAGTGGATGTCAAGTCAAGTTGTATCAGGAACCTCTTACAGAGGATATGCTGACGAGACTCCAACACTGCTAAGAAGCGAAAAGAAGAGTAGCTAAGGGTTAGAGAAGAAGCACAGGCAGAGGCTAGAGAATGCATTAGGAGAAATAAGTTAAGATGCCTAGGCCTAGATATCAATCTCGAGGCCCCAAGATACCACATGGCCATGTGTCAAACATCAAGTTCAATTGCTTCTCGAATAATTGACAGACGTCCCTTTGTGACCATAGCAGTAGGACAAGGGAAGAATGCAAGGACGGCGAGAGCATTGATTGACTCAGGTGCAGCAACTAGTGTGGTTAGACTTTCATATTGCCAAAAAGCCTATCTCATAGGATTGGGAGGTGTGGAAACCCTTTGTTTGGGCGAGGTAGAGCTTTCCATCTATCTTCAAGATGTTCCAATGAGAGTCAAAATTCTGGTGTGTGAAGATGAGGACCTTATAGAACCACTTGCCTTGGGTCAAGATTGGATCTATGACCGTGCCATCAACTTAAACCTTAAGAGACGACTTCTTCAATTTTGGGTATAGGAACAATGCATCACATTAGAATTAGAGAACTGCATGCTCATAGATCATGGCGCCACACACTCTCTTAGTTCCTCTAAGACTAATATTCACGAACAAGATGTTGTATGTGTCAAAAGCTCTATGATCTAGAAGGACTCAATCATGGAAGGATAGTCACAAAGGCAAGCAGACTCCTCCTCTTGTACAAGCACTAATGCTACCACCACAACTCAACCAAAAAGGCAAGCAAAACAACACATGAAAACTTCTATATCAAATAGATACAGATTTCAAGAAGAAAGTAATTCCAGGTAGGAAGTAGATCTGGGTACAAAAAGGAGAGAAACCACCTACCTTGCAAACACAATTCCCACCCAGGCAAGCCAACCATGTTAAGCCAAGAACCAAGCCACCATGACTAGCTCAACGAGAAGGTCTCCGACAAATTTGGGTGCCTAAGAAATTAGTTATAGTTCAACAAGGACCACCACATATGTGGGTACCCAAGGCACTCTTACGCACACAAAGGCCAATGCTCTCCACCATGTGTAATTGAGTATTCTTTGTAATGGCCATTTGATGTTTTTTAGCTTACTGGAATCATTGTGATACTTAAGGAGTTGTGCCTTTTTCTTATGAGTGTGTTCTTGTGATTTTCGCATCACTATGAATTCACTGTCAAGTTGTCTTCTTGCACACAAGCATGTGAGAGGATATACTTCTTTAAGGAAGAATCCCCCTTGAATAGAAGGAGTACTAGGAAGAAGACCTCATCGCTCCAAACAATGAGACTATACCACTAGGCTAAGTGCTACTTGTTTTAGACAACACATGAACCTATGCTTAAGTCTACTCTCTAGATCTTTGGCCATACATATGAGTGACCAAACGATGTGCGATTTCAGATCTATTTGAAGAGGCGAGACACCCAAATCATAGACTTTGTTTTATAACATGCATCTTTTTAGATGGCTTCTTTATTTCTAGATGGACAAAGAAACATTTGGAACACCTAGGTCTCTACTTTACGTGATGTTGTGAATTCAAACTCTCACTCAATCTAGAAAAGTCTGTGTTTGGAGTCAAGTGTGGGGCATTTCTAGGAAAGTTTTCCAATATATCATGACAAATTCAATGTCATACTCCAAGTGCCTATTAGAGTATTGCAATAGATCCTAACAAAGTCAATGCCATACTCAAAGTGTTGAAACTTAAAACTTCAAAGGAGGGTATTGCAATAGATGCTGACAAAGTGAATGCCAAACTTCAAGTGCCTAAACCTCAAACTTCAAAGGAAGGACTTAGATATTTGGGACAAATTCGATGCATGGTCACCATTTGTGATGTTTGGCAAAAGTTGTGGTCCCACTCGACAAATTCGCACACACTTGTCCAAGCAAATTTATTTGGAATCTTAAGTGCAACCTTGCTTCTAGGTATCTAAAGAATTTTCTAAGTCAAGACCCCATATCACAAGTATTGGACTAGAGTCAACCCTTCCATGCATTTGAAGGTGTGTTTGATATGGAAAACTAGATGACTAAAATAAAAGAATTTGAAAATGAATACTACAAGAACTTTTTTGATGCTATGAGAGGTGTAGATATGATTAAGATGTTGGCATGATGGCCACCGGTAGGCATCACTCTCTTGAGTGAGAAATTTGGTCCTCTTTTTCAATCCCAAGATGAGACAAAAGGTGGGCAAATTTAAAGTGTGATTGACATGTCCATTCAAAGTATGGGCCATGTTAGATCCCACCACATTTAAATTAAAAAATTTGGTAGGATAATAACTATCTACAATGGTTAATGGCTCTAAGCTTTTCTTGTATTGAACATAACAAAAGAATCCAAAGGAAAACAACAACAATAACCAGACTACAAAACAAAAAAGAACTAGATTTAAGTAAGAAGAACTAACAATGTTGAGAGAAAAAACCTGAAATGAACTAGAAATAACAAGACAAAGCTCGCAATTAAACCAAACTGAATATTGTTTCTATGCCAACTAGGTGTGTTAAGAAATTATTGCTAATAGGACTATGACAGCCATGAAATAATGAGGACTAAAAGCACAATAATGAGTTTGGATGGTTCAATACCATGATTATTTTATCTGATCCATCATGTGCCTAGTGTGAGATAAGTGATGATTATAAGAAAATCCTTAGTAGTGGGTATGCATATTAAACACATCATAAATCCCCCAATTGGTGAGAATCAAAGCATGCAAAAGTAAGGAAATCCAAGAACGAGAGATCAATTTATCATGTGTAGTGATTTCATAACAATTGAATGCAAACTGAGGATCATGTATCCATATGGATGGATATTGGTCTGATTCCATCATCATCAAAATGCAACATGATAAGATGTCAAGCATGTGTAGGTTGATCATGTGCACAATCACATAGGACCATGTAAAAAAAACCCCAAAGGGCACAATGGAGGACTCATTTTCTTTCAAGAGATATGGAGATCATGCTCTGTTGTCCCTACAACTCTCTTGCTCACAACTTGTGACTATGGTGATAATAGAAGTAAGTTTTCTAACATTTACAATGCACCTTTTAGAGATGCTCCCACAACTCATGGTGGCCAAGTTGGAAAAGTGAAGGCTTCTGCCTTTTTCAATGTTGGATGCGGGTCAAATCAGTCCACATACAAAGATGATAGAAACCTTGTAGTATTTAGAAGAAGTACAAGTTGAAGCCATCGAATGGGAGCTACTGTTTAGAGGATAATTGGAAAATATTATAGCTATTTTGGTGGCACATGTAATCTTTCTACTAGATTTCCGATTACAGGAGGTAATAGCTCCTATGTCAAAGGAAGCAATGGAAGCTGTGCTTGGTCCACCAATTAGATACAACTACAAAATTCTACATTTGGAAGAAAAAATCCCACTATTTTGTCTACCAATTAGATATGAGTACAAAATTCTACATTTGGACCAAAATAGCCCACTATCCTATTAGTAGCCACAACCATTTAAATTATTTATAAGGACTTGTAAGGTGCTAGCATGTATCGAAAGGGCAAAGAATATTATTGTAATCTTTTATTATTAATACATAGAAGTATAGTAGTGTGTGTGTAGTAGTCTAGCCAATACATATGAAGCAGTAAAAGAGGTTTTTAGAATCCATTTAGAAAGACTAAGATTGTTGCACAAACTTTTTATCTCCTACAAAATAATAGGTACAAACCACAACAAATGGTGCAAGATTATACAATGGAATTTATAAATTAGTTACAAAACATCTCCAAGGATAATATTTTACTGGAAGATCTGACCACATAGTGGTTCATTAATGGATTATTACCTAGACTACAGAAAATTATGATCATATGATGTTTTTGAGAAATAACCTTGGATGATATGATTGATATCACTTTACGATTGGAAAATAAGGTGGGAGGTTTCATAGGGGACCTTGAATGGTTAGAACTAAAGGAAACCTTTAAATCCAAGATAGAGGAACAATTAAAGCAACTTTAGTGCACTAAACTTCATAATATATGCCATAATACAATAAATAGTGTGTGCTTAATCAGATATATCAATGTGCCATTTATAATGGTAACGACCACTCTCTTACCACTTATCTATATAAGCAAAGCTACAATAGAATCCTATGACTATAAATGCTTCGATTCAGGAATTTGGTCATCCATCTCCTATTTATGCTCCTCCCCATCAAAATAATATTCTAGATTATCCAAATCAGTAATATGATATCAATCCCTAATATTAAAATCTAGGTACCATTGATGGAGCAGTAATAATAATAATAATCAAGTTAATACTAATATGATGATGGTTCAATGCCATATTTGTGGAGAATATGGTCATATTAGATGTAATTGTAAGGATGCCTAGGAGTATACTACAAAAAAGAAAGAGAAACAAGTCCTTATGACCGATATGGTGGTAATCACTAAAGATGATTAATAGAGTGCTTTCGAGCATACTAGATTTGGATGAGTATTACAAACAACCACCATTATATTTGGATGAGGTTTCAAGAAGTAGTAATAAGTGTCTACCAAGGAAGCTATGTGGGTTAAAGATACTCCCCCATTTTTCTTCACACCTCTACCAATCACAACGGAAGAAATGATACAACAAGCACATCAAGAACCACATGAATAGAACTCGATTATTAATCCAAATGTTAAGAAGATAGAAAAGCATAAGAAAAAGGAACACTTACCATATTTGGAAGTGTTGGGGTGAGAAGATTCAGTACATTGGAATCTATTGGCTGAGGCATAGATCACACTCCCACTAGGCCAATTATTGGCTTTAGTACCCACATTTGGAGGAACAATAGTGGGATCCTTTTCCAAGGATCCCATGAACAAGGATGCACCTGATTTATCCGCATCACAACTCAAGGTAGACACTACCATGGATCATGATGTACCATTTATTAGAGTTTGGATTAAGAAGAGGAGAATCTTTAAGGTACTTATTGATGGAGGTTATGATGTCAACATCGCTACACATGCACTGTGTAAGCAAATGGGCTAGGTATGTATTGAACTTGTGAAATTTCTTGTCCATATGGCTAACCAACCTAGAGTGCAATCAATAGGCTTGATCATGCACATTCCCATATGAATAAAAGGAGTAAATTTTTTCGGTTACTTTTGTGATCCTTGCACTAACAAATGTAATTACAGATTATAATCTATTACTTAATAAGACATGGCTGAAACATAGTAAAGTAACCGAGACTAGTCTTCATATCAATTAACATTTGAACACGAAAATCTGATATATATAATATCGCTTGATGACCTGGCCCTATGTGAATGTCATAACATTCCTTATGTAAAAGAATGTGTTTTTTTGGTACCAATGAGAACCTCATGTCACTAGGCATTATTGATTTCTACACATGGTTAGAGTAGATGAGGTATGGCTCAACTAGCACTTATTCAATTACTCCCACAATGATCGATGAACTACCAATGGAGAGTTCTCCTCTCCCACCCTCATTCATAGAGAAGTATTATCAGGCATATATATTAGAAGATTAAAATATTTCATGTAATATTTGAACAACTAAGACTCCATGATCTTTGAGGGTTTGTGCCACACTCACCTTATAAATGTTGCTACAATAACTTATATGTTCCCACTATCATTTCTACACAATATGTTGGATGATCTAGTAGAACGAAAAATTGACTCCTTTCTAGATGGATAGAATACATACAACTAGGTTAGGGCCGAGAAAGATGTACCTAAGATGAAATTCAAAACAAATTAGGGTGTATATGCATGCAAAATAATTCGATTTGGATTACACAATGCACCCATAACTATTCAACGGTGTATGTCGGAGATATTTTCTCCTTATTTGAATACTTTTATGCACATATTTTTGGATGACTTTTGCATTTGTAGGTGTGTGACTAACAATTAAGAGCAGCTCAAACTATGTTTCATTAAGTGTCAAGAATTTAACCTCTACTTGAATCATGAAAAATTTATTTTTGTAGTCTACAATAGTAAATTATTGGGTCATATTATATCTCATAAAGGTATTCAAGTGGAACAGTTCGGTCACATTGTATGAGACCAATACAAAGGCACAAAAGTTATAATTCAAGAATCAGTTGCATACACTTGAGAAAAAGAGCATGTCAATAAGTGACTACACCATAAAAATCAAAAGCATATGTGAGCCTCTTGCATCTATTGGTGAGAATGTAGATGATGATGATGCTAAGGTGGAAGTGTGCTTTTGTGGTTTAGGAATTTTATACAAGTAGTTCAGAACTTCTATTCACGCCAAGGAGAATATTCCAAACTTTGCTGATCTTTTGTCCATGTTGAAAATTGAAGAAAAGAACCTTGGTGAAGACTCAAACTCCCAAGGCAAAGCTAGTTTTGAGTAGGTATTCTATTATGGCAGAGGAAGAGGCCATTTGTTGTTAACCTTTGGAGTTGTCCTCTCCAATCATTATAGCACAAAAGATCAACTACACATCTTTAAATTGTCAATCCGGGAAGTATGCAAAGACCACATCCCCTTCTAGTTAATGGAATCCAAGAATAAGAGTTGAGATGACTATTTTTCTAAGAGATTTATGAAGAAGGAAGCAAATATCTAGGGTTCGATTATCTTGAGTTCTACAACAGCATTTTCAATGATCTTTGTGCCTAAGGTGTGCCATTTTCACAGTACAATACAAATATAAAGTCAAATTTCAAAATCAGTACCTATATCACACAGACGAGACAATTGCAATTCTGTAAAAACTGAAAATTTCCAATTCCAGCTTTGTTCTTCTGCACTTTCTTACTCAATACACTGAGAATCATCCATCTTCATTCACCTCACTCAGAAATACACAAGGAAAGTTCACGAATTCCATGGATTACACAATGATAAGACTCAACAAATCAAGAGAAAGATCATGAAAGGAGAAAACACGATTTTCTGTAGGAAAGCTCTCACATTACTTGAATAGCATCAAAATAATACAACCAACCTCTTCAAAATAGAAGAAATTATCTTTTATACTTTTCAAGTGTCCCTTTTCACACTTGAATTTGGGTCCTTTTCACCTTCTACTCTAAAAATATGCTATCTAAGAGCTTCCTAAAATTCAAGGAAAAATACATATGATTCTATTTTACATGAGAAAGACTCTTCCTCAATTTTTACATCATTTGTATAAATATTTCTACAAATTTTTGACATTTTACAAATAGTTTTCCTTAAAAAAAAATGCTTCCTCTAACATTCTTCCCCTCCTAGACTTTTTGGCTCCTGACAAAAAATATTCTTTTAGATAAGTAATGAGAGCTTCCTTCATTTCTTTTTTCTTTGATAAACCTGAGATAACAGATCATGACTCTTTCTTTCTGTAATATTCAAATTGTTCACCATTTCAAACAAAGCTTTCCTCCATTGTACTGCTGCCTTTGGTCTGTCTATCACATCCTTCTTCAAGTATTCTATATAAGCAGCTTCGTATGCAGTGAGTCCTGATTTAGTGAATACTGATAGATTCCCAAAAAAATCTGACTCTCTTTCAAATAACCCATAGTCAAAAGCATCTTCAAAGATTTGAAGATAATGGCTTCCCAAAAATACTATTATGTTGTAATATGCCATTAAACAAATTCTATCTGGTGTTTCACTTAAATCAAAGAGTAAAGCATTTGTAGGTGAGTTGAATCCAATGTAGTTGAGAGTCCTTACTTCTATATCTGTGAAGTTTCTATGCATGCCGCCACAAGTCGCATCACTCTTACTAATAAAATGCAAGCTGGATCATTTACATCTTTGTATGTGGATATAACAGACTCTGCTGTATCAATCATGTACTTCTTAGTTGGCCAAGTTCTTGCTTTTGGTCCTGCTATTTTGGAAAATTCAGCCATTTTGTTGGAAGTTGTACTGCATTTCTTCTTTCCCAGAATACTTTTTAACTACAAAGGTGCCTCTTTCTAGATCTTCCTACATTCCTTGTTAGCATCCAACCATCTGTTGCTCCATTTAGGGTTAGATTTTTCAAACAACTCCTTAGTGACATTAATATCTTCTTCATATTCCAAATATCTGTTTGGTGGTAGTCCTACTCTTGCAATCTGATAATTCCTAACACTTTCCATAATCATACAGAATGGTATTCCTAACCCATCAGCTGCCCAATGATGTTGATCTGGGTTTACTCATTATGAATTTTCCTTATGAATTCCATTCTTGATTCCCTGTCTATTTAGAAGCCTTTGAACAAATTCATCTGAATATTCTTCAACAGCTTTGTCTTCTTGTTCACCAAAATTTTGAAATCTGTTATCTTCTCCTCCTTCATGTTCCTCTGATTGTGTGGTCACTACCTGTTCTTCAACTTGTTTTTGTGAGCATTCTAAGTTTTTTTTATAACTTTTCCACCATCAACATTCATCCTTGATTCTGAGATATCAATAGCTCTTTCTCTGATTTCCATTCATTCCTTTCTTTTGCTATATCCAAATGTAAATTGCTGTATCCTCTCATTGCACTAGCAGCATGCACACTAGCTTGTTTCTCCATTTCCTTGACTTCCTTCAATTCTGCTTGTAACCTTAGAATTTCTTTATTCAACTCCTCCCTCTCATCCTGGGTTATTTGTACAATCTTACTCTCTTCTTTCATTTGACCTTCCTCCATCAACAATCTGTTTATGTCTTCATTAGCTTTGACCATCATCTGATATGAGCTCTGAAGGGTTTTAAATCTCCCTTCCATCTTCTTCAATTCCATTTCTACTTTATTGCTATGCTCCAATTGCTTAGCACATTTATTCTCAAGAAATTGAATTTTATTCTAGCTTTGAACCTCTTGTTCTTCTAATGAAATTAGTCTTTGAGACAAAATTTCATTCTTTTCCTTGATGTCCCTGATCTGATCTTCCAGCTGTTCCTTTTCTTTCTTTTGTTCTTTGATGATCATACTACCTTTTACAAATTCTGACTCAACCACCATCCTTGATATAATCATAGTTCTGCTGGAGGGTCTGAATTGTTGTATATTACTCATGATGGTTTTACATGCAGATCTGATATCCTTTGGTATCCTTCCAAGGCCAGTTTCCAACTCAATTTGCTTCACTTCTATTTGCTTTTCCTCTTTGTATTCATTTTTTCTCCATCTTCTTCCTCATATTCTATAACCTGATTCTCTTCCTCTTCATAGTCTTTTTCTTCTTCCAATACTTCTGCCTCTTCTCCATTAAATTCCTTTTGTGTCTCTTGGATAACTTGTATTTTCTCTTTGTTTTCCGGAACTAAGGCTGAATCGTTTTCCACTGAAGTCCTTTTTTTATCATTCACTTGCTGCTCTTTTTGTTCCTCCTCCTGTTCATCTATGTCCATAGGATCTGTCTCTTCTTCTCTTCCCTGATCCCCTATATGTGTGAAATCTTCATTATGTCCTAGATCAAAAAGTACCTCCTGTATAATCTAATTTATTTGTGTTTCTGTTTTTCCTTCTGTATATTCCTTAGACTCTGTTCTTGCTGATCTTTCTGATATTGCAACCTTTTCTTCCTTTTTGCTTTCATCCTCTTGTTTCTACAGCTGGTTATATAATTGTGCTTTGCTTTCCACTCCTTGTGTTTCCTCATATGGTTGATAATGAGGTTGTTGTGAGGGTTTTGTCCATATAGCTTGAAATCCTGTGTCTACCAATCCACTACTGAGTTCCTTCCTTGCTTCAACCCCTTCTTACAACATTACTTCTTTACCTTTCAATTTCCTTTTTTCCTCCCCAGGACTAAGTTGTTTTGTTAATTCTTCACAGACCTGTATCCCTTCTGACTTTTGACTCAATTCCTCTGGTGTTTTGTTTTTTTACAAAAGCTTGTACTGTTTTCACTGGTGTGCTGGGTATTGAGAGATTTAAACTTTTGAGAATGAAATTCTCAATATCACTCTCTAAATCTGAAGAGAATTGTGAAGAACTAGCTATCGCTTGTTTGTCCATTCTGTGCTCTTCTACTCCAATTGATTTCTTCTGATTCTTTTCTTCTGATGATAATTTTACTGACTCTTGCATCTGTACATGTTCAACTACCTTACCCTTATTCTTTTTTGTTAACTTCTTTCTCTGAACAGGTTTTTTCTGGACCTTCTTTTTTACTACGAGTGTAGTTCTAGTCTCTGGAGGACCTTGTAATTCCTTAAAATAAGCCAATAATTCCACTTCTTTCTTGACAAACACTTCTTCAGTTTCTGCAGCCATCATTTGATCATGTAATTCTTCATAATGCTCCACCCACCTCCTCCTGTATCCAATCAGTTGCTTTACATGAATAATTTTCTAACATTTTCTGATACTGAGCTTCATAGACTGCCCTCATATCATTATCTTGAGTTAAATATGAATAAATTTGTTCCTTGCTTGTTTGAGGTGGATGGGGTTCCTTTGAGGCCTGGACTTCTTTCTGAGCTGCTTCACATTCCTCTTTTGTCACTTCTTCTTGTTCGAAGACCACATTCCTTGGATCTAGTCTTCTCTTCTTTACTGGAATTACTTCCTATGATACCCCTTTCCTTTTCCTTTCTGATCCCCTCATGCTTGTCTGGACTTTTGCTTCTCTTATAGACATCATCTTTGAAGGAATTTTAACTCCTGCCATCAAACTCCTGAAATATTGAGCTTCTAGAGCCAACTTCAACTGATCCTCCATACCTAAAACATGGTATATAATTCTTGTTAAAAACTGTGCTCCATTCATAAACTTCCTCTATTCCCAATGCTTTGCTGCTTCCTTCAATTGGTCATGAATGTAGGGAGTTACATCCATTACTCCAAATGGTTTAGTCTTGTCCTTATTATTGAACATAACCAATGTCACTGGCTTATGCAGCATTGTATATCTTGGCAACTTTGGAAAACACAGATACTGAAGAAAAATTATGGTGGAAAATTCTTCATTTTCTTTTCCTTTGAAGTCCACAAACTTTGAATATCCAGCATGTGAGGATGCATTCTTCTTGACAAAACTGCCATCCAATTTGGTTCCCATGGGATAGAATTGAAGAGCTTCCCTGATGTGTTCTGCTTTTATGGTGATCTGTACCTCTTTTTTCTCTTTGTCCTTAATTGAACATCTGAAATATGCATCATTGCCTTTGCCAACTTCCAACAGACTAGACATGACTTGTGCTACTCTCTCAAAATCTAGAAAGAAGAGAGGTTCATCCAATAGTCTATGTAACCCTACGGCCTTCCATCTTTTATAATTAGTAGTCACTTTTTGGAACTTGTAGAATTCTTGACATAGCATGGTATATTTGTAACCTCCAACTCCCACTGTAAAAATATGCTGACCATTTTCTCAAAATTTTTTAATAATTTTCTCTTTCCTCTCTTCCCCTCTTATTCTTTTTCCTAGAAAAAAGAATGAGGTAAAGTACATGGAAATAATTTCAAGAGTGTCATAGATCCATCTTGATGAAACTCTGAGTCCTTTAGTAGGAATCCAATCATTTATAGCTTTTCATGCTTCTACACTATCTTTGTATCCTCATCCTTATTTTTTCTCCATTGAAGCAGGTCTGATTTTTTCACCCAAAAACACTTGATTCCTATTGACTTTGTTTTTGAAGTAAAATAATCTTCTTTTGATAAACTCTGCTTGGAATTCTTTGGTTTCCACATCCACTTATTTTTTATGAATTTTTTTGATGAGCAATGCTTGGATTTCCTTGGCTTCCACATCCTTTCCATCTTGATTCCTAGATGTTTCTGATTATTCCATACTTTCCACCTTTCTACTGTCTTTTCAACACCTTTGGTTCCTTCAATTTCCTCCTGTTTTTGTCTGAAGTAGATTTGGTTATGGAGAAGTTTTGTTTGTGATTCCTTTGTAGCTTCTAGTGGAAAAGTAAATCCTTCCAAATCTGAGTCATAGATGTCCTGTTGATTTCCCTGTTCTTCATAACTCAATAAAAAATTTGTCATTTATTGTCAACTTAAGATTCATATTTTCAAAATCCAATATTACTTTACCTTGCCTTAGCCATGTTTGTCCTAAAATCAATTTCTAAGTCATCATATGATCAGGCCATTCTTCACAGTCTATTTTCATATTCTCTTCATTGAACTTAACTTCAATAGTTGGTGAAGACAAGCTTTGTATTATCCGGCCCTCCAATGTTTTGATAAATGTTTTACTCTTAGTCCTTTTAATTTTGAACTTATCTAACAAAACTGAACTGATCAAATTTACTTGTGCACCTGAATCTATCAAAAATCTGATTTGCTCATTATGAAAATTCATTGTTATAATAGGAAAATGCTCTCTCACCCTTGAAGGTGGTTCACATAAGAAAACGTCTCTAAGATCCTTAGCCTTTCTTATTCTTTCCTTTGCTTCTTGTTGGGCTTCATACCTGATTTTTTCCTCTTCTTTTTTCCTATTTTGAGCTTGATGTATTCTTCTCCATTCAGAAACAGTTAATGGACGATCATACCTTTTTACCCTACATCCACTTATGAAATTTGGCAGGCTTTCTCCATCTATATTAGTTAATTGGATAGCTCCACTGTTACTGATTTGGTTGATAATATAAGGTCCATGCCCCTTCCTCTAAAATTTTTTTTGATGTTCCTTCACTGTATATGCCAAAACTAGATCTCCTACTTGCAAGTCTTTTTCTTTAATATGAACACCATGATATGCTTTTTGCCTTCTTTTATCTGCATATATGCTTATAATTGCTTGAAGTTTGGAAGCTCCACGTTTTTCCAATTCCACCACTCTCTTAGATAACTCATGTCCAGTCCACTTGTATTGATTTCCCACCTTTAATGTTGGAATGAGAAATTCCAAAGGCAAAACTGCATTTTGTCCATATACCAAATTAAATGGCATTGTTCCAATAGCAATTTTGTATGCCACTCTATAAGCCCATAGGGCATGATTAAGTTGCAAATCCCAATCATTCCTATTTATATTTACCAATTTTGACAAAACAGTGCAAAGTACCTTATTAGTACTTTCTGCTAATCCATTGGCTTGTGGATGATAAGGAGCTGACTTTCTATGACTAATCATGAAATACTCAGTTATGTTTTCTATTACTTGGTTTAAAAAATGAGTCTCCCTATCACTTACCAATTCAATTGGTAATCCAAATCTGGTGATAATATTTTCATAAAGAAATCTTGCAGTGGTTTGAGCATCATTCCTTTTTGTAGCCCTGGCCTCTTCCCATTTGGTTAGGTAATGTGTGGCTACAAGTATATATTCATCATGAGACTATTTTGTAGGAGGATGGATAGGTCCTATCGAAATCCAATCCCCATTTGCTAAATGCTCTTGCTGAAATGAGTGGTACTAAGGGCATATCATCTCTTTTACTTGGTTGATTTACTCTTTGACAAATGTCGCATCTTTTCACATATGTTCTTGCATCAGGAAATAGAGTTGGCCACCAAAAACCAGAATATAAAATGAGTTTAGCAGGAACACATATTCTTAGATATCCATCCATTCCTTTCCTGTATAATTGGTCTTCTATCAATTGATATTCCTCAGAGTTTATTTGTAAATTTCTTGAATCTGCACTAGCTTTCACTGGCTCTCCTTTTTTGTTACTTCTTAACTCCTCAATTATGTTTGCACTCCAATCTGGATTTTTCTGAAACCAGTACAAAGTTGTAACTTCTGAATTTTGCAAAGATTGGCATTTAAAGCAATTGGAAACATATTTTTTCACATCTTGAATCTTGGTAGGCCAATGTACACCCATTCTATTGAGATTGTTTAAAGTGACTATCCTGGAAGCATGAGTACATTTATTCCAACAATGAGCTCTTCTTAGATATTCCTGCTGCTCATCTTTTGGAGTACAATATCCCGTTATTCCAATATGATTTATATGATATAGGTGCCTAGCTAGTAATACAAAGTTCCTACTTTGTAATACCAGATGTGTGTTGTTTCTTCGTGTTCTACAAGGTCCCATGGTTAGCACAGGCACCAAATTTATTGCCCAATCAGGAATACTTTCTATTTTAAATAGATATGCATATGATAATTCATCATCTAAAGGTGAGTTTGGCTCTCTAGTTTGTATCCTGGACAAATGATCTGCTCTTAAATGAGTTTTTCCCTGTCTGACCACTACCTCAAATTCAAATTCCATCAGTAGGAGAAACCATCTGACTACCCTACCTGTGTGGCATGGTTTATTTACCAAGTAGAGTAAGGCTTGGTGATCCACAAAGAATTTAAACTTGTTGGCTAAAAGATAATGTCTATATTTTTTTACAGCAAATATCATTCCCAATCCTTCCCTTTCAATGGTTGTATAGTTTTTTTCAGCTAAATTCAATTGCCTACTAGCATAAGCAATTGGAAAGTCTAATTTGCTCCCTTCTATTGGTTGTGCTAACACACATCCCAAAGCATAATTTGAAGCATCCACATGAACATGAAAAATTTTATTCCATTGTGGAGTCTTTAGAATTGGTGCTGTTACCAAACAATTTTTTAAAGTCTCAAAGGCTTGGTCACATTCTGTGGTCCATTCAAATTTTGTAATCAATGCATACAAAGGTTTTGCAATGTCTGCAAACTTGTGTACAAATTTTCTATAATACCCACAATGTCCCATGAAAGTTTGAAGCTCTTTTACATTTATCGGTTTTGGAAGATCCACTATGGCCTTTATTTTTCTCTCATCAGTTGAAATTCCATTTCTAGAAACTATGTGACCCAACATTCTCCCTTGCTTCACAAAGAACAAACATTTCTCCGGATTTAAACATACTCTATATGTTCTACATTTTTTGAATATATTTTCCAGATCTTTCAAATGATCTTGTCATTTTAAAGAAAAAGTGCAAAGATCATCAACATAAATTTCCATTATATTTCTAAGGAATTCTCTGAATATGTGACACATCAATCTTTGAAAGGTTGTTGGGGCATTAGTTAAACCAAAAGGCATGACCCTAAATGCATAGATTCCCCATTCTGTGGAAAAAGCAGTTTTATGCTGGTCTTCCAAAGCTATTGGCACTTGATTATATCCTGAAAAACCATCCAAAAAACTATAAACCTCTTTACCTGCAACTCTTTCCAAAAGATGGTCTGTTATTGGTAATGGATAGCTATCCCTTATAGTTGCAACATTAACTTTTCTCAAATTAATACATACCCTGAGTTTTCCATTTTCTTAGGTACCACAACTATTGGAGATATCCACTCAGTGTACTCAATCTCATAGATGAAATTGGCAGCCAACAGTTTGTCAATTTCTTCCTTTATTTTAGCAGAGTATTTATCATTAAATGTATAGTGTCTTTGTTAGGTTTTGCATCAGGAGTAATAGGAATCTTATGTTCGCAAATTTTAGGATCAATTCCCTTCAAATCCTTATAACTGTAAGCAAACACATCCCTATAGGTTTTAGCCAATTTCCTCAATGCTTCCTCTTCTTGATTTGTCATGTCATCAGTTATGACAATGTTTCTATCTTCCTCCTCTTCTTGAGTGATCACCACCTTCTTAGTTTGTTCCTCATTGTCATATGCCTCCCCCTTTTTCTTTTCTCTCTTTGGTTTCATTTTTAGAAGTAATCTGTCTTCTACTTCATAGGTCTTGAAGTTTGAAGGTACATCAAATTGTTGATCTTCTTTCTTTATTTTTGTATTTTTTTCAACTTCTTGTTCTTTTTCTATTTTTTTGTGTTTACTTTTTCTATATGTTCCTGAGATTTTGTCTTTTATAGCATCTGTAGCTTCCACTTCTTCCAGAAATTGTGTTTTTCCAGTTTTTAAAATTATTCTTTCCTCCTAATCTTCCTTTGTTTTTGACACCTTTATTATTTGTATTCCTATATGAAAAATATCATATCCTTCTTCATTTTGGAATTTTACTCCCACATATTCATCATTGGCCAAATCCATTGTGGTCAAAATCTGATTCCAACCATAAGGCTCAAACTCTTCATCTTTAAATTTATGTGGTATGTAACTTTCATCTTCTGACTTCCTTTCATCTAGACAATCTTCTTTTTTTTACATCCTTTTTTTATATGTGTGATTCCTTATCACGTTACATTTCCAAATTCATGGTTCTGTGTCATTCTGATCTTCACTCCCATTTTCTTCACTTAATTCTTGATTTTGATGTACTTTGAACCATTCCTGAGGGGACATGTCAAAATATTTCCCATTTCTTAAATTTACTCTAGTTACCCTTCCTTTGCTTTGAAGGTATAGGCAATGTTTACCCCAATCTTGCACAATTTGCATTTGTCTCATGAATGGTCTTCATAGGATGATTTCATATGAGGTAGATTCTGGAATTTCAACTAGTTCATCTGCCAGTTGTAATCTCATTTTAGTAGGTATAAGTTCATTCTTTCCCCATTTCTCCCAGGTCTTTTTAGTCATGATTGCCACTCCAGATCCACTATCTAATATGGCCTTGGCATGATTATCACCAAATTGTATTCTCAAAGTTGAGTTCCCTTCTTCTCCTTCACAGTATCCTCCTATTTTATGAATAGGTATGTACAACAATTCTTCCGATTCTTGTTGTTGTGGATCTATGATGGACAGTGTTAATCTCCAAAAGAACAAGCTATCCTTGATGTTAGACCACATCTATATCAAGAATAACTTTAAACTCCAACCAATTTTGGAAGACAAGCACCAAACTATCAAGTAATTAGCTAACTATGAAGAAAATCATTTCTCAGAAAAGTGTGCAGCACATTAATCACTCATTGATTAATCATTTGTGTAACGTTTTTTATAAAAATTTGTAGAATGTGTTGCCTATAGGTTGTGCACCTTCTCCAAGTTAAAACACTTCAAAATCTTGAGTAGATTGTGAGAAATGAGTCAAACAATCTACCTATGTCTAAAACTGTCTCCCTGTAGAGTCGACTTTGACACATGCAACTTCTAAGACATGGTTCTCCCAAACTAGAACCCGTTTAAGAAAATGCTTTTAGCCATAGATGGCTTACCTTCCAACTTAAATTTTGACTCCTCATTTGTGTAAAACCTTACACTATGCACTGAGCACTGTCCATTTCTTTGACCATCGAATCTATGCCTGTTTCAGAAGACACTCAACACTTTCTCACATATAGATGTTCCTATCCAAAATTCTCTCAGCCTGTTTGCAATTGAACTCTCAAACTTTAACCATAGATAAATTAACTATGGACTTAGATGTGTACAAAATGATTTCTCATAAGATTAAGCACAGAAAGAGAACTAGAGAAAAGATTGACGCGCAATTCTCTGAAAACTTTTTCTTATCTTAATTCTTCATACATCTGATGGATGATACATACATTGTTCATCATCTACTCATCTATATTTGATCTTACACTCCTCATACGAATATGAGCACGTACCTATATATATATATATATATATATATATATATATATATATATATATATATATATATATATATATATATATATATATATATATATATATATATATATATATATATATATATATATATATATATATATATATATATATATGTGTGTGTGTGTGTGTGCGTGTGTGTGTGTGAGTACTGATTCGTCATTACTTCAAGTATATTGAAGTATATACAAAACTAATGTACATATAATTTAAAGAACTTTGCTATCTGAATCTTCTCTTTACTTCATGAAGTTGATCTTCAATCTTTCCTTCATCTCTTCACTTCTAGGCTTTATATAATCACCAATTGTTGATTGTACTGCTCCAACAACTCCCCCTGAATCATCAATTGTGATTACCTTTCCTTCACTTTGCTATCTGAATCTTCTCTTTACTTCATGAAGTTGATCTTCAATCTTTCCTTCATCTCTTCACTTCTAGGCTTTATATAATCACCAATTGTTGATTGTACTGCTCCAACAACTCCCCCTCAATCATCATATCTGCAAGTTGATCTTTTGTAGGAGTATGCATAACTTCTATTTCTTTATCAACAACCTTCTCTCTCAAAAAATGATACTGAATCTCAATGTGTTTAGGTCTAGCATGGAATACAGGATTTGCTGCCAAATATAAAGAACTCATATTGTCTCCACAAATGATAGGAGTACTCTGAACAATATCAAAACTCTTCATAAGAGTCTTTAACCATATTACTTCTTTTGCAGCTTCTACCATGCCTTTGTATTCTGCTTCTGTAGATGATAGAGCAACTGTATGTTGCTTCTTAGAACACCAGGAAATTAGCTTATCTCCCACATAACACAAATATCCAATGTATTGATCTTCTATCATCAGAATTACCTGCCCAATCTGCATCACTGTATATTTTGACTCTTGTATCTGAAGTAAATCCATAATACAAACCTTCTTTAAGTGTGCCCTTGATGTACCTAAGTACTCTTTGTCCTGCAATCCAATGATCCTTTCTAGGACAATGCATGAATTGAGATAGAACTCCAACTGCATATGATAAGTCAATTCTTGTTAATGTAGCATAAATGAAGCTACCCACCAAACTCTGACAAAGCTTCATATCATTGAATTCTTCTCCTCCATATCTACTCAATCTTTGATTCACTTCCATTGGAGTTGGTGCTATCCTGCAATCTTCCATTTTAAATTTGGTTAACAAATTTTTCAGATACCTTTCTTGAGTTACATATACTCCATGTTGAGTATATGAAATCTCCATTCCCAAAAAGAATGACAAATTTCCCAAATCACTGATTTTGAATTCTTTCTCCATCCGCTTCTTAATCATGTGTATACCTTTGTCATTTGTTCCTGTAAGTCTATGTCATCAACATAAATACAAACATAAATAAAGCCATCCTCACTTGCTTTGACTAGCAAGCTACTATCTGCCTTTGATGCTTGACATCCAAGTTCCTTTAAGAACTTTACAAGCCTATAATTCCATGCCCTTGGGGCCTGCTTCAACCCATACAAAGCTCTTTTGAGTTTACACACATAATTTGCATACACTTGATCTTTGAAACCATTTGGTTATTCCATGTAGACTTCATCTGAAATAAAACCATTCAAAAATGCATTCTTCACATCTAATTGAGATAATTTCCAACCTTTGCAAGCAGCAATTGCTATGAGTGTCCTTATGGTTGTCATCTTTGCAACAGGACTATATGTTTCATCATAGTCCACACCATATGTCTGTGCATATCCCTTCACAACAAGCCTAGCTTTGTACCTACATATACTTCCATCTGCAAATCTTTTTGTTTTGTAAACCCACTTACATCCAATGATCTTCTGACTATTTGGCTTAGGATCCCAAGTCTCATTTTCCATCAATGCATCATATTCCTCTTGCAAAGATTTTTCCCAATTCTTCTTCCCTTTGGCTTCATCATATGTAGATGGATCTTCATTTGCTTTCAACATGTAAGCATAATCTTTAATAGTCAAGAATGAAGTATCATAGCTATACCTTGTAGGTTGCCATTTGTGTTTGTCTAGATGACCTTTTGAGTTCTCCACTTCTTGAAGTTTCTGGTTCATCACACTCTGGGTCAAATCTTGGCACTTCTTCAACTTCAACCTGTACTTCATTGTTCTCCTCTTCATCAAATATCTGAACCTTTGACTTACCTTTCTTTTGATTCACAACTTCTTCATTATCTGCATGCACATTAAGTGTACCTGCATACGAAGTACCTTGCTCATCAAATGTAACATCCTTGGACACAAGGAATTGCTTTGTGGATGGACTCCACAACCTATAACTCATCTGCTTGTCATCATAACCAATGAATACATACTTCTCTTCTTTAGGTTCCAATTTATGCCTCAATTGAGATGGCACATATGCATATGCCAAGCATCCAAATATTTTACAATGATCCAAGGTAGGTCTCTTACCCCACCAAGCTTCATATGGTGTCATACCCTGCAAAGCTTTACAAGGTAACCTATTGACCAAATATGTGGCTGTGTTTACAGCCTCAACCCACAAATAATTTGGACAATTTTTCTCCTTCATCATGGATCTTGCAAACTCAACAAGAGTTCTATTTCTTCTCTCTACTACCTCATTTTGTTGAGGAGAGTACCTGCAAGTAACCTCTCTCTTTATACCTACATTCCACAAGTAATCACTGAACTCATTAGAGAAATACTCTCCCCCTCCATCTGATCTTAGTCTCTTCAACTTTTGACCTGTAATTCTTTCTACATATGCATGATAGTGTTTAAATGTATTAAACACTTCTGACTTATCTTTGATCACATAGATTGTGATCCACCTGGTAGCATCATCAACATATATGACATAATATCTTGAACCATTTGTACTAAAATCTTTTGAAGGACCCCACACATCTGTATGTACCAATTCAAGTCTTTCTGAATACATAAAACCATGCTTATTATATGACTGCTTATGAGCCTTACCTAACTGACATGCTTCACATCTGTATGTCATGTGTTGACCTACAACATTAGGCAATCCAAGCACTGAACCATGGTTTATCATTTCTTTGATACCTCTTTCATTAAAATGTCCAAGTCTTTTATGCCAAAGATCCAATTGAGACACCTTTTGCTCTCCATATGTAAACATAGCATGTCCAATATTACCTTGTATCTTTAATGTGAAGAGCCTTCCTTCCTTCTTTCCTGTAACAATTTGTTTATAACCTTGACTAGGGTCTTCAACATAAACTCCATCATTAGTGAACCTTACCTCATATCCTTTTTCCACAATTTGTCCTACACTGATCAAATTCCATCTTTGGCTTTTACTGAACCAATCGACTTTACTTTGTGCTTTGTATTATCACCTGCTTGAACTGTATGATTGATTGCATTATGATCTAGATCAGTCATCAAAGCAATGTTTCCACTCAGATGGTTGCTACATCCTGAGTTTATATAAAATACTCTCATGTCTTCATGTGAGGCTTCACATGTTGCATTCATAATAAGAGTCGAATCTTCTTTCTGATCTGATGCATAATTGTAGTAGGTGTTATTATAGGATTGATTTTGGAAGTTTCTTCCTCCACCTCTTCCAAAAGAATTCCTACCACCTCTACCTCTAAAGTTTCCTCTCTGATATCTGCCACCTCTTCCTCTTTGATTAAAGTTCTGATTAAAATTACCATTGCTTTGATTATTATGCCAACAATCATGAGATAGATGATTCATCTTACCACATATCCAACAAGCTCTAACATTATCTTTGTTATTTCTGCCTCTTCCTCTACTTCTGCCACTTCCTCTTCCTCTTAGGAAGTTTGCTTGACTTGGAGTACCTTCATCTTCAACTGATTGTTGCTTTCCTTTGCTAGCTTTCTTCTTGTCTTTAGAATACATTGCATGACCTGCACTCTTATCAACATCTCCTTTGATATCATTCGCAAAAGTTAGCATATGTCCTAACAATTGATTCAAATCACGAGTGAAATGATCTAATGAAAGTTCTCTAGACAAAATAAAAGGCTTCCACTTCTCATCTCCTCTAAGTCCTGTGAGAATTTGTCTTACCAACTTATCTTCTTCAATATCTTCATCAACTGCACCTAAAGAATCAGCAATGTCTTTCATCTTTGTCACATAATCAGATATTGATTGTGAAGCCTTCTTCTTGAAGGTAGTAAACTCTGCCCATAATGAAGCTTTCCCTAATTTAGTTGTATTTTGAAAATTATCTTCCAAAGCATTCCAAATGTCACTTGCACTTTCAAGTCCTCTGATATGAGGAAGCAAATAATCATTCACTGCCATGTAGATTATGCTCCTTGCTTGAGCATCCTTCTTCATCCAAATCTTTATATCTGCAAGCTCCTCCCTATTTGGAACACTAGGATCTTTAAACTCTGGCTTTTCTTCCTCTCCTGTTATGTATCCCATCAGATCTTTGCTCATAAGATGAGCTTCCATTCTCATAGACCAAGCTGGATGGTTTTCTCTATCCAACTTTTCAATTTGAAGACTATCTCCCATCCTTGCTTCACCTGTAGTCTCAAATCTTTAGTCCTTATAAGGAATGAATGTACCTTGGCTTCGAATGTTGCTCCTTCTGATCCTTTTGATAACCTTTATGTGTCTTCCTTCAGTCTTCCTATCACACTTTATTCTTTTGAACCTTCAAGATGTGAAATTTGTATGTCTACAGTAGTCGGAGTCTTCCTTTCCTCAATTTTGATACTTCCTGCTCTGATACCACTGATGGAGAGTGTTAATCTCCAAAAGAACAAGCTATCCTTGATGTTAGACCACCTCTATATGAAGAATAACTTTAAACTCCAACCAATTTTGGAAGACAAGAACCAAACTATCAAGAAATTAGCTAACTGTGAAGAAAATCATTTCTCAGAAAAGTCTACTACACATTAATCACTCATTGATTAATCATTTGTGTAAAGTTTTTTATAAAACTTTGTAGAATGTGTTGCCTATAGGTTGCACACCTTCTCCAAGTTAAAACACCTCAAAAGCTTGAGTAGATTGTGAGAAATGATTCAAACAATCTACCTATGTCTAAAACTGTCTCTCTATAGAGTCGACTTTGACACCTGCAACTTCTAAGACATGGTTCTCCCAAATTAGAACCCCTTTAAGCAAATGCTTTTAGCCATAGATGGCTTACCTTCCAACTTAAATTTTGACTCCTCATTTGTGTAAAACTTTACACTATGCACTCAGCACTCTCCATTTCTTTGACCATCGAATCTGCGCCTATTTCAGAAGACACTCAACACTTTCTCACATATAGATGTCCCTATCCAAAATTCTCTCAGCCTGTTTGCAATTGAACTCTCAAACTTTAACCATAGATAAATTAACTATGGACTTAGATGTGTACAAAAGGATTTCTCATAAGATTAAGCACAGAAAGAGAACTAGAGAAAAGATCGACATGCAATTCTCTGAAAACTTTTTCTTATCTTAATTCTTCATACATCTGATGGATGATACATACATTGTTCATCATCTACTCATCTATATTTCATCTTACACTCCTCATACGAATATGAGCACGTACCTATATATATATATATATATATATATATATATATATATATATATATATATATATATATATATATATATATATATATATATATATATATATATATATATATATATATGAGTACTGATTCGTCATTACTTCAAGTATATTGAAGTATATACAAAACTAATGTACATATAATTTAAAGAACTTTGCTATCTGAATCTTCTCTTTATTTCATGAAGTTGATCTTCAATCTTTCCTTCATCTCTTCACTTCTAGGCTTTATATAATCACCACATGTTGATTTTACTGCTCCAACAATCTAGAATCTTTATCTTTGTTTCCCAATTTTTCATATTATGTAGTAAGTGAGGATTTTGTTTTACCAACTCTTCCATTGTAGTTTGATATAAAATTGTATAGTGTTTGTCTAGATTGATTTGGAATGTGATTTGTGAATTATCTTCCTGATCAATATGTTTCCTGGTTTTTGTTGTCTCTGACTCTTCACTTGTTGTTTGATGAATGTCTATTTCCCAATCTTAAGTTGTGCCTCTTGAATGATTTGTTTACATCTTTGCATTCTTTCATCCTCTATATCTGGCATAGGATATGCCATCACATGATCTGTAGGGTTTGGTCCATCTTGAATTCTTCCTTTGTATGCTCCTATCAGAAACTACCTAAGTCTGTGTATTTTGTAGTTGGCTATTGTTTGGATGTTCCATAGTTTCTTCTTCCAAATTTTTACCCATTCTCATCTTCCTTTTCCATCTTCCTTTTTGTCTGTTTTTCTTTTCTTTTTCATAGGAATTTTTCCTGTTGTTCTGTATGTGTGTTTCATTTTTTATGCCTTGTTGTTTAGCTTGAGATCTTGTTATGACATTTACATTTATTTGATCATGATCACTCAATTCTTCTTGCTCCATTATGTTAACTGTTTTTAATGATATGTTACTAGATGTGTTAGTTGTTTTTGAGGGTTTCTTGGGCAATCCCTTATTAAATGTTCCCTACCACAATCCTTACAATAGGCTCCTTCTATTCTTAGTTGTGAAGGTTGTGGAAAGTCTCTAATGAAATGCCCCCCCCCCCCCCCCCCCCCGCATGTATAACAAGTTATCTTCTGGCCTCCTTTGAATTGGGGTTTCTGATTGGACATGTAATTATTAGTTATGTACATGAATGTGGTTGTGTCCATTTCAATTCTCCCATTTCCCAAGTCCAAGGCTTGCAGTTCTAGTTCTCTCTATTCATATCCTTCCCAATCTTCTTGATATCCTTCATTCAAATGGTAATCCTCTCTGTAGGATGATCTGAGTCTCATACTTTCTTCTTCTATAGGTGTGTATTTTACTGGTACTACATTTGTTGGTAATGGTGGTTGTTGCCCCAATACTGGTCTTGGTTGTTCAAAAAATCCAGATTCTTTTTGTAAATTGTGTTGGTTCATATATTCTCTTTCTTTGATGGGTTGTTTATTGTAGAAGCATTCTTCTCGAGTATGGTTTGTCCATTTTCTTTCAAAAATACAGTATTTGAGTGTTTTCCTATCTTGCAAGTGTTGTGGTTTGTGATAAGGACATTGTTGAACCAAATGGCTTTCTCCACAATTATAGCACTTCTTATTGGTTGATATTCTGGTGTTAATTAGATTGGTTTTGGTGTTCACTTCTAGGGCTGTAGCAATGGCTTGTGCTAATTCTTCTGCTGGTGGAATTCTATCTTCATTTGTTCTTGGTTGATCAAAGGCCAATAAATCTTGCCCTCTATTATCCTCTAGATCTATTGCTTCTTTCACACAAGCTCCTAAATCAGGGCATCTCCTATAATATACCAAGGTTCTTAATTGTGCACTCCCCAATCCTTCTATGAACAAAGACACTTGCCTTGCCATTGAAGGTACCTCTTCTCTTGGACATCTATCAATGTATTGCTTGAATCTCCTAGTAGCCTCTCTGACATTTTCATCTTTTTGTTGTTTAAAACTATGTATTAGGGTAACTATACTATGTTTAGTTCTAGTTTTGGAGAATTCCCCTATAAAGGCTTCAAGGAAGGATCCCATATCTGGATACATTTTCTTTCTCAATGGAATGAACCAAGATAATGCAGGTCCAGTTAGGGTTAGACCAAATGCTTCAAATTGTACTTTGTAATCCTCTACTTCTTCTGCCCTAATTAATTGTCTAAATTCTTTAGCATGAGCATGAGGATCAGAATACCCTTCATATTGATTCTTCATGCATTTTGCTACTTGATAGGGCCTAAGCATTCTTCCATGGTTTTGCCACTGACGGATGGGAAAATCATTCATTCCTTCAGCTTCTCTTTCAAAAGGATTTGGAGAAGTGTGTAATCTCCTTCCTTGTTGTTGTTCAGTAGAAGTGTAATTTGCATTTTGTCTTGGCAAGTCTGGTTGCCCTAGGTTTTGTTCCCAAGTTCTCTTGTCTACACACTGCCCTAAGTCATTAGAGTTCTCTGGATCTTGTGAAAATATGTACACACATCCCTGTCTATCCTCATATCTACCATCCTTACATTGTGCCACTGGCATTATATTTAAGGGAATTTCTAAGTTTCTCATCCTAATGAGGAACTTATGCATACCATCTTGATACACATAGGCTCCAAACCTATTAGTGAACATGTACTTGAGGATATTTCGAAAGTCACTATCTTCCTATGTTTCATTTGTCTCATTTAAGTTCTCCATGTTATTTGTCTGACCCAAATCCCTTTCTTTTAATTCACCTGACTCTGACTCTATCTCTTTCGTTTTTAACTCTTGTTTATCAGGTATAAGCAATTTATTACCAGATCTCAAAAGCATTCAATTATTCACAATTCTATGAGAAAAATAAAAAAGAGAAAATCATGTTTGTCACGATTCTGTGAAGAGAATCCTGTTTGTCACGATTCTGTGAAGAGAATCGTGTTTGTCATGATTCTGTGAAGGGAATCGTGTTTGTCACGATTCTGTGAAGGGAATGGTGTTTGTCACGATTCTATGAAGGGAATCATGTTTGTCACGATTCTGTGAAGGGAATCGTGTTTGTCAAGATTCTGTGAAGGGAATCGTGTTTGTCACGATTCTATGAAGGGAATCGTGTTTGTCACGATTCTGTGAAGGGAATCGTGTTTGTCACGATTCTATGAAGAGAATCGTGTTTGTCACGATTCAGTGAAGAGAATCGTGTTTGTCACGATTCTGTGAAGGGAAATTGTGTTTGTCACGATTCTGTGAGGGAATCGTGTTTGTCACAAGTCTGTGAAGGGAATCGTGTTTGTCACGATTCTGTGAAGGGAATCGTGTTTGTCACGATTCTGTGTTACTTAACAATCGTGATTGCTCACAATCGTTAAAAACATGATTTTCTAATGAAAATCGTATTCTGGGAATCGCGATTTTGTGTTTGGTCACAGAATCGCGATTTTGTGCAACTTCTTGTAAATTTTTTATTTTTTGATTTTTTGATTTCTTATCCCACGGTTAGAAGCACCTTTACAAAATAATAACATGCAATGAAGAACTTTTAACAAAGTGACATTTTTTCCGATAGAAAGTTCAAAAGTAATGAAAATTGCGATTCCGAGTTTTTCAATGATTTTCAGTATTTTCAATCTCTATCCATTATTTCTAGCTTGAAAATATGTAGAAATTTAATATTAAGAAAAATTACCTTGTAGCTTGATAAAAAAATGTCCAAAAACTTTGTGATTGCAAGAAGTTGCGATTTTGAGAGCTCTTCCCACTCACTCTCTCACTCAAATGAATGGTTTTTTTTGAGATTTTAGGCTTTTATAGACTTCAGACAATCACAATTGTGAGTGATTTTCACAATTTTGAGCTCCCACCTTTATGATTCTTGTTCTTCTACAATTTTTGTTGTTTTATTTAAAAAATCTTATCCCTTCCAAAAAAATTTGCCCGGTTTCCTCTACTGATGAAAATCGCGATTTTGTGTCCAATTCTTAAATCTCATCATTTGATGCTCAAATCTTACTAAAATTTTGAAATTTTGATTTTCTTCACTTATGCAACTTATGAAATCTTTAAAAATTGCTTAACTTAATACCCAATAGTGCAACTAAGTCAATTTTTTTATCTTATTGAAAATCGTGATTCTGAGTTGAGAATTGTGTTTTTTCTGAACTCCCCTACTTTTGCACTTTTGGACTTTTCTTCCCTCCTGGTCTTCTCCAATGTTCTTCACCAACTCCAGATCAATTGTCACCTGCAATTATACACCACCAAACTCATTGAAAGAGATTAAAATTTGAAAAAATTAACAACAACTTTTACTCTAATTATTTCTTGTTTTTCTTTCAATTTCTGGATTTTTTTCTCACTATACCTCTTCCATCATTCAACACAAAACCTTCTGTAAATTTTCCTTAGTAAAAAGAAATTTGTTTGAATTTTTATAGATTTTATGATTTTTTTTAGTATTTTAATCCCTAAATCAAGGAAAACACTTCACTTAGGGTTTTCTTGTTTCAAGATCCATTGATCTTTTGTCTCATGATTGGTTATACTCTTTTATGCTTGCAATCTAATCAGTTTGGAAGTAGAGCTTTTCAAGGAAATATGTGTTAAGAAGTACAAGTATCAATTTATGCAAAGATAAACTCAACACTTTTTTTTCAAGTGACAAATGAATATTTTATCAAGACTATTATTTTACCTTGGATAAACAAATGGATCAATCAATTTGCACATACCTACTTTACTTGACTTTCCTCATTGCAACCATGTCATCTTTTCCAAGATTTGACAAATTTTGCTTGGTACTTGGTCAAAAAGCAATCTACTTATGCAAAGATAATCACATTTTACCTTTCCTTTAACAATCTTGATTCAATTTTTGTTCACACACCTGCACTTTACTCTTAAAAGGTATGAGCAACTATCAATTCGCAAAAATTTCACAACTTCTTTATCTCAAAAGGTTAATTCATGCTTTCTTTTCCCAAAAGACAAGCAAAGAAACCTACCTTTTTAGTTTTTCTTTCTTGATTGTAGAGTAGTACCTTTTCAATGTGTTCAAATACCATCAACAATGGAAGATCCAACAAGGTCCAAGACTTCAATGAAGCTTTTGCTTTGTTCCCCGGCAACGGTGCCAAAGAATGTTTGCTCTTAACCTTTGGAGTTGTCCTCTCCAATCATTATAGCACAAAAGATCAACTACACATCTTTAAATTGTCAATCCGGGAAGTATGCAAATTTCAGAGCCCCTTCTAGTTAATGGAATCCAAGAATAAGAGTTGAGATGACTGTTTTTCTGAGAGATTTATGAAGAAGGAAGGAAATATCTAGGGTTTTGATTATCTTGAGTTCTACAAGAACATTTTCAATGATGTTTGTGCCTAAAGTGTGCCATTTTCATAGTAGAATACAAATATGAAGTCAAATTTCAAAAACAGTAACTATATCACACAGACGAGACAATCAGGATTCTGTAAAAACTGAAAATTTCCAATTCCAGCTTTGATCTTCTGCACTTTCTTACTCAATACACTGAGAATCATCCATCTTCATTCACCTCACTCAAAAATACACAAGGAAAGTTCACAAATTCCATGGATTACACAATGATAAGACTCAACAAATCAAGAGAAAGATCATGAAAGGAGAAAACACGATTTTCTGCAGAAAAGCTCTCACATTACTTGGATAGCATCAAAATAATACAACCAACCTCTTCAAAATAGAAGAAATTATCTTTTATACTTTTTCAAGCATCGCTTTTCACACTTGAATTTTGGTCCTTTTCACCTTCTATTCTAAAAATATGCTATCTAAGAGCTTCCAAAAATTCTAGGAAAAATACATATGATCCTATTTTACATGAGGAAGATTCTTCCTCAATTTTTACATCATTTGTATAAATATTACTACAAATTTTTGACATTTTACAAATAGTTTTCCTTCAAAAAAATGCTTCCTCTAACAGAGGCCATGAAGAGGCTTTGAAACTAGAAGAGGAAACAATAACTAGGACCAAGATCAACAACAAAATAGTGAAGGAGGTAGAGGATAATTTCAAGGCAAGAGGAGCCAAAAAGCCCGTAGAAATTTTCAAAGAAATGATTCAGGTAATGTTAGTAAGGGATGTTGGACATGTGGTAAACCTGGTCACTTTGAACGTGATTGCAGGTTGAGGAATCAAAACATAGAAAGCAGCAAAAGAACTATGCATCCACAAGTGCAGGTGATTCAGAGAATATTTTCATGGTCCAACATCACACGATGATTACAATGTCTATTGATGTTTCAAATTTGAATGGTAATGTTAGGCGTATTCATTCATGTGCCTCAAATTACATGACCGGCCATGCAGAATGGTTTAGTAGTTTGCAAAAATTTCTTCTTCTTGGATTTGTTGAAATAGGTGATGATACATCACATCCTATAAAGCATACAAGAAACATAGAATTATTAATGGGAGAAGTTAAAACATCTTGTTGATATATTGCATGTTTTGAATATAACAAAGAACCTAGTTTTTGTTGGAAAAATGGTTGACCAAGGATTACAAGTTAGGTTTGATGTTGATGGTTTATATGTAGAAGAGTACAAAAAAAATGGAAGGTTCATCACCAAAGGAGAAAAAGTGAATAGGATGTTCACCTTGAACATCAAAATTCTTGAAAAGAATGCAATCATGTTTGCCAAAGGTAACAGTGTTATTGTTGACATAGAGATTTGACATAACCAAATTGGACATGCAAATTTGCAAAGGGTGAAGTTGATGCAATCAAAGGAGCTTGTCAATGGACTATCAAATTTCAAGTTTGCAAAGATGCAAAAGGTATGTGAAGCATGTCAATTTGGGAACACTCAAGGGCATCATTTCTCCATGACAAGCATGCTAGTGAGAATGTGCTAGGAATAGTACATAGAGATGTTTGGGGTCCTACAAAGACCACATCTATGGGACAAGATGCAGGTTTTATGCCACTTTCAATAATGACCATACATTAAAGTTATAAGTATACATATGAAGGAAAAGAGTGAGGTATTTACTTACTTTTCAGAGTTTCAAGGTTATGGTGGAAACGCAGATAGGGAAGTAAACTCAAACATTAAAAGCTCATGGAGGAGGTCAATATATATCAAATGAATATAGTAGTCTTCTAAAAGTTCATGGAATTTGAAGGCTTGTTTCATCTAGGTACACACCACAACAGAATGGCATTGCTGAGCGCAAAAATAGACATATTGTAGAAATAGCAAGAGCATTGTTTGTAGAGAAAAATATGCCTAATCGTTATTGGGTGAAAGCTATGTACATTACTGTATACATCATGAATAAAAATCTAACTTCTATTATACACCAAGTTACACCTGAAGAGAAGTTTACACGTAAAAAGCCAAACTTATTCCATATGAAAGTATTCAATTGTATTGCATATGAAAGTATTCAGTTGTATTGCGTATGAAAGTATTCAGTTGTATTGCATATGTACATATTTCATATTAGTTGAGGACAAAACTTGATCCAAAGGTAGAAAAATGTATCTTCATTTGGTATTCCCTTGAGAAAAAGGTATGTAAATGTTACAAACCACTCACACAATAGGTGAAAGTACGTAGAGATGTGGTGTTTGATGAAATGTCAACCTTCTATGCAGATGACAATGAAGGACTTAGTTTTGACTAAAATGACAAAGAAAATGCTGAAAATACAAATGCAAAATCTCAAGTTCTAAGTGGACCTAAAATGTCACCAAGCAATAGTTCCAAATCAACCCATTGAATGGAAGATTGCTTGGAAATTTTAGTCTAGCAAATTCATGGACTACATCTAAGAAAGGTAAAGAAAAGGTTTAAATTGCTAATAAAATTTCTATATTTTTTGAAGATATTGATGGAGAATCAAGTAATTACAAAAAGAGCCTTGATGAGGAACTTGGAATTCCCTCTACAAAGACTCCTGGAGTAAGAAATGCATGTAGATGATACAACAAGAATATCTAGGAGGATGCAAAATTCAGTGTAATGACTTAAATATGATACTTTCATTGCTCATCATTGTGCCTACATTGCCAAGGTAATACAAGATGCTAAAAAAACCTCAACAAGGGCTTTCTTTGTGCTTCTTTCACAATGAAAATTCAGCTTTGGGGAATTTTTCACTTGTATTAGTGATTTTATACATTTCTTGACCAGGTCTCAATTGTGGTGGAAGCATCCATCATTTGTCGAAAATCAATGGCACTTGTTAGCTTGATTTACAAAAATGCATTGAGCCTTGATGAAGGTTATTTTTTTATATATTTTGAGCTCCTTTAGATGAATCACTATTGCTCATTGCTCATATATATTGTTTGAGCACTCTCACTATCTACTTCTTTGTGGAAATTACCTATGTTCCTCGTGTCATATAGCATAGTGGTTATGGTTTGAATAGCCTTTGACAAGGACTACAGATCTAGAAAATGCATTTTTCTTGGATATGAAAGAGATGGGAAGTTTGGATATTTTTATGGGATCCTAAAACAAGTTCAATGATCAGAAGTAGTGAGGTCATTCTCAATGAAACGAGTATGCATAAACAACCCTATTGACATTGTAGCATCACAACTCATATTTGTCAAAACAAGGGGCATCTCATGAGACCCAAATGTTATGCAGAAGCATTCAACAGACACAATGGTGCTTATTTAGCATGATATTAACAACAAATTATGCATTGAATAAGATGAAAGCATCATTAATGACACATACAAGCTTAATCACACACATAATCACATTGCTAATCAACAAATTAGCATGTCACAAACATGATTCAAGAAAGGAACAAGCACCCAAGCACATCATGAAGACAATAAGAGGTCTCCAAGCATTCCACAAAGTAGCATAATCTCATTATCTCCTAGAATGCCCTCCAAAGTGAGAGGTAGTGACCTCTTTGTACACAAAATGGGCAAAATCCATGCTATGTGGGATTTCTCAACTAAAAGGAGAATGAATCTCACTTATTGACTAGTATGGCACTCACACACACCTGTACAAGAGTGCTTATTAAACTAATTAAAAAGTAGAAAAAGGTAAAAATGGTGATGAATAAGAGTGGATCCAAGAAATATATGGTGTGTTTTCAACACTCCCCTCCCTTGATGTGTCATTGGAGTACGTGGATTTGTTGCTTTACTTCATCTTGCTTTTTGCATGTTTTGTGGAGTCGACCGCCTTTTATCTTTGGTCTTTTGACTCCTCTAGATGAGAAGAGTGTGCTAGAATGCTTTTCTTTTCGTTTTTTTCTTCAATACGAATAAAAACGATGAAATATGGATAATATATGAGGATGTAATGATGGAATGTAGATGATAGAGTCTATAGAGCATACCTCATTCACAACTACACTTGCTTAAATCATGCCCAAACAATGCAAAAAAACATGGTTTGTAGGAAGAATTTTTTCACTTATGAAGGAACCACATCAATACTTACAAAATTCCATTCACATTTTAGATTAATTGTGGCGTAAAACATTATGGAAAAAATTCCTAATTGAACATCCACAAATACAAGTTGGGATTCTCAACTTCAATTTCGTTTGATTTTTGTTTAGGTGAGGTTGTTGTTTTTTATTCTTTGTTTTCTCTATAAATCTTTAAGTTCTCTTTTTCCTTCACCTTTGTATTCTTCTTTCCCCTCGCATTCTCTCTTTAGCTTTATTTTTTCCCATGTTTTTGTGAAACAAAGGTTTTTAGAATTTGTTTGAGTTTTTGTGATTTTGACTATTTTTGGAGTTTTTAGTTTTTCTTTGGAAATGTGAACAATATGGGAAATAGGGGTTCACCAAACAAAAACAACGAGGTTTTCATCATATTTACAACCAAAATGATGAGTAGTATATAACACTTAGGAAAAATTGGAGAGATTATAGATGAGGAACAAATTGTGATGCAAGTCATCAATGGAACCAAGGTTGATGACAGGTGGGGAGCATTCACCACTACCATGGACTTGTACATGGATATGTAGGTGCCACCACTTCAATGTGCTCATGGGACAACCCATTACCCATGAGGCAAAACATATGAAGAATGGTGAGACTCAAAAATTTAATCAATCCTCTGCCCTTTTCAAATTCAAAAGTATAGGTAAGGATGCTAAAAGAAAAGGCAAAAAGTCTAATGATGAAGTACCTCCCAAGATAACTTTGTAGGTAGAGGTAGGAGCTCAAGAGGAAGAGCTAGAGGTGATAGACAAGGAAAGGGGAGATCTTAAGGCACCTCAACTTGTGCCATATGTGGATTAACCAATCACATTATAGAGCATTGATTTAAGAACCGAAGGAATTAGAGATGAAGAGGATACAACAGAGGTGGATATGGAGCTCTTGGCGGCAAATACAACAACTCATATGGATACAAAAATGACAACAACTAAAAAAACAATTATCAAGGAGGCTACAAGGGAAGAATAGACGACAAAAAATACACTGATGATCAATCTCAAGAGCATTCACTCTTGCTCATGAACATCACCATGAAATGAGGTAAATCAGATGAGCATGTGTTCTATATGGATTACAACAATTCACCTTGCATCATTTGTGGTCTTAACAACCACACCACAGAATAATGCTTCAAGAATACAAGGAATCAAAGGGGAAGAGGTTTCCATAGAGGTAGCTATGGACAATCCAAAGGCAAGTACAACAATGGAGGAGGCAACTACAACCATAACTACAATCAAGGCTACAACAACAACAACAATTATCAAGGAGGTTTTACAGGAAGAAGGGACTACAACAACTATAATGAAGACTAAGAAGATTCACTACTCATCATGAACATGACATCCAAGCAAGGTAAAGATGATGAGCATATTTTCTATATTGATTCAAGTTGTTCCAATCATGTGGCTAGAAATGTTGCTTTATTATCTGACCTTAAATAACCCAAAGGGAAGAATGAAGTACATACAGGTGATGATACTAAACAATCAATCAAGAAAATTGGAAGTGTCAAAACATCCGATGGTAGCATGAACCTTTAAAGTAAAGTTCTGAATGTGCCAACTATAACCAAAAACCTAATTAATGTTGGGCACATTGTTGAGAAAGGTTTATAGGTCCGATTCACTAAGCATGGAACATATGTGTAAGACCCTCAACAAGGCTTCAAAAGGATTGCTAAAGGTGAAAAGTATGGTAGATTATTCACATTTGAGATTGAAGACACAAGGAACATAGCACTATTCAATTATAGAGATCAAACCTTATTTGAGTTAGAAATATGGCACAAAAGGATAGGACACATAGGAGAAAGAACTATGAAGCAAATATGGAGGGATCAAAGTATGCTTGGCATTCCCAATGTGACCAAGCAACATATGATATACAAACGTGGAGCATGCCAATTCGGCAAAGCTCACAGACAACCATTCTTCAAGAAGGGATACATTCATGAAGACTATTTGGAGCTTGTACACACTAATGTGTGGGGTCCTAACAAAGATCCATCAATCTTAGGTTCAAGGTACTACATTTCATTTATTGATGATTATAGTAGATGGAAAATCCTTTATTTCATGAAGCATAAGGGTATTTACATGTTTCAAAAAGTACTTGGCACTTGTTCAAAACCAAACAGGAAGGAGCTTGAAGAGGATCATATTTGATGGAGGTGGTGAGTATTTTTCACATGAAGTTGATTCATTTCTACAAGACAGAGGCATAAAGAGGGAAGTAACAACAAGATACACTCTTGAATTGAATGAAGTGGTAGAGAGAAGGAACATGTTAATTGGAAGGTGCTAGGTCTATGTTGAATGAGAATAAGTTACCTAATTACTTATGGGCTGAGGCTATTTCCACAGCCACCTACTTGATCAATAGGCTTCCATTCAAATACTTGGATGGTATGACACCCTACGAGGCATGGAATGGCAACAGACCCTCATTGGACCATTGCAAAATATTTGGGTGCATTGCTTATGCACACATTCCTTCACAAATTAGAGGGAAGCTTGACCCTAAAGGTGAGAAATGTATATTCATTGGGTATGATCAGAACCAAAAGGGCTATAGGCTGTACAATCCCCCTAACAAAGCATTTATAGTTAGTAGGGATGTAGTCTTGGATGAAAATAATTTATGGTTTGAAGATTATTGCAGGAAAGTCAAGTTACCATATGATTTGGAAAATTATTTTCCAATCCTCACTCAAGAAGATCAACAATTAGCAGAATATATCAACTCAGGGGATGACGAACAGATTGGCTTCAAGGCTTGGAAGTCAAGAGGCAAGATCAAACTCAAGCAATTAGAAGACATACCAGTGTCTTCAAATCAAGCACTCAGGAGATCACAAAGAGACAGCAAAAAGCCCATAAGGTATGGTTATGATACGTCACTAGTCACCAAGCATTCTGTGTATATCACTAAGGACTCTATGACAAAAGATCCTTCTTCATTTGAAGAGGCTAGGAGGAAGAAAGAATGGAGAGAAGCCATGCAGGAAGAAGTAGATGCACTTTAGGAAAATCATACTTGGGATCTAGTTCCCAAGAAGCTAAGAATGAAGAAAATTGGATCCATGTGGATATACAAAATAAAAAAGAGCTCAGATGGCTCTATAGATAGGTACCAGGCAAGGTTGGTGGCGAAGGGATTTTCCCAAAATCATGGAGTGGACTATGAAGAAACCTTTTCACCTGTGGCAAAGATGCCAATAATTAGGGCTTTGGTAAGTGTTGTTGATTATAAAAATTGGAATCTATATCAGTTAGATGTCAAGAATGCATTCTTAAATGGATGGATATTAGAAGAAGTTTATATGGCACAATCATCATGTTTTGAAGATGAAGATAAAACAGGTTATGTATGGAAGCTAAGGAAGGCACTCTATGTTCTCAAGTAAGCTCCTAGATCTTGGAACCATAGGCTTGTTACTTATTTGTAGGACCAAGGCTTTGTGGTTAGCAAGGCAGATTCTTCTTTATTTGTCAAGAAGAACAAATCAAAAGCTATTTATTTATGTGTCTATATAGATGACATCATCATTATAGGGAATGAGACTAATGTCATCAAGCAAGTTAAGGCTCAACTAATGGAAGAATTTAAAATCACTGATCTTGATTTATTAACCTAATTTCTTGGCTCAGAGCTTGTGTACATAGACTCTGGTATATTTATTACTCAAATAAAGTATATACATGATATGTTGGTAAAGTTCAAGATGGAGAACACTAAAAGTGCAAGTACTCCTATGGAAATCAACCATAAGCTGAGTTCTCATGAAGGAGAACTACTTGATGATGTTAGAGGTTATCAACAACTTGTGGGAAGTCTCAATTATGCTACTCTAACAAGACTAGACATTGCCTATGGAGTAAGTACATTCAGTCAGTTTATGCACCAAGGAAGCCTCATATGGAAGCTGCAAAAAGGGTGCTTAAGTATCTTAACAGTAAAATAAATGAAGGGTTGTTCTATCCCTTCACTTCTGACATAGATATAAAGATGTATTCTGATGCAGATTGGGTTGGATCCAAGGACGATAGGAAGAGCATTTTAGGGTACCTATCTTTTGTAGGTTCAAAGCTTATATCATGGTCATCTAAGAAGCAACCAACTGTGGCCTTATCTTCCACAAAAGCAGAATATAGAGGTTTGGCAAATGCTATCAGGGGAGCACTAGATTGTGCTCTTTGACTAGATTAGAAAAGATTTTGGAAATACACTTCTGATTACAAGAACACCCACGAAGGGAAAACAATACAACAATACGTGATTGATACAAGATGTCCCACAACCCGGGACTGATAGGTATGAATAACTCGACTAGAGATGATACAGGAGATCCCACAACCTGGGAACGTAAGTATGAAATAAGATATCTGGATTACAAGAACTCCCTTCTGGGAGATGAACTAGATACAAGAAAGAACTCGATAGGATCTCGTACTATGAGATTACAAGAGGACAAGATAGGATGTCCAAGAGCTAGACTAGAACAAGGAACAAGACAAGAACTGGAACTGGAACTTGGAGAGTACTTACTTGGCGGTCATGACTTCTTGAGCTCCCAAGACTGGTATTGGCAAGACTGAGAATGAATGTTGCCCAAGCCTCCTTATATAGGATTTCAAGGGTGGTTGCGTATTAATGATGTCAGCAAACCAAAGAGGACCTCTGGTTGTTAGAATTCAGCAGATAGACAGTCGATCTTAGGGTTTTTACACATTTTGGATGCATTGGAAGCATTAGTTTCTCCTAATTCTGAACCGACCATGAGATATAGGATTCACATAGAATCTAAGGTTTAGGATGGTTTCCTTTGTCCATGACATCACCTCCCTCTCAAGAAACGAGTTCCATGAGGAGCGGCCATGTTCTCTAACTTGGGTTTCATTGGATTCTTCTTATGGAATTCACGAACCTTGATTTTTGCTCTCAGAATATTTTCTATAAGTTCCCAAGTACAATCATTGGCATCATACCCCTTCCAATGAATAAGGTATTTCAATCTTCCTCGAGAGATCCTTGAATCTAATACATGCACAACCTCGAATTCTTCACGATCCTTAATCTTGATAGGTGGCGAAAGAGTGTGTCTCCCTTGAGCTTCCTTGGTTTCATCATGCAATAGATCCTTTGAGCTTCTAGTGGTATGTTGTGATGTCTTCAAGATCTTTGATGGAGAACCTTGAGTGAGTACACCTCCTTGATTGAATACGAACTCCTTCTCCTTTAACTTCTGATTATCTTCACAATGTGTATGCTCCATATCAATTGTAATGACTCCTTGGGCTTCAAATATTCTTGATTCGGATTCTTGAGGAACATTGTCTTGATTATTCAACCCTTCTAGCTCTTGGGCTTGAGTTTCTTTGAATAATTGATTCTCACATTGAACTACCTGATTGATAACATCCTCCAAGGTATTTGCTTGAGGCATGGATTGCAAGAGATATTTGACTTCACGATTGAGGCCACTTCGAAATTGATTGACCATGTAGTCTTCTTGATATGTAGTTCCATGAAACAACATCTTGATATTCAAGGCATAGCTTGAAATTGATCCGTCATCCTGGCGTAGCAATTTTTTCATCTCTTGGACATGTTCGATCAAGTCCTTTGTGGTACATTGAATCTCCTTGCATAAGGAATCCATGGTGCTTGGTCTTGATGAAGATAGTCTTGCCAAAATGTCAGGGGAGCACTAGATTGTGCTCTTTGACTACAATAGACAAGATTTCAGAAATACACTTCAGATTACAAGAACACCCACGAAGGGGAAACAATACAAGAATACGTGACTGATACAAGATGTCCCACAACGGGGGACTCATAGGTATGAATAACTCGACTAGAGATGATACAGAGATCCCACAACCTGGGAATGTAAGTATGAAACAAGATATTTGGATTACAAGAACTCCCTTTTGGGAGATGAACTAGATACAAGAAAGAACTCGACAGGATCTCATACTACGAGATTACAAGAGGACAAGATAGGATGTCCAAGAACTAGACTAGAACAAGGAACAAGACAAGAATTGGAACTGGATCTTGGAGAGTACTTACTTGGCGGTCATGACTTCTTGAGCTCCTAAGACTGGTATTGGCAAGACTGAGAATGAATGTGGCAATTTCAAGGGTGGTTCTCAAGGGGATTGGGAATTGATGATGTCATCAATGATGTCAACAAGCCGAACAGGACCTCTGATTGTTAGAATTCAGCAAATAGACAGTTGATCTTAGGGTTTTGACACATTCCGGATGCATTGAAGCATTAGTTTCTCCTAATTCTGAACTAATCACGAGATATAGGATTCACATGGAATCTAAGGTTCAGGATGGTTTCCTTTGTCCATGACAAATGCCACTCAAGAAGCTATGTGGCTTAAGCAACTATATGTAGTTTTGGAGATACACACTTACATTCGAATAATATTTGGAGACAATACTAGCTCACTTCATTTGGCTGCTAATCCTATATATCATGCAAGGGCTAAGCACATTGAAGTGCACTATAATTATGTAAGGGAGAAATTGCTTATCAAGGATATTCAACTATCTTATGTATCAACTCATTTACAGTGTGCAAATATGCTCACAAAGTCATTGGATGGAACAAAGATGAACATGTTGAAATTGATGATTGGTTTGCAAGAAATCAAGGAGCAATGAAGACCAAGCATGTTAGGCTTGAGGGGGAGCTATTGGTGCAATTAAAACCAATCCCACATACTTGGTTA
Organism: Ceratopteris richardii; assembly: GCA_020310875.1. Lineage (NCBI taxonomy): Eukaryota > Viridiplantae > Streptophyta > Polypodiopsida > Polypodiales > Pteridaceae > Ceratopteris > Ceratopteris richardii. The sequence goes on along the minus strand of CM035424.1, from coordinate 161,266,604 downwards.
ATTAGCTCATACATGATCTATTATGCAAGGATTCATATGATCAACCTCTTGTAATAAGTTCTTCACATTTATCTTTGTAAAAGTGGTACACATCCACGTGGAGTTAGGAAGCTCTAAATCATGAATCATTTGGTTGTTGAATGATGAGGGAATCTATGCTATACTTTAGGATTCACCTTTTAGGTAGATGTTGAATTTGAATTCAAACTTTGGCTCCAAGTACAACTATAAGAAGAGGATCAAAAAGACCCACATGCATCTCGAGCCCTTGAGATCATTTTGAGGGAGATTCATTGTGAAGTGAGATCTTATCTCATAGATCATTCAGCTCTCACACATTGAGCAAAGTATGATTGCCAATGACATTGTATTTGTATATGATTTAATACATATGTGATCATTACATTCTCAATTCACTTCTTTGTTATAACTCCATCAGAACAATGATCTTCTCAGAGCTTGTTCTTAGTGCATGGTTTCTCATTTGTCATAATTTAATACATGGTAGATTCAACATAGTGTCTAGTACATGCCTACAAAAGTTCATTAGCATAGCTTCTCGGGCTTGTGAGATATGAAAACTTCTTTGCTCACTAGTCTGCTAACTGTTGCACCCCGTAAATGTTGGGATGGTGTTGTGATTCGCTAAACATGTTTCTCTGTTTGTAGCCCAGCATTTTTTATGAAATCACTTATGATTGATAACTTACTAAGTTAATTAGAGTTTTCCTAAAGTAATTAAGCCAAGATCAACTCCAACCTATCTGTTTTGATCCATTGATTTGTGGGCCATGTTGTAAGCTACATATATGATTATTTGTGATCATTAGCTAGCTAAAGAGGCCCACTACACTCTCCAACAATCATTCTTAGCAGGTGTGAAGTAGGATCTAGAAATACCACCTCATCTCTTGTGACTATCCACCATCTTCTCCAACACCTCTCAACAAATAACAAGATCTAGCAATACCACCTCATCTCTTGTGACTATCCACCATTAGAAGATTTACATGGAAGAACAAGAAGAAGCTAGAAAAGTATGATTATGACACCTTATTGGTAACTAAGAACTCTATTTGCATATCTTAGGACTTTAATGCTAAAGAAACCTCATCCTATAAGGAATTCAAGAACAAACTAGAATGGAAGCATGCAATGGAAGAGATTTAAGCTTTGCAAGAAAACAAGACTGGGGATTTGGTATCAAAGACACGTAGCATGAAGTTCATTAGATCGAGATGGACCTATAAGGTAAAGAAAAATTATATTGGAACCATGAATAGGTACAAGGCTAGGATTATGGCCCAAGTTTATACTCAAACACAAAGCATTGATTGTGCAAAGACATTTTGTCCTATGACAAAGATGCCTCCAATTAGAATACTCATGAGTATTGCAACTACCAAGAATTGGAAAATATGTGAGGTGTTTCATTCATTGATGGCAATGGCACACATATCTAATGTATGCAAAAAGTATGCATTTGGATACTTATTGATAAGTTCCTAATATGGACTATAATTTTAGTTTTCCATGGTGATGACTTATGAGAAACTATGATTTTGGGAAAACAATGGTTCATTGAGCACACAACCTCACTAGACATGGCTACACTTGTTTTGACTCTTCATGCCGCCAAAAAAACCACCACATGCTCTCAAGAAGGCCCTTAAAAGTGTTTTGAATGCACAAAGTCTGATGAAGGATGCGCGTACACAAGAATCCACTCGAAGCTCACCATGTTGCATGGATTGTAAATCCGAATAAATGGAAGAATCTATACATATGTAAGCTGATCTCTATGAACATCTAGTCCATGGTCAATTAGATGGAAATGGTTTTTGTTGTGATCAAGAAGATCCAAGGCTTGAGGTAGATTGGACTATATATATATATATATATATATATATATATATATATATATATATATATATATATATATATATATATATATATATATATATATATATATATATATATATCCACTACCATTCCAGGTATGAATCTAATGGTGCATTCTACATTAGTCATGCAAGAAATCCATATACGACAAATGAACCCTTGGGGAAGAAGATTTTCACTAAGGACCAAGTCAAGGAGGGTGGATTTTATAACCCCAATCTACCCCTAAACTAAAGAATCCACAAAGAAATAGGGTTGTTTATGCATGTATCACTCAAATATAGGCCAAAAAAGGGACACCCCATCCCATAACACTCTAGGAGTTCAAAATGGTAGCTCCATCATGTAGATGGCAACATAACAATCCCGAAAAAAGGTCATAGAAACAAAGAAAATCTCAACATGCTAGAGTACCGTGACATGCCTACAAGCACCTAGACATCACAAGCGATCAATTAAAGAGATTTGGATCCCAAAGAAACTCCTCTAAGGTCAAAATGGTCAAGCTAAGACTTGGGTTCCTAAGACCATCATAGCTACCTATCTATAGGAAGGTAGAAGAAAACACAATGAAGAAATCCAAATCATCAACAACAATTAAAGCCTAGATTCTATCATTTGATGTAGAAATCCAAATCATCAACAACAAAGCTTAAATTCTATCATTCGATACACGAAGAAAACACAATGAAGAAAAAACTCAAAACCTAGATACACGAAGAAAACACAATGAAGAAATCCAAATCATCGTCAACACGCAAAGCATAGATTCTACCATTCAATGGAGGAAGCCTACAATGTTTTCCTATAGCTCAAAATTTGAAGGCATCTTCCACATTGAATACCTTGAATGACATAGATGTGAGGTACATCAAGCAAATATAGATGCCTAAGTATCGTATTTTCTATGAAGAGACAGCTACATACATTGGAGGCCTAAGTAATAGTAAAGGAGATCCACTTGGACAAAGGTTTAAAAATTCCACCCTTATTGACACCCCCCACAACATAAGGTGGCCCCAATTTAGAAGGATACACTGAAGTGGAAACACAAGTCCAATACATACTTCAATCAAGGATACGTTCACTCACATCTAGTGACACGACAAGTATGGGTTGTCAAACCACAATCATCCACCTCAAAGGTTCCATGCCCAAGGGATCTTCTATGTCCTTTTTTTAATTGATGATAGAGCATGATGCAATTTTGTGTAGGACCCATCTACTCATTACACAACTTTGTCTCTTGCACACATTTTCGTATCATTTGCACTTCAAATGTGCACCCAACATACAAAATTTCATGAGGCATAACTATGATATCCCATGCATGAGAGTGATACTTGTATTGTGAGGTCATCAATCACCAATATACTTTTCTTAGTGTGCCTATGTTTTCCTCTAGATGATCTATAATTATGCAAAAGTGCAATTTCTTTATGGTTGATAATGATCAATGCTCATGGGGAAAACTTATTCATACTAATGTCATTGGATTCATATCTCAAAATGTGGCAACCATAGTGGAATCAAAGCCCATCAAAACATCAAGAAATTGACACAGTTCATGGTTATTATCGACGAATATTAAGATGCAAAATCCACATACAAAAGAGGGTAACTATGTCACCAAAGGCTTCCAAGTTACATGGACTCCACATTCAATCTCAACACGTTATCAAGCCTCCTTGCTTAGTTCTATGTAACCCATAACATCGTGAGGTATTCTTCCAATCATTATAATATGATGTTTCATCAACAATTAGTATTGGAGCATCCCACCCAAGACCCCTTTCTTCTTTTTTCTTTTTTTCTACCATGTCTTTTTTGTTTGCATTATACAATATGCATGTTTAGGGCCACGTTACAAGGCAATGGACATACATTTTTTCTTTCTTATGCTCCCATGTAGTGCACTTTCATGCCTATATTATTGTTAAAAGAAACTAAGAAATATCATGCGAAATGTCTTGAATTATTGTTCTTGAAAAACTCAAGGATCCCCATGAGGATCAAAGCCCAGACTTCTAGAAGCCCAACAAACTTGCCAATTTTCTGTCATGGATGACAAACTTTAGGCGAGGGGGGTGTTGGAGATAGAGACTCACCAAAGCAATCAAGGAGAGAAAAGATGGTTGGGGTTATGAAGAGCTGAAGTAAGAAGCATGGTGGATGCACTCAGGCAATGCAAAAGGGTAATGAGAGCCTCAAAGTATCCATTTTTTACGTAAAGATCCACCTTTTCAAAAAATATGTTCAAAAGGCATTTCTTGTAATTTACTCCATATTTGTACAAGCTTAGGAGTGAGAGCTTGAGGAGTGATCCCCTAATCCACCAAGAATTTACAAGAATTGTTTCCACTCAAATGAGATCTTAAACAAGAATTTACAACCTATTTTAAACTATGGTAGATACTAAAATGTGAAGAGGATCAATTTTAAAAACTCATGTGCAAAATTGAGTAAAAGCCTCATTTGTACTCCCTTTTCTTCTTGATCATTCTCTCTCTTCTAATAAAGTGTGATTTTCTTGGGAGCTCTTGTGCCTTGATCAAGAGTGAGGCTTGCTTATGTGTGTGTGTGTGTGCATGTATGCATATGTGCATGTTCGAGACTCTTTATGCATGTGTTCTTGCCTCCTAGCATGATAAAGGTCTTCATACCTATGAGTGGTCTCTCAGATTGACATTTTGCAAGCAAGGATCCATTGCTTGATGTTGGTTGGTATGTGTGTCATGCAAGCAGGTCTACATTGATCAATAGCCAACACTTGGATGGATACTACCATCTATGTAGAGTAGGTAGTCCCTTGGAGAGAGCTATATATAGAGAGACATAAGGTTGGGAGGATATTTATATTTCTTGTAGGTGGTGGCCCTAATCTTCTCCTATTTCACAATAGTATGAGATCTTGTCTATGCAGATTCTTGAAATTCATGAAGATGAGGATGAAGGCATCATACTGGCCCCCATATTGTTCATGTGTACAATGTGTTGTGATTTTTTTTAACTTATCTAACCATTGAATTTCTCTTTTATTGTTCTTGTTTTGCAAAAATATGGCACCCATCTTGTTTTCATTCTCTTTTCAGATGCCATATGGTCCTTACAAGCCCCCTTAACAAAGCTACCTAGAAAGAGAAACCTTCCCAAAAGCACCTATAAGCATCCAAGGAGGTCCTAACTGCCCGTTCAAGCCCCTACATGGGTGAGAAAGAGAGAGGTTGTGTCTCATGGCAATGCCTCTCTTCCTTATCTTTTCTTATAAAGAATGGAAAACATATCCCATATTATATCCTTTCTTTGACACTAGAAAGCAGACATATGGGATTTAGCAATCCTTTGATCCTATACGAAAAAAATAGTGAGTTCTCTCTAGAGCTCATGGTATTTTTCCTAATTTCTCTCTCATATTTTATTTTATAGAACCCAGTAACAAGCCTACACTCCATATTCAAGCAATTTTGGAAGACTTGTTTCTTTTTCAAAAGTTTGAGAGTGTTCTCTCCTCATATCTTTCCATGATCAATAGAGGAATACACTGATCTAAAGATAGTACAAGAGAAATATATCTCAAAATGGAGTTTGGGTTTGAAGAGCATTTCTTCTTCATGTTTAACACAATAAGAAGAGAAAGAAGGGGAGAGAATTTAGGCTACACATGATCTATCTCATGGATGCATAAGAGGAGATTATGTTTTAGGCAGATTTCCAAAGACATGAGCATGGACTCATAATATAAATCTTCTCAAAGGATGAAAGTAAAGAAGAAAATTAAGATCAAAGCTATGTATTCTTTAAGTTATGCTTGATTCTAACTCTTATTTTCCTAACTTTCATTATCTTCCTATGAATTCATCATTGAGGCATGGCATAAGACTTTGATCTTGATGTTGTTTAGAAGGAGTTAGAAAAGTTAATGAAATGTATAGTAAAATGGAAAACCATATATGTATGGAAACCACATCAATAAAAAAAAGTTCTTGCACTTGTTAACAATTTCTTTTATTTGATGCAAGGAAAAGAAAGAATGATTTTACATGCACACGTTTAAGTGCATAATTTCAACTATAAAGATATTATTTATGCACACACAAAGATTCTCTTCCATTATGAAAAGTTCAAGATGCAAAAAGCATGTGTATTCATAATGATACATAAAAAAAGGGAAGCAAGAGTAGTAATTTTGAGCTAACATAGGTGAATGAATTGCAGGATTTCAAGCAAACTCAAAGAAAAGAACGCATGAATCAATTAAGGAATGCAAAAACATGCAAGCACATGAATTCTCATGCAAGCATATGCATTTTGATGCAAGCATATGCATTTTGATGCAAGCACATGCATTTGCATTAATAAAGACACTCTTATTTGTAAGTATATGAAAGTAAATAAGTGAATATATCTTTTTAATTAGTTAGGTTACTCTTTGAGTTAAAGCATGAAATTAGGGAAAAAGTGAAGATAGATAGACATTGCAAACTAAGTATCTAAGAACTTCCTTTGCAAAGGATACTTAGGTATCAAATATTAGTGTAAAGTTCACACTAAGTAGCAGAGAATGTCTTGCTTAGTACAAAAGTAATCTAAATTAAGGAAACAAGTTAGAAACATACATTCAAGAATATAAGTTTTCTTTTCATAATAATGGTAAAGAAATCATGTGTAATTGTAAATCTCTGTTATACAATGAGTGCTCTTAGTGGAGATAGTTAGAGAATCATTTGAAATGGTTCTTACACTTGCTTATGTAATTTTGCATGAATCCTACGTACGATGCCTAACTCAACCTACTTCCAATGTTTCACTTTACTCCAACCAACAAAACAATGGAACTTAAATACAAGTATTTAAACTCCAACACAAATTGAGATTTCAAGCTCAATAAGTTCCTACTTAGTTCATTTTTGCATAGTGCCAAGGGATCGTGAAAACTTTAAGAGCTCATTCTTCTTAAATGTGTTTGAGAGCCATTTTGAAAGCTCCTTCTTCTCAAGATCAAACGTAGACAAGTTAGGTTTGGGAGATTTACTATATCCTAAAGCAAAGAAGTTATGTGAAATAGAAAATCTTTTCTTATTTCATGAGTTGAACCATTTTTCCTATAATTTTCAAGGATGAAGTTATACTTTTGGAGTCTTGGATCTTAGTTGATCCGAGTCTTTCCAAATATAAGTACAAGGTAATGAATGTGTTAGGACAAGTAATTGAAGATGTCCTTATGAAAGATGTCTAGTTGAAGTCAAAAGATATCACCATGACGATACCTTAGAGATTTTTTTTATTAATTTTTTTAAAAGAATGAAATACCCATCAAATAGAGAAAATTGATGTAAATGATGAGTTAGAAAGTGAAAACAAAACATCTTCTAGGATATAGATGTTTAGTAAAATAGCAAATTTCCTAGAAAGCAACATTATGGCATGCTATGGTTATGGAATTTTGGGATCCCTCAGGATGGTTTCAAAACACAAAATTAGATAAATCATGCCAAAATTTCCACTTCTCTAAATGATTTAGAGATGGATAAATGGTTTGAAGTTCCAAGTATGTAGTCTACAACCGTGTTTATGGTAATTAAGGGTATGGAAGGTAAAATGTAAGTTTTCTTGTCCTTCAACGGATTTCTTGAAGGTGAAATCCAAAAAAATTAGTGCATGATTGAACTTAAGAACTAGATATATTCTTGCACAATCCCATGGGAATCTAAAGAGAAGAACAAACTCTTGGTTTGACAAGCTGGTTGAGTAAGAACCAATAGATCTTGAATATAAGAAATTCAAGTAACTTCAAATTATGTTGTTTTCTTTTGAATATTGGATGGATGTTTATTCCATCAAAATTTCTCTCAACCTTTCATGAGAAAACCTAGTCAAGACAAGATAGAGGAAGTTCCTTAACTTCAAATTCGTTCAATAGATTTGAGTAAGAAGATACTCTATAGAGATGTCTTTGAACTTTAGGATAAATACCACCCACAGATCAATGACGAACATGAAGTATGGTGGTATGAGACACAAGATTTTATACTCACATTGATCTGGGAAAGGTGGTATGGGACATCATAACTTGTGATGGTGGGTATATTTTGGTCTTGGAATGAATCTTGGTGTAAGATTGAATCCCCAAGTTGATTGAAACTTCAAAGCTGAAGTTCAAGTTCAAGGTGGTCAATAGGATGACTTAAAAGAACACTTCAAGTACACAATAGAAAGTAACTTGAAGATCATGAAGTATGTAACTTCCAAGACCTTTATTTAGGATTCAAGTACAAAAAGTATTTTCTTACTTGAATTTTAAATCATGAAAGGGAAGTATTTTTATTTGGGAATTGTCAATCTTACAAGCAATTCCTAACTTCTCTATTCTAGAGTGTGCTAGTCATTAGAGTTATGCTAGAGAACCAGAAGCAAACTCAAATGAATAAGTCAACTTAGAATTAGCATCTTTTGAATATTGAAAAAGGTTCTTGTATGGAACATCTATTTAGGATGTTTAATTTCGTTACCTGGTTCTAACCGACTAACCCTCAACTTTTGTGAAAAGAATCAGATATTGTATCTGAGTCAAATCCAAAAGATTTAAAAAGCAAAAAGAAAGAACTAAAAACTCCGTACAACTAGTGGGCAATCCCATGGAGAGAGCTATATATAGAGAGGCATAAGATTGAGAGGAAAGTCATCTCTCTTTTAGATGGTGGCCCTAAGCTTTGTTTAAATGTGAAGAAGAAGAAGAAGAAGGTTAGGACCACCACCCATAGGAGAGATGAATATCCTCCCAACCTTATGCCTGTTACCATTAGTGTCCACCTAAAGGAGAGATGAATATCCTCCCAACCTTATGCCTATTACCATTAGTGTCCATGTTGTTGGAAAGATGCATGGACACTCTAAGAAAACTACATTGCTGCATCTTGATGTAAGGTTGGCCAGCATTATCCAGCAAAGAAAATCATTTTTGTAGTTTTGTTAGCTGAAAAATGACCTCCTACAGCTCTTGTATGGGCCATCTCTAAGACAAGGATATACTCATCTTCATGTACACACAATCTTAATTGATTATCCCATCCACCTTTAAACAATTGTCTTCCTATGAGCACATAATCTTTACATTGCTCCTTCAAAGTCTGCTTTCTTGCTAAGCTTGCTCCTTTAGGGTACTCATGATTTTTCAAACAATTCACTAATGGTAAACTCCATCTAGGTTCTACCGTAGAATAGCATAGGGTGGACTTCTCTTCAAGCAATTTCTCTTGTCATGTGGACAATTCGTAACATGAGGATGTGCATCTTTTTGCATATCTAGCCAATACACTCCCAACCTTTTGAGCCCTGTAGTGTACCACTGACACTTCTATGTTTTTTCCATTGATTTTTGTGGGCATGCTTTAACCACGTCTCTTCTTCTTCCTCTTCTACACACCTCAAAATTAATCGATTGGAATCTTGATGGTATAGGCTTCCTACCATACTGTGAACATTCCATGTCTTCCATAATTGTTGGCTTTTATCTAAATTGATCCTATGACTTGGTCCATGCATGAGTATAAGAATCAGTTCATCAGCCCATTGTGGATAAACTTCCAAGTTGAAAAGGTATGTGTGGGGCAAATCATCCGCAACTACACTTGGTGGTTCTCCATGTGTCATTTGAGACATATGTTCAGCTTTGACATGCATGTTTACCTTCTTGACTACTACTTTAAAGTCAAATTCCATTAAGAGTAAAAACCATCTTACAAGCCTTCCCGTGTTACAGGGTATATTGACCAAGTATAGAAGAGCTTCATGATCAATAAAAAATTTGAATTTGTTTGCCAACAAGTAGTGTCTAAAATTCTTTATGGCATAGACCATACCTAATCCTTCTCACTCAGTGGTGGTATAATTATGTTCCGCTTGATTAATTTGCATACTTGCATAGGCTATAGGATGACCTACCTTTCCTTCATCAAAAGGTTGTGCTAAGATGCATCCAATGGCAAATTTGGAAGCATCCATATGAATATGGAATGGCTTGTTCCAATTCGGTACTTTTAGAATTGGAACTAAACTCACTCTACTTTTTAGTTCGTTAAAAGATTTTTCACAATCTTTTGTCCAATTGAACTCAGTGAGTAATTCATAAAGAGGTCTTGCAATTATGGCATACATGTGGATAAATCTATGATAATATCCACAATGACCCATAAATGCCTACACTTCTTTTGCATTCTTTGGTGTCGGTAATTCCAAAATTACCTTATTTTTTCTTCATTTGTGGATATTCCATTTTCAGATACTATATGTCCCAAAATCTTTCCTTGCCGTACCATCAAGACATGTTTTTTTTGGATTCATGCAGACTCTGTATTGTTTGCACTTCTCAAAAATTTTCCTCAGGTGAGGCATGTGATCCATTCTTTGGGAAGAATAGGTGCATAAATCATCCACGTATACTTCCATACTCTTCCTAAGGAATTCCTTACATACATGATAGATTAATCTCTAGAAGGTGGCTGGAGCATTAGTTAGGCCAAATAACATAACGCTAAAAGCATATACACCCCATTCTATAGCAAATGTTGTTTTGTGTTGATCCTCAAGAGCAATTGCTACTTGGTTGTAACTATAGAATCCATCAAGGAAGCTATAGCCTTCCTTGCCTGCCAATCTCTCCAAGAGATGATCTGTAATGGGTAATGGGTAGCTGTCATGAATAGTGGCTGCATTAACCTTTTTGAGATTAATGCAAACTCTTAATTTACCATTTTTCTTGGGTACTACTACCAAAGGCGACACTCATTCAATGTGTTCAATTTCATATGTGGAGCCAACTACCAAAAATTTATCTATCTCTTCCTTGATTTTGGCAAAGTATACATCATTGTAGGTGTATGGTCTTTGTTTTGAAGGTTTAGCTTTTGGAGTCATGGGAATCCAATGTGAACAAATAGAGGGATCCATACCCTTTAAGTCCTTGTATGTCCAAGCAAATACATCCCTATAATCTTGAATCAACTCTATTAGTTCTCGTTCCTCGCTTTTTGATACATCTTTCCCAATGTAAGTGTATCTCTCCTCTTACCCTTCTATAGTCACAGTGATTTGCTTGGTCTTCTCTTTGGTATCGTATGCTATTCTTCATATCTCTTAAAATGTTCAAGGACTTCAAACTATTCTTGTGGTGTATTCTCTTCCTTGTTAGTCTCTTCTACTTCCAAGTTCTCTTGTTTTCCATTTTGTTCAAGTGTTGACGTGCTTTCTCTAATAATTTCTTTATCTCCTCTGCCCAACTGATTTCCTTCCTTTTTGGTCTTAGTCTGCATTTCTATGCTTTCATAATCTTCCTTCCATTCCTTCTCTATCAATTCTCCTTCTTCATCCTCTTGTAACACATTCATGTATAGACTTACATCATGTCCATCCTCGCCTATACATTCATTCACGGTTAGGACTTGCTCATTGAAACACATGTCCAATGTGGCCAATATTTCCATCCATCCACGGGGTTTGAAGTATAGTAAGTATGGAGGTTTATCGTAGTGATCGTACCTCTATGTTGCAGGTACACTACATCTCTTCCCCAGTCTCGCACCACCTTTAGCGGTCTCATGAAAGGTCTTCCTAATATCAGATCATAGTTACTTGCCTTTTCAAATTGACAAATGGCTAAAGTGTGCTCGAATTCTACTCCACATGTTGTAAAGACAAAATTGTCTAATAGTCCCAATGGACTTTCTATATGACCACTAGCAGTTGTAGCTTCATCCTAGTGGGTCATAGGGTTGGTTTATCCCACTTCTCCCATATTTCTTTTGTTGTTATCCCTACTCGAGCTCTTGTGTCTGAGATGGCTCTTGTTGTATAACCTCAAAATGTAATGGGGAGGCATGTTTTATCTTCATCTCCCTCACTTAAATCCCTTACTTTGTCTACCAGGATTTTGACTTGTAGACACATCTTCATTGACTTCCGTGTTGCCCGAATTTGCTTCCTTTTGCTCCATTTGCTTAGCCAATTTCATCCATAATTGTGGTTTGATTTTTAATAGCTCCTGCAGGGTTATGGAGCACTGCACTTTCATCTCCTTCAATTTCCCGCTATATCCAATGTATTGGTTGATGTCTCTTTTCCTTTTGTTCTCATGGTTGGGGCATGATAAAGCTTTGAATTCTGCTCATACTCTCCTATGTAGTTAGGTAGAGTGCTTATGCTTTCCAATTCTTCTCCATCTTTATTGAGTTCAAAACATTCCTCATGGTTTATCTCTTGATCCATCATCCCTAGATTCTTGGAGGCTTCTAACTCTTCAAAAGGTGGGTCACTTCCTTGGGTTCTCCTCCATCTTTCCTCTTGAACTCTATCTCATAGGTCCTTAGGCCAATTAGCTTCAACCTCAAGGATCAAAGAACTTTTATCATGGTCCTCTGTGTGTGATTCTTCAATGTTCCTCATAATCCTTCTTTCTTCAAATGGCTCATGAGCTACTATACATTCTTGAAATTCTCTTTCTGGTATTCTTGTTTCAGGGAGATTTTGTATAGGTTTTTCTAATGTGTTTTGGGCAATTTCAAGCAATTTTTTACAAATCTCTAGCCTTTATTTCTCTAAGTCTCCTCTCGAATAACTTAGTTCATGTTGTTCCAGACTTGTTCTTGGCTTTATCCTAGATTATACGGTTTTATCCACATGGCTAGATCTTCAGGCATTGGATCAGCTAGAATAGATCCTGCTTGTTGTTTCTGCTTTTTGTTCTCTTCTTTAATCAAATCCTTAGTAGTTGTAAGATTCTTAGGTTGGTTTGGTTGTTCTTTGTTCTTCTCTTCCATCTTCTTTTGTATCCACTTGTTTTTCAATTTCTCTCGTTGAGCCTTCCATCTTTGAGTTCTTTTGGCTTTTGAATTCTCTTCAGACGCTTTTGAATCTGCCACTATTTGAGGTGTCAGTTCATGTTCATTATTTTGGTGCACATTCGAATCTAGCTTTTTGGGCTTTCCTTAGCTATTGCACTAGTTATCCCCTTTAATGGCACCGTATACTCCTTGTCACTTCCAGACGATTCTACCACAACTATTACATTTATTTGAGCAGTTTGGGTTGTCCTCTTAGGGTTTTTAGGGCAATCTCTAAACAAATGCTCCTTTCCACAATCACTACAATATCCTTCCCACACCTTAGGAGGTGGTGGTTGATAAGGCAATGTGCACTCCCTAATGAAATGGTTTCCTCCACAATGATAATAGGGTCCTTTCAAAATTGGGGGTCTAGTCATGGGTCTAGTAGGTGCTGCAGCTCTAGGAGCTGTGTACATTAGGGTGGCAATTTCAGGTCGGTATCCACATGAGCTTTCATAAGCCTCTTGTCAATATGGATATTGCTCATAGTGCTGCTTATAGTCTCCCAAGCTAGCTTTGTATGCATAGTAATCTCCCAAATTCTGATCATAGAATTGATTATGACTATCATGGCCTGTTAATGAAGTGGTCGAAACTAAGGTTCTCTCAGGGTTCTCTTCTGTCTAGGAAAATTTCATACGGACAACATTTTGTGGGTGTGGTGGTTTTTGTCCTAACACTGGTTGTGATGGGTTATCTCTTGAGTATCCGTATGGATGTTGCATTGGAGGTTCGTTCTAGTATTGACGGTATCTTAGAATTGAGCTCGGTTGGGCTGGTTGTCTTTTATAGGCATATGGGGTGGTTGTTGTCCTAGCACTGGTTGTGGTGGGTTATATCTTGCGTATCCATATGGTATGAATTGTGGAGGTTGAATAGGCCTAGGTTGCCTATTGTATGGACAGTTCTCAATGTTGTGATTTGTGTATTTTTGTTCAATATGATAGTACTGAGCTCGGTTGGGCTGGTTGTCTTTTATAGGCATATGGGGTTGGTGGGACAACTCCCCTATTGCACACATGAGAAGGATGATCCCCTCCACAGTGCACACATCTCCTAAGCATAGGCATTCTCATCGAGGGGGTTGGGGTAATTCTTTTGTCCTTGCACTCCTAATTTCTTGGCCACTAAGTCTGCAATTTCTTCCACATTATTGTTCAAACTAGAGATGCTACTAGAAGCATCCGCACTCTTGCTCTTGGTTTGAGGAATCTTCATGTCTTCTGACATATTTTCTTCCAAGTCTATGCACTCCTTCAAACACTCGCTCAATTTTTGGAATCTCTTTACACAGATTAGGGCTCTTAGGGATCCATTGAATAATCCTTCCAAAAATAATGAAATCATCTTTTGTTGAGTAGGCCTCTCCTCTGTAGGGCATCTATCCACATATTGCTTAAATCTCCTAGCCACCAGAAAAACTGATTTGGTAGGGGATTGTTTGAAATGAAGAATTATTCTTTATGCCAGTCTTCGTGAATTCCTCAATCAATTCCTGGAATACTTGCTCCATATTTAGAAAACTATTGGTCTCAAGTGGTTGGAACCAAGCTGAGGGAGTGTCAGTGAGTGTCAAACCAAATGACCCATATTGAACTAGGAAATCTTCCACTTGTTCAGCACAAATCACTTGCTTGAATTTTGCTATGTGATTATAAGGTTCACCACATCCATCATAGTGGCTCTTGATACATTTAGCCATTTGAATCGGTTGCAATCTTCTTGCACATTTTGGTGGTCTGGGTATAACACAAAAAGTTGGGTGCCTCATATGAATACAAGTTCCTTTGCCTATGGGTGGTCTATGAGGGGTAGGGTTCATGTTCCTTGGCTCTCCTCCAGATGGGGGTTGATAGTTAGGATTGGTGCCTAGCATTGAAAACTCAACATGGGGTCTCAGAGGAATGCTCTATTGTTGTGTCTGTCTGAAGTTTTGATAAGCATAACTTTGATAGGTTGTTTGAGGGTTTCGGGAGGTGTTGGCCGGATCTATAGAGGGAAACACCAGTGTGCCTTGATATTTCAATCTAGATATTTCTAGATCACATACACGCCAATATTTTCTCAAATTCCTATCAAGATAGGTGATTCGTGAGGGATCTTCAGGATCGTGTAACCTATAAATGGTGGCAGGATTGCCACTTTCTCCCAACAAAGATGAGTGAGCTTGTAGTAGCCTTTCCATCCCACCTACCATATATATGTTAGTTAATGTTTCATCCTGGGGGATCTTATCACCTCTCCAAGCTCTCATTACCCTAGACTTACCTCGGGGTGTAGAAAACAAATCTTCATTTTTTCCCCATTAGCTATGTCCTCCGTTTCCCTTCATTCACAAATAGTTTTCAGACAATCTCTCACTGCATAAATCATTCCCCTTTTGTCCATGTAGAATCCTCCTTCATATTTCACTCCTAGTCTAGGGACAATCTCTGACTCACTCACTTTCTTCATTCTAGCCACAGATCTGTTCAAGCCATCTATATAGATTGGAAAATTGTGTTGGTTTGTGTTCACATACTCAAGTGAGGCCCTATATTCACCTTCAATTATTGACATGAGCCCTGCCAAAGGCACAGAGCTATGCATGTCTTCCAAAGCCATCATACCTTCCTCTTCTAACTCACTAGAGGTGTTTGGGTAATGAGAATGGAAACTCACTAAAACTACACTTCCCACAGATGATATGACACTATGTCAGATTCCTAGGATAGGTCCTAAGTGTAGGTTCATTCATTGACCACCTAGGTCATGTTATGGGGCCTCCTTGATTTACTCTTATCCTTGGAATTAATCCAGCAAAAGTTGGTGTCTCTCAAATAAGTTTTCAATTGGTTTTAGATTCCACAATACACGGTATTCAATTCCCAAACATCACACGACACTTGATCTGGATCATCACACAATACTTCTATGTTCCAGGATACCTGGACTACCATGATACACGATACTTAGCCCTTAACAATACACGATACTACACTAGATAACAATACATGATACTGGACTAAACCATGTTACATGATACTCTAAAGTGAATGATACATGATACTTGAGTCTAAGCGATACACGATCAGTGATACTTCATATCCTCAGGATACATGATACACGATACGTGGGGCAAAAAATGATACATGATCCATGATACACAAAACTTTGGCGATACACGATACACAAGTGATCTGACGATACCTGATACTCAAAGGCTCGCGATACACAATACTCAAGTAAGCATGATACACGATACTTGAACAATTGCGATACACAATACTTGGGGCAAAAATGATACATGATCCACGATACACAAAACTCTGGCAATACACGATACACGAGTGATCTGACAATATATGATACGCAAAGGCTCGGGATACACAATACTCAAGTAACTATGACACATGATACTTCAATAATCACGATACATGATACTTCAAGATCCAGGATACTCAACCCGATGATACACGATACCTAGGTATCACGATACATAGGGAGTATAGGTATCAGCAATACACGATACCTACCACGTATCGCCACACACGAGAATTCAAGTATCGTGATACTTGAACTCGACCAACCACGATACTTGGACTTTGTGCACACAAAAACAAGTTTTTGATTAAGATAATGATGTGGTTTAATTCTTTGTGCTTTAATCTTCCCTATCCAGCGTTTGTGGATGTGTTTGCCTCACTCAAAAACCCAATACATACCTCATGATATCGATTGCAAGTTCAATCATGTTTTGGGTATATTTCAATGAATTTTCTAGTATGCAAGATGTGTTGGGATCACATCTTTGCTACTATCCTCAAGCTTTGGATGTTGATAGCTTCCTACAACCAAGAACCCACTCGATACAAGCTCGATGATATTGATCATCTGTGCACTCTCACAATACCTGCAGTTCACAAGTGACTTACTGAATTTTATTTATTTTTTGTTTTTATACATCTAGAATAACCAAAGGTTGAAAAGCAATGAAATGAATTTTTTTGGGATATTGTGAAGAATACTTACCTACTCTACTCCTACTCTTTCCTCTCTACTCCTACTCTTTCACTCTCACTTTCCTAAGTCTAACAACTTACTACACACACTTTCAAAGTGCAAAGTAATAAGTGCAATGAAAAATGACTTGTGAAAGCACAGTGCTTACCTCTTCTGAACTCTTACCTTCACCCACAATCTCTTACCATGACACAAGTACCTCGGTTGAAATTGTACTCCCTG
Organism: Ceratopteris richardii; assembly: GCA_020310875.1. Taxonomy (NCBI): domain Eukaryota; kingdom Viridiplantae; phylum Streptophyta; class Polypodiopsida; order Polypodiales; family Pteridaceae; genus Ceratopteris; species Ceratopteris richardii. Next base: position 161,249,601 of record CM035424.1, on the reverse strand, counting down.
GCGATGGCACCAAAAAATGTGTGTACCTAAGTAAAAACTTAGGGGCTTATGATGAAAGAGACTATAACTCTATCACCAACAAGTGCATATAGTGGGGATGATCACACATTTAAATTATCAATACAAGAACTATCAAAACCTAACCAAGTGTATGAAGACATGCACTTAAGTAATGGTCAATGAAATGGAGCAGCTAACATTTCATGCAAATGAGTGCAATATATCACATACATCACCTACACAGGTGAAAATGGTGTCATGATACTTGAAATGGCAGGAAGGACAAAAATTGACTTCCCTCTTAGCTCTGAACTTGCAGTATAGTCAATAATGGGTTTGAAGTTTTGAAGCATTTAACGGTGGTACTCTTGTCCAATTCTAACAAACCTACTTCAAGTTATGGGCAAAAAATAAAGCTGCAAACTCACCTAATCACGCCACACACCTTCTCAAGCTTCACACACATATTAGACTCTTTAGAAAAGAAATGAAAAGGATAAATAACACTTCCATGCACTCAATTCAAGCTACAAACATACATGCAAGCTCACGTGCAAGGAGATACAGGAGGAACAAGAGGTAAATTCGAAATTCTTGTGCTCTCTATTCTCACAAAGGCAAAAAGTCTTTACAAAAGAGCCACCAAGTAACTTATATACATGTGCCCTAAAAATGATCCCTTCACACAAGAGATCGACACTTTACTCAAAAAAGTATAAATTCCAATTATTTTACAAGGGTAATGTTACAAATCTCTTTGGATATGCATCTAGAGGACTCCTCTAGTGCATTTACATGAGTGGAATATATTACAAGATGAATATTTTACAAAAACACATGCCCAATTTTGTAAAACATTTGCGGGCCTTCTTTCTCTTCTCTTTTCTTTGCTTCTGTGCTCGTGGCTCTCTGCAACAGAGGATATTAATACTAGCATTAAAAAAATGATTTAATCTATGTTTTTTTTTCATGAACCTTTATATTATACTTAATAAACTTTTTAAAGGATTTTCTCAAATTGTCTTTGTAGAAGGCGTCTGATGTTTTGGACATTTTTCAAAAAATGGACACTTGGTACCAAACTAGTGTTAGCTATGTGTATCATAAAATACCATTCTAGGTATGAGAGCAATGATACATTACCTATTAGTCACTTAAGTGTTCATATTAAGACCACATCTTCACATGGACAACGTATTTCCAATGTTCATAAGGTCAAGGGGGGAGGGAGCGGAGATTTCAAAACCGAAGTCCTAACCCTCGCCAAGGAATCCAAGTTCAATCTCTATAACACCAATCAAATCCAAGTTTTGAAAGGGAGAACCTATCTTAGACCCGAATCGAAGAGGATATGTAGAATTTTGAGAAAGTACAAACACACTATTCTACACAAGTCATATAAGTGAATTTCAAAATAGGTTATGCCCTATAGACATCTTGATATCAACATCCACCACGCACACGCATGTGGATTCCAAAACAAAACTCATCAAATATGAAAATGGTAAAGCTCAAATTTGGATTTTCAAATCCACACCATTGATGGCTACAAAGGAAAGCCCAAATGAAGAGTGAAAAGGAGCTTATACACACCATGCAATTCTAGGTTTCAAAATCCCTTGTCCACTCATCATATGGATTCAAATACATTTGCACACCAAAGAAGATTGCAAGAGCTCAAAAATCTTCCACATATACTACAAAGTCTCACAAAGATTCATGTCACGTTAAGTAGATTTAAATTGCTAATTATCTGATTTTCTTTGAAGGGGTACATACTTTTTAGGCCTAAATAAAAAGTAGATATATCACATAGGTCCAAGGTTTCAAAGGTCCTCTTGTGATGAAAATCACAATAGTGCAAGGTGAACCCAAAACAACAAATTCTAAAGTAGCGACCCAAGGCCCAACCACCCTTCAATCGAGAATGCATTTAGGTACATATAGTGATTTTCTAGATATGGATCATTAAGCCACACTTTTCCTCTTTCATGGAACCATTGATACATGAAACTCTAGAGGGCATACTAAAAACAAATTATATATCTTCTCTTGAGATGCACTAGCAGAGCAGGAGAAGCCTCTCCATCTAGGATCCATGTGCTCATTGCACAACCTTGTTTCATGCACACATTGTAAGATGATTTGCACTTGAACTATGCATCTAACTAGGACTACATTACATGGCCTTGCATCAGACATTGCTGTCATATATCATGCAGAAGATTGTAATGTGAGATCATCGATCACATGTATAGTTTTCTTTTTGTTACTAACATTTTCTTGTAGGTAATCAATAATCTAATGTGTAGAGAATCAATGTCATGGTTGCTCATGATATGTTCGAAGGTTTAAGTGGAAAGCATCTTATTCATAATGATAGCAAAAAACTCATATCACAAGATATAGCAAACACCATCAAAACCATGATTCAAGATCCAAGCATCCTAGGAACCAAAGCAGCTAGCATGATACAAAACTATCTTGGAACAACTCTTGGAGAGTGGAGTGAGGTGATTGTTTTTGGTATTTTACATGTCCAATTTTCATATCATAAAAACATTGAAACAATCCAAGATTCTTACAAGAGAATAGCACAACATACCCCTCGATGTGCAATAGGTTCTTACTATGTCTACAAAGTTTTTTTGAATACGAGACTTCTAATTATAATCTCAACACCACCTGGAGCCATCTTCACCAAGTAAAGGTCAATTGCATATCCCATAGTGACATTCTTCCAATCTTTATACTAAAACGCCACATCAACAACAACCCCTCGGGCTTCCTACTCAAGTTCCTTTTTCTTTTGCACCATGTCTTTTATTTTGCATTGCACAATATGTATGCATAGGGCCACCTACAAGGCCATGCACAAACAACTTTTCTTTCTTTTCTGCCCATGCATTAGACTTAGTATGCTTGTATTATTCTAAAAAAAAAACGAACCAATATATATCACGTGAAAGGTATGTCAAATCATGTTCTATACAAACTCAATAACCCGAATGCACTTCAATGTACACACTTCCCCAAGCCCAATAGACATGCCGACCATGTCTTAGGGAGGATAGACTCTAGGAGGAGTGAGTGTTGCGAATAGAGACTCACAAAAGCTATTTTTGAAATTCAAGAGAGAGAAGATGGTTCACATTTTGTTATGAGAAGCCACGGAGGAAGAATGAGATTTAGAAGAAAAGGAAGTGTGGATTTGGGACCTTCTATATCCACTATTAGGCAAATAATGATGTTAGCAGATGTCATAGTATTGAGTCATTATGCATAACAAAGCTTATTTTCTATATAGAGTTGTGGTTCACAACCATGAGCTAATAGTTGAGCTTTCATTTGAGGGTGAATTTGGGGTTTTCCTCAATTCATTTTGGTGTATATATATAAAGGAAGTACCAATTTGGGGCCTTAGTGTACCCAAAATCATCTTCCATTTGTCAAGTTATGTGTAAAAACTAGCTCTTAGTGAATATGTACAAAAGCAATTTCTTGTAAAATCCTCCACTTCTGTCTAGCCTAGGATTCCTCAAGATTTGGGAGTGATTTCCTAACCTTTCAAGATTTTATAGGATTTTTTTGCTCTCAAATTAGACCTCAAATGAGGGTGTAGGAGCTAAATTTAACTAGAGTGGGCACTAGAGTGTAAAAAGGGTTACCTTTTAAAAACTTACCTATAAAAGTGAAAAAACCCTCATTTTTACTTCTTTTTGTTCATTCTCTCCTCTAACCAAGTCTTAGTTTCTTGGGAGCTCTTGTGTCTTGTCCATAAATGAGGCTTGATTGCATGTGTGTGTGTGTGTGGTGTAACATGTGCATACGTGTGAGACTCCTTGTGTGTGTGAGTGACTCATAGCATATTGAAGATTTTCACATCACCGATTCATCTCTCAGATTGGCATTTTGTGGTCGAGGGTCCATTCATTCATGCAGATTGGTACGTGCTTCATGCAAGTGGGTCTTCATAAAAAACTTGGCTTCTCTTATACGCATTTCTCACCTCCTCCCTTGAGTGGGGTAATAAAATAACCTATTTGCACACTCTTATGGGGCAAAAGAGCTCACACTCATGAAAGAACTCTCCTAGATGAGAATCATGGTTGGATTTTAACCAAGCTCTAAGTCCAAAAGAGTTTGAACAACATGATTACTAATTAACTACCCAGCCTAGACCACCACAAGAGAGAGAGAGTATGTATCTACCCAACCAGCTCCCATATATATACTCATCCACATGTGAGAAGTTCTAGATAAGTAACCCATCCACATGGATGCTAATCCAAGGCCCATAGCATGGGCTTCTAACCTTTGAAATCACATCATTGTCACATAATTTCTAAAATATATCCATCAAGCTTGTATGTGCAAGTCGATGTTTGAGAAGCTTTTCTAAGGAATAAGGACCATAGCCTAAGAAAAATAAACTCCAAGAGTTAAATCCCTTCCATTGAAAAACAAAAAAATCCAAAAGGGTCAACTAAAACCCAAGGGTTATCTCAAATATTCCAAACCTTAAAACACATATAATTAGCCTTTCAAATCCATATTTTATATAGCAATTACTTACCAACTTAATTAATCATATTTTATCTTACTTACTTACTATCTTACTTACTTAGTTACTTAATTAATCACTCACTTACTCACTAACTTACTTACTTGTTTGATTCCTTAATTATTATTTACTTACTTACTTTCTAACTTAATAGTTAATTAATGACTTACTTACTTACGTAACCATATAGTTGCTTACGTAATTATCTTACTTACTTACGTAGTTACTCAACTTGCTTAGTAACTATCTTACTTACTTACCAATTACTTATTTACTTACTTATTTACTTAATTATTTACTTATTTACTTACTTAAGTATTACTTATTATTGAATTATTTATTTACTTAATTACTTAGTAACTAAGGCACTTATTTACTTTGTCACTTATTACTTACTTAGTAACTCACTTTCATACTTAATTACTTATTTACTTAGTGACTTACTTTCATACTTAATTACTTATTTTCTTACTTAATAACTTACTTTCATACTTATTTATTTACTTACTTACTTTGCAACTTACTTTTATACTTACTTATTTACTTATGTGCTTACGTACTTACGTCTTTACTTATTTAAATACATACTAAATTGATGGCTTAATTATTAAACTACTTACGTACATACCTCCTTACTTTTTTACTTATTTATTATTTACTTTTTTTTTCAAGAAACTATTTAAGATAATTGATCATATAAATGTATTATGATAGCACAAAGGGGAAATTACAAAACATAATGTAGAATACCAAGGAATCTATAATCACTTTTTTCTCACTATTAATCCTAAAACTCATCATGTTCTCACCATAAATCACAAAAATCATCAGGAGTCACAATGAAGTTATCTTTTCTTACTTTAACTCTATAGTGCAATCAAGTTAATCTGGTTCTCATCCTCAGCCATAAAATTCTTTTCATGTTTTAACCCTCAGTCATAAACCACTTGATGTGGTAGAAATGAAGTCATCTTTTGTTGATTTGAATCCTATAGTACGATCAAGGTAAGAGTGATTCCCCACAAATAGCATCTTGTGAAGAATCACTCTAAGATCCTTTACAAAAGTTTCATGATAAGGAATAAAGGTTAGAAAAATTTGTGTGCAGTATGATCATGACTTCTGAGACATCCCTTATAGGGTGTAGAATTAAGCTTCTGTATATGGATCTATCATTATCAAGTGTATGATAAGTTATCCCATGTTCATAATAGGACATCATGTTGATGCATGAAGCTCCTGATCCTTGATGTGATGGGATACTTATAAAGCCCTTTTAAAGGTTCTTTTCCTCCATTTTGTCTTCACCTCACTTAAGGTTGTGCTACAAGGCTATCTTCAAACTATAAAGAAAATGATTTACTCTTTTTAAATCATTTTCTTTATACCAAGATACTCTCTTGGGCTGATATATTAATATAACACTATCTTCATGCCTGAAGAACCCATCCTTGATGTGATGGGATACTTATGTAGCTCTCTCAAAGATTCCTTTCCTCCATTTCGTCTTGGAGTCAATTTTTCCAAGGGCATCTTCATCTTTGAATATCTCTTAAAATGAAAAGTAAAACTTTCTTGTCCATATCCCCATTGGAATCAAATCCCCATGTGTGTCTTCTTAAGATCTTCAGAGATTAGGGTATAGTACAAATGCATACGATGCACACCCTTCACAATGCAATGACACACAATTCAAGTTAACCAAAATTAGAAATATTCTATTGATTTATTAAACCTACATATGGAGAGGCTAGATCTTGTACATATAGAATACACATGTTACATGTAATTACAAGGGAAAAGGAAATAGAAAACTAAAAGATAAATGATAAGTCATACCACCATCAAGGAGTGGTTTTAGAAATACCGAAAACATATTCCTTTTTAGAGGATGTCTTAAGCATTATCTATCTTATATTTTTTCTTCAGAATCTATAATCCTTATGTCTTCCTGGGTGAGATAATTTTTTGGTATACCATTATATTTCATCTAGAACTCGCTAGATGGATAGCTTTAAACTTCAAACGGTACAATTTGTGCTCTAATTAAAGGTTAGTAATCGGAATATATCTTTGTTTTAGAATTCTGTGGAGTATATTGTGACTATGAATGTACTCATATAGAGAGATTTATCCCAAGCTTATGAAATATGATTTTTAATGAAGCTGTAGGAGCATTCTAGTTCAAATATGGAATAGTACATTGACTTCTAAATATAAATACTAATCTCGTTTTCTCCAAGTCTTTTTATATTTATGATTTTATTTTTATATATAAAATTATTTAACTCATTCCATATATTCTTCTAAATACTAATACTAATCTCGTTTTCTCCAAGGCGTTTTATATTTATGATTTTATTTTCATATATTCTTTCATTAAATTATATCAAAGATGAAATAATATCTAATGAGGTCAAGCATAAACCACAATGAGGTCAAGCAATGAGGTAAAGCATTCTATAGTTAGGCCGGCCACCTAACATGCAAGGATATCAAAATCAAAGAACATGCAAGGAGGTCAAGCATTAGCCACAAAGAAGAAGCATTGTGTAGCTAGGACTCTTGAAGATGAGGAAAAGTTGTATATGCATTAAGCATTATTACTATATCATGTTTATTTTATATATTCCATTGTCCAATAAAAATAATTTTATGCTATAATTTTTTATGTATCATAATGGATTGGATATAAGTATAGCTCTCACCATTCCTAGAAACCAACCAATTTTTTCAATCATCATCTTTATATCTTTAAGATGGGAATCCTAAAACTATAATCTTAGAGGTACTTTCGTGCAAGAAAAATTTTCTAATTATGTTATGATCTACAATTTAAATTCCTAGGATACATGTTCATTACTCACTCACCATGTGGAATTTATTCAATAAAATATTTTGATTTTTACAACCTCATATTATTATACAATAATTTGTATATATAGTTAGAGAGATTTTTATACGAATCCATATTGAACATCTTGAAGCTAGGAAATATATCCAATGATGTAGATTAGTGCATTGTTTTGAAACATATTATTGAAACACACTTATTTCACGTCCAAATAAATTTTAATATTAAATATTCAAATATAAAACCAATTTGATTAATGTGAGATTATTTGACAAGGAACCATTATACGTTTTGAAAGAGATTCCCATGATTTTACATGAGGCACAACCACTACGCTATGCCAACTATTCATTAGCTTCCAAAGTAATCTTTATTCCAAAGGATGGATATTCTCGTATAGAGATATGTGATATGCAAGATTTTCCAATCATGATTTCCATAATATTATGTTATACTTAATTGGAACAATTTACCATAAATGCATACTCACTATAGCCAAATATAAAGCAAATATATATTCATAAAACCATACTTTATAGATTTATCTATATCTATAGTTCTAGGTTACCAAAATCTCTTATCAAGCTTAGTGGAATAGAGTAACGTTATGGCATGAGTGTCTAATTGGTTCAGATGAATCTGAAATCAGACATCGTTTGGTTATTCTCATGTTGGACCTAAGTCCTAAGGTTTGACTTAAGTAATAAACAAGTAAGGGCTATGAAGTACTTTAGATATGTACTCACTTTGAGACAAGTATATGCATCTTTTACTCCTATCACGAGTAATGCGCAAGCCAAGAATATGTTTGGCATCCCCCAAACCCTATATCAAATGTCTAACTCAACTTCTTTTTGAGAATTGACAAGTCATAAGAGGACTTCCCAACAATCAACATAAAGTATCAAGCATATTTCCATCTGAGCATCTCTTTGTGTAGAGACAATGATCCTCACTACTTTGAGAATAGCCTTGAGACTTCATAAAGGCATCAAATATTTGGTACCATTATCTAGGGGACTGTTTGAGTCCATATAAGCTCTTATTCAGGTTACAAACTAGACTTTCTTTGCGAGGAACTACATAACCATCTAGTTGTTCCATTTAGATCTCATCTGTAACTCTCCATGCAAGAAAGCAATTTTCACATCCATTTGGATTGGCTCTAAGTCCATTGCAACGAATCCAAGAAACATTTGAAGGGTCCTCATCTTGGCCACTAGAGATAAGATTTCCTCAAAATCAACACCATGTTGTTTCTTAGAACCCTTTACAACAAGTCATGCCTTTGGAGAAGCACTATCAGATATGAATTTCAGCTTACATACCCATTTACACGGTAAAGCTTTCTTGCCCTTTGGCAAAGGTACTAGATCCCAAGTACCATTCTTGTGAATAGAATCCAACTCACTCTTCATGGAATGCTCCCACTTGACATGATCCTTTGTCTACATTGCCTCTTTCTAGCAAGAAGGCTCACCACCATCTGTTAGCATAACAAAATCCAAACTTGGAACATATCTATCAGGTGCATGTGAGACACATGTAGTTTGTCTCAATGGTTGCTGAACATGAACATTTGCAGAATGATTTGATCGGACATTATCTTGAACATCCCTATGTGAAATATTTTTATGCATACTAATTGGAGGACTAGTATCCTCAAGCACCACTCATCTCACTTCAACCTCCTTATTGGGTTGTTGATGTATCTTAGACTCATCTAAAATGACATCACTATTTCTGATAACTGATCGTGTTTCACGATCCCATAAGAGATATCAAAATTGTCCTTCTTGATCATATCCAAGAAAAATGCATTTCTTTGACTTATGGTATGGTCTAGCTTTTGTCTAAGATTCTTGGATATATGAACATATGCTTTATACCGAGAAACTCAAAGACGATCATAATATGGTGGATTCCCTATCCATAAATCTTGTGCCACTTTCAAACCTTTGGTGGTATTAGGTGAAAGGTTAATCACATGAATTATAGTCAATACTACTTCTACCCAAAAGCTTTGTGAAAGGTTTGCATGATGTAGCATAGAAACTACTCTATTCAGAATAGTTCTATTCATCAATTGAGCTACATGATTATGTAATTGGGTATAAAGAGTTGTAAACTCTCAACAAGTTCCTCTAGACTAATAGAAAAGGTTGAATTCATGTGAGGTATACTCACCCCCATCATCAAAATGTTAAACTTTGAGCTTAGTTCCTTTTTCACTCTCAACTGAAGCAAACCATTTTCTAAAGGTAGGGGGATACCTAATCCTTTGATTTGATACGATATAACCAAACTTTTGTAGTAGCATCATCTATGAAAGTGACAAAGTAGAGAGATCCACCCAATGAACTTGAGAGGCATTGGACCACACACATCTATATGAACGAGATCTTAAGGTAGAATTGAAGAGTCAATGTGCATTTTATGCACATTCTTAGTTTGCTTTCCATATTGAAAATGCTCACAAAATGAAAAATTAGAGAAAGTTAACATAGGTAAGTAGCCAAAATGAGAAAGATTTTCCATTCCACTATGAGATATGTGGCCCAAATGGCCATGCCAAATACAAGCCATAGGCAGTTCAATAATAGGTAACAAGTGTTCTTTCTATGATACAAATAAAGGATAAAGTGAGCCAACTTTGCGATTGACATCAAACCATGTGATAATTGAGGTATATGGCATACATTATGCATAGTAAATTTTGAGCCATCAATGAACTGCACAACCACATCTCCAATCCTGACAACATCACATTGGTAAGAGTCATCAAGTCTCACAATACCAAGAGAGTTTGTTGCATAAGTAGGAAACCATTCTCTATGTGGTGTCACATGAAAAGAAGCACCAAAATCTAGCAGCTACATGTGGAATAGAGAATAAGCCATAAGAGCCTTAGTAGGCTCATTATTGTAAAGCTTCGACACAATAGCATCATTAGAAATAGCATGATTTGATTTCTTCAACCTTCACGGTTGAAGTAGATGGTATAGGTAGCTGTTTAACATGCCATCAACATTTTGCACGTTACCTTTAGCATTCTTTGATGCATACTTTCTTCATGTGTCCTTTCTTAATGGAATTTGATATCCCTCTTTCTTGATTTACTTTAAGTCTTATATCATTGACCATTGTTTTCCTTGTTCTTGCTCCTACCACATTTCTAATTCTTTCCTTGGTAAGAATCATGAACATTATATGCATCTCCGCTTTGAGTGCGAACCATAGATTTTCTATGAATATCCTCACTTAAGAGTGCTCCTCATATGTCATCATAGACTATTTTACCCCCACATGTACTATTGCTAATAGCTATGCAAAACATATCCCATGATGATGGCAAGGTACATAACAACAAGCCTCCTTTCATTTAATTATCCATGTCCATTTTCTGAGCCTATAACTAGGAGAATATAGCATCAGACTCATTTAGATGAGCAGCAAAACCATCTATGTCCATGCAAAGGTCATATAACTTGCTCATCACATACACTTTATTTGATGTCTTTTCTTTTTCATATGTATTGCATAATTTTTTTTAAAGCTCCTCTGCACTTTCAAAGTCCAATAGTGTAAAGTAAACATTATGTGCCAAGTAAAATTGAATGATATACTTGGCCATTTCATCCGACTCATCCCAATCATCCTCATCCATGTCAATATGCTTCTTTGAGATTCCATTTAGTGGCTTTCATTGCCTCCTCTGAATAAGCACATCTTTAATCTGATTCTTCCATAGAGCAAAGTTTGTGCCATCAAATTTTTAGATCTCAAAATGGAGTCCAAACACCACTAAGGCTCAAAAAAGGATGATCAAGTGTAAAATTTTGGGAAAAAATTTAAGTAGAGTCTTCCAAAGAAATGAATTAATGAACAGTAATGACCAACCAAAAGGATTATGTGATAATAAATGTGCTCACACCAATAAGTGTATCAAGGAGAAAATCAATCACTATATAGTTGGCAAAGCCAAAAATTCTAGAAAATTTTGCCAGAGTATCCTCTGCAAAAAGAGCATATGACCAGTGTCAAAATCTCATAAACCTATAAGTACTGACATGTTAACCTACATAGTGAATCACTGATTCCACTACATATAAACAATTACCCAAAAGAAGCCAACTAGGCTGATTGATCACATATGAAGAACTAGCATATATCTACTATCATAAAGTTGGGTAAGTCTTCCACCTGCATCACCAAAGACATCTCGATATCTAGGTATCTCCTAGTTAAGAAAAAGTCACCCCGACCCTCTTTATCAAACATAAAAGACTTTATGCAAAAATGTTATTGTTATATCAATGACCACATGGATGTACATAAGCGATATCCACAAAAGCATATACCATTGATCATCTCTGTTGGTCTCTCTGTCATTGTCACTCAGAATAGTGTTCTTGTCTTGCTCATATTTGAATCATTAATCCATCATTTTCAATGTTCCATGGCTCCAAATGAGGTCTAAGTGTACTACATGCTAACAAATTTTGAAGACATTTCATTCAACCGATTGGGAGAAACGTGTCTCGATGTGGTCACTGGTCATTCTCTACAAAGGTCTTAAAAAGTCAGGGGTAATGTTTCACTTGCTAAATTGATTTCTTTGTGTATAGTCAATCATTTTAAGTGATTCCACTTGGAATCATTAGATCTTTAAACTAATTAGATATCCCTAGAAGGAATTTTCCCACTTGTTACTGTGTTGGGAGCACTCAAACAAGCAGCAGGTGTGTGAACCAAAATAGAAAGTTTTCGTGACTTGTGACTTGTGACTTGTGACTTGTGACTTGTGAAGTTATCTATTTTGGATTAATCATTACATGCATCATCTCCAAAGTACATAGGCACTTATTTAGTGTCATTGTAAAAATAAAAGGGCCTACAACTCAACTCTGAAGTGAAAGAGGGCAGGTACAGAGCAAGGATTAGGAGTACCAACTCATTTCTTGGAGTGTCCATCCATCTTTCCAACAGTGGTATTAGAGCAAACTAAGGTAAAATGGCAGATGTTTTTCCTTCTTTCATTGATAAATTGGGCAGGAACAATCACCAAGCATGGTCCTTGAGGATGAAGACATACTTGCAAAGAATTAGTTTCTATGGATACATCTCAAGAGATGAAGAGATGCCCATTTTTAGAAGCAAAGGACAACCTACAAGAGAGGAGCATGAAAGACTCAATTCATGGTGTGCCAAAGATGCATTAGCAAGTTCATATTTACTTAACTCTATCTTTGACTTTCTTCTTCCACACATTAGGAACTGTAAGACATCCCAAGAAACTTGGGATATAATATCTTCATATTTTTCTTCCAACAAAAGGGCTAGGAAGAACCAATTGTGGATTGAGTTTACCACTCAAAGAAAGCAACCCAAGCAAAGCATCTTTGACTATGTGACCAAAGTCAAAGATGTGGCTGACCAATTGGCAAGCATAGGAGAGGAGATTGAAGAGGAGCAGATAGTAAGGCAAGTAATCAATGGCATCAAGGTAGATGACAAATGGGAAAGCTTCACAACTGCCATGGACTTGTACATGGACATGGAGATTCCATATCTTACCACACATATGGGGCAACTCTTTACCCATGAAGCCAAGCTCAAAAAAAATGGAGATTCATCAAGAGGTAATAGCTCTTCCGCCTTATACACAGATAATGGCAAGTCTAAAGAGAAAGCGAAAAGCAATTAAATTGAGGATGAATGTACTACTTCTCAAGCTTACTATGTAGGGAGAGGTAGGAACTCAAGAGGTAGGGGCAGAGGAGGTAAGCAAGGTAGGGGGAGACCCTTCAACTCTTCCCCATGTAATATTTGTGGTTTATCAAGTCACACTATAGATGAGTGTTACAAGAACTTCAAGAATCAGAGAGGTAGAGGTTTCCAAAGAGGTGGCTACACACAATTAAGAAGAAGGTTTAACCATCATCAAGGCTACAATAACAACTACAACAAAAATTACAATAACAAATACCAAGGAGGCTACAAATCAAGGAAAGACTACAACAACTACACAGGGGAACAAGAGGATTACCTTTTGATTATAATATGACTTCAAAGCAAGGTATGAATGATGACCATATCTTCTACATTGACGCAGGATGTTCAAACCATGTGGCAGCCAATGTAGCTCTTCTCTTTGATCTTGAGGAACCTAAGGGAAAGCACCAAGTGCAAATAGGTGATGACACCAAGCATTCAGTGGTGAAGGTAGGAAATGTTAAAACCTCTTATGGAAATAGAAATCTGTTGAGCAAGGTTCTATATGTACCTACAATCACAAAGAATTTGATGAGTGTTGGATAGATTGTGGAAAAGGGTTTGCAGGTTAGGTTCAACAAATATGGAGCATTTGTGGAGGATTCCCAACATGGGTTCAAAAGAATTGCCAAAGGAGAAAAGACAGATAGGTTATTTACATTTGAACTTGAAGATACAAAGAATATTGCACTTTATAACTACAAAGATCAAACATTGTTAGAGCTTGAGATTTGGCATAAGAGATTAGGGCATATTGGTGAGAGAACCTTAAAGCAAATATGTAGAGATCAATGTGTGCTTGGGATACCTAATGTATCCAAGCAACACATGATCTATAAATGTGGTGCTTGTCAATTTTGAAAATCTCACAGGTTACCCTTCTCAAGGAATGGCTACATGCATGAGGACTACTTGGAGCTTGTCCATACAGATGTATGGGGATCAAGTAAGGATCCCTCAATAGGTATTATGTATCTTTCATTGATGACTTTAGTAGGTTATATTTTATGAAGCACAAAGATGAAGTGTTCAATTGCTTTAAGGAGTATCTTGCACTTGTGGAAAACCAAACAGGAAGAAGCCTAAAAAGACTAAGGTCAGATGGAGGAGGTGAGTACTTCTCAAATGAGTTTGATGCATTCTTCCAAGATAGAGGAATCAAAAGGGAGATTACAACAAGGTATACCCCTGAGCAAAATGGGGTGGCACAAAGGAGAAATAGGTTAATTGATGAAATAGCTAGGTCAATGCTAAATGAGAAAAATTTACCTAATTATTTGTGGGTAGAGAGTGTATCTACTGCCACTTATCTTGTAAACATGTTGCCATCCAAATCACTTGATGGGATGACCCCATATAAAGCATGGCATGGTAGAAGACCAGCACTTGATCATTGCAGGATCTTTGGATGTGTTGCTTATGTACACATCCCATCTCAAATAAGAGGTAAGCTAGACCCTAAAGTAGAGAAGTGCATCTTCATAGTGTATGATTTAAATCAGAAAGGGTACAAGTTTTATAATCCATCCAACAAAGGTTTTATGGTGAGTAGAGATGTTGTGTTCGATGAGAATGATTGTTGGTTTGAAAGTGAATGTAGGAAAGTAAAGTTGCCTTATGACTTGGAAGATGTGTTTCCAAGCCTCACTAAGGAAGAGCCAAATCAGATTGAAGACATCAAATCAGATGATGAGGACATCATCAACCTAGAAGAACTCAAGGCATGGAAATCCAAAGGCAAAGTCAAGTTGAAGGACATACCTGAATCATCCAACCAAACAATCAAAAGATCACAAAGGGAGAGCAAGACGCCAATCAAATATTGGTATGATACTTCTTTAGTTACTAAGCATTCTATTTATCTTGCCAAAGATTTATCACTTGAAGATCCATCTTCATATGAAGAGGCAAAGACCAAGGCAAAATGGAAGGAATCTATGGATGAAGAAATTGAAGCACTCAAGGAGAATGATACTTGGAAGCTAGTGCCAAAGAAGAAGTCTATGAAGGTAATTGGTTACAGGTGGATCTACAAGATCAAGAGAAATTCAGATGGATCAATAAGCAAGTAGAAAGGTAGACTTGTGGCTAAGGGTTTTGCATAAACCCAAGGAGTTGATTATGAAGAGACCTTCTCACTTGTGGCCAAAATGCCAACCATCAAGGTATTGGTAAGTGTGGCTGCATCAAGCAATTGGAATATGTACCAATTGGATGTAAAAAAAGCTTTTCTTAATGGCTGGACTTCAGAGGAGTTATACATGTCTCAACCTCCTGTTTTTGAGGACCCAACCAAGGTAAATTATGTGTGTAAACTGAACAAAGCTCTGTATGGATTGAAGCAGGCACCTAGGGCATGGAACCATAGGTTGACTACATCCCTTCAAGATCAAGGATTCATCATGAGCAAAGCAGATACTTCTCTGTTTGTCAAGAGAAGTAATTCAAAGGTGATATACCTATGTGTATGTTGATGATATCATACTTATAGTTAATGATGCCAATGGCATCAAGCAGATCAAGAACCAAATGATGCAGGAGTTCAAAATCAATGATCTAGGGTCACTAAAGTATTTTCTTGGACTTGAATTAGTCTATACAAACTCTGGAACTTGTATTACTCAAAGAAAGTATGTGCAAGATATGTTGAAAATGTTTCACTTAGAGAATGCCAAGATAGTAAGCACTCCTATGGAGGTAAACCAAAAATTAAGTGCTCATGAAGATGATGTGCTTGAGAATGTTGCAGGATACCAAAACATAGTTGGAAGTCTAAACTATCCTACATTGACAAGGATTGATATTGCTTATGGAGTAAGTGTCTTAAGTCAATTTATGCACAAACCTAGAGCACCTCACTTGGAAGCTGCCAAGAGAATTTTGAAGTACCTTAAGGGCACTCAAAATCAAGGCTTATACTTTCCTTATACTTCAGATTAGGACATCAGAATATACTCAGATGCAGATTGGGCAGGTTGTAAGGATGAGAGGAGGAGTACCTTAGGTTATCTCTCTTTTGCAAGTGATAAGCCCATTTCATGGTCTTCCAAGAAGAAACCTACTGTTGCTTTATCTTCAACAGAGGTAGAATATAGAGGATTGGCCAATGCTACTCAAGAGGCCATATGGATAAGATTGCTATATGCAGACTTGGGATTACATGCTAACTCTCCAATGATTTCTAGAGACAATACAAGTTCTTTACATCTTGCAGCAAATCCTATCTATCATGCTAGGACCAAGCATATAGAATTGCACTATCATTATGTGAGAGAGAAGCTATTGAGAAAGGAAATCCAGTTGGCATATGTATTAACTAATATGCAATGTGCAGACCTATTGACCAAAGCACTTGATGGTACTAAACTTTGTAGGTTTAAAGCTATGATTGGATTGCAAGACATTCAAGAGGATTGATGAAGAAGATCAAGCCAAGATGCTTGGCTTGAGGGGGAGCTATTGGTGCAAATGCCAAACCTTCACACTTGGCTAGGCATTGGAAGTTTTATGTGCAAATGCGTGAAGACCCATGATAACCATTGCTTATGGTTTTACCATTAACTCTTGTAAAAGTCATTTGACTTTGAAGAATCTTTGTAAAAGCCACTAAATTCGTGGAGTTGGATATAATGAAAATCACGACTCTACCTTGAGGGAATATCTCCTAGATTAAGGGATTACCTTTTTAGAGAGATCCAAATTTGATTTCGAATTCAAATTTGAACAAAGCATCTATAAAAATTTCTATTGCCTTAGATGATCACATTTGTAGAGAGTGTGTGGCTCTTACTATAGCCTACACTTCTCACTATCATTGGGCATTATTCTTCATGCCAATGATGATGTACAAAATTGTCATATAATACAATATACCATTGATCATCTCTTTTGGTCTCTCTGTCATTGTCCTCAGAACAGTGATCTTGTCTTGCTCATATCTCAGTCATTAGTGCATCATTTTCAATGTTCTATGGCTCATTGGAATCAGCTCTAAGTCTACTACATGCTGACAGACGTTGAAGACATTTCATTCAGGCGATTGGGAGAAAGGTGTCTCAAAGTGGTCACTGATCATTCTCTGCAGAGGTCCTAAAAAGCCGGGGGTAATGTTTCACTTGCTAACTTGATTGCTCTGTGTATAGACAATCATTTTAATTCATATTAGTTGGAAGCATTAGCTAATTAGATATCCCTAGAAGGAAGTTTCCTAATTGTTACTATGTTGGGAGCACTAAGCTAAAAAAGGAGCACGTGTGTGAACCAAAACAGAAGGTTTTGGAGATTGTGACTTGTGAAGTTATCTATCTTGGATTAATCATTACATGCATCATCTCCAAAGTACATAGGCACTTATTTAGTGTCATTGGAAAACTAAAAGGGCCTACAATGCGACTCTAAAGTGAAAGAGGGCAGGTACAAAGCAGAGATTAGGAGTACCATTTAGAGGTGTGATGTGTGCAAATGAACAAAATATCCCATTAGAAGAGACGAAATGCCACTGCGATATATGATTAGTGCTAGAGCTTTCACTAAATGGGGTATAGATTTTGTTGGACCAATAAACCCACCTACAAAAGGCTCTCATGTTGAATACATAATAGTGTCTACTGATTATTTGACCAAATGGGTAGAAGAAAAGGCCACAAAGAAAAACGATGCAAGAACCACTACCAAGTTTCTATTCGAAAACATATTTAAAAGATTTGGATTACCAGTTGAAATTGTGACTGATAGAGGTATGCACTTTATTAATGAAGTGATAGAAACATTGATGAATGAGTTCTTAGTATTTCATAAGAAGTCGGACCCATATCACCCACAAGCCAATGGATAGGCAGAGAGTTCCAATAAGGTGTTATGTAGAGTTTTTGCAAAAATTGTAAATAATGGATGATCATATTGAGACAAACAATTACACCATGCTTTATGGGCTTTTAGAGTTGCCTACAAGAATCTTATTGGTACAACACCATTCAATCTAGTATATGGCAAAAATGCAATTTTTCCAACTGATTTCTTGATTCCGACTCTTTGAGTAGCTAAGAAGTATGAGTGGACTGGACACGAATTATCCCAACAATTGGATCAAATTGAAAAATTGCATGAGACTAGATTGCAAGCAGTCGAAGGCATCTATGCAGCCAAAAGGAGACAAGAAGCATATTATGATGCCCATATCAAAGACAAAGGACTCTAGGAGGGTGATTTCGTCCTAGTGTATACCTTAAAACAACATGCAAAAAAGTTGTAAAAGAGAGAACATGGACTGCTAGTGATTAGTCGCATTTCGACTAGTGGAGCAGTTAACCTAGCCACTCTAGATGGAGAGATTTTTCCCAATTACATAAGTGGATATCATGTGAAGAACCACTCAGAACCCTTGATGGAAGAGATGCTGGCTAGACTTCGAGCAACAAAGAATCAAAAGGAAAAGGATGAGAGAATAAGAGAAGAAGCGAGACTTGCAGTGCTAGAATGAATATGAAAGTGAAAAGAATGGATGCGTGAGAGAGATGAGAGATATCGACAAGGAGCAAAACGAATCCCCATGACCAACTATCAAGCATCAAAGCCCAAAACCCTAGGATGCAAAATCAAGAAACCCTACTTAAACCTAGGGGATGGGATCCAAGGATATCACCTGGTGGATGCATTGATTGATACAAGAGCAGCATTAAGTTGCATATGCTCTTCATTAGCACAACACATAAAAGCACAACTTAGACCAACTAATGCATATATGATGGGGATAGGAGGGAACACCATAGGTGAAGTTACCCTATGTTTACATTTAGGTAACAATTTGATGCAAGAGAAGTTTCTAGTTTGCAACAATGATGACTTGTTAGACAAATTAGTGCTAGGTCAAGATTGAATATATCAATTCGAGGTGACAATCCAGTTGGCTTTAGGCTATATATCAGCCAAGATTGGGCATAGAGAAGTCTTTAGCCTATTAGATGAGAAACCTCTAAATATTGTGAGCCAAGGATTTAATGACTGTGAATGTATGCATGCTTGTGAACCTATACTGATGTCTAGCCCTATCAAGCTCACTTCTGTTTCTAATCTAAGCATTGAAAGCCACAATCATCCCATGCTAGATATTCAACTAAGCCCTTCTTTCACATCTAGCCAACTTGAGATACAAAGTGATGTTTCCCTTCCAAGTGAGGAACAAAGAGGTACACAACCCAAAACAAAATTGCCACATAGTTGTCTACCAACAAGGAAGGGAATGAAGAAAAAATGAATTCACAAGAATCAAATGGACAACTACAAGCATCAGACTATAATGAATCCGAAGAAGGCAATAGAGATCAAAACAACCAATCAAAGATCGCAATAAACAAATAGTACAGGTGTGGATACCAAAGAAGTTGATGGCGGCTCAACCTTCAAGAAATCAAATATGGATACCCAAGACATCATTCAAGGTCACCAAGAAGTAGCCACAGATAATATAGGGAGGTAAAAATTGATCCAAGAGACCCTTCAAGAGCCAAAGAAACCACAAGAAGAGAAGACCACCTTGCAGTCAAACAACAACTCCACCAATGATAGGATACATATGGGGAGTGAAAGAGAAGAGAAATGAAACAACTCCAGGAGGCACAACTAACTTCAAGTTCAACACTCAAAGCACCAAGACTAGGAAGATGTGGATCCCAAAGTCAAAACTGAAGATTCCATTGGTGTAGGCAATGAATTCCTCTCGCACTTTGAGTCGAATGCACCTCAAGTATGCATGATAGGGCCGCATTACAAGGCCATGCATTTGGCACACAAGTTTCTCTGTATCAATAGTGGTGCACATTTCCCTTCACTGGAATAGGAAATCACTTGTACTATAAAATAATAATAATGAACAAAAATAAGCATTGCTGTGACTATGATACTGATTTTTTGTTTTCCTTCCAGCAAAAAAGAAAAAAATCATAAAAGACTACGCACTATGTTTCTTTTACACTCTGTGAGTGGGGAGATGATGCACGGAGTGGTGATTTCACTATAACAATAAATGAAATTAATCACAAGTTTGATATTAATCGAAGTGATCAATCAAGTGTAGATGGCTTCCTTCGATTCAAAAGCTACTCAAGAAGCGAAAGTACTTGAGTTTCCCTTGGAATCTACAACTAAGGCATGTGGACATTGGTTTCGTGATGATCGACCAACAAGCGAACATTTTTTCCTCATTACTATCAAAAGCATGGATAGAGATCATCAATTTCCAGTGATGACTTAGGACTTTAGAGTATTCCAACATGAAATGCCAAGGACAGTAGAATTATGGACACACACTCGAATAGAAGCATACTTAAAGCTTCCCATATACAAATTGGAATTTCAAAGGCGCACACAAGTAATGAATACTCTGCATGCAACACTTGACATGCCATTTGTCCCTGAAGCCACTGTGCTAGACAGAAATGGAGAGTCACAACATATTAGATCAACTCATGAGCTAATCAACAGAGCATTTGGATGGACAAAGGATGGTATAACTCATCTAAAGGATGAACACCATGAGGCCAAGAACAGGACATTCACAAATATCAATAGAATCAACATAGAAGAGGAAGTGAGACTAGTACACCAACATTTTTGTTTCCCCAATATGCATAGATACACAACTCCATAGAAGATGGTAGTACAAATCATGTCTCCTGCAATCAAGCAAGTCGTCAATCAAATCAATTTCACCCCATATGTCCAAGAGAAGTTATTCGAAGCTAAAAAGCAGTGGGAAAATAGGAAGTTTTAAATGGCAGCTCTGCTTTGACCATACTGATCTATCAAGCTTTAGGCATGAGTGAATGTTTACGGGAAATGCGGTCCACAACAAAAATATCAGAATATGTAAAATATGTAATAGTTCCCAAGAAGAAGAAAGGAGTTATTGTAGTGGAAGAGGTTGGTACTAGCTCCAGAACTGCTATGAGAGGTTCAAAACACACTCAAGAAGAGAAAGTAACAGACACTCCATAATCTAAGAGAGTACATGTACTACCAAAAGCATCCTTTGCCAAACCTCCAATGATTACTCAATGTGCCCTCTTTGTGGCCCTAGAAGCTACACATGCGTATACTAAGGGTCAAGTGAGCCTTACTACACAAGGTCACCAGTATCATCAATCAAGAAAACTATATAGGTGCCAACAAGCAAGCAAGAGCATATCAAAGTTGGAGCCGTATAAAGAATTGGGTTTAAACAACTCGAGCTCCGATGAAGAGTCATCCCAAGATCAAGATACACTGAATATTGATATACACATGGATGAGCATGCTGATGAGGAATGGGATGAGTTGAACCAAGTTCAAAATCAACCTAAGGTCGAAAGTACACAAGAGCAAGGTCATCCTATGTGAGAAGGGCAAATGGAGCATATGCATACCATTCAACTAAATGATCAAACAAGGATTCTTTTCAAAGAGTCTTTGCCCACTTGATCGAGGACCATAGTGCATACAAAACAAGAGAGAAATAATGAGAAAGTTCATGAAGAGAAAGGACCTAGAATACCCATCCGAGTGATTGGAGAACCCTCATCATTGGATGTGGTACCTAAGTCTCACAACGTGCAATCTAAGGAATCAGAGCCATGAGAAGCAACAATAGCAATTGAAGGGGATGAGCCACGAGTACAAATCCATATTAGGCATCCAAGTCAAGATACTCTACATGTCGCTCAAGGCAAAGATGTGCAAATGGCTGAAGAACCCATTATATCAAAGACATTGCTTAATGTCGATGTGAATTAATTACATTGAGCAAAATTATGATTGACACTGCTATCAATGTTCAAACCTTTTTGATGGAGGAAGATAAAGAAAAAGTATAATTACTTGAGGCCAACAATAGACTTCAGATCATGACCGAGGAGTTCTTGGCCAGAATCATCAATATCCGGTGGGAATTGGCACAATAGACAGCTGAATTGGAGGCCAAGCATGAAGAGTTAAATCATGTAAAGGAGGAGAACTTGATGATCAAAGGGAAACTGGAAGAGGTAAGAATATCTGTATCTGATCTTGAAAACGAGATCCAAACTTTGAAAAAGCAACAGGAAGCAAATGATTTGGAGAAAGTGTGCATGATAAATCGAACAAGTTATTTTAAAATCAAACAAAAGTCTACATGTACGAAGTGAACAATCTATGTACCACGAACAAAGAATTAATGAATTCCATTCTTTTGAATCAACCCATCAACATAGTAAGCACTGAGGGTGATGGAATTCAAGGATTGAAAGTTAAGTTAGTAGAACTTGAAGATTAACAGAAACAAGAGCAAGTGTGACATGCTGATTTAGAAGCAAAGTACACATCAGACACAAACGCACTAGAGCTTAATTGGAAAGAAGTAGTGCACAAATACACAAAGCAATGGATGCAAGATGCTGATCAAGTCAAGATCATTTGGGAGGCTAATGCCACCGTGTAAGAAGAGCTCAAGGCAAGTAGGCAACAACATTAAGAGAAAGATCAAATCTTTGTGGAGCTTAGAGCACAATTAGAACATGCAAAGAACTTGGGGACACCTGTGGTACAACCACTCACCTTGGCTACTGCTGAGACCGAGGTACACCCTCTTTCTCCCCTAACACTTCATTCACCAATAAGGAAGCAGGTGGTAGATGAATTTGACAACCATCCAATGTCATATACTGCAGACTTAAGTCAGAGGGAACAAGCACTACTGGTGTCTCATCTTACAGAGAATTTTGAAAATGAAGTGGTGAAAGTCATCAAGGAGGCTAAGATCGAGAGCAAAGATTTAGATCAGATCATGAGGCCGTTCAATCTACCATATGGGATTATAAAAGAGTAGACCTGAAGGTACATCAAGAAGACTATGAGGAATGATCCGGATGAGCAACTCAACTTCACGAAAAACATGTTTAATTATACTCAATAAGAATTCAAAGCTGTAGATCCTCTCTGGAGATGCAAATTTTTTGAGAAAAATCCGACTTTGTAGGTGCACTCGCAATAGGCACCATACCTCTTACAAGTAAATCCGTCTTTTTGTCTTGCACCACATTGATGATACTGGCCAGAGTTCTAGGATTTGCAATGACAAAGTAAAATCAATAAATAATGGCTCAATTTTTTGCTACTTCAGAGCCCACTGCATAATTACCTCCCCACTGAAGAGTATATGGTGACAACAATAGAATTTTGGTTATCTAGATATGCCACGATCCCCGATCTCACCACCAAGTTAACAAATAAAATACTTAGCATGATCCTCACCATATTGAAAGTCTTCAAACACATAGAGCACACATTTTTTAACTTCATCGGCATAAATCAACGAACGGATATACTAGTTTTTGACCTTTATGTTATGCCTAGCTGACTTACTATAATGGCCTACTGTTCGAGATTAATGTTTTTGCCAAGCATATACATGCAAACCTTTAAAGAAGCATTTTTCATGAGCTTCTTCAAAATAGACTCCAAAATCTTTTTAAAAATATCTGCAAATTTCTATGCTAGATTGGTGGCCTATGAACTTAGCTTTTTGTCATCACAATAGTGGAAACAGTTAATGATGCATGAAGCAGATCTACTAAATGATATAGAGCAAAAGTATATGAGACATACTCCCATTGCATTCCAAAGCCTGTGAGGGTTGATAGAGTTCAGGATGGGCAACATGTGGAAGGGGAGACAAGCAAAAGAAAAAGAAGAAGAAAACAAAAAAAAGATACATTTAAAAGCCTTCAAGGGACGACAGAGACAAAAAGAGGGAGAGTTTTGCAGAGAGCTATGAGCACAGAAGCAAAGAAAAGAGAAGAGAAAGAAGGCCCCCAAAATTTTTCCAAAATTGAGCATATTTTTTTGTAAAATATCCATCTTGTAATATATTCAACTCATGTAAATGCACTAGAGAAGTCCTCTAGATGCATATCCAAAGAGATTTGTAACATTAACCTTGTAAAATAATAGGAATTTAGACTTTTTCCAATAAAGTGCCACTCTATTGTGTGAAAGGACCATTGTTAGGGCACATGTATATAAGTCACTTAGTGGCTCTTTTGTAAAGACCTTTTGCCATTGTGAGAATAGAGAACACAAGAATTTCGAATTTGCCTCTTCTTCCTCCTGTACCTCCTTGTTTGTGAGCTTGCATCTTCATTTGTAGCTTGAATTGAGTGCATGGAAGTGTTATCTATCCTTTTCATTGCTTTTCTAAAGAGTTTAATGTGTGTGTGATGCTTGAGAAGGTGTGTGGCATATTAGCTGAATTTGCAGCTCTATTTTGTGCCCATAACTTCAAGGAAGTTTGTCAAAATTGGACAAGAGTACCAACATTGGATGCATCTTGTCGAGTTCAAAATGAACCCACTATTGACTATATTCCGATTTCGAAGCTGAGAGAAAAGTCCATTTTTGTGGTTCCTTCTGTTTCAAGTATCGTGACACTAGTTTAACTTGTCTAGGTGATGTATGTGATAGATTGCACTCATTTGCATGCAATGTTAGCTGCTCCACTTCATTGACCATTACTTAAGTGCATGTCTTCATACACTTGGTTAGGTTTTGATACTTCTTAGATTGATAATTTGAATGTGTGATCTATATGTACTTGTTGGTGATAGAGGTATAGTCTCTTTCATCATAAGTCCCTAAGTTTCTACTAAAGTACACATCCTCCTATTGTAGAAATTTTGTAGGGATTTTGCTAAAAACTCTCCTAAAAAGAAGATGTGGATGATGTGTTTGCCACTCTCCTTCCATACATTATATCCCCTTGCATCCAAAATAGTAATGCTTTGGAATCATCTAGTGTCGACATGTGGCCACCATGCAATACTCATCCCCATTACCATTGAATCCTTAGGATATCCCTTGAGATAGGGACTTTGGCTATGACTAGCCCTTGTCCCACACACACATTGAGTGTTCTCTATCAACCAATGTCTAACACTCGCTCCCTCTTCTAAAGATCATTGTCCCTAATGATCAATGAGGGAAAGTACTTGTGAACCAGAGCTTCTCATTCCCAATTAGAATCTATAAGTGGTAATCCTCTCTAGACTACTAGATACTCCTAGATGACACAATTTCTCAACCATTTATATCTTTGATCTAGTATCCTATCTAGAGAATGATCTATGCTATCACATTCTTGCAAAGAAACAATATCCTCTATTAGATTGTCCTCCCTGAAAATATACTTTCTAAGTTTACTAACATGAAACACTAGATGGACTTTGCAATCTGGAGGAAACTCTAATCGATATGCAACATAACTAAGATTCTTAACTATCTTCCAAGGTGCACAAGACCTTGGTGAAATCTTAGTACACTTCACTATGGATAGTGAAGTAGATGTAGCTGGCACTTGAAAAAAAACTCTATGTCCTTCCTCAAAGACACTAGCACATCTCTTCCTATCAACATATTCCTTTTCCCTATTAGCTGCTTGCTGCATCTTGGCTTTTGCTATTTCCAAATTTTCCTGGAGGTTTTCTAGAAACTTTCAAGCACTAGGACATTTCTTTGGCATTCTTGTGGTATTAGGAGCAATGGGACGCGTGCCGTACTTCATCTCAAAAGGAGACATTCCTATCACTTTATGAGGTCTATTGTTATAAGCAAACCCTACTAATGAAAAAACTATCCCAATGTGTCTCCCTCAACATGTCCTCTTGAATCTCGTTCACCCTCTTCTTTTTTACATTTGTTTGTGGATGGTCACCACTAATAATCTTCAATTACACTTTCAATTTGTCAAATACAAAAGTGCAAAATAGTCTTGTGAATCTAACATACCTATCAAAAACTATGGATGTGGGTAACCTATGCAATGTGAAGACATGCTCAATAAATAGCCCCTACCTATTGAGCTTCTACCATCTTCTATGTGGGTATAGAGTGAGCCATCTTGCTCAATCTATTTATCACAACTAGGATAGTATCCCACTTCCTTTGGGTCCAGGGTAACCCCACTATGAAGTCCATGGATACACTGTCCCAATTGTGCTTTGGAATCTGTAAAGGATGAAAAAGACATGTTGCCTTAACCCTATCTTCTTTGTTGACTTGACACATAAATCATTGTTTAACATATGTGTGGACATCTCTAGCTAATCTAGGCCGCCAAAATTTTCTTCTAAAAAGCTGAATGGTCTTCTCAACACAAGGATGCCTTGCACAAGGATGCCTTGCACAAGGAAAAAAACATCATGGTTATCATGCATGAATTTTCTTCTCAAATCTTGGGAATATTGTATGCAAACCTTTCCTTTTTGTTTAGTTGTTGCGTTCTCCATTGAGAAATTGGAATATAGACTTGACTTGTTTGCTTTAAGAGGGGAAGAAACAACTAGAACTCTCTAGTATCCTATAATAAAGTCATCACTAATGGCTCTAATGATCTATAATAAGTGTGGATCTTCCACCTATGCTTCCTTTATATCTTGAAGTAGTAAGCTTTCTAAAAATATAAAGCTCTTTTGATACACTATCCGTGATAATTTATCAACTAAAACATTCTTTTTGCCTCTTCTATACATGATTTCCATGTGAAATTCTTGCATGAGCTTAGCCCAATGAGCCTATCTGCCTCAAAGATCTAGTTGACTACAAAAGTACTTGAATGTATGGTAATTTGTGTATATCTATATAGTGTCTCCACACGCTAGGAGCATACACCATTGCATATAACTCCTATTCATGCATTGGACAATTGCGATGTGCACTACTCACCTTTTTGCTTTCAAAAGCTATTGGCCTACCATCTAGGCTCAACATTACCACTGTGGCTATGCCACTAGCATCTATCTCCAACTCAAATGGTTTCTGTAGATCTACCACTTTGAGTATAGGAATCTCTGAAATAGCCTTGCTTTAGAGTATCAAAACTTTCTTTTTGCTCTTGATTCCATGCAAATGTTACTTTTCCTTCAAGCAAGCTCTTCATAGGTGTTGCTACCAACGAATAAGAGGAAATGAATTCTTGATGGAAATTGGAAAGTCCTCAAAACGATTGTAATTGCCCCTCATCTTGAGGAGTAGGCCAAGCTAGAATAACTAAGACCTTCTTGGGATCCATTTGAACCCCATCAATTGATATCACACGCCCTAAATACTCTATCTCTATAAGGAACAACTACATTTTATCTGGATTTACAAACAATCGATTTTGTTTTAACCTTTTTAACAATAATGTTAAATGACCTTCATGCTCATGTTTATAACTACTATACACCAACAAGTCATTAGGAAAATCCACATCAAACTTTCCAATCAACGATCATAAAATATCATTCATTAGCATCATGAAAGCACTAGGTGCATAAGTTAAACCAAATGGCATAATTAAATACTCATAATGCCCAAAATTGGTCCTCAAAGTTGTTTTATATACATCTTATTCCTTCACTCTACTCTAGTGGTAGCCACTATTCAAGTCTTTCTTACTATATACAATGGATCCACCTAGAGAATCTAAGAGATCATCTATCCTGGGCATGGGGTATCTGTGCTTGATAGTAATCTTATTGAGCAAATACTCATCCATGACCTTGTAGACTTCATTCTCCTCCTACAAGCTCATTCGAAATGGTGGTCAAGTGGTTAGACTCGCATTGATACCAAGTGTAGGAATTTTTTAGGAATTCTCCTGAAAACTCTCTTGAAAATAAGACTTGTGAATGATGTGTGTGCCACTCTTCTCTCATTCATTATATCCCCTTGCATCCAAAATAGTAATTCTCTGGAATAATCTAGTCTCAACATATGGCCATCATGCAACACTCATCCCCATTACCATTGAATACCTTAGGATATCCCCTGAGCTGGGGACCTTTGCTATGAATATCCCTTGTTCCACACACACTCCAATGGTCTCTATAGACCAATTTCTAACACCTAAGATATCCATATTATAAGATCCATCTTTCTTTTGCACTAGAAGTGGTGCTACAAAGGGCAAAAAACTAGATTTGATTAGCCCTTTCTGCAAGTACTCATCCATGATTTGCAAAATTCATTCTCCTCTTGCAAGCTCATTCAAAATGTTGGTCGAGCAGTTAGAATCACATTGATACCAAGTATAGGAATTTTTTAGGAATTCTCCTAAAAACTCGCTTGGAAATAAGACTTGTGAATGATGGGTGTGCCACTCTTCTCCTGTTAATTATATCCCCTTGCATCCAAAATAGTAATGCTCTAGAATGATCTAGTGCCAACATGTGGCCACCATGCAGCACCCATCCCCATTACCATTGAGTACCTTAAGATATCCCCTGAGCTCGGGACCTTGGATATGGATATCCCTTGTCCCACACACACATCGAATGGTCTCTGTAGACCAATTTCTAACACCTAAGGTATGCATCTTATAAGATCCATCTTTCTTCTACACTAGAAGAAGTGGTGCTACAAAGGGCGAATAGGTAGGTCTGATTAGCCCTTTTTGCAAATACTCATCCATGACCTTGCAGACTTCATTCTCCTAGTGCAAGCTCATTCGAAATGGTGGTCAAGCGGTTAGACTCACACTGATACCAAGTGTAGGAATTTTGTAGGAATTCTCCCAAAAACTCTCTTGAAAATAAGACTTGTGAATGATGTGTGTGCCACTCTTCTCCCATTCATTATATCCCCTTGCATCCAAAATAATAATGCTCTAGAATGATCTAGTGCCAACATGTGGCCACCATGCAACACTCCTCCCCATTACCATCGAATACCTTAGGATATCTGTTGGCAGCAGTCAGGGAACTGAAGGAGCCACAAGACGAAGAGAGTCAGAGCGAAGGGACAGCACAAGCAGACATGGCAGTCAAAGAAGATCTGGCAAGTAGGCCAATAATTTTCTTCATGAAGAAGCAAGTACGAGCATTCACGCAGATCTAGCACTAAGGCAACCTTTAATTTTTCAAAACCCTTACACCAATTAAAAGTGATTCTCATCACTAACAACCCCGGTAAATACCATGTTCACCTTTTTGTGGCTCCATTTTGTGCAAGCCGAGGAGTCCTCGAGCTTGAGGAGCCTTAGAAGTAGTTGCTTACCAATTTTCATAATTTTTAGATCTCATTTGAGCCCTCAAATAAGCCCTGGAACCTAATTTTTAACTATGCCGGACACTAGGTCTGGACAGGGCCAAAGCTAGTCAAAAACTATAAAAGGAGCTAGAGAGCTCATTTTTGGGGGTTAGATTGTAATTGAAACGAACTTGTAAGAGCTTTTTGAAAGTAATCTAAGAACTCCATTGCTTCTCACTCTTTGTCTTGCCGTGTGTGCGCGTGTGTGTGTATGTGTGTGCATGTTTGTGTGCTTCTCACTCACGCACTTGTGCCTCCACTTGCTCGAGGTCTTCATACCATCCTCACGTCTTCCCGGATTGACATTAAAGGAGGTGCTACTCATCACTGAGCTACACCAAATTTTGGCACCGTTGCCGGGGATCGAGCTTTGAGGACGAGCGTGTGATGGTAAGACGTAGAGTTGACACGTTGGAGTTGTAGGTATTTTCTTCACTTTCATCTATTTTCTTGTTTTTTCTTCACCACCTTCATCACCATCATCATCATCACCATCTCCCACCTCCATCTCCATCATCGCGAAAATTTCTGTTTTTTGATCATATCACCATCTCCACCTCATTTCCCTCATTTCACTTGTGAGAGAGAGCGAAATTGTGTGTGCTGTTTTTGCATGTTTTCTGAGCTGTATTGCAGGTACAGGCCGCATCATCGTCCCCAGCACTCTGCGCAGGTACGGAAGTCGAAGTAACTGTCTGTGTGTCGCCGGGTTCTGTCAATCACGACCGATAGAAAAGTTGATCTATTTGCTAAACAAAGTGCATATCCATGACCTACAGGCCTAGAGCTTCCCAAAAATGTGTTTAGTTTTTTGAAATTCCACAGATTTCTGTCAATCGCGATCGACACGTCAATCGCGATCGACAAACCACGACGGACAGACCTGTCAATCGCGATCGACACGTCAATCGCGATCGACAGCCCACGACGGCTCTGTCAATCGCGACCGACAGAGTCAACGACCGATTGACCACGACCGACGGAGCCTACGCGTGACACGTGTCAATCGCGATCGAGTCATCAATCGCGATCGACCCATCAATCGCGACCGACAGAGTCAACGACCGATTGACCACGATCGACGGAGCCTGCACGTGACACATGTCAATCGCGATCGAGTCATCAATCGCGATCGACCCATCAATCGCGACCGACACAGTCAACGATTGTTTGACCATGACGGACAGACCTCGCGACCGACCTGTCAATCGCGATCGACTCATCAATCGCGACTGACAGAGTCAACGACCCTTTGACCACGACTGATTGACTTTTCAAGACACCTGTCAATCGCGATCGACACGTCAATCGCGACTGACAGCCACGACGGACCTGTCAATCGCGATCGACACGTCAATCGCGATTGACCTGTCAATCGCGACCGACAGACTTTGCGAACACGTTAGAAGGGCAAATTAGGTCAAATTTTTTGGGAAAAAATAGTGGTCTCAATTTTGGCTAAGTGTGGGGCAAACACTAGGGTATAGTATTGCATCGCGAGGCCGTGCCACAAGCAACTTGAGAATTCCTGTTTACCTGTTAGCCTGTTTTGAATCCTATTTTAACTCCAAAACCCTGAACGGTCATAACTTTTTCATACGAAATCCATTTTTTGAGCTCTAGGGCTTGTCAGAAAGCTGGTGGCATATACTACACACCCTCAACTGTTTTTTATAAGAATAATGCATTGATTTTCAGATAGGGTATTTTGAAGTTGACCATACCTAGGGGGAACAAAATTCAGGGATCCCTAGAATTATTTTCCAAAAAGTCATAGTGCAAATTGGTGAAGTGTCACATGAATGAAAGTGATTGGTTCTGTCTTTTGAACTTAAGTCTTGAGCTAATCTTGGGCCTTTTACAGGTCCTTTGAGAGCATCAAAGGGTACACAAAGCAAGAGTAAGTGCAGGCTTGGGAACACGCGTCCTGGGCACACCAGGGCAACAACTCAAGGAAAGGAACTCAAGGTTGGAAAACCCGCAACACACTCTGTCAATTCTTAGTTTAGGCTAAGTGCGGGTAGTGTTAGAAGTAATTCCAGGCAACGATAGGCACGAGATACATCAAAGACTATCTAAGAAATCAAGTTCAAGTCAAGAGATAACCTGTGTGTGTGAACGGCAACCTTAAAGGAAAAGAACCTAACGTGAAACGACCAAACTAAAAGTGCGAAATTAAACTCAAGTATTCCTAACGACGTGGTATCAGACAAGAGTATAAAACACGATAATCAACATAAAAAAGGGAATTAAGTAATTGATACAAAGGACTCAGAAACGTGGTTGTACCTGGGACAAATTGGGTTAATCAGTTAGGCATATGAACCTTAGATCAGGGCGACATCTAGTGAGGAAGAGACAAAGCCTTAGGTCTTCAGAGGCTAGTGTTAATCACACTTCTAGGTCTTGGGCCCAGCAGTTGAGCCACCACTCATACTACCCTAGCTCTGAGACGAGTGAATCAGAGATGTCTCAAGGTATGGAGAGACCTACGGGAAGTTCAGGAGTGCCATACTTGCACAGGGTAGAAGGCCCTTACAAAACACAGTTGGAATACCTTAGGACCAACCGATTAGGTGCCAGCATCTATGAGGACGGCCTAGGAAGATCTGTGGTACAGATTAAGAATCCTGATCAATCCATTGGATTAGATCACCCAGCTGTCAAGTTTGAAAATGGAGCATACTTGGACAAAGAAGGAACCACATACGTAGTCACCAGTCACCCAGATAGGATGGACGAATTTGGAAATGTAATCCCCGAAGCAGACTTAGGTGACCTGGAGCAAGGAAACATGGGTGCAGAACCTAGAACCCCTCGAGGTAAATCGGTTCTCACTAGGATTATCACACCAGAGTGGATTCCCCAAGATAATAAGTGCATAGATCTTCTTCTGAACCGAGAAACTGAAGAAGCCTTTTGGAGATATAAATCTGATCGGCCATTTGATATAGGAACAATCATGATCTATGAGTTTAAGGATCCTGATAGCCCAGGCAGAGTGACCTACTTAGATCACGCCTCAGAGAGGATCTTTGTGGTGACAGAAAATGATAGGCATGCTTACACTTGGAAAGGTGAAATTATTTTCCCCCAACCAAGATCGAATGTGTCCTATGGTCACCCTGGAGCTGGAACATCCCAAGCTCATGGAATGCACAGAGACAGAAGTAGAGATAGACCAGAAGTAAGCTTTGCCAACCCAGTGGGCAGAGAAAGAACGAGGACGGAAACAAATAGAGTAGAACCTGAGATACTTAGAGCTCACAGGAATCAAAGAAACGCGGATGAGTTCCCTCTACCGCGACCTAGAGAGCACACAAGGACTTTGAGACCGACTCAGCTAGTTAAGTCCATGAAGAACTACTTCGATGGCACTGGAGATCCATACGATCATGTGGCTGAGTTTAGGCAAGTCCTGAGAGCTGAACAAGTAGAGGATCTATTCACTCAGTACAATGCCTTTGGTCTGACCCTTAGGAACACTGCCCTGACATGGTTTCAGTCACTAAACGAGAGGCAGTTTAGGAGCATAGACCAACTCCTAGAGGCTTTCATTATTGAATTCTCTAAGAGTGGCATCAGACATAATACCTCCTCGCTGATTCATAGCTTCAAGCAAACCCCTCAAGAGACCGTGAGACTGGCAGGACGAAGATTTAGGCAATATCTTGAAAGATGCCCTGTCCCTGAGCTACCCACGCCAGCTAAGCAAGTGGCTTTATTCTTGGATGGATTGCTAAGTACCAAATTAAGATCATATGTGTACTTGAAAGACCCTAGGACCATAGAAGAGTGTGTACGCATGTGCATTGACATTGAGGATAACCTAGGGGAGGAGTTAGAGCTTGCCAAGATATACAAAGATTCTGATGGTGCCTCTAGCCTCTCTTCCACGCAATCCACATCAATTGAGGAACTTGCAGAGAAAGTGGCTCAGAAATTAGGTGTCTCTAGCAAACAAATTCCGAGATTTGCCCCTGTGAAGAGATGCTACACTTGTGGTGGCGACCACATGGCGAATGTATGTCCCATTATGGCTCAACCCCAAGTGAATCCTAGTAGCCAGTACTGCACTATAGAACGAAGATACACAAATCACACAGCACAAGACTGCCCATACAACAAGCAAGCTGTTAGGCAAACCTACCCTCAGACATACCCTCAACAAGGCAGATACCAGAACCAATACCAACCACAACAGTATGCTAGGCCTCAACAAACCTACCAACCACAATACCAAGCCCAGCAAAGGCCTCAGCCTGTGTTAGCCCAACAACCTCCAACTCCATCCAACTTAATCCCTGTAAAGTATGCAGCTGCAGAAGAAAACCTAAACAGAGCTATAGTCCCCATAACACCTTTGCTTTCAGAAAGTGATCCCAGTGACCATAGCTTCGATTCTACGCATGTTGAGAGTCCCCAGGCTTACTTCATGCAGTCTCCTGAACATGGTGAGTCTTACTATAGTGAAGAGCCAAATGAACCTAGTTGGGAATCAGATTACACAAATGTCATGTACGCAAACCCCAACCCTAGACCCCAACCTAGGCAGGTAAGACCCCCATTCCCTAGAGGACCATGTTACAGATGTCAAGGAGATCATCTCATTCGTGACTGTCCCTTGCCTCCACCTACCCAACCCCAGTCACTAACGATCCAAGGCTATTGTCAGGAGTGTGGAAAGGAGCATCTCTTACGGGATTGTCCTAAGAATCCCAACAATATGCCAAAAATCACTCCTATAAACGTTATTGGGTTAGTTGTAGACTCCACAGGGAGTGTGACTTCCACTACGCCAGTGCAAGTGGTCACAAGAGCTCAAGCATTGCAGCAAAACCAAGCTGTGGATCAGGGAAAGAGCCCAGAAGTTAGTGAAACGGAGAGCATAACCAAGAAGAGAACTAGAGCCTGGAGAGATAGTCGGGAAAGAATGAAAAGACAATGGGCTAAAAAGATGAGTGAACTTGAGGAAAGCATAAGAGAAACCAAAGCCAAGATAACTGAACTCACATCTCAAACTCCCTCTCACACTACCCCACCACCACCATTCCCATCGCCATCCGACCCGCCACCTTCCAACCCACCTCATACAATTCCACCACCCCCTAGAGCAGGATCAGTATTAGCTGACCCCACTCCTGAAGACATAGACATGATGCTTAAAGCATATCAGGCCAGAATCCAAGAAGGGCCAAATGTAACGGATCATGACAAGTGCTACCCTAGAGCTGACCTAGAGATAGAAAGAACCAAGCTTTGCGCGAAAATGGTCGCATTGGCTGAGACTATGTTTGAAGCTAGTCGCCTTTTCAATTACTCGGGCTCAGCCAAGACGCAATTACACTTGGATGGACTTCTAGAGAAGTTAGAGGGCATAATTGCAAGATCTGCCAAGGAAGAAAAAAATCAAGAAAGAGATAAAGCAAGCAAAAACATGACCCATCCCCCATCGGAAGTTTATGTGCCCAATTCCACTGAACCAAACAACCCCCCTTCACTAGAAAGAATGGAGAATCTAATGGCACAATCACAAAAGGAACTCGCCCCTCAACACCATGACAAGGCTAGTGAAAGAGCAGGTCTTCCTACCCAGAGAGCCTATGTGCCTGAAGCCTATGTGCCTAACTCTACGGAGCCAGACACATCATCTTCTATGAATCGATTCACACCAGAATTCCTACGAGAGATTCAAGAAGACAAATGGGCTAAAGAGAGTGAAGTCCCTCCTCCTATTGAACTTGTGGATGATGCACACGATCAATTCCCACAAGACATCCCATCCATTTACGAGGAGCAGGAGAGCACCCACTCTCAGGAACGACTAGACTTCGAGTCTAATTCTTTACAGGAATTACCCCACTTCACGGGCCCATGGGAAGCCAAGTCTACTTGTATGAGAACCCCCACAGTCATGGTAAGAAAGGAAGATTCAGTCATACCTAGGAACACAGAGGTAGTGAAAAATACTAAAGTGCAGTGCAATCTCAAGTTGGAAGAGCTACTCAAGGTTAGACCTGAATTATGGAAACATGTAGCCAAACAAGTACCAGAGATGGCAAAACCTCGTTCCCAGGTAGGATCCCAAAGGACAGTGCCAGAAATACCCTTGGATAAGATAGGAGATATGTGTGAAGGTGAAGAAGGGAACACATATCTTCCCATTACCTACCAGGAGTACACCACCAAGGCAATTTTGGACTCAGGTGCAGGAGTTGCAATTGCCACCACTTCCCTATGGAAGCGTTGGGGCAAGCCAGCACTCAGGCCAACGAGAATGAAATTGCAGATGGCTGATGGTCACATAGAGAGACCCTTAGGATTGCTAGAAGGAATAACTCTCACCACCTGTGGTGTCGAGTTCGAGCATACCTTTGCCATATGTGACTTCAGCAAGAACCATGCCTATGAAATGATCTTGGGACGACCTTTTATGCGACAGTTGCAAGTGGTATAGGATTGGGGAACCAATTCTTTGTACCTGCAACACTTAGGTGTTACGACCAAAGTCAATCTTAAGGATTACTCTCATAGAGATGTCCCTCCTATCCAATGGAACCCCATCCATAGAGCCAAAGATGATACGGAATCGGTGCATTCCATGGGATCAGGATCCTCATGGATGCATGAAGACACCCACTTATGGATGTGCAAAGTAGTAGTAGAAGAAGAGAAGAGAGAGAAGGCCAGAGATATAGGTGCAAACGAAACACATAGACCCATTCAAGACCCAGCCTATGCACCTATAGTCTTTCCTGACGAAGAATTCGAACCCCATGGCTAGGCAGAAATCCTAGCAACAATGGATGTAGCCATCAATGAGGAACAATGGACGCCTCACTGTGATGAGGATGGCTATGACATTTCAGTCTTCTCCATAGAGCCAATCATGGGAGAGGCAGTTCTAGAAGAATGCGAACCTAGCCCTGATGCATTTGAGGATGCAAGTGACTCCGATCTAGAGTCAATCATTATGGACCCACCATTTGCATCAGATGAAGAATACTTCCATGAAGTAGAATTTCAACCCCAGAGGCATGGAGAGCTTACAAATGATGTAAGATTAGCCACACATGTGACCCCGAAGGAAGAAGGAAAGAAACGAAAGAAGAGAGAAGTCTCGCAGAAGAGGAAGAATCTTTGTTTGAGGTCCCAGAAAACTTTAAGAAGTATGAGATAGACGACAGGAGAGTCATGATAAGAATGCCTAAACGAGAGCCACAAGTAGGAGAGGCCTATGATAACAAAGAAACCACCAAGAAAATAATAGTGGCCCTAGAAGAAGGAGAGGAGAGATGCACATACATAGGCCATGACCTAACAGAGGAAGAAGAGCAAGAATTGATAGCCTTGCTAAGAGAATACAGAGACATGTTCGCTTGGAGTTACAAGGATTTGAAAGGTGTTGACCCTGATATATGCTCACACACTATCCCCATGACCTCAGATGCTAAACCCTCTAAGCAAAAGCCTTATACATACAACGATAATTACGCTGCCAAGATCAAAGAGGAGATAGATAGACTGGTTGAAGCTGGATTTATCTATGAAATTGAGCACACTGAGTGGGTATCCCCCATCGTAGTGGTGCCCAAGAAAAATGGAAAGCTGTGTGTATGCATTAACTTGAAGAAGGTCAATGCAGCCACAATTCGAGATAACTATCCGCTTCCCATCACAGAACATCTCTTAGAAAGAGTAGCAGGTAAGGAAGTGTACAGCTTCCTCGATGGATTTTCGGGCTACAATCAAGTAGCCATAGCTCCAGAAGATCAGCATAAAACAGCTTTTGCCACAGAATGGGGCATATTTGCCTTTGAAGTAATGCCATTTGGGCTTACCAATGCACCAGCAACCTTCCAGAGGCTAATGTGCCATGTATTTAAGGAGTTCCTGAGGAAGAATTTAGAAGTCTATGTTGATGATCTTTGTGCTCATTCCAACATTAGACAAACCCATATTCCTGAACTCAGACAAATCTTTGACAAATGTAGAGAATATCAAGTCTGCATGAACCCAGAAAAGTGCGTTTTTATGGTCAGGCAAGGCAAGATTCTAGGACACATAGTGTCAAAGAATGGCATATCTACTGACGAAGAGAAAGTGAGAGCTATAGCAGAGCTACCTAGGCCAAGGAATGTCAAGGAAGTACAAGCTTTCATGGGACATTGTGGTTACTACCGTCGGTTTATACACATGTATGCCATCATAGCAAAGCCTCTGTATGGACTTTTGACCAACTTTGAGTGGACTGACGAATGTGAGAACTCCTTCCAGGAGCTTAAACGGAGATTATGTTCAGCACCAATCTTAACCACACCGGATTGGAATAAGCCTTTCCATGTTCATGTGGATGCATCCAATTATGCCATTGGATGTGTGCTGGCACAACCTACTGGTGAAGGTAATATGGATCTTCCAATTGCCTATGCTAGTCGATAACTGAATGCTGCTGAACGAAATTATACCACTACAGAGAGAGAAGGCTTAGGCATGGTATATGCAGTTAAGAAATTTAGACACTATTTGCTTGCAAATAAGTTTAAATTTTTTACTGATCACCAAGCATTGTTATATCTCGTGAACAAGCCATGCAATACAGGAAGATTAGTAAGATGGTTTCTCTTACTAATGGAATATGATTTCGAGGTTGTGGTAAGGAAAGGGAGGACTCATTTGAGAGCTGATCATCTTTCTAGGCTCACATCTGGAGAAGCCCCACAAGGAGTATCAGATGACCTTCCTGATGCTTACTTGTTTAACTTGGAAGTGGTGCCGCAGTGGGCTAAGCCATTAGTGCCAGTGTTGACGTACGGACCTAACCACCCAGTAATAGCCACACAGGATAGAGAGGTAGTAAAAGCCCAAAAGTATCACATCATGGCAGGAAGTATGTACAAGCACACAGATCAAGGGATCTTGGCTTGTTGTGTAGAAGAGGACGAGTATGCGAAGTGGTTGCAATTAGCACATGTAGGTGCATTAGAGCAACACTACTCAAAACAACGAACCCTACAGACACTAAGGAGACTCAGAGTGCATTGGCCAACTATGGAAGCAGATGTCCAAAAGTTGTGCAAGGAATGCCCAATCTGTCGCACTAAACCATCGGTGGAACATGCCACTCTTTATCAAGTGTCCATAGTGCCGGATTGGAGTGAACCTCTAGTATCCTTCCTGAGGATGAAAACATTCCCTCCAGACATGACTCTGGCTAGGAAAAGGAGTTTAGAACAAGAAGCCCAAGATTACTCACTCATTGGTGATAATCTATACAAGCGTGGTAAAGATGGTTACCTGAGACTATGTGTCCATGAGAGTGAGTATCTCAAGATCTTGGACATTGCTCACCAAGGTGTAGCAGGAGGACACTTTGGACCAGATCGGGT
Organism: Ceratopteris richardii; assembly: GCA_020310875.1. Taxonomy (NCBI): domain Eukaryota; kingdom Viridiplantae; phylum Streptophyta; class Polypodiopsida; order Polypodiales; family Pteridaceae; genus Ceratopteris; species Ceratopteris richardii. Next base: position 161,210,948 of record CM035424.1, on the reverse strand, counting down.
GATCAAGGCAATACTATTTGCGGGCTTCTGGTGGCCTACCCTTCACATGGACGCACATACCTATGTGAAACGGTGTGATGTCTGTCAGCGAACCCAGTATCCTATACGTAAAGATGAGATGCCACTGAAACCTATGATGGGTGGACGTGCATTCTCTAAGTGGGGAATAGACTTCGTAGGTCCTATTAATCCCCCAGCTAAGGGTTCCCATGCAGAATATATCATTGTTGCAACAGACTATCTAACTAAGTGGGTGGAGGTAAAAGCCACAACGAAGAACGATGCTCAAACAACTGCTAAATTCTTGTTTGAGAATGTATTCACAAGATATGGGCTACCTATAGAGCTTGTAAGTGATAGAGGCACTCACTTCTTGAACGAAGTGATTGAAAATCTACTCCAAGAATTCTTGGTAATACATAAGAAGTCTGCCCCCTATCACCCTCAAGCTAATGGACAAGCCGAAAGCACCAACAAGATCTTATGCAATGTACTGACAAAATTAGTAAACACTAAACGCTCTGATTGGGACAAACAGCTACACCATGCTGTTTGGGCATACCGAGTCGCCTACAAAACGGTACTCCAAGCCACCCCCTTTCAGATGGTATTTGGCCAAAACGCGATGCTACCCTTGGACTTCTTGATACCTACATTGAAGGTAGCACAAGAGCACGAATGGACGGGCCATGAACTCTCCTCTAGACTTTTTGACCTTGAACGATTAGGAGAAACAAGACTGAGAGCAGCTGCAGGGATATATGCAGCAAAGAAACGACAGAAGGCATACTTTGATGCCCATGTGAAGGATAAGGGCTTGAAGGCAGGAGATCTAGTTTTAGTCTACACATTGAAACAACATGCAAGGAAGCTAGAAAAGAGAGGCTACGGACCTATGATCATCAATAGGATCTCAACAAGTGGAGCAGTGCAACTAGCCACATTAGAAGGCGGATGCAGAGTTAAGTTGTATCAGGAACCTCTCACAGAGGAAATGCTAAGTCGACTCAACACTGCTAAGAAACGCAAAGAGGAAGGAAAGCGAATTCGAGAAGAAGCTCAAGCAGAAGCCCTAGAGCGCATACGAAGAATGAAATTAAGAAGACAAGGTAGAGAGCATCCTAGGCAAGACGCATATGCAGATCAAGGATATGACGTGGCTATGTGTGAAGTTTCAGGTGTTAGCTCACATAGAATAACTGACCGACGTCCTTTCATAACCTTAGATATAGGACAAGGAAAGAGTGCAAGGACTATAAGAGCCTTGATTGACTCAGGTGCAGCCACTAGTGCTGTTAAATTGTCTTACTGTCAAGAGTTGCAATTAACTGTCAATCCTGTGGAAGCATATCTCATAGGATTGGGAGGTGTGGAAACCCCTTGCATGGGCGAGGTGGAACTTCCCCTCTATATTCATGATGAGGCAATGACAGTTCAAGTACTAGTATGTCAAGATGAGGACCTCACAGAACCCCTTGTCTTGGGTCAAGACTGGATCTATGACCAAGCAGTCAACTTAAACCTAAGAAGTGGACTTCTTCAGGTATGGGTGAATCAGACTAGAATTACGATTGAGTTAAATAATGGAGCACTCAAGGAACCAGAAAAGACACGAACTCCTGGTCCCTCCAGGGGTACACATGAAGTTGACCATGCTGTTCTTGTCCAAGGCTATGTGATGCAGAAGAATGAAGATCTCAAAAAAGGAGTCAGAACCACAATGGAACTCCCTTCTTTTCCAAAGGCCAGAAGGAGGCAGCACCTAAGGGCAGATCAATCACTGAAGACTCTCCAGGCGAAAGACCAAAAGAACGCGCGAAGCAGAACAACTCAACCGATGAAACAAATGTGGGTGCGGAAAGACGAGCTGCCGGCCGTAACTAAGCTGCAACAACGGTCTCAACTTCCTATTAGTAATCAACGACTTGATGCTAATAAGAGGACTCCTAAAACCTCAGTTGAGAAAATAAAATCTATTTGGGTACCCAAGAAGTCGATGAAGGCTGACCAACAATCAAGACAAATTTGGGTGCCTAAGGCTTGCTTGCGGGCTCAATTAACCCCACACAACTCACATCATACACGACAGGGTTCACTTGGTCAAGCAGTCGCTACCCACTCTTGTCTGATACACTCGAACACACTGCCACCTAGAAGCACGCACAGACTTACTCATAAATGGGTCCCGAGGACACAACAACTCCCAGTAGAATTACTCATGCAACCCTCCCGAATCTCCACCAAACCAAGACCAAAAGCCATTCATGGTGTTTGGCAACCTAAGACTTGTAATAAACCCCCCGACCCTAATCTGTGAATTCATCTCCACTTACTAACTGCATTAGTCAGACAGCTCACCTTTCCATCTAGCTCCTAGGACTAACCAGGCATTAACTACACACACTGTCATCGTGCACTTACTAACCACTGACTCAACATCTACCTCATGATTATGTTGTAACGGGGACAACAACGGGTTTATTCTGTCCATTACAATGTTAACACCTGGTTCTATATTCTCACAGAACCAACAAGGAAGCAGGGCCATGGCAGAAGCCGGAGGTGCCAGTTCTCAAGCCGGATCCAGTGCACAGATTATGGACATAGAAACACTCCTACTCGAACCACATCTCACCGAAAGACCGCAATAACTTCAAGCTGTGCATGTCCTCCCAATTCAGGATCCTCCTCAGGGACACACCTCTCAGGTGGGCAAACACGCTCATTGGTTCAGTGATGTTGCTGGACCATTGGGTGATGGAACCTATTTTTGGGAAGCTGAATTGGAGTTTAATGGTAAATGGGGACGCTACCATTTTTTCACGCGTGAATTTGAGAGCTACCAGAATGCCGAAGTCATGCGTTCAGTATGGACCAAAGCTGGCTTGGACAGTTATTTCAGGGCCCACTTACCAAAGCCGGATTTCTTGCGTTGTTCTTATCTTATCAGTACCATCACTCCGAGCAGGGCCAAGGGAGGCGACAACACCTTTGTGTTACCCTCACTGTTGCCGGGCCATGAACTTAAAAGATTCAAGCTGACCCTCAATCTGGTACGAGAAGCATTGGGCATGTATGGCATGCACATCCCCACTGAAAAGGAAACAATGGTTCCAGGCAGAATGAAACATAAAGACCTCAATAAGCTGAAGGATATGGTAGCGATGACACCGACCATCGCTCTTCACCTACGGACCGTCATGCAGCATTTTGCTTTCCCCGCCCAGGAAAGATTCACCATGCCACCAAAGAAAATATGGTTTAGCTTGTATCTGGCAGAGACAGAAAGCCTCCCCATCAACGTACCACATTGGATCATAGATCAGATTCACCTAGCCCATCAAAGGTGGAACAAGAAGCAGAAAAATGTGCTTCACGGATGCTGTGCTCTAACCAAGATAATCTACCGATGTCTTGCCTATGACATGCCTATTCAGCGGGCACTCTATGGCCCCGGGCCCAGGAATTCCAGAGAAGGCTATCAGCGGCAGGTCCCCCATCAAAGAAGATGAGAGGAGGAGTCCAATTACCCTGCGCTCAACCAAGGGGAGCCACCACTACACCAGAAATTACCCCTCCCCAGACACGACGCATTAGGCCATTCACCATCCGGCTACCAAGACCAAGTACAGAGGGACCCAACCTGGTGTTTCCACCCGTCCCATCAGATTTGGAATTTCCACAGGGCTTTACTCTCAATGATCTCACTGATGAAGAAGTGGCTAGACTAATCTACGAATCTAATCTCGAGACGGAAACAGAGCGAGCTCAGGAACCACAACCCCATACAACAACATCAGCCCCCACCCGACCAGAAGTGGTAGAAGTCGACGTAGATGAACAAGAGACCGAACAAGAGGAAGAAGCCTACGAAGAACAAGAGTATGATGAATTTTCAGAGTTGGCAAGTGCCCCCGCGTATTCGGCTCAAATAAAAAGACTATATCGAACCATGCAGCTAGTTCAAGAACAACATAAAATGTCACTGGAAGCAGGCAAGAAACTCATGAACCAATTGCTGGCAGAGGAAGGCGTGGATGACATGTTCATCGAGTCCATAAACCTACACGCCGATGCAGTAGGATTGGATGAGGCCATTCATGAGGCAATGGCCTACATTCACCGATTTGAGAAAAGAGTTCCCGCCCGTCCCATGAGGTCCGAGAAACAAATTCATATCAACGTATCAGCACCAGGAGATACAACGCAAGCAGACGAACATCAGGAAGCACCACTGTCACCACCATCCCCACCCCTCACCACACAACTCACTCCACCACATGACACTATCACCACCACGTCCACTACCACCACAATCGTCATGGGAATTCCACTCTCTCCGGGAATCCAATTCGGGGGAGTTACCATGCCCACTTTCACCACTCTCTTCACTAACGTCACATCCACCCCACCCACGATACCCATCTACACGGTCACTCAAACATTTGACACTATGGAAACATCTCCTGCCACTGCACCGCTCCCTCCCCCCATGCCACCTCCATCTCCCATACCCCCTCCACCCACATCCCCACTTGCATCCACATCAATCACAACTCCCTTTCCCGCCCCCATTCCCCCTGCATCTTCACCCCTCCCTGCATCATTTAATGTAAATAGTATATTTCTAGCATTAAATCAATGTGTATATCAGCTTCAGAATGAGTACAGAGCTCTGGACGGCCGGTATCAACAACTGACAACAAATCACCAGAACTTACAAAGGCAATTTAGAATTCTTGAAGAGGAAAATGCAGATGTAAATCAACGTTATACAACGCTTGAGCAGGCTCACCAAACACTACTAGAGGCACCCCAACCATCGAAAGAATCAGGCGTCAAACAGTTAGAAGCCTTGCTCGAAGTATACCAGGCCGATAACCTACGAGTCAGACGTAACTTGGCGCTACTCAGGAAACATATGGCCACAGCACTTGAAGAGAACAAGAGACTGCAAAAACAAAATGAAGAGAATCTGGAAGCGGCGATGGAAGGCTCTCCCCACGAGATAGATCCAGAGCAGTTCAAAGCAGTTCCCTCGGAGACGATGAAAACCATTTTGGAAAGCTATGCAGATCTTCTGGAAGCCCGTGATGACTTGGAAAGAGAACGTGACACACTACGGAGCAGACTTAAGGAACAGGAAGAACAACCGAAGAGTGTCCCATCAACCTCTACCTTGGACGAGATAAAGGCCTTAACTGAGCAGGTGGCAGAATTACAAAAGAGGTTACTGACATACGAAAGGCAGCCCTCTCCAGTAGTAGAACCAGAGCCAGAAGAGTTGGTCCCTATTGAGGTAGATGATTCGTACGAAGAACCGTATGTTCCTATGTCGATGCCAGGCGGGCAACAAACCTCAGAGGGACTAGACACCTTGGAAGTGGAAGCACCCGAGTGGCTTCAGACACTGGAAAAGACAGCGAACACACACGAAGAACGGGTGGCCATTCAGATCCAATCACTAGCGAACCTAGAAGAAACTGTCATAAAGTCAGAATATTTCAGAAGCATGTCTCATCATAGATGGATCGGCACCAATAATGACCAATATGTGCCATACTGCATACTGTTGGCCGATTACAACGCTGAGATTCAACGACGATGCGGCAAGCCTCCCACATTCGCTACACAATTTGGTCCAGATGATATACCGGAAAGTGCTAAGCGTGGGTCCATCCATCAACCCACCTAGAGGATCAGGCTTTTGGAAACATATCCTGAAATGGTCCGAACCTGGAATAATATGCCGTTGTTTATTAAATATAATCCTTGTTACATTCCAGTTCTTCGAAGACGCACCTGGTCTGAATTCACTATTGCCGTCAGAGACATCAAAGCCTGTGCAAAATGGTTAAATTACGTTTATCTAGCACCTCCACGAGGACCCCCCACGGTGAACTACATGATTTCTACAATCCGTCACTGGAGTATTCGGCTACGCAATAATCCCGACGTGATGGCCCAGATGTGTATGAAAATATTTGAATTAATGCTGATCACTTTCAGGAGGTTTAAGAACATTAAGGACCCTCACTTCTCAAGAGCAAGCTTCGTGACAGGGAACCAGGATTTGGTGTACGATATGAGTACCACCCCATCAATTGAAGTAATATATGCTTGGCACGCCAGAATCAAGTACCTCCCAGCCTGCTTTAAACAGACATTTGAGGAGATGTTCATCACAGGATTCTGGGAACATCACTCCGAAATCTTTATACCCAGACCATCACATCTCCTCCAATTATTTGCTGTGGAGAGAACTATTTACTCAGAACAATTGAGGGTGCCTCATCCAGATGTTCCCGGACCTGTGAATTGGGATGAATTGCTCACAGATCTAGCACGCGGCTTGCGACTCGAAGAACACCACCTAGCCTCCAATGTCGTCCAATATTATGTTCAAAAATCCTCTAGACAAGGGTCTGTCAGGGGCGACAGACGCGAGAGTGGGGGGGGTGTTGGCAGCAGTCAGGGAACCGAAGGAGCCACAAGACGAAGAGAGTCAGAGCGAAGGGACAGCACAAGCAGACATGGCAGTCAAAGAAGATCTGGCAAGTAGGCCAATAATTTTCTTCATGAAGAAGCAAGTACGAGCATTCACGCAGATCTAGCACTAAGGCAACCTTTAATTTTTCAAAACCCTTACACCAATTAAAAGTGATTCTCATCACTAACAACCCCGGTAAATACCATGTTCACCTTTTTGTGGCTCCATTTTGTGCAAGCCGAGGAGTCCTCAAGCTTGAGGAGCCTTAGAAGTAGTTGCTTACCAATTTTCGTAATTTTTAGATCTCATTTGAGCCCTCAAATAAGCCCTGGAACCTAATTTTTAACTATGCTGGACACTAGGTCTGGACAGGGCCAAAGCTAGTCAAAAACTATAAAAGGAGCTAGAGAGCTCATTTTTGGGGGTTAGATTGTAATTGAAACGAACTTGTAAGATCTTTTTGAAAGTAATCTAAGAACTCCATTGCTTCTCACTCTTTGTCTTGCCGTGTGTGCGCGTGTGTGTGTATGTGTGTGCATGTTTGTGTGCTTCTCACTCACGCACTTGTGCCTCCACTTGCTCGAGGTCTTCATACCATCCTCACGTCTTCCCGGATTGACATTAAAGGAGGTGCTACTCATCACTGAGCTACAATATCCCCCTGAGCTGGAGACCTTGGTTATGAATATCCCTTGTCCCCCACACACATTGAATGGTCTTTGTAGACCAATTTCTAACACCTAAGATATCATGGTGGTGAATAAACTAAATCACCCAAGAAAATAATTTCCAACTCAACTTAAATAAGTTATTATGACTCTCCACACCAAAAACAACAACTAAGTTCTACACATATGATTCAAACTAGTTAATGTGCATCCACAAATGTGTAGAAATATGCACTACAATCAAACAAGGTATCAAGAAGTCGATTAAGGTATGAAGGTACAAACATATAGGATAAAATATTATGATTGTATATACAAAAAAAACAACGACTAAGGTCTATACATATTATTGAAACCAATGTATGGACACCATCTAAGGTGTACAAATACATGCTACTGACCAAACAAGGTATGAACGATAGATATATACACAATTTGAACATATTTTAATACTACCAAAGTTATACACTTATGTGGAAATTAACCAAGGTGTTCCACAGGTCCTTGGAAAGTAACAAATTCATCATCATAAAACTCCACATTGGATTGTTAGACATTCCATCTAATTTATCTTCTTTTTCAAGTCTATCTATATAGTCGCTCATCTTGAGTTAAGGGTTTATGTCAACTATGCTTTGATACCAAATGTTGTAAGTGTGGTAGGCCCAATAAGTCAACCTTAGGTTAAATCTAGGATCTTTCAACACTTAACCTTAAGTTATTACACATCTTAACTTGATCAAGAGAGATAAATGACTATAGAGAGAGATAAGAAGACAATTATGAAAGTGCAATAGCTTAATGTTATTACACTAATAATAAACAATGTCAATCACAATGTGTGTATGATAAAAAATTGAATGTAAGGTGAATCTAAGGAATTTTGTAACTAACAATCCTTAGAGTTACAAGTGTCTAATAGGTGTACATGTGAGTGAATATATGCAAAAATGAGGATAAAGACTATTCCAAATAGTCAAAGTAGCAAACTCTCAATAGAAATCACGTCTCCTTTGATGTAGAGCAATAGCAATAGTTCCTTCTAGTGTTGAAGTAATAGACAAAGGCCTCGTATAGTAGCAACACAAGTAGAAACCCTAAAGTAGAAGCCACAACTCTCTATAATCAACATGCACATAATGAATGTGTGAAGAAGAAAAAAGGTTGGTTGTCTCCAAAAATCCTTGAAACATGCATGTTATCCACGTCACTCCTCCTTCTTAAGTCCTCCTTGAGTCCTCCTACCTCATAACCCAAGAGCTTAGTTAAACTATCCTATAGATTTGTTTTATGATGATGGAAAGTGAGCTTGTCCTTATATGGAGTAGATTGAACCTTCAAGAAATCTAGGCACCTATCTTTTCCTTGAAAGCACTTAGTTTTAGGTGAAAAGCACCATGAAAAGCATGGTGAAAAGAAAAAATAAGGTTTAGGTTTTGAGGGCCAATCTTGAACCAAATGGTAGTGTTATATATCATTAGAAATCTCTCAAGGAGAGCTTTCCAATTGTGCACTAAAATTCTTGCCCATTTTCTACCAAATTTTGGCTAAATCCTAAAATAAGGATTGTTTGGATATTACAACTATGGGATATTTTGAAATTGCTTTCCACAACACAAAGTGCACATGGATTAAGTTAATCACATAAAAAAGCAAGCACTTTATGTGGTATGCAATAGGATAGTAATAGTGCTCAAGCATGGTTGTACGTCATGAAATAGATTCATTTTCCTCATAATTTTTGTCCATGTCGTTAGATCTAGGCCACTAGAAATGAATTTTGAAGGTTTCATGTACTTTTTGTTACTTAGATAGGTATTGTTATCTTAGATATGTTGCAATTTGAGCTTTGTCGAAGCACATGAATAGCACTAGGAAGAAGAAGAAGCTTCGACTACAACACAATACAGAATGTATTACCAAGTGAATGTACAAAAGATGAGTGGTTTGTTATGGTTATATGCATATATACAAGCTGGGGGGGAAACCCCTTCCTAAAGAGGGAAAAACGTGTCCCAATAGTCCTAAGTGTCTTCACACAAAATAACTACTAAAATTTTTCAAGAAATCCCCCCTTGGAGTGATGCATCAAACAAGGCATTTTCGCTCATGTATCAACAATTGACAAGCTATGTGGAAAGAGATCAATCGACAAAAGAAAATAAGCCCAAAGCTTTGCAGAAAACTTCAAATTTCTCCCTAGATTGAGCCTTTGTGAAAAGGTTTGCAACATTATCCTTTTTGGTACATTAGCCAAATTGATCTCTCCAATAGAGAACCTCTCCCTTACATAATGATATTACATCTCAATATGCTTTGTGTGAGCATGGAACACAAGGTTCCTTGCAGTTACCAATGTGATATGGCCGTTACTGAAGATGGAGGTAGCAGAAGACTAAATGACACCCAAATCGTCCAAAAGATGTTTGACCCACACACACTTAATAATCTCCATGAAAGATGACCTATATTCAACCTCACAACTAGAGGTGGCTACACTAGGTTTCTTCTTGCTCAACCAAGATATGCATCAGCACCAAGCATGAAGCAAAGATCATTGGTGGATACATGAGTGACATAGCAATCAACCTAGTCTAAGTAAAAAAAAAAAGCATGTAAATCTAGTGGTAATGATCCCACTTAGGATCAAACAATCCAAGTAGATAGATACCACTCATGTAGCAAAAGATGTGCTTAATCGCCTACCAATTCTTGACACCTAGGCGATGCATAAAATCGGTCATTTGAGAGACAAAAACCTGAATATCAAGCCACATTATGTATAAGCAAATGAAGCATCCAAAAACTTACTGATAGAGAACAATATCAAATGCATCTCCAACATCATGAAGTCATAATCATAAACCTATATCCATGAGAGTGGCAATATGTTTTCAATCTTCAAGGCCAAAATGCTACAATAATGAGTCAATGTATTTTATTTGAAACAAATCTACTCCCCTATCAAATTGCATAAAGGGAACACCAAAATGATGATGAAAATGCTCCAAATTTTACATCTGAAAAGAAGCATGCAAATCAGCCTTAAATTTAGCAAGATGCTTCTCATTAGGAGGAGTGAGCAGCATGTCATCAACATATACAAAAATCATCATAAGTACATGATTTGCATGCTTAACATATAAGGTTCCCTCAATTGGATTGTTCTCAAAACCATGTGCTAGCAAATAGGCATGCATCTTTTCATACCAAGCACGTGGTGCTTGCTTCAAACCATATAATGCCTTTTTCAACCTATGCACTTTGTTTTCATGCCCTTTGTGCACAAAACCACGAGGCTGCAATACATAGTCTTCATCATGTAAGTCAGCATTTAGGAATTTAATCTTAATGTCCAACTAATGTACATTCCAACCATGGTGAGTTTCAAGTGCACAAATGCTACGAACAATGGTTAGTTGGCATGTGGGAGCAAAGGTCTCATTAAAATCAATGCCTCTCTCTTGGGAATAACCTTTGGCAACAAGCCTCACCATATACCTATCAATTGTTCCATTACATTTCAACATGTATAGCCATTTAGTGACAATGGCCTTTTTGCATGGAGGGAAATCACATAAAGATCAAGTATCATTCTTCACAATAGCATCATTTTTTGATTGCATAGCAACCATCCAATTTTTTGAATTTTATGCTTCATCAAAACAAACAGGCCCATTCTCATCACAAAGACTATAAAATAAGATTGGATAGCAATCTAATGCAAATGAAGAACTATGAGAGATTGAAGAGGTACAAGATGACAAAGGTGCATCTATATTGTTATCTCTCAAAGTCTACACCATTCATTTATGCATAGCTTATGTCTCTTCTATGTCATCCCTCTCATCAACAAGTGCATCATGTAAATTTGCATCATAAATGGAATGATCTAGACCATCATGTGATACTTGTAAAGGTTGAGAAATTGCCTCGTTTGGAATATCACATGATCTTCCACCTACCTTGAAAAACATTTTTGCAAGGTGCCTCAAGTTTGGGTAGAGAGGATGAACAAAGCATGCATGGAAAAGATTTGCATCTAAAATGGCTCGAGAATCCTAAATTGCACATTTTGAGTCATTCATAAATTCTGCATAGTCCTTGAGCTTATACAACCCATGAAATAAAATGCCATAAGCAATAATAACATCACCATTTGAGAGATCATAGATTGTACATTTCTCACCAAAAAATTTGACAACCAATCCAATCTTGGCAAATGTTGAAACTGAAAATAGATTTTTCTTGATCCCTAGTGCTTATAAAACATTTGAAAATGTGAAAGAACTTCAATCAACAATAGAGAGATTTGTGAGTCCTCATGCAAAGAAAAGAGGATAGATGAACTTTCCTATATTCCGATAATCCAAGGGGAAAAGGAAAAAGACCATGTAGGGTAAATCCCTTTGTATGCATATGATTTTATCCATGAACCAAAAAGTAAGAGGGGGAGCATGCTAACTTTTTAGTGGATGAAGATGAGCTTTAAAGATCTATAATTTAAGGTAAATATATCATTGATGATTTTTTCCTTGATTTTCCAAAACTACTTATGATTCAAACTACTAAGTGGAGATTGGAAATGATAGGCATGCATGCTCATGCACTAGGGAAAGAATGTCAATTAGGGATGCAAGATATGGATATGGTTCTTGAACATAGATCCAACCAAATAAAGAGGAAACACCTTATGATCTCAATCAGTGAAGCATAGGGGATAGACCCATGTATTTTGTGAAGTTGTGTAAGCGGTTGGGGCTCATGGTGGCTTGAAGAAAAATCACAAAGGGTGGGGCAATGCTAGGTGTCTTAAAAATTCATTGAACTGATCAAGTAGAGCTAGATGGATAGCATGCAATCTTGGGGATTAAAATTCATCAGATGTTTATTGAGAAGGGTTTGGACATAGGTCCCATGGAATCATTCTAGATACATTGATCATGGAAGAAAAGGCCTACCTAGAGGGGTTGTTTTGGTAGACAAGGAAAGGATTTATGTAGGTCAAAGGTTTTATCCATAGAGACATTTCTAGGTGCTTCTTAAACATATAAGTGGAGTTCGGGTGGTGAAGACTAAGAGTTCTAAGGATAAGCCTAAAGATTCAATAGTAACTATACATTGGGGCCTTGTTTTGATTAGGGGCTAAGAAAAAGTTGATATAGAGTTTCACTATGAACAAACTAGTCACAAGAATTAGGTCAATGACCAAAGAAATCCAAATTCACAAGTAAATAACATTAGTAACTATTTTGAAGATTTATTTTTAATCAACACTACCCCAAGGTCACTATTCATTAGGGGCATCATGCCAATGATGGATACTTTAGTGCATTCTTGTTTTCCATTTTTTGCGGATCTATTTTTAGGCTATGATACAAGTGAGTGGGGCACATGAATTGAAGGGTATTAAAGCATCACACAAGGAAACAAAATCTTGAATGAACACCAAAAGAACAAGGTTCTATCAAAAGTGCACCTTAAGAAACATCGATAATGTTATGGACATCTTCTTGAGGGAATAAAGGGAAGCTTGAGACATTGGGGGCAAGAAGAAAGTTGAACATAAGTGAAAGTATAATTAAGCCTTCGAAGAAGTAAGTAGATCATCAAGATGTCAATGTGGATGGTTATTAAACAAATGTTGTTGCAGACATTGGTCTCCTCAAAGAATACAACACCCAAGAAACTTAGAGCCAAGGACCCACCCACACATCATCCTTAAGTGACAAACAAGACAAGAAAGTTTGAGACCCAAGACTTATAATTCAAGGGTATTCTCAGAAATTCCCTCTAAAAAGCCTAAACCCTTAGAACGAGGTCTCTGCTCGGGACATTGCTCTCCTAGCCAAAGACATTGCTCTACTCACCAAACGGGATTAAACAGACCTAACAAGGGTGTTGTTCTGGATTAAGTAGTGTTTGAGGAAGCCAATTAAAAACCCTATAGAACCAAGAAGGAAATTACAAACATTATCCAAAAGAGATAGAAAACACCCAATGATGTCCCTATAAGGATATCATTCGGATATCATCTTACATATTCTGGAACCAAAATGGAGAAGGAACATGCCACGAGGTAGGAAGTAGGAAAAAAAAATCCAACGTTGGAACAAAAAGATCCTAATCCAATAATCCAAAAACCTTGTTTAGGGCGACCTTTCCAACCTACCAAAGTTGAAAATTATGCATAATGTTTTGAAGAAGACTAGTGACCTTAGAGCTCATGAGGCTAAGTTCCATCAAGTAGTCAAATCCAAACAAGTGGAGAAATTTTTCACTCATTACCATGCATATGATATCATTTTAAAAGTACCCACAAAGCCATCATTCCAAATGCTAAATTGGGAAGATTTGTGAGGCATTGATGACCTCTTACGAGCATTCATCAGTGAAATTATAACCATTAGAATCAAACATGACAATCTCAAAGAGCCTTTGCACATCAAGTAAAGCCCTAATGAAGCAGTAACAAAGATGGTGAGAAGATTCAAACATTACATGGACCTGTGCATTAAAATCCCTTCAAATGAGAGACTAAAAATATTGTTTCTAGATGTTCTATGCAAATGCACGATTATGGGCAAGCATCTTTTGCATGAAACCTTGTCTATTGAAGGATTGCATTAGGAAATGCATAGAAATGAACGATGACTTAGCCCTCACATTAAGCATACCAAAGCCCAAATAAAAGACACTTCCATGACCTATATTAGGGCACCTCACCAAAGAGGAATTAACGAACATGATTATAAATACATATAAATAGGAAAAATGTTTGAAACTTTTAAAGATTTTTTGGATTAGTTAAATTGAAAGTATCTATCTAGAAAACCACACAAACCACCACCACCTCAATATCTATCTATCATGTCACAATAAGCTTGCTCTAAAGGGTTAAATGAACAATTGCACTATTTAGTGATGAGTGGCCTATAATGCATGCTTGTAATGATTCACATCTATAAATACTCTCTATCCAAATTTGTGAGAAGATTTTAGTTTTTAAAGTAAGTGAAAGCCCTGAAGTAGTACCTATCTAGTCTAGAGTGTAAATAGAAGAAGGAGGAAGCCCTAAAACTAGGGCACTAGAATCCAGCAAGTCTTTGAGTTCTAAGTGATGCGAGGTCAATGATACCGATCATCTAGCATGCTTTCCACAATACTTGCATTCATAGTTGAACTAGAATGTGGTGATTTTTGGGTTTTTGTTACTGACCAAGGGCAATGAACTCAAGAAAAAAGGAAACTTTATTTGCTCTTTTGATGCGTTGTTTGACCTATCCTACTTCCAAACTCCTTTACCTACCTTGTTGGCATACAAGTCAGATGAAGAGCATACTAGCGCAACGGAGGAGTCATGCACAATACGGCAACAAGGCCCAATCATTTTTTCCATGGACCATTTATAACTCAAGTGATTTTAATCACTACACAAACATTGTAAATTCCGTTTTTGGTAGAATAGACTCCATTTTGTGCAAGTCGAGGAGTCCTCGAGCTTGAGGAGTATTAGAACTAGCTACATATCAATTTTCATAATTTTTAGACTCTGTTTGAGCCCTCAAATAGGCTCTAGAACCTAATTTTTAACTAGGCCGGACACTAGGTCTGGACAAGACCAAAGCTAGTTAGAAAACTATAAAAAGAGCTAGAGAGCTCATTTTTGAGGTTAGATTGTTTGTGAATTGAGCTTATGTAAGAGACTTTTTGACTAATGCAAAGAACTCCATTGTTCCTCTCCTTGTTCTTGCCTTGTGTGCGCGTGTGTGTGTATGTGTGTGCATGCTTGTGTGCTTCTCACTCACACACTTGTGCCTTCACTTGCTCATAGTCTTCATACTAGTCCTCACGTCTCCACGGATTGACAATTATGAGGTGAATCTTCTCACGTTGGTACTCACCATTGTGCTAGAGTGACACCAAATTTGGCGCCGTTGCCGGGGAGAGAGCTTCGAGGACGAGCGTGTGATGGTAAGACGTCGAGTTGAGACATTGGAGTTATAGGTAATATCCTTCCTTCTCTTTATTTTTCTTCATTTTTTCCTTACTTTCGCATCACCATCATCACCATCATCATCCCCACCATCTCCCACCTCCATCTCCATCTCCACAAAAAAATTTCAGTTTTTTGGTCATATTACACTCCCCACCTAATTTCCCTCATTTCATTGTGAGAGAGAGCGAGAGAGAGCTTGCATGCTATCTGTTTTTGGTGTGTTTTTGAGCTTTTGTTGCAGGAACTAGCTGTACCACCTTCTCCAGCAGTGTGCGCAGGTACGACAGACTCTGCACAGGTCCCGGGACGACGACCTCTGTCTGTCGCGACAGATAGAAAAACTTAATATTTTGTGAATGCGTGTTTGGCACGGTAACCTACACCATTAGAGCACTCCAAATCACTAGAAGTTTCTCAAAAATTTGCGTTTTTTCAGTCTATCGCGACAGACACCGTCTATCGCGACAGACCAAAATTCCACGACAGACACCGTCTATCACGACAGACACCGTCTATCGCGACAGTCAGAGACCCACGATAGACCCCATCTATCGCGACAGACACCGTCTATCGCGACAGACCAAAATTCCACGAGAGACACCATCTATCGCAACAGACACCGTCTATCGCGACAGACCAAATCACGACAGACGACAGATAGCGTCTATCGCGACAGACACCATCTATCACGACAGACCACTCTATCACGACAGACACCGTCTATCGCGACAGACCACTCTATCGCGACAGACACCGTCTATCGCGACAGACCACTCTATCGCGACAGACACCGTCTATCGCGACAGACCACTCTATCGCGACAGACACCGTCTATCGTGACAGACCACTCTATCGCGACAGACACCGTCTATCGCGACAGACAAACCCCCACGATAGTTTGTGTCTATCGCGACAGACACCGTCTATCGTGATAGACAGACATTTTCGGCAAAAATTAAGGGGTAAATTCCATTTTTGGTAGAATAGACTCCATTTTGTCCAAGCCAAGGAGTCCTCAAGCTTGAGGAGTATTAGAACTAGCTACATATCAATTTTCATAATTTTTAGACTCTGTTTGAGCCCTCAAATAGGCTCTAGAACCTAATTTTTAACTAGGCCGGACACTAGGTCTGGACAAGACCAAAGCTAGTTAGAAAACTATAAAAAGAGCTAAAGAGCTCATTTTTGAGGTTAGATTGTTTGTGAATTGAGCTTATGTAAGAGACTTTTTGACTAATGCAAAGAACTCCATTGTTCCTCTCCTTGTTCTTGCCTTGTGTGCACGTGTGTGTGTATGTGTGTGCATGCTTGTGTGCTTCTCACTCACACACTTGTGCCTTCACTTGCTCATAGTCTTCATACTAGTCCTCACGTATCCACGGATTGACAATTATGAGGTGAATCTTCTCACGTTGGTACTCACCATTGTGCTAGAGTGACACCAAATTTGGCGCCGTTGCCGGGGAGAGAGCTTCGAGGACGAGCGTGTGATGGTAAGACGTCGAGTTGAGACATTGGAGTTATAGGTAATATCCTTCCTTCTCTTTATTTTTCTTCATTTTTTCCTTACTTTCGCATCACCATCATCACCATCATCATCCCCACCATCTCCCACCTCCATCTCCATCTCCACAAAAAAATTTCAGTTTTTTGGTCATATTACACTCCCCACCTAATTTCCCTCATTTCATTGTGAGAGAGAGCGAGAGAGAGCTTGCATGCTATCTGTTTTTGGTGTGTTTTTGAGCTTTTGTTGCAGGAACTAGTTGTACCACCTTCTCCAGCAGTGTGCGCAGGTACGACAGACTCTGCACAGGTCCCGGGACGACGACCTCTGTCTGTCGCGACAGACAGAAAAACTTAATATTTTGTGAATGCGTGTTTGGCACGGTAACCTACACCATTAGAGCACTCCAAATCACTAGAAGTTTCTCAAAAATTTGCATTTTTTTAGTCTATCGCGACAGACACCGTCTATCACGACAGACACCGTCTATCGCGACAGACCAAAATTCCACGATAGACACCATCTATCGCGACAGACACCATCTATCACGACAAACCAAATCACGACAGACGACAGACAGCGTCTATCGCGACAGACACCGTCTATCGCGACAGACCACTCTATCGCGACAGACACCGTCTATCGCGACAGACCACTCTATCGCGACAGACACCGTCTATCGCGACAGACCACTCTATCGCGACAGACACCGTCTATCGCGACAGACAGCCCCCCACGATAGTTTGTGTCTATCGCGACAGACACCATCTATCGCGATCGACAGACATTTTCGGCAAAAATTAAGGGGTAAATTTTTTGGAAATTTAGGCTAAATTTTGGGCATATTTGCACTCTCAAATACTCACACACTTGCAAAGGCCTTAGAAAAATGCATTAAAACTCCTGAAAGGTTCTGTTTGTCTGGTTAACCCCCTAAACCCTGAACGGCCATAACTTTTTCATACGAAATCCATTTTTTGAACTCTAGGGCTTGTCGGAAAGCTCGTGGCATATACTACGCGCCCTCAACTGTTTTTTATAAGAATAATGCGTTGATTTTCAGAGAGGATGTTTGGAAGTTGACACACTGAGGGGTAGGAAGACCAAGGGAGCTCTAGAGGAAATTTTTAGCAATACAAAAGGGGGAACAAGGGTCATTAAAAAAGTGTCTGAAATAAATTGTCTGTCAATTGAAGGATCAACTTGAAGCTAAACTTGGGATTCTTACAGGATCATTGAGAGCTCTTGGAGAAAGCAAAGTAAGTGCCAAGGCGAACAAGCTCGGGAACGTGCTTCCTGGGTAGACCAGCATCGCCAGGAGGAGCGACTTGAGGTTGGAACATCACTTAACCCCCTCAGTCTATTCTTAGCATAGGCTAAGTGCGAGTAGTTGTTCTGATTGACTAGGGGTACGATAGGACACTCAAGTTTGAAGAGCCCTTAATTTCTCAAGTGCAAGGGTAGGCTAAATTGTAGTCAAGGGATAACTTAAAGGAAAAGAACTTAAACTAAGCGGACGCAGAACATCAAGTACGACCCACGAAAGTGCTCCTGATGATGCTTAACTAAAAACAAGAAAACACATCCAAAGGAACTTAAAAGGAACAAGTGACTGGTACCAAAGAATCAGCAACGTACAAAGGGCATATGAACCTTAGGTCAGGTAGACACCTAGGGAGAGACAGACAAAGTCTTAGATCTTCAGAGGCTAGTGTCAATCATACTGCGAGGTCTTGGGCCCAGCAGTTGAGCCATCATTCGTATTACCCTAGTTCTGAGACTAGCGAGTCTGAGATGTCCCACGGTATGGAGAGACCTACAGGAAGTTCTGGGGTGCCATATTTACATAGGGTGGAAGGCCCTTACAAGATGCAACTCGAGTACCTTAGGACCAACCGATTAGGTGCTAGCATCTATGAGGACGGCCTAGGAAGAGCGGTGGTCCAGATTAAAAACCCTGACCAATCCATTGGACTAGAGCGCCCAGCTGTCAAGTTTGAAAATGGAGCATACTTGGACAAGGAAGGGACAATATATGTAGTCACCAGTCATCCCGATAGGACAGATGAATTTGGGAATGTGGTCCCGGAAACGGACTTAGGTGACCTAGAGCAAGGAAACATGGGTGAAGAACCTAGAACCCCCCGAGGCAAATCTGTTCTCACGAGGATTATCACACCAGAGTGGATTCCCCAAGATAATAAGAGCATAGATCTCCTCTTGAACCGAGAGACGGATGAAGCCTTTTGGAGATATAGACCTAGTCAACCGAGTGAGGTAGGAACAATCATGATATATGAGTTCAAAGATCCTGATATTCCAGGAAGAGTGACCTACTTAGATCACTCTTCAGAGAGGATCTTTGGGGTTACAGAAAACGATAGGCATGCTTACACTTGGAAAGGAGAATTTTTCTTCCCCCAACCAAGATCGAATGTGTCCTTTGGTCGCCAAGGAGCTGGAACATCTTAAGCTCAGGGGACTCAAAGAGAAAGGAGTCGAGAGAGACCTGAGGTAAGCTTTGCCAACTCTTGGGGAAGAGAAAGAACGAGAATGGACACGAATAGAGGGGAACCTGAGGGACATAGAGCCCCAGGGAACCAAAGAAATGCCGATGATTTCCCTTTGCCAAGACCAAGAGAGCACACGAGGACCTTGAGACCGACCCAGCTAGTTAAGTCCATGAAAAACTACTTCGATGGCACTGGAGACCCCTACGACCATGTAGCCGAGTTTAAGCAAGTCTTGAGAGCTGAACAAGTTGAAGACCTGTTCACGCAGTACAATGCCTTTGGTTTAACCCTTAGGAACACCACCCTGACATGGTTTCAGCCACTAAACGAGAGGCAGTTTAGAAGCATAGATCAACTTTTAGAGGCATTCATTATCGAATTCTCTAAAAGTGGCATAAGGCATAATGCTTCCTCATTGATATACAGCTTCAAGCAGACCCCGCAAGAGACTGTGAGACTTGCAGGAAGAAGATTTAGGCAATATGTTGAGCGATGTCCTGGTCTTGAGTTACCCACAGCCGCTAAGCAAGTGGCTTTATTCTTGGATGGATTGCTAAATACCAAATTGAGATCATATGTGTACTTGAAGGACCCTCGGACTATAGAAGAATGTGTACGCATGTGCATCGATATTGAGGATAACCTAGGGGAGGAGTTAGAGCTATCCAAAATCTACAAAGATTCAGATAGTACCTCTAGCCTCTCTTCCTCACAGTCCACATCAATTGAGGAACTTGCGAAAAAAGTAGCTAAAAAACTAGGCGTCTCTAGTAAACAAATTCCTAGATTTGCCCCAGTAAAGAGGTGCTATACTTGTGGTGGTGACCATATGGCAAACGCATGTCCCATCACGGCTCAACCCCAAATGAACCCTAGCAGCCAATATTGCACCATAGAGCGAAGGTACACAAATCACTCAGCACAGGACTGCCCATACAATAAGCAAGCGGTTAGGCAAACCTACCCTCAGCCATACCCTCAACAAGGCAGATACGAGAGTCAATATTCACCACAACAGTATATTAGGCCTTAGCAAAATTACCAACCGCAATATCAGGCCCAACTGAGAACCCAGCCAGTGCTAGCACAGCAACCACCTGCTCCTACTAATGTGATTCCGGTCAAGTATGCTGCTGTAGAAGAAAACCTGAATAGAGCGATAGTCCCAGTAACACCATTAATCTCAGAAAGTGATCCCAGTGACCATAGCTTTGATTCTACACATGTTGATGGTCCCCAGGCCTACTACATGCAGTCTCCTGAACATGGTGAGTCTTACTACAGTGAGGAACCGAGTGAACCTATTTGGGAGCCTGAATATGCTAATGTCATGTACACAAACCCCAACTCTAGACCTCAACCTAGGCAGATACGACCCCCTTTTCCTAGAGGACCTTGCTTCAGATGCCAGGGTGATCACCTCATACGTGATTGCCCCATGCCTGCACCTACACAACCCCAATCAGTGACGATCCAAGGCTTTTGCCAGGAGTGCGGAAAGGAACATCTCTTACGAGATTGTCCCAAGAATCCCAGCAATATGCCAAAAATCACTCCGATTAATGTTATTGGGTTAGTGGTCAATTCCACAGGAAGTGTCACTTCCACTACACCAGTGCAGGTAATCACTAGAGCTCAAGCATTGCAGCACACACACGATCAATTCCCACAAGACCTTCCTTCCATTTATGGAGAGCAAGAGAGTGCCCAATCTCAAGAAAGATTAGACTTCGAGTCTAATTCTTTACAAGAACTACCCCATTTCACAGGCCCATGGGAAGCAAAGTCCACCTGTATGAGAGCACCTACAGTCATGGTAAGAAACGAAGATTCAGTCATACCTAGGAACACAGAGGTAGTGAAGAACACCAAAGTGCAGTGCAATCTCACTTTGGAAGAGCTGCTTAAGGTTAGACCAGAAGTGTGGAAACATGTAGCCAA
The DNA here is from genome assembly GCA_020310875.1 of Ceratopteris richardii. Classification (NCBI taxonomy): domain Eukaryota; kingdom Viridiplantae; phylum Streptophyta; class Polypodiopsida; order Polypodiales; family Pteridaceae; genus Ceratopteris; species Ceratopteris richardii. The sequence continues at coordinate 161,189,830 of CM035424.1, read as the reverse complement.
TCAAGTGCCCGAGATAGCAAAACCTCGTTCCCAAGTAGGATCCCAGAGAACAGTGCCAGAAATACCCTTAGACAAGATAAGAGACATGAGTGAGGGTGAAGAGGGAAACACATATCTCCCCATCACTCATGAGGGATACACAACCAAGGCCATCTTGGACTCAGGTGCAGGAGTTGCAATTGTTACCACTTCCGTATGGAAACGATGGAGCAAGCGAGCTCTCAGGCCAACAAGAATGAAATTGTAGATGGCTGACGGGCACATAGAAAGACCCTTAGGACTACTCGAGGGGATAACTCTCACTACTTGTGGTGTAGAGTTTGAGCACACATTTGCTATCTGTGACTTTAGCAAAAATCAAGCCTATGAGATGATTTTGGGAAGACCATTTATGCGGCAGTTGCAAGTGGTATAGGATTGGGGAACCAATTCCTTGTATTTGCAGCACTTAGGTGTTACAACCAAAGTCAATCTCAAGGATTACTCTCATAGAGATGTCCCTCCTATCCAATGGAACCCCATCCATAGAGCCAAAGATGATACGGGATCGGTGCATTCCCTAGGATCAGGATCCTCATGGATGCATGAAGACACTCACTTATGGATGTGTAAGGTAGCAGTAGAAGAAGAGAAGAGAGAAAAAGCCAGGGAGATAGGTGCAAAAGAAACCCATAGATCAATCCAAGACCCAGCCTATTCACTTGTAGTTTTTCCAGACGAAGAATTCGAACCTCACGGCTGGGCAGAAATTCTAGCAACCATGGATGTAGCCATCAATGAAGAACAATGGACACCTCACTCTGATGAGGATGGCTATGACATTTCAGTCTTCTCCATAGAGCCGATCATGGGAGAGGCAGTTTTAGAAGAGTGTGAACCTAGCCCTGATGCATTTGAGGATGCAAGTGACTCCGATCTAGAGTCAATCATTATGGACCCACCTTTTGCATCAGATGAGGAATACTTCTATGAAGTAGAATTTCAACCCCAGAAGCACGGAGAGCTTACAAAGGATGTAAGGCTAGCCACACATGTAACCTCTAAGGAAGAAGGAAAGGAAAGAAAGAAGAGAGAAGTCACACCAGAAGAGGAAGAATCTTTGTTTGAGGTCCCGGGAAATTTTAAGAAGTATGAGATAGATGACAGGAGGGTCATGATTAGAATGCCTAAACGAAAGGCACAATCGGGAGAGGCCTATGATAACAAAGAAACCACCAAGAAAATAGTGGTAGCCATAGAAGAAGGAGAAGAGAGGTGCACTTACATAGGACATGACCTCACTAAGGAAGAAGAGCATGAGCTGATAGCCTTGCTAAGAGAATAGAGAGATGTATTTGCTTGGAGTTACAAGGATTTGAAAGGATTGGACCCGGACATATGCTCACATACGATTCCCATGACTACAGAGGCCAGACCCTCAAAACAGAAGCCATACACATACAATGACAACTATGCTGCCAAGATCAAAGAAGAGATAGACCGCTTGATTGAAGCTGGATTTATCTATGAAATTGAGCACACTGAATGGGTATCCCCCATTGTGGTGGTGCCCAAGAAGAACGGCAAATTACGAGTATGCATTAACTTGAAGAAGGTTAACGCAGCCACGATCAGGGATAATTACCCGCTTCGTATCACTGAGCATCTATTAAAAAGGGTGGCAGGCAAGGAAGTGTACAGCTTCCTAGATGGGTTCTCTGGCTACAATCAAGTGGCCATTGCACCAGAAGATCAGCATAAAACGGCTTTTGCCACAGAGTGGGGTATATTCGCTTTTAGGGTAATGCCATTCGGGCTGACCAATGCTCCCGCAACCTTCCAAAGGCTGATGTGCCATGTATTTAAGGAGTTCCTGAGGAAGAACTTAGAACTCTATGTTGATGATCTTTGTGCTCATTCCAACATTAGACAAACCCATATTCCTGAACTCAGACAAATCTTTGACAAATGTAGAGAATATCAAGTCTGCCTAAACCCAGAAAAATGTGTTTTTATGGTCAGGCAAGGCAAAATTCTAGGACACATAGTGTCAAAGAATGGCATATCTACGGATGAAGAGAAAGTAAGAGCTATAGCCGAATTACCTAGGCCAAAGAATGTCAAGGAAGTACAAGCTTTCATGGGGAATTGTGGTTATTACCGACGATTTATACACATGTATGCCATCATTGCAAAGCCTCTGTACGGACTTCTGACAAACTTTGAGTGGACTGAGGAATGTGAGAATTCCTTCAATGAGCTTAAACGACGATTATGTTCAGCACCAATCTTAACCACTCCGGATTGGAATAAGCCTTTTCCATGTTCATGTGGATGCATCCAATTATGCCATTGGATGTGTGCTTGCACAACCTACTGGTGAAGGTAATATGGATCTTCCAATTGCCTATGCTAGTAGACAATTGAATGCAGCTGAACGAAATTATACCATTACTGAGAGAGAAGGCTTAGGCATGGTATATGCAGTTAAGAAATTTAGACACTATTTGCTTGCAAATAAGTTTAAATTTTTTACTGATCATCAGGCATTGCTATACCTCGTAAACAAGCCATGCAATACAGGAAGATTAGTAAGATGGTTTCTCTTGCTAATGGAATATGATTTTGAGGTTGAGGTAAGGAAAGGGAAGACTCATTTGAGAGTAGATCACCTTTCTAGGCTCACATCGGGAGAAGCCCCACAAGGAGTGTCAGATGACCTTCCTGATGCTTACTTGTTTAATTTGGAAGTGGTGCCGCAGTGGGCTAAGCCATTGGTACCAGTGTTGACATACGGACCTAACCACCCAGTAATAAACATGCAGGATAGAGAGGTAGTAAAAGCCCAAAAGTATCACATCATGGCAGGAAGTATGTACAAGCACACAGACCAAGGGATCTTGGCTTGTTGTGTAGAAGAGGATGAGTACACTAAATGGTTGCACTTAGCACATGTAGGTGCATTAGAGCAACACTACTCAAAGCAACGAACCTTACAGACACTAAGGAGACTCGGAGTGCATTGGCCGACTATGGAGGCTGATGTCCAAAAGTTGTGCAAGGAATGCCCAATCTGCTGCACTAAACCACCTGTGGAACATGCCACTCTTTATCAAGTGTCCATAGTGCCAGATTGGAGTGAACCTCTAGTATCCTTCTTAAGGACGAGAACATTCCCTCCAGACATGACTCTGGCTAGGCAAAGGAGTTTAGAACAAGAAGCCCAGGATTATTCACTCATTGGTGACAATCTATACAAGCATGGTAAAGATGGTTACCTGAGACTATGTGTCCATGAGAGTGAATATCTCAAAATCTTGGATACTGCTCACCAAGGTGTAGCAGGGGGACACTTTGGACCAGATCGGGTAATCAAGGCAATACTATTTGCAGGCTTTTGGTGGCCAACCCTTCACATGGATGCACATACATATGTGAAACGGTGTGATGTTTGTCAGAGAACTCAGTACCCTATACACAAGGATGAGATGCCACTGAAGCCTATGATGGGCGGACGTGCGTTCTCTAAATGGGGAATAGACTTTGTTGGTCCTATCAATCCCCCAGCTAAGGGTTCACATGCTGAATATATCATCGTGGCCACAGACTATCTAACCAAGTGGGTAGAAGCGAAAGCTACTACAAAAAATGATGCTCAAAGAACAGCAAAGTTCTTATTTGAAAATGTATTCACGAGGTACGGATTGCCAATAGAGTTGGTGAGTGATAGAGGCACACACTTCTTGAATGAAGTCATAGAAAACCTTCTCCAAGAATTCTTGGTGATACATAAGAAATCGGCCCCCTATCATCCACAAGCTAATGGCCAGGCTGAGAGCACTAATAAGATCTTATGCAATGTGCTAACTAAACTAGTGAACAATAAACGCTCTGATTGGGACAAACAGCTACACCATGTTGTTTGGGCATACCGGGTTGCCTATAAAACGGTACTCCAAGCCACCCCCTTTCAGATGGTATTTGGCCAAAATGCTGTGCTGCCCCTGGACTTTTTGATACCTACATTGAAGGTAGCACAAGAGCATGACTGGACAGGCCATGAACTCTCCTCTCGAATCTTTGATCTTGAACATCTAGGCAAAACACGATTGAGAGCTGCAGTAGGAATCTATGCAGCAAAGAAGAGGCAAAAGGCATATTTTGATACACATGTGAAGGATAAAGGCTTGAAAGCAGGCGACCTAGTCCTAGTCTACACATTGAAGCAGCATGCACAGAAATTAGAGAAAAGAGGTTACGGGCCAATGATTATCAATAGAATCTCCACAAGTGGCGCAGTGCAACTAGCCACTTTAGAGGGCAATATTCTACCAAGTTACATAAGTGGATGCAGAGTCAAGTTATATCAGGAACCCCTTACTGAAGAGATGCTAAATCGACTCAACACTGCCAAGAAACGTAAAGAAGAAGAGAAACGAATTAGAAGAGAAGCACAGGTAGAAGCTTTAGAACGCATCCGACGAATGAAATTGAGGAGACAAGGCAGAGACCCGCCTATGCTTGACACTCAAGAATCTGTAGGCTATCCTATGGCCATGTGCGAGACTTCAGGTGGGCATTCCCATAGAATAATCGACCGACGGCCTTTTGTAACCCTAGGAGTAGGACAAGGAAAGGGTGCAAAGATTGTAAGAGCTTTGATTGACTCAGTGCATCCACTAGTGCTATCAAGTTGTCTTACTGTCAAGAATTGAAATTAACTGTCGATCCTATAGAAGCATATCTCATAGGATTGGGAGGTGTGGAAACTCCTTGCATGGGCGAGGTGGATCTTCCCATCTCCATTCAAGACGAAGTGATGACAGTCAAAGTACTAGTGTGTCAAGATGAGGACCTCACTGAGCCTCTTGTCTTGGGTCAGGACTGGATCTATGATCATGCAGTCAACCTCAACCTAAGAAGTGGACTTCTTCAGGTATGGATAGATCATAGCCGAATTACAGTTGAATTGGAAAATGAGGCACTCAAGGAACTAGGCAAGGCACAAACTCTTGGTCCTTCCAGGGGTGCACATGAAGTTGACAATGCTATTTTTGTCCAAAACTGTATGATGCAGAAAGAGGCTAATCTCAACAACGGAGCCAGGGAGAGGACGGAACTCCCTTCTTTTCCAAAGACCAGAAGGTTGCAACAACCCACGGCAGATCAAATACAGAAGAAGCAGAACACTACCGATACTGGATGCCAAAAAAGGGAGCAAAGCAGATTGTTTCAGCCATGGAAGCAAGTATGGAGGCGAAAAGGCGAATACCCTGTTCAGACCAGGCCGACCCCACGGCCAAAACCTCTTATTAGTAGTCAACAACATGACACTAATGAGAAGTCCTTCATTAATTCTTCTGCGAGTCTATTTGGGTACCCAAGAAGTCAATGAAGGCCAGCCCACAATCACGACAAATCTGGGTGCCTAAGGCTTGCTTGCGGGCTCAAATAGCTACACCAAGGGCGCAACCGGTACAACATGTTTCAATCACTCGAACATCTGAGGCCTAGTCTTACGCATCACACACGGACACATATTCTTCCATGAGCACTAGTAGAATCACTTGTAAATGGGTCCCTAAAAAGCCTCATCTTCAAGCAGATACCCCTATCAAACTCTTCAGAGTCTCCACAAAATCAAGATCAAAGCCCATCCACTGCATTTGGAAACCTAAAACTTGTAATAAACCCCCCGGACCCCAGTTGTAAATCCATGCCCACCTACTAACTACGTCACTCTCACACTACATCATTCCACTTAGTTCTTAGGTCCAACCAATTCCTAACTACACACACAAGCACCGAGCACTTATTAACCTACTAATCTCTCCCGAACCTCATGATAATGTTGTAATGGGGACAAAAACAGTTCTAACTTGTCCTTTACAATGTTAACACATGTTTCTATATTCTCACAGAATCAGGAGGCAAGAAGTAACATGGCAGAAGCGACAGGTCCGAGCTCACAAGTAGGAATACTTACTGCAGGAATCGATGTGGATAGTCTACTTGTGGATGTGCCACCAACTCAACGACCTGTGGAGCTGCAACACCTTCAGCAGATCCCGGTACCGGATCCACCCACAGGGATCACAGAAAGAGTCCATGCCAATTCTCATTGGTTCAATGGCATGCTAGGTCCATTAGGAGAGGCCAAGTATATATGGGAGTCTAAGTGCGAGTATGACAGATCATGGGTTCGATTCCAATTTTTCTCCAAGGAGTTTGAGACTCTACAGAACACCGAGGATCTCTAGACCATATGGCAACGTGCAGGGCTAGCAGAATACTTTGAAGCACCACTACCTAAACCGGATCTCCTCCGATGCTATTATTTGGTCTCCACATTACAAGCTAATGAAGAAAAGGACAAACCAGGATCATTTGTTCTTCCTTCCTTGCTGGGCAACAATGAGTTAAAGAGGTTTGAACTTACTGTGGAGTTGGTGAGCGCTACTTTGAATATGCACGGCACACATGTACCTTCTGAGAAGGATGCTCTCGTTCCTACTAAAATGAAGGATAGGAAACTATTGAAGCTTAAAGACATGGCAGCACTCACACCAAACGTGTCCATCCCTCTCCGTATGTGCATGCAACATTTTGCTTTCCCCGGCCAAGTCCACTTTCACACAACCACACAAAAGAATCTGGTTCGCTCTCTACTTAGCGGAGGCAGGTGCGTTACCAATTAAGCTATCGGTATGGATTATAGATCAATTGTATGAAGCAAATAAAAGGTCTTCTAGGAAATTTGTGGTGAACGGTTGCTGTGCAATCACACGCATTATTTACCGGTGCCTAGCATACGATGTTCCCATTGAACGTGCCTTAACTTGGGCACAATTACAAATGTTTAAGAAGCTCAAGACGTCCACACATCAATCCAAGCGCATGAGGGGTGCGATCCCTTGTGTCCAGACAAGGGAAGTTCTGACTACTCCTAAAGTATCGCCACGAGGGGAGACCACTGTACCTCCCTTTACCATTAGGATACCCAGGTCTGGATCTGAAACTACGACACAAGCTACCCCTTCAGCTCCTCCTGCTCCATCTGAATTTGAATTTGCTACAACTGGAGATGCTGAAGGAATGGATCCCCAGGACTTCGAAGCATTCTTACAAAGTACAAAACTCTCTGATGTAGAGTTTTATTCAGATGCAGAAGAACAAGGCACATCTTCACAAAGAAGAAGAAAATCTACAGACGGCCACCATGTACATTGGAGTGACGCTCAGCAAGGTCAACAACAAGGACACCTAGAAGAAGAAGGAGCATATGAAGAGGAGACCACTGAAGCCCCAGCCTATACAGCAGAACTCCGAAGGCTGTATCAAATTATGGAACGAGTGCGATCGCAACAACTGCTCACCGAACAGAGCAGTAGAGTACTCATGACTCAGCTGTTGGAAGAAGCAGGAGTTGACTCAGAATATAGTGAAGGTCTCTTATTGATGGCAGAAACATATGGGGTAGTAGAAGCAGTGCGGAACGCCATTAGGAGGTCTCCAGTTCAATATGATCCACGAAGATTCCAGACACGACCACGCTCAGGTAAGAATATCCAGATCCCCATTACAACGGCAGAAGGGCCAATTATTACATCCGAACCCATCAGGACAACCTCCCAAGCAACAGAAACTGCTAGCCAAGAGCACCCAGTCACCCATGAGGAATCCACCGAGCCACTACCACCCACACCCCCACCATCGCCTCCTAGAGCAGAAACCGTGGAAATCACCTCGACCACTCAACCCACCGAACCAACCTTCATCTTCCGTACTCCCATCTCTAGTTCAACCCTATTCTCCACCTCTGATAACCCAATCTATGAAGCAACCCCCATCACTACACAATCCACCGAATCGCTCATAGAGCCTGCCCTAGGACAACCATCCCCCATGCCCTCAGCCATAGGTCATCCTGACCCTAGATCCATATTCATGGGTTTCCCTGCTACCACGCAACCCTTCATGCCCTCCTCAACTCTACAACCTCAACCCCCGACCTCCATCTCTCCACTTCTCCAATCCCTCCATAACTTCCTTGCTAGAACTTTTCAACCCAGGTCTCAACCATTCCCTTTATTTTCAGCTCCCCACCCCACTTCTCATCTATTCACCACTTTCACACACACACCACCTACCATTCCAATGTATATGGTAGACCCCACACTCGCACCCACTCCTGAAAGTATGGACATTTCACCACCCACGGCACCTCCCCCTCCCCCCACGCTTCCACCTCCTCCCATTCCCCCTCCACCAATTTCACCCACACACACGTCTTCAATAGACACATCATTCACTCTTCCCCTTCCCCAATTCCCTTCCCATGCATCTTCCATTGTAAACACCACCCCCTCATCTATAGGAAATGCATTGGACACCATGCTAGCTTGTATATCAAACTTAAGGACAGATTACAATCAGCTCCAGCAACAGAATGAACGCCTGAAAGAGCACTCGGAGACACTACAACACCGCCTTGCTGCACTAGAGGAGGAAAATGCTCGCCTCCACACACAATTCCAAACTCTCGAAGAGGCTCATAGCATATTGGAGGTACAGTTACAGAACACAGATCAAGAAGCAATACAAGTGGTAGAAGTTCATCTACGGACACAGCTGGAACGCAATTCAAAGCTTCAGCGAAATATGGCCCTACTCAAGCGACATCTTGCTGCCGCTCATGAAGAGAATCGACGCCTGCACTTACAAAATCAGGAAAACCTAGAAGCAGCTATCGAAAGCACACCTGGGGCACCCATCAGCCCATCAAAGTTTCAAGCAGTGACCCCCGACAATATCAAGATCATATTGGAAGACTATGCCATGCTGCTTGAAGCACATGACCTGCTATCAGAGGAACTGGGTCAACTGAAGCAGAAACACCAAAAAGAAACAACAGCAGCCTCTCAAACCACCTCCTCCGCGGCTTCACTTCTCACAGACTCAGAGGCCTTAAAAGATCTCCAGAAACAGGTCACCGAATTGCAAGCACGTCTACTACAATATGAGAGACCACCTTCCCCTCCAGAGGCTCCCACCGACGAAGAAGTAGTACAAATTCCTGTGGAACAGACATTTGAAGAAGAATATGACCCACAACCCTTCCCAGGAGGCCAACAAACGGAAGAAGCTTAGGACACATTCGAAGCACCACGGCCTCCATGGCTACGTCAAGTGGAGGAAATCGGGAGTTCTCACGAAGAGCGCACAGTAGTGCAAAATCAGGCCATGAGGGTCATAGAGGAAACTGTGCTACAATCTGCTTACTTCAAGAACCTGTCATCGAGACGCCTTATCCTCTCATCTGAACTCCAATACAGGCCTTATTATATTATCTTGGCTGATTATAATGCAGAAATATAGAGAGTCACGGGTAAGATTCCTACCTTTGCTACCCAATTTCAACCTGAAGACCTTCCTCTAGAGGTGCAAAAAGGCAAAATTCGTCAACCCACCTGGCGGCAGAAACTTCTAGAGACATATCCAGAAATGCTACGCACATGGAACAATGTGCCTTTACATCTCCTATACAATCCATGCTACGGTCCAGTTCCACGTCGCAGGTCTTGGAAGGCATTCAATATCAAAGTGCAGAACAACTCGCAATGCAAGGAATGGCTAAACTACCCGTACATTGCGCCACCACAGGGACCACCGTCGGTAGCATACATGATGGGAACAATTCGACATTGGATGCCGCGATTGAAGCCCATGCTAGATGTGCCAGCTCAAATGATGCTTAAGATTTTAGATATGATGCAGGTAGTCCTGAAAACCTTTAGAAATGCAGCCGCACCACAGGTACGTCTACCGGGGTTTACCAATGGAAATTATGATTTGGTGTATGACATGAGCACCATCCCCCAGTATTCGTGTGGCTTACGCCTGGCATGCACGCATCAAATACCTCCCTGCATGTTACAAACAGACCTTCGAAGAAATGTTCAGATCAGGTTTCTGGGAGTATCACTCGGAGATCTTTGCATCGAAGCCAACACACCTGCTCCATCTCTTTGCTTGTGAACAAGCAATGTACTCTGAGTACTACACCACACCGCAACCAGAGGTCCCTGGCGCAATAAATTGGGATGCATTGGAAGCTGATCTAGCAAGGGGCTTAAGGATAGGAGAACACGAACTTGCCACCAATGTCATCCAATACTATATCGACCACCCGATAGAACAGAGATCTGTCAGGGGCAACAGACGCTAGGAAGGGGGGCGTGTTGGCATACAAGTCAGATGAAGAGCATACTAGCGCAACTGAGGAGTCATGCACAATACGGCAACAAGGCCCAATCATTTTTTCCATGGACCATTTACAACTCAAGTGATTTTAATCACTACACAAACATTGTAAATTCCGTTTTTGGTAGAATAGACTCCATTTTGTGCAAGCCGAGGAGTCCTCGAGCTTGAGGAGTATTAGAACTAGCTACATATCAATTTTCATAATTTTTAGACTCTGTTTGAGCCCTCAAATAGGCCCTAGAACCTAATTTTTAACTAGGCCGGACACTAGGTTTGGACAAGACCAAAGCTAGTTAGAAAACTATAAAAAGAGCTAGAGAGCTCATTTTTGAGGTTAGATTGTTTGTGAATTGAGCTTATGTAAGAGACTTTTTGACTAATGCAAAGAACTCCATTGTTCCTCTCCTTGTTCTTGCCTTGTGTGCGCGTGTGTGTGTATGTGTGTGCATGCTTGTGTGCTTCTCACTCACACACTTGTGCCTTCACTTGCTCATAGTCGTCATACTAGTCCTCACGTCTCCACGGATTGACAATTATGAGGTGAATCTTCTCACGTTGGTACTCACCATTGTGCTAGAGTGACATACCTCTTAACCCTAACTTCTCCACTCACAAACTAATATTAAAAAATTTTCACACACACACATTGTAGGTGTATGAAGTAGCAAGTGCAAGCGAATTGTGACTTGCGGAGCTACTAAATTTTACTTCCTCAACATCACTACCTTCACAACAACACTCTAACCATCATGTAGGCACCTTGACTTAGGCTCATGTCCTCAACAATAGTGCCAAAAATATGCGCACCTAGACTCAAAAGGTCTTAGGGATTTGTGATGAAAGATATTTTACCTCAATCATCAAGAAAATGCATACAATGGTGGTTTGATATACACATTAAATTATCAAAACAAGAGCCTGATGCAGTCAAGTGCATGGAAACATGTGCTTACCTGATGGTTAATGTGGGAAAAGGAGAACTAATGCATGCAAATAGCAAACATCCACCTCACATGACACTTCTTTCACCCAAGTGTGTATCACAATACTCGGTGTAGCAGACACAAATCATGCGATATCTCCTAGCTTGGATACTTGAATATGGTCAATAGTGGGTTCGTATCCAATACGATATCTTCAGCCTAATAAAACCTCTATGCTCCAATTTATGGAAAGAAAATAGAGTGGTGGGATCATCTACTCTCAATTCAAGACTTCCTACACTTCACACACACAATAACAATGAAAAGAGATGGGGAAGGGGTAGACAACACATCTAGACACACATTTCACACCTCAAGCACACACACAAGCTCATGAAGAAGAAGGTACATACGCAAGAAGAAGAAAATTTGAAGTTTCAAAGTTAGCTTTTGATTATGATAAAAAGTCATCACAAAAGATTCACAAGTCTTATATAAATCTGCCTTAGTTTTGGTCATCTTGCATAAAGTGTTGAAAATGCAAGCTTCAATTGTGAAGCTCAACGTCAAGTTTGCCTTTAATTTCTTAGTTCCATCACTTAGGTTTTTAGTTATGTCTTGTGTAGATCATGTGAAACACCTCCTGTTTCATTTAAATCATGAGCATACTTTCTAACTCAGCCTTAGTCAAGTCAAAGAATCTGAAAACTTACGTGATGCAATCAAAAGCTTATATAAACTTTTGCACATGAAAATTGATGAGGAAATCAATGCAAATCAGTCACCTAATGGAGGTGATTGGAGTTGAAGAAAGGGAGCTAACTACTCACTTGATTGAGAGATTCTCCCTCTCTCTCTCACTCATCTACTCTACCTCTTCAGCCCACTCAAGAGCCAATTCTCACACTCTATATAAAGAGGAATGCAACACACTACTTCCTTGAGCTCCTCATAGCAATAGGAGTATCCATATTGTCCTCCTTGTCACTATGAGGATTGTTAGAACTCTTCTCATTGTGTAGAGAAGAATTCACTATCCTCCCACACACTATGGAATAAGGGTACTAAGCATTGTTCTCAGGTGCTAGAAATAAAGTTATATAAGGGTGAATTGCAGAGGCACTGAAATTTTTTGTAGTGATCCAAATTGAGAGCATTTTATTGTATCTTAACGAGCGCTAGTTGTGCTTATGGTGAAATTAAACTAAGAAAATTGAAAAAGTGATTTCTCTTAATCTAGGAAAGCAAATGGAATGCTTTCACTTGGTCTAGGTTTTATGGAGTATGTAGTTGATGGATCATTGATGAGTGATGTATTTTATGATTTTGATGTATATGAATGCGAGATAAGCATGAACCTCTATGAAGTTTTGACATGCAAGTTGTTTGAGGAGAATGATGCATGAAATGTGTGAATTTGAGAATGTATGGTAATGTCGTTAAGTAAAAGAGTGCTTCACAATTAAAATTCAAAATTCAAAGATCCTAGTGAGGTTGTGCGCTTATTTACACTTTTGAATCGACACACCACACTCACCCTCTTTTGTTCCATCAGTGGTGTCAGAGCATGTTTTGCTCTATCACTAGTATTAGAGCCACATATGTGTGGCTAAGAGTCTATTGAAGCTCTTTGGGCCATTGGAAAGAGCACATGTTGCATGCTTGTGGATTGGACTCAAGAAGCATATGCAAGGAAGTATGCATGGAGGATGCTTGCCTAGGAGGCATGGTTTAGTTGCAAGAAAGTTTTTTTTTTGTAATTGAAAATTGAAACACGTTAATTGAAGCATTGGAGAAGCGGTTGGAAGACTACCATTCAAGTTGTAAGTGATCGAGACAAACATCCATAAAAGCTACCGATCAATGAAGAAGTCCCCCAAGGTATATTTGGTTCATTTGAGTGATTGAAAAATGCTTGAAGATACCTTAATTGAACACCTGTTCAATTGAAGACATCACAAGCTTTGATAGCTTGTGATGTCTTCAATTGGCTCTCCTTCATAAGCACTAAGCTTATGATTTTGCTCCATAAGTGTACCTGCACACTTGGTATTTTCCATCTTGAATTTGGCGAGCATGTCATGCACATACTTCCTTTGTGTGATGTATATACGTGAATCTGTGTAGATTAACTCCAATCCAAGAAAATAAGTGAGTGGTCCGAGGTCACTTATTTTGAACTCCTCCTTCATTTGACTCTTTACCTGTTTGATTCCTTCAAGATCATTGCCTGTGATAATAATATCATCAACATACACACATAAATGGATCACTTCAGATCCATTCCTCTTTATGAACAAAGAGGTATCCGCTTTGCTAGCTTTGAATCCTTGGTCCTGCAAATAAGTCACCAATATGAAATTCCAAGCTCTTGGAGCTTGATTCAATCCATACAAAGCTTTTTTTAGTTTGCATACATAGTTAGGATGATGTGCATCCTCATATCCAGGAGGTTGTGCCATATACACTTCCTCAGAAATCCATCCATTCAAGAAAGCATTCTTTACATCAAGTTGATAGAGCTTCCAATTTCTAGATGCAACAAGACTAATGAGAACCCTATTTGTAGGCATTTTTGCAACAAGAGAGAAAGTCTCCTCATAATCAATACCATGGGTTTGAGCAAACCCTTTAGCAACTAACCTTGCTTTGTGTCTATTTATACTTCCAATTGGATTCCTCTTGATTTTGTATATCCATCGAGATCCAATTACCTTCATAGATGGCTTGTTAGGTACAAGCTCCCAAGTGTCGTTTTCCTTCAGGGATTCCATTTCTTCATCCATTGCATCTCTCCAAGCTTTCTTGCTTTGTGCTTCTTCGAATGTGGTAGGTTCTTCATTGGTTGAATCCTTTGCAATGTAGATTGAGTGCTTGGCGACCAAAGAAGTATCATAACCAACCCTCTCAGGTTTCTTCTTCTCCCTTGAAGACCTTCTAAGTGGTTGATGTGAGCTCTCGGGTCCATATGTAGCATCCTGCATCTTTGCTTTACCTTTGTTCTTCCATAGCTTTAGTCTTTCCAAGTCTTCTAGGTCAATCTCCGAATCACTTTCTTCAATCTGCTTTGGCTCCTTTGGTTGAAGTGATGGAAAATCTTCATCCAATTCATATGGCAGCTTCACTTTCCTGTAATCATCAAACCATGATTTGTTTTCATAAAAAATTACATCTCTACTCACAGAAAATCCTTTATTGGTTGGATTTTACAATCTATATCCTTTTTGGTTTTGATCATAACCAATGAATACACACTTCTCTGCCTTGGGATCCAATTTCCCTCTTACTTGAGAAGGAATGTGAGCATAGGCTAAGCATCCAAAGATTTTACAATGCTCTAGACTAGGTCTTCTTCCATTCCACATTTCATATGGAGTGGTTCTGTCTAGTGACTTAGATGGAACTATTTATGAGATATGTGGTTGTAGACACAACCTCTGCCCATAGGTAGTTTGGCAATCCCTTTTCGTTGAGCATAGACCTTGCAGCTTCGACAATAGCTCTGTTCCTCCTCTTTGCTACACCATTGAGTTTGGGTGTATACCTTGTAGTGACTTCCCTTTTAATGCCTCTTTCATGCAAGAAGGCATCAAATTCAGAAGAGAAGTATTCTCCTCCACCATCTGATCTGAGTCTTTTCAAAGTCCTACCTGTTTGGTTTTCAACAAGAGCAATATACTTCTTAAAGCAATTAACCACTTCATCCTTGTGCTTCATGAAAAACAGAATGGTCCACCTGCTACAATCATCTATGAAAGACACATAATATCTTGAGTCTGATATAGATGGCTCCTTACTTGGACCCCACACATCCGTGTGCACTAGATCCAAAGGATTTTGATACATATATCCTTTCTTATTGAAAGGTTGTCTATGAGCCTTGCCGAGTTGACAAGCTTCACACTTATAAATCATGTGTTTCCTTGTGATATTAGGCAAACCAAGTACACTTTGGTCCCTGCAAATTTGTTTGAGTGTCCTCTCACCAATGTGAGCAAGTCTTTTGTGCCATATATCCAACTCTGTTAGAGTTTGATATCCATAGCTAAACAAAGCTATGTTCTTTGTATCTTCCACTTCAAAAGTGAAAAGCCTTCGTGTCTTTTCTCCTTTGGCAATCCTTCGAAAGCCTTGCCTTGGGTCTTCAACATATGCTCCAAATCGGTTGAATCTATTTTGCAATCCTTTTTCAACAATTTGTCCAACACTTATTAAATTTTTGGTAATTGTAGGGACATACAAGACTTTGCTTAAGAGGTTCATATTCCCATCTGATGTCTTCACATTACCTATCTTCTCCACTGAGTGCTTTGTGTCATCTCCTGTCTACACTTCATGCTTGTTATGAGGATCTTCCAAATCAGAAAGTAAAGCCACATTTCCTGCTACATGGTTTGAGCATCTCGAATCAATGTAAAATATGTGATCATCATCCTTACCCTTCTTCACTGATAGATTCATAATCAATAATGAATCTTCTTGAATTTGGTCCTCTACATAGTTATTGTAGTCTCTCCTTCCTCTATGGCCACTTTGATAGTTGTTATTGTTGTAATTGTTGTTGTAGTAGTTGTTGTTGTTGTAGCCTCCATTGTATCTGCCTCTATTTGATCCATAACCACCTCTATTGAATCCTCTTCATCTTGAGTTCCTCGGGTTCTTGAAACATTCTTCAGTAGTATGGTTAGATAAGCCACATATATTGGAAGGTTGAGATGATTGGAATCTCCCCCTACCTTGCTTTCCACCTCTGCCTCTTCCTCTAGCTCTTCCTGTACCTGCAAAGTTTGCTTGGAAAGAGCTACCTTCATCTTCATTCTTCCTATTCTTTGACTTGTCCTTGAGCTTAGCTTTATCAGAATATAAGGCAGAAGTTTGATTACCTCTTGAGGACTCACCACCTTTGCTAATCTTTGCTTCATGAGTGAAGAGTTGGCCCATGAGTGTGTTGAGGTTGGGTACATGCATGTCCATGTATAAATCCATGGTTGTTGTGAATGACTCCCACTTGTCGTCTGCTTTGATTCTATTTATGATTTGTCTAATGATTTGCTCCTCTTCAATTACCTCTCCAATGCTTCCAAGTTGGTCGGAAATCTCCATCTTTGTGACATAATCAATCACATTTTGCTTCGGGCTTTTCTTCATTGTTGTGAACTCCATCCACAATTGGTTCTTCCTTGCTCGAGTGTTGGAAGAGAAGAAAGAAGAAAGTGCATTCAAGGTCTCTCTTGATGTCTTGCATCCCTTGACATGAGGTAAAAGAAAATCAAAGATTGAGTTTAGAATATAGGACCTTGCAAGTGCATCCTTCGAGCACCAATTCGAAAGTCCTTCCACTTCTTCATGTGATGGTTGCTCTTTGTTCCTCATGGTTGGCATTGCTTCATCTCCGGATATGAATCCATATAGATTCCTCCCTTGAAGGTAAGCCTCCATCCTTAGAGACCATTCCGGGTAGTTGTTTCGATTCAATTTGTCAATTGTTGATGGAAATCCATCTCCCATGTTGCTTGACTATGCTCTGATACCACTATGAAGAGAGATGGTGGATGCAATCCAAAGATGAGTAGGTGCTGCTACAACCAGCTTCACACCAGCCAACTGAGACTTCAGAGTTGATTAGTAGACCCTTTGAGCTTCCTAAATCCACCAAAATATCAGCCAAGTACTTTGGAACATGTATCCCAAAAGTTTAAGTCAAGACAGACTAGTTGCAAAATGACTAGCTCCCAAAACTTGCTATTTTTGGACATACACCTGCTAGAAAAAATGAACAGTGCTCTCAACCTGGTAGGAATTAGATAAATTCCTTTTGTGCATAGCAAATAGACTTAGCAAGCTTCCCAATCCAAGTTAAAGCACTTCAAATGATGGACTGAGCACTGAGAAGAAGGTTTCTCAATTTCTGGAACATGCCCACCATTCTCGGGGCTCTGCAGAGATAGACAAGTGAGCAGTAAAATGCAGATATCTCCAAAATTATTAATCTAATGACCTTGGAAATTTATATGCCGAAAGAGGACAGTCAGAGATATCCAACGCACATTAAAACACTGAAAAACGTTGAGCAGAACTCGAGATAGGACCTTCTGAAGTTACTTCTTGGATTGAGTATAGCAGAGAACAAAATAGAGAAGTAGTTGATGATAAATGTATAGATTCACATATGATTACAACCACATTGCCAATGAATGTTTGCACAATGGGACTAGAATGATAGATCTATGGAGTAAGCTCTTCAATCTCTACAAAATGACATGAAGTGGTCACGTATAAGGCTTGCCAATCGCCTCTCTTTCTTGCTCTTTTTTTAGCTATTCTTGGAGGGAGTTTTGAATTCGAATTCGAATGGCTCCACCTAAAAGTGATCCCCAAAGTTAAGAGAGATTCCCTCAGCTCAAAAATTCATGGTTTTAGGTAGTTAGAGCCACGACTTTGCTTTTACATCATGGATGAGGTAAGCCATCCTTTTCCTTTTTCTTTTTCGAATTACAAGATATAAAAAAGAACTCTTTTACAGGAGGTGTTCACATGACTACACATGTGACTTACAAATGAGGATAATATCAAGCATGTAGGCTTGGATAAAAATGCACCAACACTACATGGTTTGAGCACTAAGTATCAATGTAGAACACATGCTCATAAGATTTACCTTCATTGCCATATTCATAAGTATAAGTGAATCCTCTTGAACTTGATCATCTATGTAATTGTTATAGTCTATCCTTCTTTTGTATCCTCCTTGGTAGTTTTTGTTGTAGGTGTTGTTGCTATATCCATATGGATTTTCATATATACCTCTAGGAGATCAATATCCACCTCTATTGTATCTACTTCCTTGTTGACAGCACACAGGAAGAAGCAAGTACGGACACACATGCAGATCTAGCACTAAGGCAACCCTTCATTTTTTTCAAAACCCTTACATCATTTTAAAGTGATTCTCATCACTAAAAACCCTTGTAAATATCATTTCACCTTTTTGTAGCTCCATTTTGTACAAGCCGAGGAGTCCTCGAGCTTGGGGAGCCTTAGAAGTAGTTGCCTGTCAATTTTCATAATTTTTAGATCTCGTTTGAGCCCTCAAATAAGCCCTGGAACCTAATTTTTAACTAGGCCGGACACTAGGTCTGGACAGGGCCAAAGCTAGTCAAAAACTATAAATAGAGCTAGAGAGCTCATTTTGGGGGCTAGCTTCTGATAGTTTTGAGCTTGTATGAGAACTTGGTTGCAATATAAGTGATTCCATTGTCTTACTCTCTTTGTTCTTGCCGTATGCGTGCGTGTGCGTGTATGTGTGTGCATGCTTGTGTGCTTCTCACTCACGCACTTGTGCTTCCACTTGCTCGTGGTCTTCATACCATCCTCACGTCTTCCCGGATTGACATTAAAGGAGGTGCTACTCATCACTGAGCTACACCAAATTTTGGCGCCGTTGCCGGGGATCGAGCGTGTGATGGTAAGACGTAGAGAGGACGCGTTGGAATGGTAAGTAGTTGGTAAATTTCTGATTTTTCTCCATCTCCATCTCCATCTTCACCTCCTTCTCCATCTCCACCTCCTTCTCCTTCCCCACTACATATTCCCTCTTCCTTGTCATTTCCCTCATTTGTTGTGTGCGAGTTTGAGAGAGAGCGAGTGCGTGTGCTTGTTTTTGTGTGTTTTTGCATGTTTCTTGCAGGTTGCAGCTCCATCATCATCTCCAGCAAGCTCAGCAGGTACAGAATCTGTCTGCACAGTCCCCGAGGCGTTGACCTTGAGCTATCGCGACACTCCGAAAATTTCACCCAATCACGATTCTGTGTGCACCACGACACTGCGCAGGCCTAGAGCTCCCAGGATCACTAGACAGAACAGTAAAATTCACCATATCCCGAGCTATCGCGACACCTCGAGGTATCGCGACACTCACGAGCTATCGCGACACTCACGAGCTATCGCGACACCTCACGAGCTATCACGACACTTCGCCACCTATCGCGACACCTCACGACGTATCGCGACACTCACGAGCTATCGCGACACCTCACGAGCTATCGCGACACTTTGCCACCTATCGCGACACTCACGAGCTATCGCGACACCTCACGACCTATCGCGATACTTCACGACCTATCGCGACACTTCGGCCTATCGCGACACCTCACGAGCTATCGCGACACCTCACGAGCTATCGCGACACTTCGACCTATCGCGACACCTCACGAGCTATCACGACACTTCGACCTATCGCGACACCTCACGACCTATCGCGACACTTCCCACCTATCGCGACACCACGACCTGACCTATCGCGATACACGGCCTTTAAACGCATGAAAATTTAGGGTTATTTTTGAGTGATTGGAAGGGTAGTTGAGCTTAATTTTAGGCACCTTGGTATAACTTTAGAACCTTAGGAGTGGGCAAAAGACCTAAAAACCAGGGAGGAATTTCCTGAACCCTAAGAGCCTGTTTGGACCCCTAAGTGCCTGAATGGTCATAACTTCACCATACGAACTCCGATTAATGAGATTTTGGTCTCGTTGGAAAGCTTGTCGAAAATCCTAGGTGGTCCTAAGATTTTGGTCTCGTTGGAAAGCAAGTTGGCCTTTAAGTGAGACTAGGTGGTCCTAAGATTGAGGGGGTACAGTGAGTTACTCCAGGGGGGGCTGAAAATATTGATGTGTGTCTTTCAAATACTTGTGGTAATAGAGCTATACTGACTGGTGAGCTTTTGCAGGAACATTGTGTGCACTCAAGGCAATCCAAAGCAAGCTAGCAAGGGTGAGTACCAAGCTTGGGAGAAGGCTTCCTGGGCTTGTGTAGCAGTCTGGTCAACCAGCTAATTGAGGTTGGAAGATCTCTCAACCCTCCTTTGTCAATTCCTAGCCTAGGCTAAGTACGACTTAGGTGTGGTAATTAATTAGGGCAACGTTAGGAACGAATCAAGTCCAAGAGTATTAATCAACCAAGTGCAAGAAGTAAATAGGTCTTAAGTGCGAAAACCCTAAGGGACAAAAGGTAAACTGGAATCGATCACTTATCAAGTGCGGAAATTCACTTAAGTACTCCTAACGACGCGATTTCAAACAAGACCATAAACATAATATTCAACTCAAAAGAACAAAGTGATTGGTGCAAATTAACTTGCGACGAGAGTGTGCTTAGGTCCAAGGGGGTAGATAAATCAGGCATATGAACTTTAGATCAGGCAGACACTTAGGCCGAGACA
The DNA here is from genome assembly GCA_020310875.1 of Ceratopteris richardii. Lineage (NCBI taxonomy): Eukaryota > Viridiplantae > Streptophyta > Polypodiopsida > Polypodiales > Pteridaceae > Ceratopteris > Ceratopteris richardii. The sequence continues at coordinate 161,169,442 of CM035424.1, read as the reverse complement.
GACAAAGCCTCAGATCTTCTGAAGCTAGTGTCAATCACACTGCCAGGTCTTGGGCCCAACAGTTGAGTGATTACCCATACACTCCCAGATCAGAAACAAGTGATTCTGAGATGTCCTATCACATGGAGAGACCAGTAGGCAGTTCAGGGTTGGCTTATCTAGAAAAGCCAGAAGGACCTTACAAGACTCAACTGGAATACATCAGGACTAATCATCTAGGTGCTCGCATCTATGAAGATGGCCTGAGAAGATCGGTGGTACAGATTAAGAACCCCGATCAACCCCATGGATTAGACCACCCAGTAGTCAAGTTTGAGAATGGAGCATACCTAGATAAAGAGGGGACTATATATGTAGTCACCACTCTTCCTGATAGAACTGATGAGTTTGGAAATGTGATTGCGGAGACCGACATGGGTGATATAGAGCAAGGGAACTCAGAGAGAGAGCTAAGAACTCCCCGTGGTAAATCTGTCTTGACCAGAATCATGACTCCAGAGTGGATTCCACAGGATAATAAAAGCATAGATCTGCTTTTAAACCGAGAAACCGATGAGGCTTTTTGGAGATATAAATCTGCTCAACCTCAGGAAGTGAGTGCCCTCACAATATATGAGTTTAAAGACCCTGACTGCCCAGGTAAAGTAACATACCTAGACAATACATCAGAGAGGATCTTCGTGGTCACGGAGCATGGCAGACATGCCTACACATGGAAGGGTGAATTTGTTTTTCCCCAACCAAGGTCTAATGCGTTCTTTGGTCACCAAGGAGCTGGGACCTCCCAAGCTCATGGAGCTCAAAGAGATAGAAGTAGAGACAAACTTGAGGTAAGTTTTGCCAACTCCCTGGGAAGAGAAAGAACGGGAACAGAAAGGAATAGAGTGGAACCTGAGAGACATAGAACCCCATGGAATCAAAGGAATGCTGACGATTTTCCTTTGCCAAGGCCGAGAGAACACACTAGGACCCTGCGACCAACTCAACTAGTGAAGTCCATGAAGAATTACTTCGATGGCACTGGAGACCCTTATGACCATGTGGCAGAATTTCGGCAAGTCTTGAAAGCTGAGCAGGTAGAGGACCTATTCACACAATATAATGCTTTTGGTCTAACCCTTAGGAACACTGCCCTTACGTGGTTTCAACCACTAAACGAGAGGCATTTCAGAAACATAGACCAGCTCTTAGAGGCATTTATCATTGAGTTTTCTAAGAGTGGAATCAGGCATAACACCTCCTCACTAATTCATAGCTTCAAACAAACACCTCAAGAGACGGTCAGACTAGCTGGAAGAAGATTTAGGCAGTACCTGGAGAGATGCCCGATGCCGGAGTTACCCACACCAGCCAAACAAGTGGCCTTGTTCTTAGATGGATTGTTGAGCACCAAGCTCAGGTCATATGTGTACTTAAAGGACCCCAGAACGATAGAAGAGTGTGTGCGCATGTGCATAGACATTGAGGACAATCTAGGTGAGGAATTGGAACTATCAAAAATCTATAAGGATTCTGATAGCTCTAGTAGCCTCACATCTAGTCAATCCACATCCATTGAGGAACTTGCAGAGAAGGTAGCTCAAAAACTAGGTGTCTCTAGCAAACAAATTCCGAGATTTGCCCCAGTTAAGCGGTGTTACACTTGTGGCGGTGACCATATGGCAAATGTATGTCCCATTATGGCCCAACCCCAGGCGAATCCTAATAGCCAGTACTGCACCATAGAGCGCAGGTACACAAACCACACTGCACAAGACTGCCCATATAACAAACAAACTGTTAGGCAAAATTACCCGCAGCCATATCCACAACAGGGTAGATACCAGAATCAGTACCCACCACAACAATACAACAGACCACAGCAAACTTATCAGCCACCTTATCAAGGGCAGCAGAGACCTCAACCAGTCCTAGTACGACAACCCCCTGCTCCAACCAATGTGATCCCAGTGAAATATGCATCTGCTGAAGAAAATCCGAACAGAGCCATAGTCCCAATCACCCCATTACTATCAGACAGTGATCCAAGTGACCATAGTTTTGACTCCACGCATATTGATAGCCCACAGGCTTATTACATGCAGTCACCCGAGCATAACGAGTCATACTATTATGAGGACCCAAGTGAAAATAGTGGGGAACCTGAGTATGCTAATGTCATGTACACAAACCCCAACTCTAGACCTCAACCTAGGCAGGTACGACCCCCATTTCCTAGAGGACCATGCTTCAGATGTCAGGGAGATCACCTTATACGTGATTGTCCACTACCTGCCCCTACACAACCTCAACCAGTAACCATTCAGGGTTTCTGTCAAGACTGTGGGAAAGAGCATCTCCTACGAGATTGCCCAAAGAACCCTAATAACATGCCTAAAATCACTCCTATCAATGTTGTTGGGTTAGTTGTAGACTCCACAGGGAGTGTGACTTCCACTGCACCTGTGCAGGTGATCACAAGAGCCCAGGCACTACAACAAAACCAAGGTGTTGGTCAGGAAAAGAGCCCCGAGGTGAGTGAAACAGAGAGCTTAACCAAAAAGAGAACGAGAGCCTGGAAGGATAGTCGTGAAAGAATGAAAAGGCAATGGGCAAAAAAGATGAGCGAACTTGAAGAAAGCTTGAGAGAAACCAAAGCAAAGATCATAGAGATCACATCTCAATCGCACTCTCACACATTCCCACCGCTACCATCCCCATCACCCTCCATCCCTCCACCCTCTAATACACCCCACGTATCCCACCCACCACCCCGAGTAGGATCAGTATTAGCTGATCCCACTCCTGAAGACATAGACATGATGCTTAAAGCATATCAGGCCAGAATCCAAGAAGGGCCAAATGTAACGGATCATGACAAGTGCTACCCTAGAGCTGACCTAGAGATAGAAAGAACCAAGCTTTGCGCGAAAATGGTCGCATTGGCTCAGACTATGTTTGAAGCCAGTCGCCTTTTCAATTACTCGGGCTCAGCCAAGACACAATTACACTTGGATGGACTTCTAGAGAAGTTGGAGGGCATAATTTCAAGATCTGCCAAGGAAGAAAAAAATCAAGAAAGAGATAAAGCAAGCAAAAACATGACCCATTCCCCACCGAAAGCTTATGTGCCCAATTCCACTGAACCAGACAGCCCCCCCTCCTTAGAAAGAATAGAGAATCTAATGGCACAATCACAAACGGAACTCGCCCCTCAACACCATAACAAGGCTAGTGAAAGAGCAAGTCTTCCTACCCAGAGAGCCCATGTGCCTGAAGCCTATGTGCCTAACTCTACGGAGCCAGACACATCATCTTCTATGAATCGATTCACACCAGAATTCCTACGAGAGATTCAAGAAGACAAATGGGCTAAAGAGAGTGAAGTCCCTCCTCCTTTTGAGCTGACAGATGACACACACGATCAATTCCCACAAGACCTTCCTTCCATTTATGGAGAACAGGAGAGTGCCCAATCTCAAGAAAGATTAGACTTCGAGTCTAATTCTTTACAAGAACTACCCCATTTCACAGGCCCATGGGAAGCAAAGTCCACCTGTATGAGAGCACCTACAGTCATGGTAAGAAACGAAGATTCAGTCATACCTAGGAACACAGAGGTAGTGAAGAACACCAAAGTGCAGTGCAATCTCACTTTGGAAGAGTGGCTTAAGGTTAGACGAGAAGTGTGGAAACAAGTAGCCAATCAAGTGCCCGAGATAGCGAAACCTCGTTCCCAGGTAGGATCACATAGGACAGTGCCAGAGATACCCTTGGATAAGATAGGAGATATGTGTGAAGGTGAAGAAGGGAACACCTATCTTCCCATTACTTATCAGGAGTACACCACCAAGGCAATTTTGGACTCAGGTGCAGGAGTTGCAATTGCCACCACCTCCCTATGGAAGCGTTGGGGCAAGCCGGCACTCAGGCCAACGAGAATGAAATTGCAGATGGCCGATGGTCACATAGAGAGACCCCTAGGATTGCTAGAAGGAATAACTCTCACCACTTGTGGTGTCGAGTTTGAACATACCTTTGCTATATGTGACTTTAGCAAAAATCATGCCTATGAGATGATTTTGGGACGACCATTCATGCGACAGTTGCAAGTGGTACAGGATTGGGGAACTAATTCCTTCTACCTGCAACATTTAGGTGTTATGACCAAAGTCAATCTCAAGGATTACTCTCATAGAGATGTCCCTCCTATCCAATGGAATCCCATCCATAGAGCCAAAGATGACACGGAATCTGTGCATTCCATAGGGTCTGGATCCTCATGGATGCATGAAGACACTCATTTATGGATGTGCAAGGCTGCAGTAGAAGAAGAGAAGAGAGAGAAAGCCAGAGAGGTAGGTGCAAAAGAAACACATAGATCTATTCAAGACCCAGCCTATGCACCTGTAATTTTTCCTGATGAGGAATTTGAACCCCATGGCTGGGCAGAAATCCTAGCAACAATGGACGTAGCCATCAATGAAGAACAATGGACACCTCACTGTGATGAGGATGGCTATGATATTTCAGTCTTCTCCATAGAGCCAATCATGGGAGAGGCAGTTCTAGAAGAATGCGAACCTAGCCCTGATGCCTTTGAGGATGCAAGTGACTCCGACCTAGAGTCAATCATCATGGACCCACCATTTGCATCAGATGAAGAATACTTCCATGAAGTAGAATTTCAACCCCAGAGGCATGGAGAGCTTACAAATGATGTAAGATTAGCCACACATGTGACCCCAAAGGAAGAAGGAAAGAAACGGAAGAAGAGAGAAGTCTCACCAGAAGAGGAAGAATCTTTGTTTGAGGTCCCAGAAAATTTTAAGAAATATGAGATAGATGACAGGAGGGTCATGATAAGAATGCCTAAACGTGAGGCACAAGCAGGAGAAGCCTATGATAGCAAGGAAACTACCAAGAAAATAGTTGTCGCCATCGAGGAAGGAGAAGAAAGATGCACATACATAGGTCATGACCTAACAGAAGAGGAAGAACAAGAGCTGATAGCCTTTCTAAGAGAATACCGAGATGTATTCGCTTGGAGCTACAAGGATTTGAAGGGTGTTGACCCAGACATATGCTCACACACAATTCCCATGACCTCAGATGCTAAACCCTCTAAGCAAAAGCCATATACATATAATGATAACTATGCTGCTAAGATCAAAGAAGAAATAGACCGCTTGGTGGAAGCCGGATTTATCTATGAAATTGAGCACACTGAATGGGTATCCCCCATTGTAGTGGTGCCCAAGAAGAACGGCAAATTACGAGTTTGCATTAACTTGAAGAAGGTTAATGCAGCCACTATTAGAGATAGCTATCCGCTTCCTATCACTGAGCATCTATTAGAAAGGGTAGCAGGCAAGGAAGTGTACAGCTTCCTAGATGGATTTTCGGGCTACAATCAAGTAGCCATAGCTCCAGAAGATCAGCATAAGACAGCCTTTGCCATAGAATGGGGCATTTTTGCCTTCAGAGTAATGCCATTTGGGCTTACCAATGCACCAGCTACCTTCCAGAGATTAATGTGCCATGTGTTTAAGGAGTTCCTGAGGAAGAACTTAGAAGTCTATGTTGATGATCTTTGTGCTCATTCCAATATTAGACAAACCCATATTCCTGAACTCAGACAAATCTTTGACAAATGTAGAGAATATCAGGTCTGCCTGAACCCAGAAAAGTGCGTTTTTATGGTCAGGCAAGGCAAGATTCTAGGACACATAGTGTCAAAGAATGGCATATCTACTCATGAAGAGAAAGTGAGAGCCATAGCAGAGCTACCTAGGCCAAGGAATATCAAGGAAGTACAAGCTTTCATGGGGCATTGTGGTTATTACCGAGGATTCATTCACATGTATGCCGTCATTGCAAAGCCCATGTACGGACTTCTGACTAATTTTGAGTGGACTGATGAATGTGAGAACTCCTTCCAGGAGCTTAAACGAAGATTATGTTCAGCACCAATCTTGACCACGCCAGATTGGAATAAGCCTTTCCATGTTCATGTGGATGCATCCAATTATGCTATTGGGTGTGTACTCGCGCAACCTACTGGCGAAGGTAACATGGATCTTCCCATTGCCTACGCTAGTAGACAGTTGAACGCAGCTGAACGAAATTATACCACTACTGAAAGAGAAGGATTAGGCATGGTATATGCAGTCAAGAAATTTAGACACTATTTGCTTGCAAATAAGTTTAAATTTTTTACTGATCACCAAGCATTGTTATATCTCGTGAACAAGCCATGTAATACAGGCAGATTAGTAAGATGGTTTCTCTTACTAATGGAGTATGACTTTGAGGTAGTAGTGAGAAAGGGCAGAACTCACCTAAGAGCAGATCATCTCTCAAGGCTCACATCAGGAGAAGCCCCACAAGGAGTGTCAGATGAGTTACCTGATGCTTACTTGTTTAACTTGGAAGTGGTGCCCCAATGGGCCAAGCCCTTAGTGCCAATACTTACATATGGACCTAATCATCCAATAGTAAACACACAGGATAAGGAGGTAGTCAAAGCTCAAAAGTACCACATCATGGCTGGAAGTATGTACAAGCATACGGATCAAGGAATCTTGGCTTGTTGTGTAGAAGAGGACGAGTACGCTAAGTGGTTGCAATTAGCACATGTAGGTGCATTAGAGCAACACTACTCAAAACAACGAACCCTACAGACCTTGAGGAGACTAGGAGTGCATTGGCCGACCATGGAAGCGGATGTCCAGAAGTTGTGCAAGGAATGCCCAATCTGCTGCACTAAACCACCTGTGGAACATGCCACTCTTTATCAAGTGTCCATAGTGCCTGATTGGAGTGAACCCCTAGTATCCTTCTTGAGGACGAAAACATTTCCTCAAGATATGACTTTGGCCAGGCAAAGAAGTTTGGAACAAGAAGCCTTGGATTACACCATCATTGGTGATAATTTATACAAAAGGGGTAAGGATGGTTACCTGAGACTATGTGTCCATGAAGGTGAATACCTAAAGATCTTGGAAACAGCTCACCAGGGTGTAGCAGGAGGACATTTTGGTCCAGATAGGGTGATCAAAGCAATTCTATTTGCAGGATTTTGGTGGCCCACCCTTCACATGGACGCACATACCTATGTGAAGAGGTGTGAGATTTGTCAGCGAACCCAGTATCCTATACGCAGAGATGAGATGCCACTGAAGCCTATGATGGGCGGACGTGCATTCTCTAAGTGGGGAATAGACTTTGTAGGTCCTATCAATCCCCCAGCTAAGGGTTCCCATGCTGAGTATATCATCGTTGCCACGGATTATCTAACCAAGTGGGTAGAGGTAAAAGCCACAACGAAGAACGACGCTCAGACAACTGCTAAATTCTTGTTTGAGAATGTATTCACAAGATACGGGCTACCCATAGAGCTAGTTAGTGATAGAGGCACTCACTTCTTGAATGAAGTTATTGAAAATCTGCTCCAAGAATTCTTGGTAGTGCATAAGAAGTCTGCCCCCTATCACCCTCAAGCCAATGGGCAAGCCGAAAGCACCAATAAGATCCTATGCAATGTATTGACAAAATTAGTGAACAATAAACGCTCTGATTGGGACAAACAGCTACACCATGCTGTTTGGGCATACCGAGTCGCTTACAAAACGGTACTCCAAGCCACCCCCTTTCAGATGGTATTTGGCCAAAATGCAGTGCTACCGTTGGACTTCTTAATACCTACATTGAAAGTAGCACAAGAGAACGAATGGACGGGTCATGAACTCTCCTCTAGATTTTTTGACCTTGAATGATTAGGAGAAACCAGACTGAGAGCAGCTGCAGGGATATATGCAGCTAAGAAGAGACAGAAGGCATACTTTGATGCCCATGTGAAGGATAAGGGTTTAAAAGCAGGAGATCTAGTTTTAGTCTACACATTGAAACAACACGCAAGGAAGCTAAAAAAGAGAGGCTACGGCCCTATGATCATCAATAGGATCTCCACGAGTGGAGCAGTACAACTAGCCACTCTAGAGGGGGATGTTCTCCCAAACTATATTAGCGGATGCAGAGTCAAGCTGTATCAGGAACCCCTCACGGAGGAAATGCTAAGTCGACTCAATACTGCTAAGCAACGTAAAGAGGAGGAAAAACGAATTCGAGAAGAAGCTCAGGCAGAGGCCTTAGAGCGTATCAGACGAATGAGGTTGAGGAGACAAGGGAGGGATCAGCCTATGACTGACACTCAAGCGTCTCCAGGCTATCACATGGCCATGTGTGAGGCTTCAGGTGAACGTACCCATAAGATAGTGGACCGACGACCTTTTGTGACCCTAGAAATAGGACAACGAGACAGCACAACACGCGTGAGAGCCTTAATTGATTCAGGAGCAGCCACAAGTGCAGTTCGGCTTTCTTATTGCCAGCTGCTGCAATTGGAGGTAAAACCCCTAGAAGCATACTTGATAGGATTAGGAGGCGTTGAAACCCCTTGCATGGGAGAGGTGGATCTTCCCCTCTACATACAAGAGGTCCTCATGCCAGCAAAAGTGCTAGTGTGTGAAGACGAGGATCTGACCGAACCTCTTGTCTTAGGCCAAGACTGGATCTATGACCACGCAGTCAACCTCAACCTAAGAAGTGGACTTCTTCAGGCTTGGGTAGGCCAAAGCCGTCTCACGATTGAATTAGAAAATCAAGCACTCAAACCAATAGAACAGGCACCAACTCTTGGTCCCTCCAGGAATCCACATGAAGATAACAATGCTGTTCTTGTACAAACTTCTATGGTGCAGAGGATTGTCAATCTTACTGAAGGTACAGGAGCCAATAAGGAGTTCCTAACTGATCCAAAGAAGATTCTAAATGAGCAGACCGAACATCACTCGACACAAAGGAGGTTGATGATCAAGAGGCAGGAGCGCCAACCCGTGCAACATGGAGCATCTCGTGGCGCAAAGCAGATCTGGATACGCAAGGATGGAAGACCCACAACTCTAATAGCAGAATCTCAAGGAGACAAGAAACGAGCCTCACCATCAAGGAACAAAGTGACGAAGCCCTCTAAGATAACCCCTAGGCATCCCATTTCTATTTGGGTTCCTAAGCGGTCAATGAAGGCCATCCCTAATGCTAGACAGATATGGGTGCCCAAGGCCTGCTTACAAGCTCAAATGACTTCACCTTCAGGCACTAGGATGAAGCAACATTCACAAGCACTCGTGGCCAACTACTCAGAAAATGAAAAGATACCTACACCTCTCACTGTCTCCACTCCCATCAACCCTAGGAATGTCTGGAAATGGGTACCCAAAAGGTCCCAAATACATCACACTCTCATCCAGAAATCTTCACCTGTCTTTAACTCTAAGAGCTACGACTCCTCTATCAAAGTTTGGAGAATTAAACTGTGTATTAAACCCCCTGACCCCATTCTGTAAATCCGTCCACACTAACACAGGAGCATTTTGAGCCCATTGCATAACCAAAGTATGCATCTAGGATGACACTGACCTATAATCACCACTCACACCTATCACAAACACTTCACCACTAACCACTGACCTCCGGGATTGTCATGTTAGTATTGTGAAGGGAACACCATTACATCTTGTTTCCTATGCAACACTAATGTGCCTTTCTTCTTCCAGCAGATAAGCAACCTACTCTCATGGCAACAGCGGCAGGCACAAGCTCTCAGGAAGGCTCTGGTGCTCCAATCAATTGGGATGCCATGCCAGTGGAGGCCCCACCAACAGCTCGGCCTCAAGAGTTCGTGAATGTGCGGAGAATTCCTATTCCAGATCCACCCAATGGCCTAACCGAAAGAGTAAAGGGGCATTCTCACTGGTTCAATGAGATGCCAGGAGATTTGGGAGACGCGGATCACATCTGGGAATCCAAGATGGAATGTGGAGGAGTGTGGTGGACCTTCCAGTTCTTCTCACGAGAATTCGAAGCATTGCAAAATGCAGATCCACTTCAAGATATCTGGCAGAAAGCAGGATTACAAACGTATTTAGTGCAGCTCTGCCTAAACCCGATTTCCTCAGGTGCTACTACCTAATTGCCACGCTGAAGCCGACAGGGGATAAAGATCATTCAGGCACATTCTGGGTGCCCTCCTTGTCAAATCTGGAGGAAATGAGGAAGTTTGAATTGAATGTTACTTTAATCAGGGAAGCACTTCAGATGTATGGCACGCATGTACCTTCTGACCGCGACCCCTTGATACCTGAGTCGATGAAAAGCAATAGAATCAAGAAGCTAAAAGAAATGTGCACCCTCACCCCCAACATCGCCATACCTTTGCGGATGTGCCTCCAACACTTCGCATTCCCCGCTCAGGACCGTTTCACTCAACCTCACAAGAAAATATGGTATGGGCTATATCTAGCAGAGACTGGAAGCTTGCCCATTAAGATGCCGGTATGGATCTTAGACCAAGTGTATGAGGCAGGCAAGCGGGGAGTGAGAAAGCCCACTTTGCATGGCTGTTGTGCGCTTACAAGAATCATCTATAGATGTCTTGCATATGATGTGCCAGTTGCCAGAGCCTTAAAGTATGCACAATTGGAGTTATTCAAAGGGCGGAAGTCAGGGAGCCAGCCTGCAAAACGAATGCGTGGATCGCTCTCCCAGGTAACGATCCCTCAAGAAGCCATGACCGAAGCTTCTCCCCGACCAGAAGCTCAGGTCACACCTTTCACGATCCATCTTCAAGGAGTTCAAGCTGGGGAGGTGGTACAACCTGTTCCATCCGCCCCTCCACTACCTACCGATGCAGAGTTTGCATCTATGGCCACCTTCACAGAGGATCCAAACTTCGATTTTGAAAGATTCCTGCAGACGGTCCCCCTATCAGACAGTGAAGATTCCACTAACAATGTTGATCCGGGTGCATCAGTCCAAAGAGAACAGCCACGGGGCGAGACGAGCAGAGTACATGGGGAAGAAGTGACACAACATCCTCATGACCCGAACACACAAGTTCATGAAGGTGCACAAAGAAATGACCCCAAAGACAATGAAGAGGAGGCCCCTGCCTACACAGCACAACTCAGACGGCTATACAGCACAATCAAGCAGGTGCAGAGAAGACACAAGATGACAGAAGAGGCGAATAGAGCCCTAGTGAATCAAATGCTTCAAAATGAGAATGTCGACTCACATTTTGTGGAATCATTGAACCTATTGGCTGAGACATGTGGGATCGGGGAAGCATTGAGGACAATGGTCTATCAGGAAAACCCTACCTATGATCAACGAAGGATTGATACACGTCCACGACAAGGGAAAATGATTCAAATGGAGGTCTCTACAGCCTTGCCTACTACAGTTTCCGAGGATGTTCACATGATGAGCGCAAATCCCATTGACGAACAAGATGTAATTACACAGGTACCATCTCCACCGCCACCTCCCATTCAACCCTCAGAACCCCTTTCCACTAGCCTTTCGGAACAATTGATATCCAACCCTCATGAAACCATTGTACACACCTCTGTTTTTACATCCTTCCCATTACCCACATCCATCACTTCCACCCAAATTTTTGAACCTCACACCGGTCATCCTGCCACCGATCAAACCATAATAGGTCACCCTTCCTATCTCCCCGCCCTTGGACAACCACTTGCCACTAGCCAGACCTCATCCCATCCTTTCCCATTCACCCACACCCAAACCCTATCCACCACTTCCCTAGTAACCGCCTCATGCTCAACCCAAATCACACAACCATCTTTCTGGACAAACCTTGTAAATATACTCCAACAGGTGGATAATTATAATAAAAAGTCCCTCTCCCAACCCCACTTCGCCACATTCACTGCCACCACTATCACACCACCCACCATTCCTATATTCACAGTGCACAAATCACACACTCTCATGTCCGATCCCATGGACATCTCACCATCCACAGGATCACCCACCACCACGGTTCTTCCAACATCACCACGTGTCACGTCACTCACATCACCATTGCCAGACACGGTAGGCACAACATCCACTTTTCCCTTTCCCATCTCCCGACCCTTTGCATGTTCCACCTCTACCCATGCATCCACATCATTTAGTAATGCACTAGACACCATGGTTGAAGCCGCCAATCAGCTTAAGCAAGATTATAAGCTATTAGAGGAAAATAATACCGAGCTGTGCAATCTCTCGGCCCAACTCCAGGCCCGAGTCGATGCCTTGGAACTAGGCAATACAACACTACAACATCAGGTGGCTGACCTCCAACAATCAAAGACAGAACTCGAAACTAAGTATGCAGAGTCAAGCAAAGCTATGGAGGAACAACTCAGAGAGCAAATGAGCCGCAATGCGAGACTACAACGAAACATGGCTTTACTCCGACGCCATTTAGCGGCAGCTCAAGAAGAGAACAAAAGACTACAGCAACAAAATCAAGACAACCTCGAAGCAGCTATGGAAAATACTCCAGGGGCACCCATCGACCCTGCTAAATTCCAAGCCATCCCCTCAAAAAACATACAACAAATATTGGAAGCTTATGCCAATCTCTTGGAAGCTCATGATCAGCTCACTGACCAAGTTAAAGATCTACAGAAAGCCCAAGTGCCTACACAACACCAACAGGAACCTAAAGAGATGGCCAACGCTGCAACCTCACCGGAGCCGGAATTATCAGTAACCAATGAAGTACTTGAGCTACGGCAACAGGTTGCAGAACTAAAAATTAGGTTGTTACAGTATGAACGACCTCCCTCTCCACCTGATCAAACCATCGAAGAAGAAACAGTAGTCATTCCAGTGGAGGAGACATTTGAAGATAATTATGAGCCTCAACCCCTTCCAGGAGGCAGAATTATGGAGGAAGGCCAGGATACATATGAGGAACCCCCGTCAGCATGGATGAAGCAGGTAGAGGAGATGGGTCACACTCACGAAGAGCGTGTTGCAACTCAGATGCTAGCCATGAAAGCCATAGAGGAGACCATACTCAAATCTGAATATTTCTCGAACTTGGCTCCTAGGCGGTTGATAACTAGCTCAGAGTTACAATACAAACCTTATTTTGTATTGTTGGCGGACTACAATGCTGAGATCAAACGCATAACCAACAAGTACCCCTCGTTCGCAACACAGTTCGAACCCGAGGACATCCCAGAGGCAGCCAGAAAAGGGGCGATATTCCAACCTACTTGGAGGCAAAGACTACTTGAAACATATCCGGAAATGCTTAGAACATGGGATCACGCTCCCATGCATTTGAAGTATAACCCTTGTTATGGGCTAGTGCCAAGAAGAAGATCATGGAAAGCCTTCGCCATCAAGGTTCAGAACAACGTAAACTGTAGAGAATGGCTTAATTACCCCGCCATTGCACCCCCAACCGGCACCCCCACAGTATCTTACATGATTGCAACCATTAGACATTGGATGCCACGCCTCCACCCCATGCCAGATGTAGCTGCCCAGATGATGCTCAAGATATTCGACATGATGCAGGTGGTGCTCAAAACGTTCCGCAATGTATGCCATATTCAGCCTCCGATTCCCGGGTTTGTCAATGGTAATTATGACCTACTATATGATATGAGCACCACCCCGAGCATACGCGTTGCTTATGCATGGCACGCACGCATCAAATATCTCCCTGCATGCTATAAGCAAACTTTCGATGATATGTTCACCACAGGGTTCTGGGAAGCACACTCAGAGGTATTCGCGCCAAGGCCCACCCATTTGTTACACCTCTTTGCATGCGAACAAACGATGCACTCAGAACTCTACACAACGCCACAACCGAACATACCGGGTGCAATCAATTGGGAGGCCCTCCAGAGAGACTTGGTTCGGGGACTACGCATCAAAGAACAAGAAGTGGCAACCGGCCTCCTGCAGAACTACATTGATCAAACAATGGAGCAGAGGTCTGTCAGAGGCGACAGACGCTAGGGGGGGGAGAGTGTTGACAGCACACGGGAAGAAGCAAGTACGGACACACATGCAGATCTAGCACTAAGGCAACCCTTCATTTTTTTCAAAACCCTTACATCATTTTAAAGTGATTCTCATCACTAAAAACCCTTGTAAATATCATTTCACCTTTTTGTAGCTCCATTTTGTACAAGCCGAGGAGTCCTCGAGCTTGGGGAGCCTTAGAAGTAGTTGCCTGTCAGTTTTCATAATTTTTAGATCTCGTTTGAGCCCTCAAATAAGCCCTGGAACCTAATTTTTAACTAGGCCGGACACTAGGTCTGGATAGGGCCAAAGCTAGTCAAAAACTATAAATAGAGCTAGAGAGCTCATTTTGGGGGCTAGCTTCTGATAGTTTTGAGCTTGTATGAGAACTTGGTTGCAATATAAGTGATTCCATTGTCTTACTCTCTTTGTTCTTGCCGTATGCGTGCATGTGCGTGTATGTGTGTGCATGCTTGTGTGCTTCTCACTCACGCACTTGTGCTTCCACTTGCTCGTGGTCTTCATACCATCCTCACGTCTTCCCGGATTGACATTAAAGGAGGTGCTACTCATCACTGAGCTACATTCCTCTCTAATTCCTTGAGTTCTCAAAACAATGTTGTGTGATGTGATTGGATAGCCCACATAAAGCACAGGATGAGGAGCTTTGATATCTTTGTCTACCTTCTCTACCTTCTCTCCCTCTTCCTCTTGAGCTTCTCCCTCTACCTACAAAGTTAGCTTGGGAGGTGATTCCCTCATCATTAGAATTTTTATCTTTTCCTTTGTTACCTTTGGCTTTGCTTTTATATTCATGTAAAGGGTAGAGGATTGATAACCTTTCTAGTTCTCACCATTCTTCATAAGTTTTGCCTCATGAGTCAAGAGTTGTCCCATTAGAATGTTGAAGAATGGTGCTTGCATATTGTCACTCTAGACAAGGATGAGTACCACATCAAGAAGCTCCGCCTCCTTAATTTTCAATCCATGAAGACATGAGGAGGATATCATGATCATGAATGTGTTGTTGGAGATTCACTCACTAATTAGACATAAAGACATGAAGACAAAGAAAGACGAAGAGAAGCAGAAACAAAGAAGTCAAAAAATCAAGCCTTAGTGAAGGGACAAATTCACGCCTGTAATATACAGCGTAGAAACTTCCAGAATTACGAGTTTTTGAATCTCGGATCAAAATGTATATAAGAAAGTTGAGAGAGTGCTTATTTAGATAGAGAGACAAGGTATGTGTAGGAGACGCAAGAGTGCATATGTAGAGATGAATAATAGAACCTGAACAATCGGGTATTCATCTGAGAGAGATGGTAAAGAGAAACTACTTAGCATATGAGAGTTCTCGTGGCCATGAGTAAAGTAAGGCCAAGCCAATTTGTACACATCTTCTCTAATAGAAAACACATGTTTATGTGGAAAGATCAAAGTGCATTCTTCTTGTGTGAAGAAATCTAAGTCATTTCATGTTACTGTGAAAGTTAGTTAATAGTTACAATTTTTTTTTACTACACGTTTTACAGTACTTCTGCAAGTTAAATCTCGCAGTACAGTGTAAAGTTTTTCATGAGTGATAGCTCATCTTGTAGCTAGTACTCTCAACTACAAACTGATCAAAGAAGTTTGTGAAACGGGACATGTACACATGGTACAGTGTCGGACCGTAAAAGGCATCGAGAACTGGTGAAGTTTTTTTTCTTTAAATTCAAATAAATTTCATTTAGTGAAGGAAGCTCAGGTATTACTTCCTTACTTCATACACACACATTTGTAGTAACTACAAACAAAGTTGCAGTTGATTCTGGTAACATTCTGGTACAATTACGGTGAGATTACGGTGACAGTCCGATGAAGTTCCGGTGATATTCTGGTCAGCCCAAAACACAGTTTTGACACATCTGAGTGACGAAAAGTATATCTAACAGTAAGCTAAGGAAGAATTGTAAAGTCTGAAGTAAACGACATCAAAATTGAAGTCTGAAGGAAAGGCAAAGTTTTCTGTAAAGTGAATTTTCGGATTTCACTAAAGATAGTTATAAAGTTTTTCAGTTTCAGAAAGCTTGCTAAGCTATTGATGATTATAGAGGTGTTCTAACATCACTCTAGCTTAGTTCTTGTGGTGTGGCAATATTTCGCAGCTTAGTTTGTCAAGCTTTTATTACGTCGACATCAACATGTGTGACGTGCACGAAGGTGGAAGTTAGAAGCACTCTAGATGCACACATACACACACACAAGGCAGAGACAAGGAATGTTGGGAAAGATGGATGGACACTTCAAGTGATGAGTAGGTACAACCAAATCTTGCTTAGTACCAGTCGTTTGTGACTTCAGAGTTGATATGTGGGCCCTCTTAGCTTTCCAATGACACCATAAAAGTGCCTATGTACTTTGGAAATGATGTATGAAAAGATTGAATCAAAACAGACTACTTCCAAATAGAAGACTCAATGAAAACCTTCTATTTTTTATCATACACCTACTGCTTTAATGCTCAGTGCTACCAATACAGTATGAATTGGAGAAATTCCTTTTAGAGGTATCTAATTAGCTTAGTAAGCTAATGATTCCAAGTGGAATCACTTGAAATGATGCACTATACACAGAGCAATCAATTTAGCAAATAAATCATTACACCCGATTTTTAAGGACCTCTAGAGAGTTTGACCAGTGAGTGCTTCGACACAATTTTCTCCAAATTGGCTGAATGGATTTGCTTCAAAATTTGTCAGCATGTAGATAACTTTGAGCTGATTCCAAAAGCTATAGATCATTGAAATTGGTTGAGAAATGATTGAGATATGAGCAGCACAAGTTGACAGCTAAGAATGACTATAACAGAGAGATCATAGATGAACAATGTAGATGTACTGTATTAATGAACAATGTTGTACAAGATCATAGGCTTGATAATCATAGCCTTATGATGCACGACAGTGTAGTCTACAATGTAGGCCTTACACGCATACAAAATGGAAATGGAGAGCTTGGATAGTGAACCTACTAGCCGCGACTTTTTCAAGTGACTTTATATAAGTGTTGTATTCAAATTTGAATTTGAATTCAACTTTTGCCTCCCCCTAAAAGTGATCCTTCATTCTAGGAGATATTCCCTCTGTAAGGAATTGAACTCACAACCTCTTGGTTAGGAATGTGATGGGCTAACCACTTGCCCCAAAAGCCATGGTTGAGGATTACTTCCTAATCCTCTCTCTTAGGGCGTGGTTCAACCATCTCCTACTAGGATTATGTTACATTCTTCCCCCCTTGGTCGATCATTGTCCTCAATGATCTACTCTTGTATCCCTCTAGCCTCGGTGATCAGCCCCTTGAGCTCCCTAGATGCCCTTGAATTGATGTTCCTCAACCTCGCATAGTTTCTTGAACCTTGTTCGCAACCTTGGTCTCTTGAACCCTTGCTCTCAACCTTGGTTTCTTGAACCTTCTTGTTCGCAACCTTGGTGTCTCGAGCCCTTGTTCTCAACCTCAGTCTTGAACCTTGTTCTCACCCATGCTTGGTATCTTGAACACTCAATCAAGTGCCACCCAAGGATTCTCAAGGATTTCACACTTGCAAGCTAGCTCATTGGAAATTTCGCTCCGAGAGCTTTCCAACGGTATATCACATGCCTCAATCCGACCTACGGATTGAGAGATACACCCCAATCATTGTAAGGTCCATCCTTGAAACCGACGCGCGCGCTTTCCACAATTCCTACCCTTTCACATGGTAGAGTGCCCAAGCGCCTTTTTTAGAGGCCATTGGATCATTCCACCTTGCCCAAGCCTACTTCCTAGGCTCTGATACCAATGTAAGAGAATGAAGATTACGACCACCACATGCTTGAGAGATGCCTCTCCTCCCAACCAAATGCCTCTATATATAGCTCTCTCCAGGGGGCTGCCTTCTTGGGCAGGTGGATACTATTCATCCAAGTGTCAGCCATGTAACTACATGTGCGCCAAGTGTCTCAGTGGATGCTTCTAGAAGGTTCTAGAGCTCTTTGGGCAAAATACTCTTCCCATGTACCCCATGGGGATTGAACCCAAGAACTCTTCCTTCACACCCTTGAGTCTTAACCATTAGGCTAAGTGGATTACTTGGTTACAAGAGTAAATGACCTACCAGTAAGTCTAGACTCGAGATCTTTGGCCACACAAACGAATGACCAAACGGAATCCGATTTCAGATCTGTCTGAACCAATCGGATCCCTAGATCACCAACTTACTTTATTACATTCTTCCCCCCTTGGAAAAGATTTTCATCCTTGAAAATAGAGCTATATACATACTGTAGGCAACCCCCGAGCCTCATGTTCTAAAACTGGAAGAACATGGTCATGTTCTAGAACTGGAAGAACATGTCTCATCTCTGTGGTGGCATCCCTGCCCAAATGATTCAAAACACTATCTGGTTTTGTACTTTGATGAACGGGACAAAGTACAAACTAGTGAAGAATAATGAGGGTGGATCTAATGACATCCCTGGCTAATTCACAGTTTCTGGATGTGCGATCTAGGCACACACATGTGAACTAGGTGGATTCAAATTACTAGTCCATTTCTAGGCATAACTGGTGCATGGGCTTAGTAATGAAGGTGGGATTCTTATCCCTCGCAAGACTTTAAGAATTCTTGATTCACTTGAATTTGTTTTGGAGAACTTGAAGTTTGGTTGTCCCAAACATCTAACTTGGATGTTTGTACAATGGTTAAATTTTATCTAACAGTTACTTGATTTTTTCACCCGACTAGAGGACTACTTTGTCCTTATGAGTTAAAAAATCCTTTGTAAACTGTAGGAGAAAGTTTACCATTTCTTTGAGTCAACCATACTATAACTTGACCAATACAACTTCAAAATGAAAATTGTCCAACTTAAGACACTTTTCTCAAAGATTTTAACTGAAAGTTCTTGGGAATTGTCAATCTGATGAGCAATTCCTAACTTCCCTATTCTAGAGTATACTGGACTCCAGGAAATCATTTATGCTATAACTTGAAGCAAACTCAAATGAATAAGTCCACTTAGACTTATCATCTTTTGAAGATTGAAAAGGTTCTTGTACATAACATCTATCTAGGATGTTCAAGTTAGTTATTTTATTCGAACCGGCTAACCCTGGTCTTTTGCAAAAGGAATCAGATACTGTATCTGAGTCAATTTCAAAAGATTTGGAAAGCGAAAAGAAATAACTAAGACTCTGTACAACCAATTCAAACTTTGAATATACATAAACTTGCTATGAGTCAAAGTCTAGTTGACTCAGGACTTTAACTTTTCAAAGATCTATTTCAACAAGATATTGAAGCATTGTTTTTATCTTTAAGAGAAATAAGCTAGTTTCTCAAAAAGATTCAAAGCAAATCAAAAACATCATCCAACCACAAGATACTAGTGTGGTAACCAACATCAGTGTGTCGACCCACTGAGGTTCTGTCGATGAGTTTCGTATTCAAATAATGCTTCACTTGAGACTAAGTTTAGGTCACATTCAGTCTTTTTGACTCCTAATCGTGAATGCAATTCTTGTGCATTTCTTTGAGTCGAAAGAGTGAATTTATCAAGTTACACTAGGAACTTGATACTTGACTTAGTCAATTGAATCTTTAGTTGAAAAGATCAACTAAAAGTCAAAGTCCAACTTCTTTCAGAAATTTATCAAATATTTCTAGGGATCCGATTGGTTCAGACAGATCTGAAATCGGATCCCTAGATCACCAACTTACTTTATTACACCCTCAATGAAGTAGTTATTTTTCTAACTAACAAGTCGACTTTTGTAGGTGATTACAAATATTCTCAAGTAAAAAAGAATGGCATTTACAAAGGTAAAAGGATAAATTTCCACTAGCAATGGTTTCCATGGAACTTCATATCTTTATGAACCTCAAGCAAAATGTGTGGGCTTGGACTTTGCACCAACAGCTCCCCCTCAAGCTAAAAATTTTGGCTTGGTTTTCATCTTCAATCTTCATGAATGTCCTGTAATCCAATCATTGATTTAAACTTGCAAAGTTTTGTACCATCTAATGCTTTAGTCAACAAGTCTGCACATTGCATATTAGTTGATACATATGCCAGCTGAATATCCTTGCTCAATAGCTTCTCTCTCACATAATGATAGTGGACCTCTATATGCTTGGTCCTAGCATGATAAATAGGATTAGCTACAAGGTGTAATGAACTTGTATTATCTCCAAAGATCATTGGAGATGTGGTGTGCAAACCTAAATCTGTATACAATAATTTGATCCATATAGCCTCTTGAGTAGCATTGGCCAATCCTCTATACTCTACCTCTATAGAAGATAAAGCAACAGTAGGTTTCTTCTTTGATGACCATGATATTGGCTTATCTCTTGCAAATGATAAGTATCCTGAGGTACTCCTCCTATCCTCTTTGCATCCTACCCAATCTGCATCTGAATAAATCTTAATGTCCAAGTTTGATGTATAAGGGAATACAAACCATGATGTTGAGTACCCTTAAGGTACTTCAGGATCCTTTTGGCAACCTCCAAGTGAGGTGTCCTAGGCTTATGCATAAACTAACTTAGCACACTTACTCCATAAGCAATGTCTATCCTTGTCAAGGTAGCATAGTTCAAGCTTCCCACTATGCTTTGATAACATGCAATGTCCTCAAGTACATCACCTTCATGAGCACTTAATTTTAGGTTTACCTTCATTGGAGTACTTGCAACTTTGGCATCCTGCAAATGAAACTTCTTCAACATATCCTGTATATACTTCCTCTGAGTAATGTAAATTCCAAATTTAGTATAGACTAACTCATGTCCAAGAAAATATTTTAGTGATTCAAGGTCACTAATTTTGAACTCCTTCATCATCTGATTCTTGATCTATTTGATGCCATTAGCATCATTACCTGTAAGTATGATATCATCAACATATACACATAGGTATATTACATCTGAATTACTTCTCTTGATGAATAGAGAGGTGTCCGCTTTACTCATGACAAAACCTTGGTCCTGAAGGTATGTAGTCAACCTATGGTTCCATGCCCTAGGTGCCTGCTTCAATCCATATACAAAAGTTTCCAGTGGTTATTTGGCCTTTCCCATGGACGTTAATCTAACGGTCTCCCACCAAAAGCCCATATGGCAAAAGTAACCATGGGAGAAAAATAAAGAACAATAAAGAATACCCGAGTGTAACTATACAAACTATACCTCCCACCTGATGGGCATGTTAAATAGTATACAGGTAATTGTGTAAGATCATGAGTCGAGTAATCCCCATCAAGTGACAACAGTGTGGAAAGCTATCTTGTGGTAGAGCTTTATTCAAACCATCTAAAACATCATCTCGAGTATGAACCCTCTCAAGAATAATGTGCTCAATGGCTAAGCAATCTCTAATGAAGTGATATCTCACCTGAATGTGCTTGGTCTTTGTATGATAGACTAGATTCTTAGCCAAAACAATGGCACTTTGACTATTACTCAAAAAATGAGGTACATGTCGAGGTAGACCCATATCATAAGCCAGATGAGAAAGTCACAATGCTTCCTTACATGCCTCACTTGTTGCAACATAATCTACTTCTGTAGTGGAAACAACTATACGTTCTTGAAGATGAGATCTCCAAGAGATAATACCTCTAGAAAAATGAAAAATGTACCGTAATATAGACTTAAGATTGTCTACACAACCATCATAATCCAAATTTGTGTAACCAATAATGGATGCCTTTCCTCTACCCTCTCATAAACACTTGTCCTTAGTGCGACTCAGATATCTCACAATCATCTTGATCACTTCCGAATGCTTCTTGCATGGATTAGACATATATCTGCTCACAATTCAAAATCATCTTGACAACTTCCCAATGATTTTTGCCAGGATTAGACATATATCTGTGTAACCAATAATGGATGCCTTCCCTCTACCCAAGCATAGACACTTGTCCTTAGTGCCACTCAGATATCTCAAAATCATCTTGATCACTTCCCAATGCTTCTTGCTAGCATTAGGTAGATTCTTTTGAACCACACACTTGTTCTTTTTAGGTTTTTATGAATGCATTTTCTTATCTCAAAGTAACATTGTAAGGATCATTTGCGTTTTTTGTATTTGTGATTGTTTTTATTAGATCATGTTCTTTCCATTTTAGGTTATCCACAATTATCTTAAATTAGCCTTAGACTTGAGAAATTACAAGGTCTTGAATTCTTTCATTCCTATCATAACCCTATGTTAAACTGATTATCTATTAGCTCTTAGACTAGGCTAGAAATTGACTAAGAGGGTTTAGTGGACTTCCAACCTTGAGCCAAATGCTCTTACAAATGCTTCAATGCTTAGGAAGCATGCTCCCAAGCATACCCCATATGCTAATTTGCTTTAGACTTGCCAAGAAGCTCCAATTGCCTACAAAAATGTCAAAATTTAGCTCAAAAGACCATTAATTTGTGAACCCTAATTTTTTTCCAAAATTGGTTGTCTATTGTGATTGATAGAGAATGTCTTTCATGATGGATAGAGTGTCTGTCATGTCTGTCCATCACAATTGACAAGTCTATCATGATGGACAACTATCTATCACACAATGGATAGTATTAATCGTGATGGATAGGCTATCCATCATGATGGATAGGGCATTCGAAGATTCTATCTACATGCAAGTTATCTATCATGATTGATAAAATTGTTTTGAAAAAACTATCTATTGTGGGAAGTGTCTATCACAATGGACAAGTTCTTTGTGAGGTTCTGACTATTGTGGGGGTGTCTATTGCGATGAACAGGTTGTTTATCATGATCGACGCACCTATTCATTAGGGTCTGTTCTTTGCCCATCTCGTGAAAGACACCTATCTATCAAGATGGACAAAAAAATGGGTATTTTCTATCAAATTTTATATTTTGTGGATGTGCATGTTGTGTTGTCTACTATGATGCACTTCATTTTACCAAAATGCTCAATTTTCTATTTGTCATGATTGATAAAGAGCTTTATCTTGGGGTGTGTACATAGTACCTGTTGTAGCTATTACTATTGTGGATTCTAGAAACCTACCCAAAAGCTCAAGAAACACAAGAAAATGTAGCACACATAATCACTCTTTCTCTCTCTCTCTCTTTCTCGCTCTTAGAGTGAAATCAATGGAATGCAATGGAAGTGGGGATATGAGCAAGGAGGTGGATTATTCACGAAGGTGGAAATGGATGTAGGAGGTGAGTAGAGATGGTGATGGGGTAGAAAAGTTAGTGAAGAAATTATCGAATTACCTACGATTCCAACATCGAGTCTCTACATCTTACCATCATGTGCTCATCTTGAAAGCTTGATCCCCGACAATAAGGCCAAATTTCATGTCACTCTAGTAAATTTATAAATATCAATGTGAGTAGAGTCACCTCATAATTCTCAATCCAAGGAGATGTGAGGGTGGTATGACAAACATGAGCACGTTAAAGTACAA
Source organism: Ceratopteris richardii (assembly GCA_020310875.1). Taxonomy (NCBI): domain Eukaryota; kingdom Viridiplantae; phylum Streptophyta; class Polypodiopsida; order Polypodiales; family Pteridaceae; genus Ceratopteris; species Ceratopteris richardii. Next base: position 161,146,089 of record CM035424.1, on the reverse strand, counting down.
GTATGTGAGTGAGAAGCACACCAACATGCACACACATACATACACACACACATACAAGGTAAGACAATGAGATGAACAATGGAATCTTTTGATTGCATGCTCTTCATACAAATTTTCACAAAAAATCCAACCTCAAAAGTGAGATCTCTAGCTCCTTTTATAGTTTTTCCTAGTTTTGGTCGTGTTTAGATCTAATGTCCAACCTAGTAAAAAATTAGGTTCCTATGCTAATTTGGGGGCTCAAACAAACTCTAAAAATTATGAAATTTGGTATGTAAGTACTTCTACTACTCCTCAAGATCCGGGACGGACTCCTTAGCTTGTAAAAAATGGATTTGGACATATTTAAAACGGGATTTACAATAGGTTCTAGTGATAAGAATCTTTGTCTTAAAAGGACTTGTGTTGAGAAATTTGATTGTCCTAATTACTAGATCTGTGTTGGCTTCCTTTTTGCTTTGGTCCTCCTTGGCCGTCTCTCTACCCTTGATGCCTTTGGATCATTTTTCTTAAGCTTCCTTGCCATGTTAGACCACCTAGGATGCTTCCTTGGATGCCAACATATAGCTAGATCTTGGCCTCAACAATTGAGCAATTATCCCTACGTAGTGAGTTCAGAAACCACTAATTGAGAGATGTCATTCAACATGGAAAGACCTATAGGTAGTTCAAGGTTTGCATACCTAGAGATCCTAGAAGGACCCTATAAGACTATGATGATGCTCTAAGAAGATTAGTGATCCAACAGAGAAATCCAAAGCAGCCCTTTGGAATTGATCACCGCATGGTCAATGAAGAAGGGCCCTACATAGATAAGCAAGGTAACATGTATATGGTAACCATCTTACCTAATAAGATAGATGAAGTTGGGTGAGTCATACCTGAGTCTTAAATAGGAGATCTTGAACATGAGAACAAAGAGTGAGAACAAAGAACTCCTAGAGGTAAATCAATCATGTCTAAGATCATAACACTTGAATGGATTCCCCAAGAAAACATGAGCGTGTATTTCTTTTCAATAGAGAGACTCACGAAGCATTTTGGAGATTCAATCTAGATAAACCTAGTGATGTAGATGAAATCATCATATATGAGTTCAAGGATCTCAATATTCTAGGAAATGTTATTTATTTGGAAAACACTTCAAAAAAGATGTATTTTGTTATAGAGCATACTAGACACACTTACACTTGAAAGGGTGAATAAATTTTCCCCTCACACAAGTCTACTAAACCCCCATAGCAGGATCTTCTCATGTCCTAGGATCGTAGGAAGAGAAATCCAAGGAAGGACCTGAATGAAGTTTTGTGCACATGATAGGAAGAGAAAGATTAAGGATAGACATAGACACAATGAAACAAGAAAGAGCAAGAGGGCATAGAAATCAGAGAGGCATGGATGAATTTACTCTACCAAGACCAAGAGAGCATTCCAAAAGCTTGAGGCCCACTTAGATAGTGAAAGCCATGAAGAATTACTTTGATGACACAAGAGATCCCTATGATCAGATGGCAGAACTTAAGCAAGTATTGAGAGCAAAACACCTCAAGGATTTTTTCACTCAATACGAGGCTTTTGGGCTTACCTTGAAGAATATAGCCCTAACATGGTTTCAAACATTACATCAAGTTCAATTCAGGAACATCTCCCAATTTGTAGATGCATTCACTATAGAATTCTCCAAGAGTGAAATCAGACACAAAACCTCATCATTGATCCATAGCTTCAAGTAGACACCACACAAAACTGCTAGATTGGAAGGATGTAGGTTCGTGCAATACATTGAGAGATTCCAAATCCCAGAGTTACCTATCCAAGCTAAACAAGTTTCCTTGTTTTTAGTGGTCTATTGAGTGGGAAGTTAAGGTCATATACCTATTTGAAGGAGCCTTGTATCCTAGAGCAATGCTTAAGAATGTGTATTGATATCGAGGACAACTTGGGGTGATGAACTAGAACTATCTAAACTCTATAAGGATCATATTGTTCCATTAATATCACATCCAAACCCACAAAATCGATAGATGAATTGGGTGAACAAGTACCTCAAAATTTAGGAGTTCATAATAGACAAGCTCAAAAAATGATTAGAGTGAAGCATTACTACACTTGTAGAGGTGTGATCACATGGCCAACGTATGTCCCATGCAAGCTCAAAACATAGGGATTTTAAATGCCTATTATTGCACTATCGAGAGAAAATACATTAACCATTTTCCTCAAGAATGCTCCTACAATAAACAGAAAGTTGGGCAACACAACCAGTAGCCTTATTAACAACCAAGTAGATATCAAAACCAATATCAACAAAAGCCTTACTATAGGCCACAACAAAACCATCAACCATAGTAGTAGGAAGAACCTAGAACTCAATCACTGATAGGACAACAACTGCCACCCCTATCAATGTAATATCAATCAAGAATGCAGCAATAGAAGATAATTCAAATAGGGCATTAGTGCCTGCATCTGTGTTGACCCCAAAAAGTGGTCCTAATGCTCAAAATTCTGATTTCAATATATGGAGATAGCTTGCCTACTCATTACATTGAATCACTTGAGCATACTTATAAACGATGCACCATTGATGGAACCTAGTTGGGAGATAGGTTGCATTTATTCCATCGAATAATTAAAAAATATCAAATATGTTCTTTTTATTTGAGGTTGTCCAAATAAACACCGAAAAAAAACGGATAGGGATACACTTTCAATCGAAAAGCTTTCGATCGAAAATTCTTTCGAAGAAAAAAATTTCGATCGAAACATTTTCGATTGAAAGTTCTTTCGATCGAAACTTTATTATCGAAAACTCATTTCGCACATGTTTGAGAGTCTAGAGAGCTCTAGACTTTTCTTCAAGAGGTAAAATTAGTTTTTTTGTTTTACAGATTTGAAAGTACGTATATGCATATGTGTGTATGTATGTGCATGTTATACACACATATGCATACACACATATGCATACACACACAAACATGTACACATGTACACACAAAATCATACACACACACATATAGATACTTGCACATATACACACACACATATAGACACACACACACACATACACTCACATGCATACATACATGCATATGCATACATACATGCATATGCATACATACATAGACACATGTATACACACACATGCACATACATACATACATACATACATACATACATATGCCTATACACACATGCACATACCTACATATGCATATACACACATGCACATGCATACATATGCATACACACACATGTGCATATATACTTACATGCAATCATACACACACATGCATATGTATACATACGTACACACATGCATATGTATATATACATAAATACAAGCACATACACACAATAAATCGATTTGAGCCTAAAAAAAAGTGAAGTTAACGATTCAAATGATTCAAGTTAACAATTGATAGCGATCCCTTTTTAATGGGAAATTTCTACCTTTATACTCAGCTCAAAATCAATCAACCTTCAAAATAACCTATAAAAATATAAAAAAGTAAAAATTCATTATTATGTGCTTGAAAAAATATTAAACTATATCATAAAAGTAAAATATTTTATTACCTATTTACATCTCTTTTGTCGTAAGTATCGAAAGTTTGAGTGCATAAGTTGATTTCTATCAGAACTTGGCCATAACAAGTCCCTCATGATGCTATTAACTCAATAAGCCTATTTCTTTCCTCCCAACAAGTCCCTCTTGATGTGATTGTCTTGATGCCAATATCTCAGGTAACAGAAGGTTTGTGTTGTATCAATACAATACAACTTCCTTAAGAAGATCTATGGATATGTGAAGTTGTATTGTATTAATACAACACGAACCTTCTATTAGTTGATATACATTGTCCAATATGCCATTGATCTTCACTTATTGATACCTTCTCAACCCTTGAATTATCAAAAAGAACATAAAACATTTTTCAACAATTACAATAGTTTTTAATTCACAATCATACACACACATGCACATACACAATCATATTTGATTTTCACTTGCAATCATATAACATACATGCACATACACACTTGCATACACGTACTTTCATGCGCACATACATACACACATGCATACACATACTTTCATGCACACATACACATATACATATACATATAGATACTTGCACATATATGTTGGAACATCAAGCTTACACTATGCTTGAGGTGAATTTGATCTACATCAAAGGCTATCGCGTCGAAAGAATATCCGTTGGAGAGTTCTTTTTCATATGCTCATTTATTGTATTTTTTGAGAATATTTTGATGGCTCATTTACCGTTGTAAAAGCCTTGAGCTTGACACATGCAAAGGTAGAAATATAGAGCCAAAATCCCACAAAATTTTGGTGGTTGAAGTTGCATTCAATCAAGCAATCAATCACCTAAAAGTAGATCAATCAAGATCTTCACTTTTCCTAGATTGTAGGGAAGTGAATTGATTCCCTCCAACAACCATTCCCACCTTCATTTGAATTCAAATTCAAGTTGTAAAAGTCTTGGAACACTCCTAGAGGCTATATAAGGAGTTGAAATCACTTGTATTATACATGGAAGCAATATACATACACTTGTGACCATCATTGTCTTGCTCCTTCAATTTTCTGCATCATCTTCTTCGCCAACAGTAATCTTGCAGAGGCTGCTGCTCTCTCCTCAGAGCTCCAAATTGAGTGCAAGAGGACTCATTGGAAAGGTATTAATGTCTAGCTTATGCCTGTAAATTTTCAAAGCATTTGATTCAGCAGATTTGGAGGAATCTCAGTTTTTCTGCCTCGGGGTCAATCTCTACGTATTCCTGAAAAATAGGAAGTACCACCGGTGAATGTCGCATTCATTCCTATAGCACATTTTGCTTATTCCTTATATTTTTGTGCATTCCATACACTCAACCCTATGTTTATCACTCCCATAAAAGGATTGTTTCTAATTGTAATCATGCTGGTCGCTATGGGCATTTGAAGTTCATTGTCTCTTCCATAGATAGTAAGTTTTTTGAGCTAGTCGACCCGTGAACCTATCTGTTTTGTATCGACTCATTCTCCTTGATGCTCCAAGGTACATAGTGTGTTTCTTTGCACTTATAGCATGCCTATAAGGTCTATTTGAGTCTCAAAAAGCTCAAGGGCTGGTCTTGTGCCGGTTGGCTTGACCAAACTTCGTCGCTTCGAAACGCACTTTTCTACCTTCGACAAGCTTCTCCAAGTTTTTTCAGTGGTATCAGAGCTAGATCAAGATGGGTGACGGCTTTCCCTCAATGATCGAGAAGCTTGATCGACACAACTACGCGGCTTGGCAAATCAGAATGGAGGCCTACTTGCAAGGTAGAAATCTTTATGGAATTGTAGCAGGTGATGAAGCTATGCCTATTCCAAGATCCAAAGGAGGACCTACACAAGAGGAGACAGATAAGCTCACACTTTGGTGCGCAAGGGATGCTCAAGCAAGGTCGTACATACTAAACTCTATCTCTGACTTTCTATTACCACATATTAGAGGATGCAAGACATCTCAAGAGACTTGGGATGCCCTGGAGACTTTCTTTTCTGCTAGTACCAAAGCAAGAAAGAATCATCTTTGGAACGAGTTCAACCAAATGAAGAAGACACCTAAACAAACCATCATAGAGTTTGTTACCAAGGTCAAGGAGGTTGCGGATCAGTTAGCATCCATTGGAGAGCTGATTGAAGAAGAGGTCATCATGAGGCAAATTCTCAACGGCATTCGAAGTGATAAGCAATGGAAATCCTTCACAACGGCTTATGATCTCATCATGGATGTGCAAACTCCAGACTTCAACATCTTCCTTGGACAACTCTTCAATCAAGAAGCCAACAATAGCATAAAGGAAGGTAACTCTTATCATGGTAATTCAACTAGTGCTCTATATGCAGATAAGAAGGATAAGAAGCAGAAAGGCAAGAAGAAGGAAGAAGACGAAGAAGAGACTTCCCAAGCCAACTTCGCAAGCAAGAGCAAGTGGAAAGGGAAGAAGAAAGGACCAAAGCAAGACAAAGCCAAAGGTCAGAATGTTCAACCTTGTGCCATATGCGATAAGACCAACCACACCACTCAGAATTGCTGGTTCAATGGAAAGACCCAGAAAGGAAGTGGAAGAGGTGGATATGGCAGCAACAGAGGCAGAGGTGGACACAACTTCAACAACAACAATAGAAGCTATAATCGAAGGGACTACAACAATTATTCAGAAGATCAACCACATGAAGACTCATTGCTTCTTATGAACCTAAGCCACAAAGAAGGTAAAGAAGATGATCATTTGTTCTACATAGATTCAGGATGCTCGAATCATGTTGCAGGCAACATTGCTCTTCTATCTGACTTGGAAAGTCCAAAGCATAGACATGAAGTGCAAACAGGGGATGACACGAAGCACAATGTGGAGAAGATTGGTAATGTCAAAGCTTCCAATGGCAGGACAAACATTCTGAGTAAGGTTCTCTATGTACCCACTATCACTAAAAACCTAATAAGTGTAGGCCAAATAGTTGAAAAAGGCTTGCAAGTTAGGTTCACCCAACATGGAGCTTTTGTGGAAGATCCATGTCAAGGCTTCAAGAAGATAGCCCGAGGTGAGAAGCATGGTAGGCTCTTTACCTTTGAAGTAGGAGATACCAGGAACATAGCTCTATTCAACTTTGGGTCTCAAACCCTAAGTGAGCTTGAAGTGTGGCATAAGAGACTTGCTCATGTGAATGAAAGAACCTTGAAGGATATATGCAGGGATCAAAGTGTTCTAGGACTGCCGAACATATCAAAGCAACACATGATCAACAGGTGTGATGCATGTCAGATTGGGAAGGCACAAAGACAACCATTCAACCACAAAGGCTACATCCACAACAACTTATTGGACTTAGTACATACAGATGTATGGGGACCAAGTCAAGAACCTTCATTGGTAGGATCAAGGTATTATGTCTCATTTATTGACGACCATAGTAGATGGATTGTTCTATACTTTATCAAGAGTAAGAATGAAGTATTTGATTGCTTCAAGAAGTATCTTGCACATGTGGAGAATCATACAGGTAGATCACTAAAGAAGCTCAAATCTGATGGAGGGGGAGAATACTTCTCCAAAGAGTTTGATGAGTTCTTGCAGGACAAAGGTATCAAAAGGGAAGTGACTACTAGGTACTCTCCTCAGCTAAATGGAATTGCAGAGAGGAGAAACAAGACATTGGTTGGATCAGCCCGAACAATGCTTGAAGAGAAGAAGTTGCCACATTATCTATGGGCAGAAGCTATTTCAACTGCAGTGTACCTTGTCAATCGGCTACCATCCAAATCACTTCAAGGTATGACTCCTTATGAAGCATGGCATGGAAGAAAACCTAGTCTTGGACATTGCAAGGTTTTTGGTTGTTTAGCTTATGTTCATGTACCATCACAAATAAGAGGTAAGCTAGATGAAAGGGCAACAAAGGCAGTGTTTATTGGATATGATTCAACTCAGATGGGTTACAGGTTCTTCAATCCTTCAACCAAGCAATTCACTACAAGTAGAGATGTTGTATTTGAAGAACACAGGTCTTGGTATGATGAAGACAAACAAAAGGTAACACAACCATATGATCTTGATTATGACTCTCATCAATTAGGAAGCAAGCATGATACATAGGTCCAGGATCCAAGAAGTGATACAGACGATGACCAAGATGAAAGAGAAAGGGATTACAAGCTATGGAAGTCAAGAGGCAAAGCAAAGATGCAAGAGGTTGGAGAATGCTCCAAGCAAGCACCTAGAAGATCAGCAAGAGAGAAGAAACAACCAGAAAGGTATGGATATGATTCCACATTTGTTACAAAGCATTCAATCTACTTGGCAAAAGACTCTATTTCAGAGGAACCCTCAACCTATGAAGAGGCAAAGGGAAACCCTAATTGGGAAAAGGCCATGAACGAAGAGATAGATGCATTGAAGGAAATGGACACTTGGGATTTGGTTCCAATGTCGCCGAATCAAAAGGTAATTGGTTGCAGATGGGTATATAAAGTTAAAAGAAATTCAGATGGATCAGTTTGCAGGTACAAGGCAAGATTAGTTGCCAAAGGATGCTCACAAACTCATGGTATAGACTATGAGGAAACATTCTCACCAGTTGCAAAGATGACTACAATCAGGACATTGATAAGTGTAGCTGCTGCAAGGAATTGGAGACTCCTCCAACTTGATGTGAAAAATGCATTCTTAAATGGTTGGCATTTGCAGGTTCGAAGCTAGTGTCATGGAGTTCCAAGAAGCAACCAATAGTTGCTTTATCCTCAACTGAAGCAGAGTACAGAGGCTTGACCATAGCAACTCAAGAGGCAATATGGTTAAAAGCATTGTATACAGATTTGGGACTTGTGAGTTCCAAACCTCACATATTTGGAGATAATGTAAGTTCCATGCATCTAGCGGCAAATCCTATTTTCCATGCGAGAACCAAGCACATAGAAGTCCATTATCACTTCATCAGGGAGAAGCTCATGGCAAAGGAGATTGACATTTCTTTTGTTCCAACTGAAAAGCAAGTAGCAGATATGATGACGAAGGCACTTGATGGAATAAAGCTTCGTAGATTCAAAGCTATGGTAGGTATTCAACCTATCAGAGAATGAAGACTCAAGCATACTTTAGCTTGAGGGGGAGCTGTTGGAACATCAAGCTTACACTATGCTTGAGGTGGATTTGATCTACATCAAAGGCTATCGCATCGAAAGAATATCCGTTGGAGAGTTCTTTTTCATATGCTCATTTATTGTATTTTTTGAGAATATTTTGATGGCTCATTTACCGTTGTAAAAGCCTTGAGCTTGACACATGCAAAGCTAGAAATATAGAGCCAAAATCCCACGAAATTTTGGTGGTTGAAGTGCATTCAATCAAGCAATCAATCACCTAAAAGTAGATCAATCAAGATCTTCACTTTTCCTAGATTGTAGGGAAGTGAATTGATTCCCTCCAACAACCATTCCCACCTTCATTTGAATTCAAATTCAAGTTGTAAAAGTCGTGGAACAATCCTAGAGGCTATATAAGGAGTTGAAATCACTTGTATTATACATGGAAGCAATATACATACACTTGTGACCATCATTGTCTTGCTCCTTCAATTTTCTGCATCATCTTCTTCACCAACAGTAATCTTGCAGAGGCTGCTGCTCTCTCCTCAGAGCTCCAAATTGAGTACAATAGGACTCATTGGAAAGGTATTAGTGTCTAGTTTATGCCTGTAAATTTTCAAAGCATTCGGTTCAGCAGATTTGGAGTAATCTCAGTTTTTCTGCCTCAGTGTCAATCTCTACGTATTCCTGAAAAATAGGAAGTACCACCGGTGAATGTCGCATTCATTCCTATAGCATATTTAGCTTATTCCTTATATTTTTGTGCATTCCATACACTCAACCCTATGTGTATCACTCCCATAATAGGATTTTTTCTAATTGTAATCACGCTGGTCGCTATGGGCATTTGAAGTTCATTGTCTCTTCCATAGATAGTAAGTTTTTTGAGCTAGTCGACCCGCGAACCTATCTGTTTTGTATCGACTCATTCTCCTTGATGCTCCAAGGTACATAGTGTGTTTCTTTGCACTTATAGCATGCCTATAAGGTCTATTTGAGTCTCCAAAAGCTCAAGGGCTGGTCTTGTGCCGGTTGGCTTGACCAAACTTCGTCACTTCGAAACGCACTTTTCTACCTTCGACAAGCTTCTCCAAGTTTTTTCAATATACATACACACACAGCCACACATATACATATACTCACATGAATACATACACACACACACATGCATACATACTCACATGCATATGTACATGCATACATACACACATGCATATGCACGTTCATTATTATATGCTAGAAAAAATATTGAACTATATCATAAAAAGTAAAATAGTTTTTAACCTGTTTGCATCTTTTTTATTGTAAGTATCCAAGGATCAAGTGCATAAGTTGACTTCTATCAAAACTTCTACATTCCTCTCGATGCTATTGTCTCAACAAATTGATTTCTTTCCTCCTAACAAATCCCTCTTGATGCTATTGTCTTGATGTAAAGGCCCAACATCTTAGCTAAGAGAAGGCTCGTGTTGTATCAATACAATACAACTTTCTAAAGAAGATTGTGTACCTGAGTCAAGAAGACTCAAGGACTTGTGTCAATGAGACTAAACCCCAATTGCCACACAAGTGCGTATAATGGGAAATTGACACACGTTTATTTGTCAATCCGATCAAATGACCTAACCAAGCGTATGAGGACATATGCACACATGATGGAGAATGAAGTGGTTTAGCTTATATGTATGAGAAAAGACTAATCCACCTCTCCAACTCACTGAAATGCTGTAAGTGTCTGCCACGATACCACTTACAGTAGTTTTCAGTAAATTGAGGATTTCTCCCAGCTCCGAACTCCGAATATAGTCAATACGGTACTTACTTCAAAGCTCTCTATGAGACGCATCTATTGGAAGTCATTTCACTCGATTCTGACAACTATGCTTCTAATTATGACCAAAATAGTAAATGGCAAGAAGCACCCACTCTCACGCCACAACTCCTACAAGCTCACACACACACTACAGTAGCTCAAAAACAGTGGGGAGGGGTAGACAATAGTCCTACAAACAGATTCCAAGCATTACACACACATAGAAGATCAAAGAGAAGATGGAAATTTGAAAGAAAGAGGCAATTTCGAAATTCAGGATCTCTCCTTCTTCACAATGGCAAAAAGTCTCTACAAAGAGTCACAAAGTGACTTATATACATGTGCCCTAAATTTGGTCCTTTTACACAAGAGAGCGGCACTTTATTACTCAAAAGTGAAATTCCTACTAATCTACAAGGGATATTTTATAACAAGTTGGGATTATGCAACTAGAGGACTCCTCTAGTGCATTTACATGGCTTGAGGGAATTCTCTAAGATTTTGAAGAAGCAAAATCATGCCCATTAACTTGAAAATTTTGGGGCTCTTCTCTTGTGCTTCTTTGCTCTACAACAGTCTCCCCCTCTTTGTCTCTGTCGTCCCTTGACAGGCTTTACTTCTTGTCTTTAGCTTGTTTAAGAGTTTTGAATACATGCACCCAGTGGTCGAAAAAGTGATAAGGAGTGTCAGAGAATTCGTTATTTTGTCTGAGGTATGTCCTTTGCTTCTGTTTGCCCCTTGGTATTCCTTATGTCACATATATGGGTTGCTGTATTCAGTTGGGCTGCCACACACGCTACTAGTGACTAGGAATGTGCTGTTCTTAGTCACCCTCTTCAACTTTTCAGCCTCTAGCTCTTTCTAACTTTTGGTCTTCTGATTTGTCTTTGTCTTCACACATCTGACCCTGTTGCATTGCTTTAAACCTGTTTACTTGGTTGCCAACACACACTATCAACGGAAGGATTATTACCTGCCAAATAGTGTCTTGCACTTCTTCATGTATAGTTCCTGGCCGTGGTCCGTCCTTTCCATGAAATGTCTTGGTTCTGATTGTTCTTCAATTCCATTCCTCAAGACCTCGGTGTTTCACGTTGTTGCCTGATGCGTGCCTCTGTGGGGCTTTGGGCAGAGGGTGGTCATTTTGCTTTATGATATTCATTCTTTATTGAGAAGTCTTTGACTTTGATCTTCTTCTTCTTTTCTTCTTGCTTGATTCCCCTTCCACATGTCCCTCCTCCTGAACTGTGTCGTCCTCGACAGGCTTTTTGTGGCGACGTGAATAGGTTTGTATGGCTGCTTGCTCTCTTTGATTCAGCAAATTAGTGTGACATATCATAAATTCTTTCCACTGGTGTGACTTTACACCATCCTCTGGTGCTTGTCGGTGATCTACAAAAAAGCTGGTTTCATACGCTACCAGTCGTGCATTCAGGTTCGAAGTCATCTTGACAAAAATTTCTGAATCTATTTTGAAGAAGCCGGTGAAAAATGCTTCTTCAAAAGTCTGCATGTATGTTGACGGCAAAAACATAAGTGTTGAATAATACGCCATCAGGGTTAAGCAGCTCGAAAGAGTAGAGAGGTAAAAAACGAGCGCTTCAGAGCCTTGGGTAATGCCGATGAAATTCAAAAAAGTGTATTTTGCATGTTGGAAGACTTGAATTACAGTTAATAGCATGCTGATAAATCTTATTTGTCATTTTAACTACTAAGTCCGGGACAGTCGCATATCTTGCAATCCAAAATTCCATTGTTTTTACCATGTATTATTCCGTTGGTAAGTAGTTATGTGGCGGACTAGGTAACAATGGGTAATTCAGCCATTGATTATTGATGCTTCCCAGTCACTACCCTTTCCAAAATTGTGTCCAGGAGCGTCTGTGGGGTACTAGACAAAATGTTGGATTTACTTGAAGCACATATGGTGATGCTTCGCATTGTACCTGCAATGTTGGATTCTTTTCCAAAACTTTGCGCCTCCATATGGGATCAGCCTTCTCGAACTCCTCTTGAGTATAATGGAAAGTATTCTTCTCGAACTGGAGGTTGGTATCTGGCTCTTTATTTGTCATGGTCCTTATGTATTGTTGTGTTTGTTCTTTAAGTAGTCCATATGGTACATTAAAAGGCTTCAAAATTTGATCCAAGTTTTTGCTCTCGATTTTAGCTTCCTTCATGACTTGGATTATTTGATCTTCAAATCCAGCGGTAAGCTGGGACACCAGTAGTGCCCTTTCTGGTCGGCTTAATTCTGCAATGTCCAGAGTATTATGTTCAATTTGGACCTCCAGTTCCTCCCGTAGTGGCAAATGATGTAAGGGGGGAGAGAGAGGACGTACCTAAGTCTCCTCAGTAGCCTCTGAGGATTTTGGAACTACTGGTATCCCCTCAATTTCCTTGTGTGCTAGTTGATCCTCTAGTTGCTTTATCATTTCCTTTTTTTTTTATTTTTCTGTATTTCCTTTGTCACTATTACGAGTTGGTCTATGTCTTCTTTACAATGCAGTAGGTATCTATTCTCAGCTTTTTTCCATTTTGTCCTTAGAGCTACGATATCCTCCATGTACCTCTTTTCCCATTCGGCAATGGTGGCCTGCTCCTGCTTGAGCTGATGTGCATACTTAGCGAGCGTTTCCTCAAGTTCCTTGATGTCTTTTTTTGGCTTTTCCTGAACATCTATGGGATGATCGTGTAGAAGAGCTATCATTAGTTCTTTATTCCTGTTCCTTAGGTTTTCTGCTTCTTCCATACATACTTTTATTTGAGATTCTAAGACTTTACTTCTTGCATTCATCCGCGTCTTCTCAGCCTCGCTAGCTTCATATTTCTTTGTTAATTCCTGGAGTTGTTCTTTCAATCTTTTATTTTCCGTGGCTAGAGTTTTGTAATTTTTTTTTACCTCTTCAACTTCATTTTGTTTCTGTAGTATTTGTACTCTAGCTAATTTTAATTCTGCTGAAAGATTCTTACCCTTTTCTTGAAGCTCATGCTTGTCCTGCATCGCTTGATTGTAGTCTTCATCAGCCTCAAGCATTAATTGTTGTGTGTCCATTGCGGTTCTAATCATGTCTTGCACTAGTGGCTTGAGCTGAGCGATGTCGACATTCAACCATGTCCTAGGTATGCTTGGAGCTTCTCCGCTTTGCACATCTTTTCCTTGCTCTACATGGATGGTTTTGTTGTGGGGTTGTCTAATTTGTAATTGTATTTTTTGTTCTTTTTCTTCTTCATCCAAATCAATAGCTTTTGTGGCACTCCCTTGAAAAGTGACGTCCATGGGGGAGGGTTCTGCCACAACCCTTATTGGTGTGAAGGGTTCTGCTTCTTCTACTGTCGCTTCTTGAAACATGACCATCTGCTAATTGGAGTTTCATGCGGGTGGGCCGCAAGGCAGTCTTCCCCCATTTCTCCCAAATCTCCTTGGTGGCAATTCCTACTCCAGCTCCTGTGTCTAGTATAGCCTTGGTCATGTACCCATTGTAATTGACAGGTAGACACGTATTACCTTCGTCTCCTTCACTAAATTCTCCCACCTTATCAACTAGAATTTGTATTTTAGATGAGTTTCCTCGTCCCTTAACTTCTTTTTCTTCCTTCTCTTCTCCTAATTCCATTTGGCTCGCTAATTGCTTCCATAAATGCGGCTTAATTTGAAGTAATTCTTCCACGGTCACTTTGCATTGTACTTTTATCTTCTTTAGTTCCGTTAGATTGTGTGAACTCTTTTCTGAGTTTTCTTTTCCCTTTCCATGTATCATGGGTGCTCGGATTATCATAGATTCCTTTTCGTATTCTCCCATGTAATTAGGCAAGGTTGAAATACTGTGGGTTTCTTCTCTATTTCGGTCGAGTCTTGACACTTCCTCATATACCTCTTCCAGATTGGGATTTGGTTGATAAATGTCTACATCTATTTCCTCAAAGGGAGGTTTAGTCACTCCATTCTTCTTCCATTGTTCTTCTCGGATTCTATTCCATAATTCCTTTGGCCAATCAGCTTCTAGGTCAGGTATTGTTGACATCGGTTCATCTTGGATTCTCGTTCGCTCACGCTTGTCAACCTGCTCTCTAGGTTCTTTACCCTTGGCTTTGACATACTGTTTGTATTGATCCTCTGCTATCCTCATTTCTGGAAGGCCTGAGATAGTCTTTTCTAGAGTTGCTTGTGCTACCTCTATAAGTTTTCGACATATCGCAAGCCTCTCTTTTTCTAATTCTCCTTGTGGGTAAAGCTTTTCATGCTACTCTACCTTTGGTCCAGCCTTAATCCTAGCTTGGTAAGCTTTTAGCCACATGTCTAGGTCATCACGTTTTGGGTCAGCTAAGATGGATCCTGGTTATTTAGCTTCTCGGATAAGCAGTGGACTAGGCACTTCCTTCCAAATTTCTTGCTCTTTTTGTTCTTTCTTACTTCTGGTTTGTTTCTTATTGTCTTGACTTTTGTTTTTCATCCATTTCTCTTTGAGTTTTTCTCTTCTTTCCTTCCATTTCTGTGCTTTAGTGTTCTGGGTACTCTCACGTGGGTCCTCAGAATCTTCAACTATTTGAAATTTGGGACTTACCGTTCTTTTCCTCTCTCATTCCTGTTCTGGTTGTCTTCCTTTTTGTTCTTTCATTTGAGCTCTTGTAATGGCCTTTAAAGGCACAATATATTCCTTATCACTTCTAGATGCTTCTATCACTTCAATTACATTAATTGGTGCAGTGTTTTGGACTTTGGTTGGATTCTTAGGGCAGTCTCTAAAAAGATGTTCCTTTCCGCAATCATTGCAATATCCTTCCCAAGTTCTAGGGGATGGTGGATTATAAGGTCAAGGACATTCTCTAATAAAATGGTCTCCTCCACATCTATAACAAGGCCCTCTCGGCACAGGGGGTCTAATGGTGCTTGTGCTTTAGGTGCAGTATACATCAAAGTTGCTACCTCCGTTCCATAAGCCTGATCATAACCTTCATATCCATAGTAAGCCAAATCATACGCTGATTCATACTCTAACATGTTGGCTTCATAGGGATAATAATCTCCTGGGGGCAACTCATATCCAGGGTTTGCTGATTCTACACTGGTCATCGTTGAGGCTGGCACTATGGCTCTTTCCAAATTTTCTTCTGGCTGAGCGTATTTCATAGGTACCACTTGTTGAGGTTGTGATAGTTGTGGTCCTAACACTGGTTGGGGTGGTGGATATGGTGCTTGCTCGTATGGCCATGGTGCTCCTGCTGGTGTTGGA
Source organism: Ceratopteris richardii (assembly GCA_020310875.1). Taxonomy (NCBI): domain Eukaryota; kingdom Viridiplantae; phylum Streptophyta; class Polypodiopsida; order Polypodiales; family Pteridaceae; genus Ceratopteris; species Ceratopteris richardii. Next base: position 161,130,397 of record CM035424.1, on the reverse strand, counting down.
TAGGGATTGTATCTGGGCATCTCTCTGCCTGGCTCTCTAGGCGGATATACGTATGGTCGATACTGAGGTGGTTGTTTAGGTCGTGCCTGTCTATTGAATGGGTAGTTCTCTATGGTGTGATTGGTGTATTTTTGTTCTAAGTGGCAGTACAAGGCAGTTCCTTGTTGGGGCTTTCTGTTGTAAGGATATGCCTGATGTGCACCGGTCCCTCCTTGCACACACATATGTGTAGGGTGATCTCCTCCACATAGACTACATCTTCGTAACATGGGCACTCTTAAAGCTAGGTGTTGGTAATTTCTATGTCCTTGAACTCCTAATTTTTTTGCTACCAACTCTGCTAATTCCTCCACATTACTGGAGTTAGATGTAATAGTACTCTGAGAGTCTTCTGATTTAGTGGGGCTGGGTGTGCTCTTGAGATTCTCAGCTAGATTATCTTCTAGGTCAATGCACTCTTGAAGACATTCACTCACGGTTTGTAACCTTTTCACATAAACTAGGGTTCTTAGGGTTCCATTCGTGAGTCCATCCAAAAATATTGAAATCATCTTTTGTTGAGTGGGCCTTTCTACTCTGGGCATCTATCAACATATTGATTGAATCTTCGGGTGCCTGTTTTCACGGTTTCATTAGGGTTCTGTTTAAAGCTATGGATTAAAAATGCAGAATTGTGGTTAATCCCCCTCTTAGTGAATTCCCCAATAAATTCCTGAAAGAATTGTTCCATATTCCCAAATTGGTTGGGGTCTAATGGCTGGAACCAAGTCAGAGCCGTTCCTGTGAGAGTGAGTCCGAAAGACTCATACTACACAAAGAAGTCGTCTACTTGTTCTGCCCTTAGAACTTGTTTAAATTCAGTAATGTGATCATAGGGTTCTCCCAATCCGTCATAATGATTTCTTACGCACTTGGCCACTAGGATAGGTCTCAGTTTTCTCATTGGTTCTGGCAGTCTAGGCATTACGAGGAAGGCAGGAACTGCTGGTCTAACTAGGGGTATTCCAGGCTGCCCTCCTACTGGTGGTCATGGTCTTATTGGTGGTCGGTACTGATTACCTACTCCATGGTGGGTCTGATTTTGCACTCCTGGAGTTGCAAACTGCACGTGAGTATGGTTTGGAACACTCCGTTGGCTAGTTTGTCCTGACATGGTGTGCTCTGCCTCTTGTTGAGTTCCAAAGGGGTTCTGAGAAGTGGTTGCCTGTTCTCTCTGAGGGAATACATGCAATCCCGTGTATTTCAGTCGAGCCCTCTCTATGGCATCAACTAACCAATATCTTCTTTGATTCTTATCTAGGTATGTTTTTCTAGTCTCGTCTTCCGGATCCTTTAGCTCATAAAATGTCAAGTCCTCTTTGCCCAAACTTGAGGCACCCGCTAAACATGTATGTGAAGGCTATATTTTGGGCAAAATGCAGCGTTCCTCATTTCCAAAAGATGGTTTAGTTCGGGCTACTCAGAAATTGCAACTTGTACATACTGATGTTTGTGGCCCTATGCAAACACCTTCTTTTGGAAATTATCTTTACGTCGTGACTTTCATCGATGATTTTTCTAGGCATGCATGGGTATACCCATTGAAGGCAAAGTCTGAAGTGTTCATGTGCTTCAAACAGTTTTGGGTTTTGGCTGAAAATCTCTCAGCATGTAAATTGGGCACTGTCCGTTCTGATCGAGAGGGGGAATATATGTCTTCTGACTTTAATGCATTTGTGGCTAAATGTGGGACAAAACACGAATGTACAATGCTGTATACACCTCAATAGAATGGAGTTGCTGAATGGAAGAATAGGTCACTCATGGGGATGGCGAGGTGTATGGTCAAGATTCAAGCTTTACCACATAATTTTGGGCTTGAGGCTCTTATGTGTGCAACATATGTACTTAAGAGGTGTCCCACTAAAGCACTGCAGTCTATCACTCCATATGAGGCTTGGCATGATCACAAACCATCTGTTGCTCGTCTAGATGTTTTCGGTTGTCTGGCATATGCAGTAGTGCCTAAACAACATCACAGAAAATTGGATGATAAAGAAGTAAATTGTATTTTTGTTGGGTATAGTTCTAAAAGTAAAGGCTATCATCTATATCATCCAGAGACTAAACACATTCTGGTCAGCCGTGATGTTGTTTTTGTGGAAGATGCTATTCAGCCGTTGCTTTCATGTAATAAGAAGACATCTATTAGCTCCAAAGACATGTATGATACTTTGCTGCCTCTTTTTACAGGTGGACAGTCTAGTGCTAGTCCTAATGAGGCAACTTCAGGTTTCATGTGATGATGCACATCATTCCATTTCTGATGCAAATTTACATGATGCACTTGTTGATGAGAGAGCTGATATTGAGCAGGCAAAAACCATGCCATGCCTCTTTTGCATCAAATTTCTATGCTATGGCTGCATCTAGTCTCTATGATGAGAATGAGCCTATTTCATTTGATGAAGCATAAAATTCAGAAAATTGGATGGTTGCTATGCAATTTGAATATGATGATATAATGAAGAATGGTACTTGGTCTTTATGTGACTTGCCTCCTAGCAAAAAGGCCATTGAAACTAAGTGGGTATACAAACTGAAGCATAAGCCTGATGGTATAGTTAACAAGTATAAGGCTAGGCTTGTTGCAAAGGGTTATGCATAGGAAAGAGGCATTGATTTTGATGAAACCTTTGCTCCTACTTGCCAAATGACTATTGTTCATAGCATCTGTGCACTTGCAGCTCATCATGGTTGGAATGTACATCAGTTGGACATTAAAATAGCACTTCTGAATGGTGACTTGCATGAAGAAGTGTATGTTTTTCATCCCCGTGGATTTGTGCAGAAAGGGCATGAAAACCAAGTGTGCAGGTTAAAGAAGGCATTATATGGTTTAAAGCAAGCACCACGTGCTTGGTATGAAAAGATACATGCCTATCTTATTGCACATGGTTTTGAGAACAATCCAACTGAAAGCACCTTATTTGTTAAGTGTGCTAATGATGTGCTTCTAATCATTGTGGTGCATGTTGATGACATGTTGCTCACTGGTCCTCATGACACACATATTGCTGATTTAAAGGCTGATTTGCATGCCTCATTTGAGAAGTCTGATTTGGGGCATTTGCATCACTATTTGGGCATTCAGTTTATGCAAGTTGGTGGTGGAATGGCTTTGTGTCAAATGAAATATATTGACACATTATTGCAGCGTTTTGTCCTTGAAGACTGTAAACATATTGCCACTCCTATGGAGATTGCCAGCTCCTTGTTCACCACATCACTCTCGGGGGGGTTTGTTGATATATTTAGATAGAGATGTGTGTGAACGCACTAGGACCACTAGGGCACTTTTTTCCTTCTTTAGGAGATTTTTTCCCCCCAGCTTGTATATACACATGTTACCCTTATGAGCTACTTATCTTTGTACATTCTCTAGTAATACATTCAGTATTATGTGTTGTGCTCCAAGCATCTTCTTCTTCCTTGTGTTGTTCACGTGTTTTCGAAGATGTCTAACTCCAACAGGGGTTGCACCATGAATACAACCTCTTCAAGCTCTCCATTTAGGAAAGCATTATTCACTTCCAATGAGTACATATTCCAACTTTTTGAGGCTGAAAGTGTGATCAAACTCCTTCTGCTGGACATCTTAGCCATTGATTAATTCTTCCTTAAATTCTATGCCTTTAGTTTGAGCAAAACCTTTGCAAACTAACCTTGCTTTATACCCACAGATGCTCCCATTTGCATGCCTCTTTACCTTGTACACCCATTTGTTGCCAATCACTTTCATGTCCTTTGTTCTTGGTACCAACTACCAATTATCATTTTCATCAAGTGCCTTCACTTCCTCCTCCATGGCTTCAAACCATTTTTTCTACTTATTTTCTTCTTCAAAAAAGTTAGGTTTTTCATAAGCTAAAATGTGACTCGTGTATGCATAGTGTCTTGCAGTGAATGAATCATAAGTTAACCTTTGAACAGGGTATTTAACCCTATTGGATGACCTTACCTAACCATTAGGTGGTAGGAACCTACTCCTCCTTGGTATAGATGCTTTAAATCATGGAGCTTCTAATTTCTCCACATCTTCATCACTTATTCAGTCCATGTCTATCCATCGATGGTCTTCATCATTTGCCTTTTCCTTTCCTTTGCTACTTCCTTCACTTGAATGAGCTTCATTTCTTGTCCTTCCTTGACAAGATGATGTACTCTCCTTTGATGGTGTTCTTGAAGTTGTTGGACCACTCATCTCCATGCTTTGTTGTTGCTCTTTGAACTTCTTCTCAGCTTCATATGCATCATCAACTTGTAACACATCTTTGCTACCATACCAAGGCCAATGATTTGAGTTGGAATGATTGCTTGGTGACACGTCATGTCCACTCAAAACTTGATATTTTGCACTTAATTTTTCAGCATTTCCTTTTTCATTTGATTCAAGATTAAGTTCTTCTTTGGCATCTACATAGAAGCTTGATAGTTCATCAAATACCACATCTCTGCTTACCTTCACCTATTGTGCAAGTGGATTGTAGCATTTATATCCCTTTTGCTCAAGGAAGTACCCAATGAAGATTCATTTTTTTGCTTTTGGATCAAGATTCTTCTTCAACTCATGAGGAACATGTACATATGCAATACAACCAAAAACTTTCATATATGATAAGTTTGGATCTTTACTTGTAAACTTACCTTCATGTGTAACTTGATGTACAATAGTAATCGGAGTTCTGTTCATGATGTATACAACAAAGTGCATAGTTTTTTCCCAATAATAATAAGGCATATTCTTCTCCACCATCAAGGCTCTTGCTATTTCTAGGATATGTCTATTTTGCATTCAACAATGCCATTTTTTTGTGGTGTGTACCTGCATGAAAATTTTCGTCAAATTCCATGAATTTTTAGAAAGCTACTAAACTCATTTGACAAGTATTCACCTCCTCCATTAGATCTCAATGTATGAATATAATTCCTTGCTTTCTTTTCCACCATAGCCTTAAAATTCAAGAAGTGAGTGAACACCTTACTCTTCTATTTCATGAAATATACCCATACTTTTTGTGTATGATCATCAATGAAAGTGACATAAGACTTGCATCCTCCCCTAGATGTGGTCTTTATAGGACCCCAAACATGTGTATGTACTATTTCTAGCACATTCTCACTAACATGTTTGTCATGCAAAAATGATGCCCTTGACTATTAACCAAATTGACATATCGCACATATCTTTTGCATCTTTTCAACCTTGAAATTTCGTAGTCCATTGACAAGATCCTTTGACTACATCGATTTTAGCCTCTATGAACTTTCATGCCCAATTTGCTTGTGCCAAGTCTCTATATAAAAAATAACACCTACACCTTTTGCAAACATGGTTGCATTCATTTTAGGAATCTTCACATTCAAGATGAACATCCTACCAGCTTTGTTCCCTTTGGTGATCAATATTCCTTCCTATTTGTAGTCTTCTACATATAACCCAACAACATTGAACCTAACTTGTAATCCTTGTTCAACCATTTGTCTAAGAGAAACCAGATTCTTTGTTTTATTCAGAACATGTAGCACATGAGCAAGATGTTTTACCTTCCTATCCTCCATATAAAGTGCTATGTTTCTTGTATGCTTAATAGGATGTGATGCATCATCACCTGTTTCAACATATCCAAGAACTGGCAAATTTTTTCAAACTACTAAACCATTTCGCATGATTGGTCATGTGATTTGAAGCACTTGAATCAACATAACAAATATTACCATTCTATTTTGAAACATCGCAAACATTGTATTCATCCTATGTTTTTGGACCATGAATAGCTTCTCCGAATCATCTACACTTGTTGATGCATAATTCTTTTGTTGTCTTCTATTATTTTGATACTTCAATGTGCAATCACCTTGAAATTGACCAGGCTTACCACAATTCCAACATCCTTCATTTTCATTACCTCAATCATTTATTTGGAAATGTTGCAGACTCTTTGGCTCCCCATGCCTTCATGTCCTCTACATCTCGCATGATTCTGTTATTGACCTTGGTCTTGGTTATTGTTTCCTCTTCTACTTTCCTAGCCTCTACCTTAGCCTCTTCCTTTGTAAGAGTAGAATACCTACTGAGAACTATATATTCCTTGAGAGTTTGACCAAGATTCTTTTCTTCAATAATCATCATGGACACTTGTAGCTCAAGCATAAGCACCACCTCCTTCACTTGTCAATCTGCGGAAACGTGAGGAGGGTATGAAGATCGTGAGCAATTGTGGTGAGCAAATGTGAGTGACAAGCACATACATGCATGCACATACACACACAAGCACACAAGGAACAATCAAAGAGAGGAACAATGGAAAGCTTTCTATTGCAAAGAATTCTCTTACAAAAGCTCAAATCTCTCACAAACTACTAAGAAGCTCCCCCCCAAAATGAGCTCTCTAGTTATTTTTATAGTTTCTCACTAGTTTTTGGCCCTATCCAGACCTACTGTGTGATCTAGTTAAAGATTAGGTTCCAAGGCTTATTTGAGGGCTCAAACAAAGTCTAAAAATTATGAAACTTTACACATAGATACTTTTAATGCTCCTCAAGCTCAAGGAATACTTAACTTGCAAAAATGGAGCTACAAAAAGGTGAAATGATTTACAATGGTTTTACTAATCAAAATCACTCTTTTTGTAGGGTGTTAGCAGCGGACAAGGGGCTGAAGGACTAACGAGGCATGGCAGTCAAAGAAGAGAGTCAGAAGGGAGAGAAGGCACAGGCAGACATGGGAGTCAAAGAAGATCTGGCAAGTAGGCCATCTAATTTTTCAAGACATCAAGGAGTTGAGCACACGAGAAGAAAGAGCAAGTAGGGAGCTCAAAGAGGTGTATGACAAATCAATAGAGAAAACCCTACACAAATAGTGATTTTCATCACTAAAAACCATTGTAAATATCATTTCGTATTTTTGTAGCTCCATTTTGTGCAAGCCAAGGAGTCCTTGAGCTTGAGGTGCTTTAGAAGTATCTACCTGCCAATTTTCGTATTTTTTAGATCTCGTTTGAGCCCTCAAATAAGCCCTGGAACCTAATTTTTAACTAGGCCGGACACTAGGTCTGGACAGGGCCAAAGCTAGTCAAAAACTATAAAAGGAGCTAGAGAGCTCATTTTTCAGGTTAGATTGTAATTGAAACGAACTTGTAAGAGCTTGTGAAAGTAATCTAAAGAACTCCATTGCTCCTCACTCTTTGTCTTACCGTGTGTGCTCGTGTGTGTGTATGTGTGTGCATGTTGGTGTGCTTCTCACTCACGCACTTGTGCTTCCACTTGCTCGAGGTCTTCATACCATCCTCACGTCTTCCCGGATTGACATTAAAGGAGGTGCTACTCATCACTGAGCTACACCAAATTTTGGCGCCGTTGCCGGGGATCGAGCTTTGAGGACGAGCGTGTGATGGTAAGACGTAGAGTTGACGCGTTGGAATTGTAGGTATTTTCTTCACTCTCATCGATTTTCTTTTACTTTCTTCACCATCTTCATCACCATCATCATCATCACCATCTCCCACCTCCATCTCCATCATCGCAAAAATTTTTGTTTTTTGATCATATCTCCATCTCCACCTCATTTCCCTCATTCCATTTGTGAGAGAGAGCGAGAGAGCGATATTGCGTGTGTGTTTTCTTGCATGTTTCTTGAGCTTTTTGCAGGTTCTTGCTGAATCATCATCCCCAGCTCTCTACGCAGGTATGAAACTCGTCGAATCTGTCTCGCAGTCGCCAGCCTCTGTCGATCGCGATTGACAGAAATTTCGATCATTTGGTAAAACAAAGTGCACCACTAGCACAAGCATGATGAGCACATCCCAAATCACCTAAAACAGTAGAAAAATTCCGTGTTTTTCTATCAATCGCAATTGATACCGTCAATCGCGACCGATAGACCCTGTCAATCGCGATTGACACCGTCGATCGCGATTGACAGACTTCACGACCGACAGACTGCCACGTAGGACCCTGTCAATCGCGATTGATACCGTCGATCGCGATTGACAGCCACGACCGACACTTCTGTCAATCGCGATTGACACCGTCAATCGCGATTGACTGAAATTCAACGATTGATTGACTTTTGCGCGTAGCCACGTGTCCATCGCGACTGATAGGCCCCCGATTGACTGAAATTTCGGCGAAAAATCCGGAAAACGTGTCAATCGCGATTGATACCGTCGATCGCGATTGACAGCCACGATCGACTCTGTCGATCGCGATTGACACCGTCGATCGCGATTGACACTGTCCATCGCGACTGACAGGCCCGACGGACACCTCTGTCAATCGCGATTGACAGACCTGTCGATCGCGATTGACAGGCTTTTCGGCCAAAAATTAGGGTTTGTTTTTTGTTCAAAATTGAGATAATTTTGGGGCAAAATAGTCAATCCATTAGCACTTTGGAGGTTCCTACACTTGAGATTTGGGAGAAAATCCTCGGATCCGTCAGCCAGATTGAATCCTGTTTTAACCCCCTAAACCCTGAACAGTCATAACTTTTTCATACGAAATCCATTTTTTGAGCTCTAGGGCTTGTCGGAAAGCTCGTGGCATATACTACACGCCCTCAACTGTTTTTTATAAAGATAATGCGTTGATTTTCAGATAGGGTATTTTGAAGTTGACCATAACCAGGGGGATCAAAGTCAGGGGTCTTTAGAATTGTTGTCTTAAAAGCCTCTACACCAATTAGTGTTTGTGCTTCAGGAATGAAAATCATTGGTTCTGTCTTTGGAATTCAAATCTTAAAGCTAACTTTGGAACTCTTACAGATCTATTGAGAGCATCGAAAGGCGTTCTAAGCAAGTGTAAGTGCAAGCTTGGGAACACACTTCCTGGGCATTCAAGGGCAACCTAGCAGGAAACAAAAGGTTGGAATATTCTCAACTCCCTCTGTCATTTTTTAGCTCAGGCTAAGTACGAATAGTGCTAGAGGTAAGTCAGGGCGACGATAGGCAGGTATCAAGTTGAAGACTACATAAAAACTCAAGTTCAAGCGAAAAACCGAATCTCTGTACCGTCGATAACATAAAGGAAAAGAACCTTACGTGGGACGATCAATTCCAAGTACGGAAAAATACTCAAGTATTCCTGACGACGCATCACCAGATAAGATCATAAACATAATAACTCACTAAAAACGAACCAAGTGACTGAGACCATTTGATCGGCAACGAGGTTGTACACTGGGCAAGAATTGGGCTACTTAGATAGGCATATGAACCTTAGATCAGGACGACATCTTGTAAGGGAGAGACAAAGCCTTAGGTCTTCAGAGGCTAGTGTTAACCACACTGCTAGGTCTTGGGTCCAGCAGTTGAGCCACCACTCGTACTACCCTAGCTCTGAGACCAGTGCTTCAGAGATGTCTCAAGGCATGGACAGACCTACGGGAAGTTCAGGAGTGCCTTACTTGTACAGGGTAGAAGGCCCTTACAAAACACAGTTGGAATACCTTAGGACCAACCGATTAGGTGCTAGCATCTATGAGGACGGCCTAGGAAGATCTGTGGTACAGATTAGGAATCCTGATCAATCCATTGGATTGGAGCACCCAGCTGTCAAATTTGAAAACGGTGCATACCTGGACAAGGAAGGAACCATATACGTAGTCACCAGTCACCCAGATAGGACAGATGAATTTGGAAATGTAATCCCTGAAGCGGACTTAGGTGACTTGGAACAAGGAAACATGGGTGCGGAACCTAGAACCCCTCGAGGCAAATCTGTTCTCACTAGGATTATCACGCCTGAGTGGGTTCCCCAAGACAACAAGAGCATAGAGTTGCTCCTCAATCGAGAAACGGATGAAGCCTTTTGGAGATATAAATCTAATCAGCCAACTGATATAGGAACTGTCATGATCTATGAGTTTAAGGATCCGGATAGCCCAGGTAGAGTGACCTACTTAGATCACACTTCGGAAAGGATCTTTGTGGTGACAGAAAATGATAGACATGCTTACACTTGGAAGGGTGAATTCATTTTCCCCCAACCAAGATCGAATGTATCCTATGGTCACCCTGGAGCTGGAACATCCCAAGCTCATGGAACCCAAAGAGACAGATGTAGAGATAGACCAGAAGTAAGCTTTGCCAACCCCGTGGGCAGAGAAAGAACGAGGACGGAGACGAATAGAGTAGAACCAGAAATACCTAGGGCTCACCGGAATCAGAGAAATGTGGATGGATTCCCTATGCTGAGACCTAGAGAGCACACAAGAACTCTGAGACCAACCCAGCTAGTTAAGTCCATGAAGAATTACTTTGATGGCACAGGAGATCCCTATGATCATGTGGCTGAGTTCAAGCAAGTCTTGAGAGCTGAACAAGTGGAGGATCTATTCACGCAGTATAATGCCTTCGGTCTAACCCTTAGGAACACAGCACTTACATGGTTTCAGCCATTGGATGAGCGACAGTTCAGGAGCATAGACCAACTCTTAGAGGCTTTCATCGTAGAGTTCTCTAAGAGTGGCATAAGACACAATACCTCCTCACTGATTCACAGCTTCAAGCAAACCTCTCAAGAGACCGTGAGACTTGCAGGAAGGAGATTTAGGCAATATCTTGAGAGATGTCCTGTTTTAGAGCTACCTACACCAGCTAAACAAGTAGCCTTATTCTTGGATGGATTGCTGAGTACGAAATTGAGATCCTATGTGTATCTGAAGGACCCTAGGACTATAGAAGAATGTGTACGCATGTGCATTGACATTGAAGATAACCTAGGGGAAGAACTAGAGCTTTCCAAAATCTACAAAGATCCAGATAGTGCATCTGGTCACTCTTCCACGCAATCCACATCAATTGAGGAACTGGCAGAGAAAGTGGCTCAGAAGTTAGGTGTCTCTAGCAAAAAAACTCCGAGATTTGCCCCTGTGAAGAGATGCTACACTTGTGGTGGCGACCACATGGCGAATGTATGTCCCATTATGGCTCAACCCCAAGTAAACCCTAGTAGCCAGTACTGCACTATCGAACGAAGATACACAAATCACACAGCACAAGACTGCCCATACAACAAGCAAGCAGTTAGGCAAGCCTACCCTCAGCCATACCCTCAACAAGGCAGATACCAAAACCAATACCCACCACAACAGTATGCTAGACCTCAACAAACCTACCAACCACAATACCAAGCCCAGCAAAGACCTCAGCCTGTGTTAGCCCAACAACCTCCAGCTCCACCCAACCTAATCCCTGTAAAGTATGCAGCAGCAGAAGAAAACCTAAACCGAGCTATAGTCCCCATAACACCATTGCTTTCAGAAAGTGATCCCAGTGACCATAGCTTCGATTCTACGCATGTTGAGAGTCCCCAGGCTTACTTCATGCAGTCTCTTGAACATGGTGAGTCCTACTATAGTGAAGAGCCAAATGAATCTAGTTGGGAAACGGATTATGCAAATGTCATGTACGCCAACCCCAACCCTAGGCCACAACCTAGGCAGGTAAGACCTCCATTCCCAAGAGGACCGTGCTACAGATGCCAAGGAGATCACTTCATTCGTGATTGTCCCTTACCTCCACCTACACAACCCCAGTCAGTGACGATCCCAGGCTTTTGCCAAGATTGTGGAAAAGAGCATCTCTTACGAGATTGCCCTAAAAATCCCAATAACATGCCAAAAATCACTCCTATCAACGTTGTTGGATTAGTGGTAGACTCCACAGGGAGCGTGACTTCCACTGCACCAGTACAGGTAGTCACTAGAGCTGAAGCATTGTAGCAAAACCAAGGGGCAGACCAGGAAAAGAGCCCAACAGCTAGTGAAACTGAGAGCATAACCAAGAAAAGGACTAGAGCGTGGAAAGATAGTCGAGAAAGAATGAAAAGACAATGGGCTAAAAAGATGAGTGAACTTGAGGAAAGCATAAGAGAAACCAAAGCCAGGATAACTGAACTCACATCTCAAACTCCCTCTCACACGACCCCACCACCACCTTTCCCATCGCCATCCGACCAGCCACCTTCCAACCCGCCTCACATAAACCCACCACCCCCAAGAGTAGGATCAGTCCTAGCAGATCCCACTCCCGAAGACCTTAATATGATGCTTAAAGCATATCAGGCCAGAATCCAAGAAGGGCCAACCATAACCGATCATGAAAAATGCTACCCTAGAGCCGAGCTAGAGCTTGAACGAACTAAAATTTGTGCCAAAATGGTGGAATTGGCTCAGACCATGTTTGAAGCTAGTCGCCTATTTAACATCTCTAGCTCAGCTAAGACGCAGTTACATTTTGATGGACTGCTAGAAAGAATAGAGAGGCTAATTGCACAATCAGAAAAGGAACCTGCCCCTCAAAGAAAGGAAAGGGCAAGAGAACGGATAAGCCAACCTCTTCAAGAAGCCCATGTGCCTCCTCAAGAAGCTTATCTTCCCCCCCAAAAGGCAGTTGAGCCTCCCTCGACAGCTCACGTACCTCCACAAGTTGCCTACATTCCTTCTCAGGGAGCATATGAGCCTGTTCGGAAAAGTAATAGAATAAGTAATCCTCCCCAGGAAGCTTGTGCTCCAAACATCTATGAGAGCGAGGAAAGAGCCAACGATAGAATAAGCCCTCCTTCCCAGGTTGCTTATGTGCCTAATTCTATGGAGCCAGACACTTCTTCTTCTATGAACCGGTTTGCACCAGACTTCCTACGAGAAATTCAAGAAGATAAATGGGATAACGAAAGTGAAGTCGCCCCTCCCTTTGAACTTGTGGATGATGCACACGACCAATTCCCACAAGACATCCCATCTATTTACGGGGAACATGAGAGTACTCAGTCTCACGAGAGGTTGGACTTTGAATCCAATTCCATACAAGAGCTACCCCATTTCACAGGCCCTTGGGAAGCAAAGTCCACGTGTATGAGAGCACCCACAGTCATGGTAAGAAACGAAGATTCAGTCATGCCTAGGAACACAGAGGTAGTGAAGAACACTAACGTGCAGTGCAATCTCAAGTTAGAAGAGCTACTCAAGGTTAGACCTGAATCGTGGAAACATGTAACCAAACAAGTACCTGAGATAGCAAAATCTCGTTCCCAGGTAGGATCACATAGGACAGTGCCAGAAATACCCTTGGATAAGATAGGAGATATGTGTGAAGGTGAAGAAGGGAACACCTACCTTCCCATTACCTACCAAGAGTACACCACCAAGGCAATTTTGGACTCAGGTGCAGGAGTTGCAATTGCCACCACCTCCCTATGGAAGCGTTGGGGCAAGCCGGCACTCAGGCCAACGAGAATGAAATTGCAGATGGCCGATGGTCACATAGAGAGACCCCTAGGATTGCTAGAAGGAATAACTCTCACCACTTGTGGTGTCGAATTTGAACATACCTTTGCTATATGTGACTTTAGCAAAAATCATGCCTATGAGATGATTTTGGGACGACCATTCATGCGACAGTTGCAAGTGGTACAGGATTGGGGAACTAATTCCTTGTACCTGCAACACTTAGGTGTTACGACCAAAGTCAATCTCAAGGATTACTCTCATAGAGATGTTCCCCCTATCCAATGGAATCCCATCCATAGAGCCAAAGATGATACGGAATCTGTGCATTCCATAGGATCAGGATCCTCATGGATGCATGAAGACACCCACTTATGGATGTGCAAAGTAGCAGTAGAAGAAGAGAAGAGAGAGAAGGCCAGAGATATAGGTGCAAACGAAACACATAGACCCATTCAAGACCCAGCCTATGCACCTGTAGTATTTCCTGACGAAGAATTCGAACCCCACGGCTGGGCAGAAATCCTAGCAACAATGGACGTAGCCATCAATGAAGAACAATGGACACCTCACTGTGATGAGGATGGCTATGATATTTCAGTCTTCTCCATAGAGCCAATCATGGGAGAGGCAGTTCTAGAAGAATGCGAACCTAGCCCTGATGTCTTTGAGGATGCAAGTGACTCCGACCTAGAGTCAATCATCATGGACCCACCCTTTGCATCAGATGAAGAATACTTCCATGAAGTAGAATTTCAACCCCAGAGGCATGGAGAGCTTACAAATGATGTAAGATTAGCCACACATGTGACCCCAAAGGAAGAAGGAAAGAAACGGAAGAAGAGAGAAGTCTCACCAGAAGAGGAAGAATCTTTGTTTGAGGTCCCAGAAAACTTTAAGAAGTATGAGATAGACGACAGGAGAGTCATGATAAGAATGCCTAAACGAGAGGCTCAAGCAGGAGAGGCCTATGATAACAAAGAAACCACCAAGAAAATAGTAGTGGCACTAGAAGAAGGAGAGGAGAGATGCACGTACATAGGCCATGACCTAACAGAGGAAGAAGAGCATGCGTTAATTGCCTTGCTAAGAGAATACAGAGATGTGTTCGCTTGGAGTTACAAGGATTTGAAAGGTGTTGACCCTGACATATGCTCACACACCATCCCCATGACCTCAGATGCTAAACCCTCTAAGCAAAAGCCCTACACATATAACGATAATTATGCTGCTAAGATCAAAGAAGAGATAGATAGATTGGTTGAAGCTGGATTTATCTATGAAATTGAGCACACTGAGTGGGTATCCCCCATCGTAGTGGTGCCCAAGAAGAATGGCAAGCTGCGTGTATGCATTAACTTGAAGAAGGTCAATGCAGCCACAATTCGAGATAACTATCCGCTTCCCATCACAAAACATCTCCTAGAAAGAGTAGCAGGCAAGGAAGTGTACAGCTTCCTCGATGGATTTTCGGGCTACAATCAAGTAGCCATAGCTCCAGAAGATCAGCATAAGACAGCTTTTGCCACAGAGTGGGGTATATTTGCCTTTCGTGTAATGCCATTTGGGCTTACCAATGCACCAGCTACTTTCCAAAGGCTGATGTGCCATGTGTTTAAGGAGTTCCTGAGGAAGAATTTAGAAGTCTATGTTGATGATCTTTGTGCTCATTCCAACATTAGACAAACCCATATTCCTGAACTCAGACAAATCTTTGACAAATGTCGAGAATATCAGGTCTGCCTGAACCCAGAAAAGTGTGTTTTTATGGTCAGGCAAGGCAAGATCCTAGGGCACATAGTGTCAAAGAATGGCATATCTACTGATGAAGAGAAAGTGAGAGCCATAGCAGAGCTACCTAGGCCAAGGAATGTCAAGGAAGTACAAGCCTTCATGGGGCATTGTGGTTACTACCGACGGTTCATTCATATGTACGCTGTCATTGCAAAGCCCATGTACGGACTTCTGACTAACTTTGAGTGGACTGATGAATGTGAGAATTCCTTCCAGGAGCTTAAACGACGATTATGTTCAGCACCAATCTTGACCACACCAGATTGGAATAAGCCATTCCATGTTCATGTGGATGCATCCAATTATGCTATTGGATGTGTACTTGCACAACCTACGGGTGAAGGTAATATGGATCTTCCAATTGCCTATGCCAGTAGACAATTGAATGCAGCTGAACGAAATTATACCACTACGGAGAGAGAAGGCTTAGGCATGGTATATGCAGTCAAGAAATTTAGACACTATTTGCTTGCAAATAAGTTTAAATTTTTTACTGATCACCAAGCATTGTTATATCTCGTGAACAAGCCATGCAATACAGGAAGATTAGTAAGATGGTTCCTCTTACTAATGGAATATGACTTCGAGGTTGTGGTAAGAAAAGGTAGGACTCATTTGAGAGCAGATCATCTCTCTAGGCTCACCTCCGGAGAAGCCCCACAGGGAGTATCAGATGATCTTCCTGATGCTTATTTGTTTAACTTGGAAGTGGTACCGCAGTGGGCTAAGCCATTGGTACCAGTATTGACATACGGGCCTAACCATCCAGTGGTAAACACACGGAATAAAGAGGTTGTAAAAGCCCAAAAGTACCACATCATGACAGGAAGCATGTACAAGCACACAGATCAAGGGATCTTGGCATGTTGCGTAGAAGAGGATGAGTACGCTAAATGGTTGCAATTAGCACATGTAGGTGCATTAGAGCAACACTATTCAAAACAACGAACCCTACAGACCCTAAGGAGACTAGGAGTGCATTGGCCAACTATGGAAGCTGATGTCCAAAAGTTGTGCAAGGAATGCCCAATCTGTTGCACTAAACCACCTGTGGAACACGCTACTCTTTATCAAGTATCCATTGTGCCAGATTGGAGCGAACCTCTAGTATCCTTCCTGAGGACAAAAACATTCCCTCCAGACATGACTTTGGCTAGGAAAAGGAGTTTAGAACAAGAAGCCCTGGATTACTCACTCATTGGTGATAATCTATACAAACGCGGTAAAGATGGTTACCTGAGACTGTGTGTCCATGAGAGTGAATATCTTAAGGTCTTGGAAACTGCTCACCAAGGTGTAGCAGGAGGACACTTTGGACCAGATCGGGTGATCAAGGCAGTATTATTTGCGGGCTTCTGGTGGCCTACCCTCCACATGGATGCACATACCTATGTGAAACGGTGTGATGTCTGTCAGAGAACTCAGTATCCTATACGAAAAGATGAGATGCCATTAAAACCTATGATGGGTGGACGTGCGTTCTCTAAGTGGGGAATAGACTTCGTAGGTCCTATTAATCCCCCAGCTAAGGGTTCTCATGCAGAATACATCATAGTTGCGACAGACTATCTAACCAAGTGGGTAGAGGTAAAGGCTACGACAAAGAACGATGCTCAAACAACTGCTAAATTCTTGTTTGAGAATGTGTTCACAAGATATGGGCTACCTATAGAGCTTGTAAGTGACAGAGGCACTCACTTCTTAAATGAAGTTATTGAAAATCTGCTCCAAGAATTCTTGGTAATACATAAGAAGTCTGCCCCCTATCACCCTCAAGCTAATGGACAAGCGGAGAGCACTAATAAGATCCTATGCAATGTACTGACAAAATTAGTAAACACTAAACGCTCTGATTGGGACAAACAGCTACACCATGCTGTTTGGGCATACCGAGTCGCCTATAAAACGGTACTCCAAGCCACCCCCTTTCAGATGGTATTTGGCCAACATGCGGTGCTACCTTTAGATTTTTTGATACCTACATTGAAAATAGCACAAGAGCACGAATGGACAGGTCATGAGCTCTCCTCTAGGATCTTTGACCTTGAACGATTAGGAGAAACAAGACTGAGAGCAGCTGCAGGGATATATGCGGCAAAGAAACGACAGAAGGCATACTTTGATGCCCATGTGAAGGATAAGGGCTTGAAAGCAGGAGATCTAGTTTTAGTCTACACACTGAAACAACACGCAAGGAAACTAGAAAAGAGAGGCTATGGATCCATGATCATCAATAGGATCTCGACAAGTGGTGCTGTGCAACTAGCCACATTAGAAGGCGATGTTCTCCCAAACTATATTAGCGGATGCAGGGTTAAGTTGTATCAGGAACCTCTCACAGAGGAAATGCTAAGTCGACTCAACACTGCTAAGAAGCGCAAAGAGGAAGAAAAGCGAATTCGAGAAGAAGCTCAAGCAGAAGCCCTAGAGCGCATACGAAGAATGAAACTAAGAAGACAAGGTAAAGAGCATCCTAGGCAAGACGCATATGCAGATCAAGGATATGACGTGGCTATGTGTGAAGTTTCATGTGTTAGCTCACATAGAATAACTGACCGACGTCCTTTCATAACCTTAGATATAGGGCAAGGAAAGAGTGCAAGGACTATAAGGGCCTTGATTGACTCAGGCGCAGCCACCAGTGCTGTTAAATCGTCTTACTGTCAAGAGTTACAGTTAACTATCGATCTTGTGGAAGCATATCTCATAGGATTAGGAGGCGTGGAAACCCCTTGCATGGGCGAGGTGGAACTTCCCCTCTATATTCATGATGAGGCAATGACAGTTAAAGCGCTAGTATGCCAAGACGAGGACCTCACGGAACCCCTTGTCCTGGGTCAAGACTGGATTTATGACCAAGCAGTCAACTTAGACCTAAGAAGTGGACTTCTTCAGGTATGGGTGAATCAGACTAGAATTACAATGGAGTTAAATAATGGAGCACTCAAGGAACTAGGAAAGGCACAGACTCCTGGTCCTTCCAAGGGTGCACATGAAGCTGACCATGCTGTTCTTGTCCAAGGCTATGTGACGCAGAAGAATGAAGATCTCAAAAAAGGAGTCAAAACCACAACGGAACTCCCTTCTTTTCCAAAGGCCAGAGGGAGGTAGAAACCAAAGGTGGATCAAAGACAGAAGAAGCAGAGTACTACCTATGTCGGAGATCAAAAGTACCTGCGCAGCAAAATGTCTCAGCGAGTGAAACAAGTGTGGGTGCGGAAAGGCGAACACCCGGTTGCACTCAAGCCAACCACACGGGCAAAGCCTCTTATTAGTAACCAACAACACGACACTAATAAGAAGTCTTTCAGAGGTTCTTCTGCTAATGTGAAGTCTATTTGGGTGCCCAAGAGGTCGATGAAGGCTAGCCCACAATCAAGACAAATTTGGGTGCCTAAGGCTTGTTTGCGGGCTCAAATAGCTACACCAAGACCATATCCCATACAGTATGATCCATTCACTCGCACAGCTGGCATCCCCTCATTTTCAACAATCAGGAACACACCAAGGCCCATGAGCTCGAAAATAATCGCTTGTAAATGGGTCCCTAAAAAGCCTCATTTTCTAGCCGACACACCTATAAAGCTCTCGAGAGTCTCTACAAAACCTAGAGCAAAACCTATCTGCTGCATTTGGCAGCCCAAGACTTGTAATAAACCCCCGGATCGCATTTGTAAATCCATGTCAACATACTAACCACATCACTATCACACTACATCACTAAACTTAACTCTTAGGCCTACCGAACAACTAATCACACACACACTTGCATCGAGCACGTACTAACCCATTATTCGCTCCCGACCCTCATGTTAATATTGTAAGGGGAACAACAACGGTTCTCTCTTGTCCCGTACAATGTTAACACATGTTTGTATATTCTCACAGAGACAGGCAACAAGAAGTAACATGGCCGATACGGTAGGAACCAGCTCCCAGGCAGGCACCAGCCCCCAAGTGGTGGACATCGAAAGCCTTCCGGTTGAGGAGGAACTAAAGGAAAGACCAGTGGCATTACGGGCATTACATGCCATACCAATTCAGAATCCTCCACAGGGTCATACCATGCCGGTGGGCAAAGCTTCACACTAGTTCAGTGACGTTGCTGGACCTCTGGGTGAAGGCACATATATGTGGGAGTCCGAAGTAGAATTCAATGGACGGTGGGGCAGATACCACTTCTTTACCAGAGAGTTTGAAAAGCTACAGAATAATGAGGGACTGAAGCCAATATGGAAGAAGGCTGGGCTCTATGATTATTTCAAGTTCCAACTACCAAAGCCCGATTTTCTAAGATGCTCATACCTGATTAGCACTCTCACTCCCAGCAAAGACAAAAAAGGATACAGTTCCTTTGTGCTTCCCTCACTCACAAGGGGCAATGAGCTGAAGCGCTTCCGCTTGACTATCAACTTGGTAAGAGAAGCTCTTGATATGCACGGAATGCACATTCCTACGGAGAAGGAGACCATGGTCCCCGATAATATGAAGAACAGGAATCTGACAAAACTAAAGGATATGGTGGCAATGACTCCTACGATAGCCATTCATTTACGTATGGTCATGCAACACTTCGCATTCCCCGCGCAAGACAGGTTCACAATGCCTCCCAAGAAGATCTGGTTTAGCCTCTACCTAGCGGATGCTTTTGATTTGTCCATCAATATGCCCCACTGGATTATCGACCAGATTCATATGGCTCATCAGAGATGGTATAAGAAGCAAAAGTCTGTGTTGTACGGTTGCTGTGCACTTACAAGAATTGTATATAGATGTCTCGCCTACGATGTACCGGTGCAGAGGGCTCTCGTTTGGTCCAGAGCACAGGAGTTTCAGCGTAGATTGTCAGCTGTGGGGCCTCCCTCAAAGAAGATGAGAGGCACTGTCCAGATGCCTTGTGCACAAGCTCGCGGTGCAACCCTAACGCCTGAGACAACCCCAAGACTTCCTCGACGAGTGCAACCATTTACTATCAGGTTACCCAGGCACAGCACAGATGGCCCTAACCTTGTGTTTCCACCAGTACCGACTGATCTGGAATTCCCGCATGGATTCACTCTGGAGGATCTAACGGACGAAGAAGTTGCTAGAATCATCGACGCTGTAAATGCGGAAGTTGAAGCAGAGCAAGCTGGTGGACAGCAAACTGCCCCAGACCAAGCCCAGCCCAGCCAACCGGACGTAGTCAATGTGGACGATGAAGAAGAAGCACATGAAGAGGCACAGGGTGGACAATCAGAAGCAGAAGAACAAGAGTATGATCAGGAAGCCCTACAAGTACTGGAAGGTGCCCCCGCCTATACTAATGCATTAAAGAAGCTCTACGATACAATGAACCGAGTCCAAGAGCAACACAGGCTATCATTAGCTGCAGGTAAAGCCCTGATGAACTAGATTCTGGAGGAGGAAGGCGTGGACGAGCAATACCGTGCCACCCTGGAGATGATATCAGATGCTTGGGGAGTACCTGAAACGGTGCATACTGCACTAGCGCAATCACGAAGGACAGAGAAAAGATATGGAAGACGCCCCCCACGAACGGGAAAACAAATGAATGTATTAGGATCAGGACCACAAGGCACCCCCACAACCACGGGCACTGCACACACCGCTCACGACACCGAGGAAGCCCATATATCAAGCGCACCTCCATCACCTCCCTTACCACCTTCGCCTCCCTCTCCACCACATTCATCTCCCATTACCAATGTAACAACCACCGTTATCGCCTCCGAGCCCACCGCCATGACTGAAGCACAAACCGCCAATCAACCCACACGCCCTCTCAACACCTCCCGTGTATATACTTCCACTAACACTGTAACCTTAACGATAGCTACTGACATCCCCATCCCCCCACTCACACTTTCGGGTAGTTCACATTCACAATTGCACACACCACTGTACACATTCACCACAATCACTGCACCCACAATTCCACTTTTCACAATCACTCCCACTTCCGTTTACACCACGGATTTTATGGACATATCACCTTCCACCGCACCTCTCCCTCCCCCCATGCCACCACAATCTCCCATTCCCCCACCACCCATGTCACCATTTTCCAGCACTGCATTCACACTTCCCTTCCCCTCTCCCTTCCCCTCTGCACATTACACTCTCCCTGCATCCATCCCCATTAATAATGTATTCAATAATATGCATCAGTGCATGTCTCAGTTACAACAACACTATCAGCACCTCGATGCTCATCATACAAGCTTGTTCAGGCGACATGAGGAGTTACAAGGAAGATTCACTGATCTAGAGAAAGAAAAGCATCAGTTACAACAGCAGTTTAGTGCATTGCAAGAACAATATGAGAAACTTGTGGCAAATCCACCGCAGCCTGATGCAGAAGAAAGACAACATATGGATGATTTGCTACACTCACAAATCACAGAGAACCTCAAGCTCCGCCGCAACATGGCTCTATTACGGAAGCATATGTCTGCAGCCCTAGAAGAAAATAGACGGCTTCAGACACAAAACGAAGAGAACTTGGAGTTAGCCATGGAAGGTTCCCCACAGGAAATTGACCCGAAGAGATTTAAGGCTATTCCCTCGGACAATATGCAGATCATATTGGAAACCCATGCGGATCTCCTCGACGCCCATGCAGCCTTAGAAAAGGAAAGAGACGAACTACGAAAGCAATTGGCAGCTCAACCAGCACCACCCAAAGAAGTCCCAACCACAGCGGACACAGCTGACGAAGTAGCAGCGCTCAAAGCACAACTCGAAGAATTACAACAGAAAGTGCTTGTATATGAACGACAACCCTCCCCCTTGGCAGAACCAGAACCTGAAGACCTAGTGCCAATCGAAGTAGAGGAAACTTTTGAGGATCCGTACGTTCCGATGCCAACACCCGGGGGTAAGCGAACAGAACAGGGCATGGACACAATTGAAATTGAGGCACCTGAATGGATGCAAAAATTAGAGAAAGTAGCCACGACGCATGATGACAGGGTGGCAGTCCAAATTGCTTTGATGTCAAAGTTGGAGGAGGTTGTAATAAAATCTGATTATTTTCAGAATCTCTCACACCATAGGTGGATCGGCCCATCAGACGACCTGTATGTTCCCTTTTGCGTGCTAATGGCGGATTATAATGCAGAAATCAAGCACCACACCTCAAGGGAACCCACCTCGGCCACCCAATTTGCACCTGACGACATCCCAGAAAGTGCCAAGCAGGGACATATTCGCCAACCGATGTGGAGAATTCGACTGCTTGAGACATACCCAGAAATGGTCAGAACATGGAACAACATGCCCTTGTACATCAAATATAACCCATGTTATTGCCCTGTATTTCGAAGGAGATCATGGCCGGAGTACACACAAACAGTGCTGACAATTAAAGGATGTGAGAAGTGGCTCAATTATGTGTACTTCGCACCCCCGAAGGGCCCACCTACGATTGGATATATGATCTCTACGATTCGACATTGGGGGGTCCGGTTCAAGAATGTACGTGATGTCATGACTCAGATGTGCCTGAAGATCTTCGAACTTATGTTGATCACCTTCAGGACCTTCAAAAATGTCAAGGAACCGCATCTCTCAGCATTAGGATTTAATGAAGGTAATCAGGACCTTGTATACGACATGAGAACAACCCCATCCATTAATGTTGTGTATGCATGGCACGCTCGCATCAAATATCTACCGGCATGCTTCAAACAAACGTTTGAAGAGATGTTTGTCACGGGATTCTGGGAATATCACTCCGAGATATTCATTCCCAGACCATCCCATCTCTTGCAGTTGTTTGCAGTGGAACAAGCTCTCCATTCCGAAAAGCTACGTATACCACATCCAGAGGTTCCCGGGCCGGTAGATTGGGACGCGCTACTCACAGATTTGGCCAAAGGATTGAGGATTGCCGAGCATCACTTAGCGCAGGATGTCGTCGAGTACTACATCCAAAAACCCACACAACAAGGGTCTGTCAGGGACGACAGACGCGAGAGAGGGGGGGGTGTTAGCAGCGGACAAGGGGCTGAAGGACTAACAAGGCATGGCAGTCAGAGAAGAGAGTCAGAAGGGAGAGAAGGCACAGGCAGACATGGGAGTCAAAGAAGATCTGGCAAGTAGGCCATCTAATTTTTCAAGACATCAAGGAGTTGAGCACACGAGAAGAAAGAGCAAGTAGGGAGCTCAAAGAGGTGTATGACAAATCAATAGAGAAAACCCTACACAAATAGTGATTTTCATCACTAAAAACCATTGTAAATATCATTTCGTATTTTTGTAGCTCCATTTTGTGCAAGCCAAGGAGTCCTTGAGCTTGAGGTGCTTTAGAAGTATCTACCTGCCAATTTTCGTATTTTTTAGATCTCGTTTGAGCCCTCAAATAAGCCCTGGAACCTAATTTTTAACTAGGCCGGACACTAGGTCTGGACAGGGCCAAAGCTAGTCAAAAACTATAAAAGGAGCTAGAGAGCTCATTTTTCAGGTTAGATTGTAATTGAAACGAACTTGTAAGAGCTTGTGAAAGTAATCTAAAGAACTCCATTGCTCCTCACTCTTTGTCTTACCGTGTGTGCTCGTGTGTGTGTATGTGTGTGCATGTTGGTGTGCTTCTCACTCACGCACTTGTGCTTCCACTTGCTCGAGGTCTTCATACCATCCTCACGTCTTCCCGGATTGACATTAAAGGAGGTGCTACTCATCACTGAGCTACATAGGGGTTTCCTCTGAAAATTTGACATACACTTCTTGGAGCTCCCTACTTGCTCCTTTTGTTGTGTGTCCACTTCTTTGACACATTTTTGCACCTCGTTCCTGACCTTGACTGCTAAGACTCCCCCCTTTCTTGAGCTCGTCATCCCTGACAGACCCGGGTTGTAGTTGCTCCATGTAGTGTCCATCCTGTATGAACAAGAGCCATCTATTTTCCATTTGTGGCATGGTCGGTTGTCGGGTTCTTCATTTGTCATTGCAATGATATATTTGTGATCTTTAAAAAGTTGCTAGTTGCTCAAAAGAGGTTGTCAAGGTTGATTTGGAGCAACTATCGGTTGTGAATTACTCCATAGGTACTAATGTTGTGGCTTGGATGTCCTCTAGATCTTCCAAACATGGCTTTAAAGGTTTTTTGCCAAGTAATCGTAACCCATAATGAATGATGTGTAAGTGCATTAGTGCATGGGTTGAAAAAAATATTTCCCCTGTGCACGGCCTTGTAATGTGGCCCTATGCATGGGTACTTGGAAAATGCATTGGAAGAAGTATGGTGCTGGTTCTTGAGCTGAGTGCTCGAGGGTATGCTGACGAAGAGGTTTCCTAATCTAACATTGTGATAGTGTTGCCAAAGTAGGTGATTCTTACCAATGTGAAAGGTCGATCGATGTTCATCGCTTCCTGTGGTACTCCCATCATGGTGATTCACCATGGGCATCTCTTCCATTGTTGATGATTCATTGATGAATTTCTTCGAGCGCATGGCCTTGGTCCTTCTTCTCTCTCTTTTTTTTACTTTTTTCTCTTTTTTTTTGTAACAATGACACAAAACAAGAAGAAAGAGGTTAGTATCAATAAAAATAGTTGACTAGTACTTGTTGTCTTGGTTTTCTCTGTTGGTTCTCCGGTGATGAACTTGACTGCACTAGTGTGATTGGTTGCTCTCCCTTTCATAGCCAGATCTGCTTCATGCTCAAAACTACTTTCTTATTGAAATCTGTTTTTCTAGTTGATATAGCAGTTGTCTTGTAGTATTGTGCTTGCCTTTGTGGTGGAACTATTGTGGATACATTAGTCTTTGAAAAATGAGAGATCCACCCGCCTTTGAGCATGTTCTTCCATAATTGACTCCTGCATCATCGAGCTATTGACACCTACAACATCTTCTTTTCTAATATTAGTCTTAGAAGAACTAAAGAATGTGGGATACTTGGATTTGTGATCATGCAATTCTCTAATTCTAATGTGATGCATTGTTCATGTACCCAAACTTGAAGAAGTTGACTTCTTAGGTTTAAGTTGATTGCATGGTCATAGATCCAGTCTTGACCCAAGACAAGTGGTTCCATAAGGTCCTCATCTTGACACACTAGCACTTTGACTATGATTCGAAAATCATGAAGGTAGATGGGAAGTTCCACCTCACCCAAACAAGGTGTTTCCACACCTCCCAATCCTATGAGATAGGCTTGTATGTGATTAATGTTCAAATCTAGATCTTGGCAGTGTGAGAATCTAACTGCACTAGTTGTTGCACCGGAGTGAATCAAGGCTCTCACAGTCCTTACACTCTTTCCTTGTCCTACCTCTATGGTCACAAAGGGACCTTGATCGATTATTTGAGAAGCAATTATGCTCGATGTTTGGCACATGGCCATGTGATATCTTGGGGCATTGGGATTAACATCTAGGCCTTGTCGCCTTAACTTATTTCTCCTAGTGCACTCTCTAGCCTTTGTATGTGCTTCCTCTCTAACCCTTAACTCTTCTGCTTTTTGCTTCTTAGCAGTGTTGTGTCTCATAAGCATATCCTCTATAAGAGGTTCTAAAGCTTGACTCTACATCCACTAATATAGTTTGGCAATATGTCACCTTCTAGCATGGCCAATTGAACCAAATCACTAGTGGAAGTCCTATTAATGATCATGGTTCCATATCCTCTTTTTTCCAATTTACGAGCATGCTACTTTAGTTTGTAAACCAGCACTAGGTCTCTCTCTTTCAATCCTTTATCCTTGATGTGTGCATCAAAGTATGCCTTTTGTCTTTTCTTTGCAGCATAGATGTGTGTTGTTGCTCGTAGTCTTGTCTCACCTAAGCATTCTAGAGGACAACTCGTGTCCATTCCACTCATGCTCTTGTGCTACTTTTAAAGTTGGTATTATAAATTCCAATGATAGCACATCATTCTGTCTAAAGAACATCTGAAATGGGGTGGCATTGAGTACCATTTTGTAGGCAACTCGATAAGCCCAAATAGCATGATGAAGTTGTTTGTCCCAATCAGAGTGTTTATTATTGACCAATTTTGTCAATACATTACATAGGATCTTATTTGTGCTCTCATTTTGTCTGTTAGCTTGTGGATGATAGGGGCAGACTTCTTATGTATCACCAAGAATTCATGGAGAAGGTTTTCAAGGACTTCATTCAAGAAGTGCATGCATCTATCACTTACTAACTCTATCGGTAATCCATATCTTGTGAACACATTCTCGGATAAGAAGTTAACCATTGTTTGAACATCATTCTTTGTCATGGCTTTCACTTCTACCCACTTTGTAAGGTAATTTGTGGCTACAATAATGTACTCTACATGGGAGTTTCTAGCTGGGGTGTTAATGGGACCAACAAAGTCTATTCCCCACTTCGAGAATGCACTCCCATCATTGGCCTCAAGGGCATCTCATCTCTCCTGATCGGATATTGGGCATGTTGGCATGTCTCACATTTCTTCGCATAGGCATGTGCATCCATATGAAGAGTGGGCCACCAAATTCCTAAGAATAAAATGCTCTTAGTTACTTGATCAGGACTGAAGTGTCCACATGAAATCCCATTGTGTGTAGCTTCTAAGACTTTCAAATAGTCTAATTCATGAACGCACAATCTTAGGTAACCGTCCTTGCCTCTTCTATATATGTTGTCTCCAACTAAGGCATAGTCCTGAGCCTCTTGCCCCATGCTTCGTTTTCTTGCTAGACTAACCTCACTGGGTAGTGTTCCCGATCTCATAAATTCTACCAAAGGAGCACTTCATTCTGGAATTAACGACACATGATAAAGTGTGGCATGATCCATTCGGGGTCTTTCTTGGCACACTGAATAGTTCTTAATCCACTCATGTATTTCTTTATCCATGCTAGGCCAATACACTCCTAAACATTTAAAATTATGCAATGTTCGTTGTTTAGAATAGTGACTTCCTAGCAATCCTTCATGAGCTTGTTGCAACCAACCACTATGTTAATTGTCCTCAACACAACAACCTAGTATGCCCTCTATATCTTGTTTGTACATGATACCTGCCAATATATGATAGTTTTGTGATTTTACAATTTCTTCTTTGTTCCTTCTCACATTCTTATTTGTGGGTCCGAAGGTAACACTACAAGGAATACGGGCGTGTAGCGACGGTTAACGCAACAGAATTTCATCGCTATAAAATTGCAACTTGCGTCGGAATTATCGTCGAGCGCGGACCGTCGATTATACGAGGCAAAAAACGACGGTATTTGCGACCTGTATTGCGACGCTCGCGTACAACGTCGCTTAAACGATGCTTGTTACAGGCGTCGCTTAAGCGATGCTTTTTTGCGTCGCATAAGTGACGGTTCATACCGTCGTATAAGCGACGCTAAGGAAATGTCGCTTATACGATGACGCATAGCATCGCTTACACGACGATCTGTTGACGGACAAAAATTAAAACGTTGGAGGCTCTACAATCGGCATTTTCACGCATCCGATCGAAGAGCTCTCCAACGTTCGCAATTGCGTTGCGCTTACGAGCTGAAGCAAGTATATGCAAAATTGTTGTTTTGCTTAAGCTCTCTGTTATTGTCTCCCTCTGTCTTTGTTTCTCTCTTTCTACATCTTTCTCTCTTCGAATTCTCTCTCGCTCTCTCTAGATCTCTCTCTCTCTCTAGATCTCGCTCTCTCTCTCTCTCTCTAGATCTCTCTCTCTCTCTCTAGATCTCTCTCTCTCTCTCTCTCTCTCTCTCTCTTTTCTCTCTCTTTATTGCAGGTTATTCAAGAAGCTAACCAAGCAAAAACTATGGATCACAATTGTAAGTACAATTTCTATTATTTGTAGATCATTTGAATTGTGTTATTTTCATTACATACCATACTCACACTTATTGATATGCACTCATACACTTATACATGATGAAGATGCACACACACATGCATATACCTACATATACACATATACATGCACATACACACACATACACATAGAGTTATACATATACACACACATACACAAGAACATGCACATATTGATACATACATATACACTTATACATGCACATGCATATACATACATATACACACACATACACATGCACATATATACATATACATGCACATACACACACATACACATAGAGTTATACATATACATGCATATACATATACACACACATACACATGCACATGCACATACTCATACACACATATACACTTATACATGCACATGCACATACATAAATATACACACACATACACATGCACATACATACATATACACACACATACATATACACTTAGGTACACACATATGAATGAATTATATAATTAAAGTATTAAAACACATGCTTAATATAAACAATAATAACAATCAATAGAACAAAACTCTTCATTACTTAATACCATACACACAATTCAAAACATAACTGAAATGAAAAATATATAGATATATATATATATATATATATATATATATATATATATATATATCAATGTAAATACATATAATCCAATGTCATAATCAACTAAAATCCTAATCATCATCATCATGATCATCATCATCATCAGCAATATCATGATCATCTTGATCTTCCTCATCCTCATCGTCATGATCACCCTGTGACGATCGAGATCGTCCCTCCTGTGTTTGTCTCTCCACCTCATCCATATTTGTCTCCCCATAATACTCCTGTATTACATATAACAAACATAAATCAATAAAATAATTAAAACATTCATAACAGCAAAATAATTATATAAAATTTAAAAATACTCACAAAGGCATCAGGATGATCTTGTATATACTCGCTCAAACGCCGATATCCAAAATGTGTAGCATACTCGATCTCGTGTTTCGTAAGATATCGGCCATAATCCTTTCGCTGCAATGAAACAAATAAAAAACATTAGTTGCTTGCATTTTAACTAAAATAGAAAATATACTCACAATAACACATATACTTACAAACGTAGCTACAAAACCATTATGGCCCATTTGGCCTAAGTGCGATGTGTGGCCCGACTCCACTCTCTTCTTTGCAGAAGCCTATTTATTCAAGGAAAAAAATACATAAATTAAATTAAAAAATTACTAAAATATCTAAAAATTATAAATATAAACTATTAATTTGTGTACCTTCTGTTGAGGAAATGACTCTTGAAGACGTAGCTGTGTACGAAAAAACTGCCACGACTCAGGTGGTATGTTAGCTCGCCTCTTATTTTTTTCGACCATACAATATCTCCTGTTAATTTAATCTCAAACAGAAAAAAAAGTCAGAATACATACACATATATACACACACATACACATACACATACACATACCCACATACACATATACATGCAAACATATACGCATGCATATATGTATATATATACACATATACATACATATAACATAAACACACATATAGATATCCACATATATACGTACACACACATGCATGCATATACACTCATTCATACAAAATACATGCATTTATCCCAAAATAATATGTAGTTGTGTATATGTGAATATGTGTGTATGTATAAATGTGTATATGTGAATATGTGTGTATGTGTAAATATGTATATGTGAATTTTTTATTTATGTAGATAATCAAATTATTAATATCAAATACCATTATTTGTAGATTCTGATTAATCAGATGGAACTCCACCACCGTCTCCTCATCGTGCAACGACTTTATACTCTAAGTATATGAAATATTTAATTTTAACTATATTTGATGGATACATAACTTATATTTTTTTTTTCTTATGATGTGCAGATTCTGATCAATCAGAGGGTACTCCACCACCTCCTATCCATGCAACGACTTCACATGTGTCCTCCGATAGGAATTATGATGAATTTTACTATCAAGAGCATATTATATGTTGGTGTAACTCTTGTTATGGCACGTATCGAAGACCACGATTGGAATGTTTTTAACATGAGGCAGAGTATGGTACTTTTGAGCATGCACATCACCTAGTCAACGTGATAATGCTTGGGTATGTATTTTCTATATATATTAATGTCATTATTTTATTTAAAAACCATGTATAAAATCAAATTATTATTGATATACAGGAATACTTGCTCGATGATGATGATGATGATGATTTTTCTCATAATGTTAATATACCTCGTACACGTCATGGACTTGCTGTTCATCAATTACAAGCAGAGGTTTCTAGAAATCCTCTACCTCCTGGTTTAGAGAATGAAACGGCTGGAGATTATCCATTGCCAGCTCGTGATCGTTCTTTAGTACAAACATATAATAGAAGAAGATATGGAGGATGGAATAGAGGACCACTTCCTTTAGATGGAGAGGTTTTTAACTTTTGGGGTAATCGCTATATGATTGCTCCATCCACTATTACTAATGCTAGTCGTGGTCTCTTTATTGTAGAGGATTTGTATGTGCCTCCAAACTCTGAAGTCACTCTTATGTCATTTTGTGGTCCTATATATGGATGGGGAGATTGGCATCGACTTTCACATTATGTTCAAAGCATGAGTACTTATTGAATATGCTTGAACGCAGCATCTCTTACTAGTAGAAGGATTTTACATGCAGAAAATGAAAGATTATATATTGATGGAAGACCTTACACACATGGAAATATAGCAGGTTTAATAAATAGTAGTCGAGGGTTACATAATAGTTCAAGGACTAATTGCACATTTGAGGAGCGTGAAAATAGTCATGAATCACCATACATGAGTAGAGATGTATCAAGATACATAGTTGTCAATGCTATTACTACATTACATGCTGGTGATGAACTATTAATGAATTATGGATGGCGTAGACCTCCAAGAGCACCTTTTAGCTAGAGAGAATAAAAATTTTCTATCCATATTTAATAAGTTATATACTTAATTTTATATTTGAAGTTTAATTTTTATTCATTTATGGAATACTAATGAGTTTTATTTATATGTGTAGATTCCAACGTATGATGTTGATGATATTCGTCCACAACATTCACAATTACCAATAAGACCTCATTTATCAGAAGCTTCCATGAGGAGGCTACGCAAAACTAAGCCTGTGCAATATGCAAAGTTGAAAGATCTATATTCAAAAGATGATAAAGTACAAGATTTGTGTGACAATGATGAAGATGATGGCATGGCAGATTTTATTGAGGATTGGTATCAAAATGACAGTGAGAGCATGGATATTTCTAAAAATGAGAAATATCTTCGAGAGGAATCTAAAGCATGTATATGAAGGAAGTCATTTGACACGACTAAATGCGAGCTTACTTATTCTCAACCTTCAAAATCGTTTTGGATGGAGTAATGTATTTGTTTCGACACTATTAAGGTATAAATTTCAATTTTCTATCTATTTATATATATATATATGCATAAATATATATACATATATAAATACATGTAGGTTTTTATTCTTACTTTACATAAGGTTATAAGAACAAGAACTTGAATTGAATAGAAACTTTTTGTCCGTGCATCTTTTAAAACTATTAATGCATCTTTCCAAATATTTGCAATGGTGAACTGGATGAGTCGCATGCACAGAGGTTACTCAAGAGACAGCAATCTGATTATAATGGAGTAGTCCACTTTGTATCCTAAAGTTCAGATGCTCATCATTGACATGCAAGAGGTTTACTGCATACCCGAGAAATCCTGCTCTATCTTGACTAACCTCTGTGCATGCGATTCATCCAGGTCACCATTATATGAACATATGTGTGAATTGACAGGATACGATTGTTTTGTGTAAATATTTTGAAAGATGCATTAATAGTTTTAAAAGATGCGCATACAAAAAGTATCTATTCAATTCAAGTTCTTGTTCTTACCTTATCTAAAGTAAGAATAAAAACCTGCATGTATATATGTATATATATTTATTTACCTTTTTTAATATATCTTTTTTTGATAAACTTACAGGTTATTATCTGAAAAGTTTTTACCAAGTCAATATATTCTTCCTACCTCACATGATGAAATGAAGAAGATAATCAACAATCTTGGTATAGATTATCAATGTATACATGCATGTCCTAACGATTGTATTTTATATAGAGGTGAATATGCAGACTCTTTGACATGTCCCAAATGTCAATCTCCTTGATATAAGGGTGCAGATCATAAAATCCCGAAAAAGGTATTGAGACATTTTCCATTGGCTCCACAGATTAGACATATGTTTCAAAGCCCCGAATTATCAAAGCTTTTGACTTGGGGACATGATCACAAAAGTACTGATGGAATAATCAGAATTCGTCATGATAGTGTTGCTTTTCAGCATATTGATTCTACATGGCCTGAATTTGCATAAAATCCACAGAATCTAAAGTTAGGAGTTGCATTAGATGGGGTTAATCCATTCTCCATGAAATCCAGTAAATGGTCAACATGGCCAGTGGTAGTCATAAACTACAATCTTCCGCCATATCTTAGCATTAAAAAGGAACATTTAATGCTTTCACTTTTAATCCCAAGCAAAAGACAAGTTAAAGATATGAATGTATATCTTGCTCCTCTCATTGACGATCTTCAAGAGTTATGGAGAGGTATTAATGTCATTGATATATCAAAAAGCATCAATGAAAGACATATTACGATTCGTGGTATTGTGGCTTGGACTATTCACGATTTTCCTGGGAAATGGTGTTTGTTCAGGTATTGATGTAATTTTTTTATTCAATATGCATGTAAATAAATATGATTTAATCTAATTATATTTTTATCATTTTCCATGATGCAGGAATAGCTACTAAGGGTTATAAAGCTTGTCCATATTGTGGTGATTGGTTGAGATCAATCTATAGTAAGAATCTCAACAAAAATATTTATCTTCGACATCGATGATTCTTGCCTGATGATCATCCATTAAGATCTAAAAGAGAAGCGATACATTTTAATGGAAAGCTTGAAACAAGCCAGTATCCAAAACCTATGATGCCTATGGATTGGTATAAAAAATGGACAGATGGACCTCTGATAGATCCAGAAGCAGAAATCTTCAGTGATGATTCAGATAATGAGTATGTGAACAGAGGTAAAGGGAAATTGGCACTCACAGAGAACATATCAATATGGTATTCTTTGGAGTATTGGAAAGAGTTAAAAGTATGTCATCTTCTTGATCCTATGCATATATTCAAAAATATTGTTTATTCACTATGGCAGCATCTTCTTGGACTAAAAGATACCACAACATCAAGGAATGATTTGAAAGATCAAAAATCCAAACCAAAGTTATGGCCAGTTTTTGATAGACATCGACAAGAAACGACTTATGCATCGGCTCCTTGGGTACTTACAACAAAAGAGATACAGACTATCAACAATAGAATTCAATTGATCAAGACTCCTACAGGATATGGAGCATCGTTTCAAAACATGTTTACTATGGATGATAAGAGCTTATCTGGATTAAAGACCCATGACTGGCATAACTTTTTGAAACATATTTTACCTTTGGTTATCGATGGATGTACAACGAAAGGAGTACGAGATGTGATCTATCGTCTCGGATCACTTATAAGGTAATTATGATACTTTTATATTTAATATGTATGAATATTGGATATCTTTTATTTTTTAATTAACTTCTTTACAATTGTTTTTATGATTTGTATAGGTGGATTACATCCAAAGAGATCGATAAAAATTCGATCCCACAAAAAAAACGTGAATGCAAAGAGCTACTATGTTTGATGGAAAAAGAACTTCCTACTTCATTTTTTGATATTCAAGTTCATTTACTAGTCCATCTTGTAGATGAGATAGAGACTGCTGGTGTTGTCAACACTCGATGGATGTTTTGGGTCGAGCGATTTATGGGAATACTAAAAGGTTACGTGCGACAAAGAGCAAAACCAGAAGGATCCATGGCAAATGGTTGGATGCTTGAAGAGTGCATGTATTACGTTAGTGAGTACCTTGAAAGAGTTCATGAAGAAGCTCCACGTGCATGGACCAACGAGTCTTCTAAAAAAATAACAGATGAGGTATTATCAGGTAAGGGGGTTCCATTCTTATTTACATTTCAAGAAAAAAATGATGTTTCTACTTTTGTAGCATATAATAGCGAATGCATGCAAGCATTCGTTAGCGAGTACGAGGAACTTCAAAGTCTCCAAATCAAAAGGCGAAAAAACAAAAGATCTAGAGGTAATCTCGATAATAACGAGATTACAGATATACCTTCTTTCATGGATTGGCTATATAGTCGTTTGCAACGTGCCAACGCAACTAATGAAGAAATCTCAGATGAGCAAAGAGAGTTAATGATAGGTTGTGAACAAAAGGTAATTTTATTAAAATATATATTTTATTTTTTTCATATATGTATGTTAGTTTCTATTTACTAATTGAATTTATTTTGCAGGCTCGAATGTTCACTAATATGTGGGCTTTTGGACAGCATATTAGAATCAAAGCCATTGATTCTTTACGTAAAACAGAGGATTCTAGTATTGTTGCTTGTTTCAAGCAACTATCACGTGCTAGCTCAAAAGACACGAACCTTATAGATAGCGAACTTGGTTACGTAGGAACTATTGTTGGTATCTACGAAATTTCATTTCGTACATTCAAACAGGTAGAAAAAAGTTTATATATTTGTTTTAGAGTTAGTTATTTTTTTAAGCACCTAATAATGAGATGTTTTTGTTGTTATATATTTTGATAGGTCATTTTGAAGGTTGACTGGTATCGAGCGGAGTATAAAGGTAGTAATTCTACAATAAGAAAGGAATTATCTGGGTTTTGGGCAATTGATTCTTCCAAGGTAATGCGATCTACTAAAGAACCATATATTCTTCCTAGGCATATTGAACAAGCATTTTTTTATAAAAACCCAGATGCTCATCCTTGGTGGCAAGTCATTCATGTGCAACCTAGAGGTAGGTCATTGTTTGAACAGTTTATTGTTAGAGAGATTGAAGAAAGTCCTCTTGATGATTCAGCATCAGATACTGATACATCAACATCTGGAATAGAAATTAGACTCATTATACGTGATAATGATACTAATCTTTTTGATGAAGAGGATAATTCTCTACATGTTGATTCTACTGATGAGGAAGAGGAATTACCAGAAATAGATATTAATCCACCAATAGATGATGTGATTCATGAGAACATAGATTTAACAATAGAACAAATAAATGAAATCAATAAGGATAATGAAGATGAGACTATATTGATGTCTTACCAAAATGATGGCAATAATGAAAACATATGAGCAGATTAGATAGTAACTTGAAGCTTCTGAATGGATATCAGATAATAGGTTTTTTTTATTAACTTGAATAACGATGAATCCTACTAGAGAGATGAAATCATGTTCTTCTAAGTTAGAACATGAAGCTCGGGGGTATGCCTAATTATTTTATATATAGCTTTATCTTCGAGGAGTAAATTTTTATCATGTATGTATGCATATGTGTGTGTATTCATGTGTATTATATGTATACATATATTAGTATGCATATATATGTATTTCATGTATATGTATGTGTTTGCATGTGTGTGATATATGTATACATGTGTTAAATATGCATATGCATTT
Source organism: Ceratopteris richardii (assembly GCA_020310875.1). Taxonomy (NCBI): domain Eukaryota; kingdom Viridiplantae; phylum Streptophyta; class Polypodiopsida; order Polypodiales; family Pteridaceae; genus Ceratopteris; species Ceratopteris richardii. The sequence continues at coordinate 161,094,835 of CM035424.1, read as the reverse complement.
ATGTAAAATATTCATGTATTCATGTACGTAATATATGCAAGTGTTTATAATTGTGTACATGTATATATGTATATGTGTCTATGTGTAAATATGTACATGTAAATATGTATGCATGTATATATATGTTTATGTGTGCATGTAGGCATGTACATGTATGTGTAAATATGTACATACATATATATATATTTATGTGTGCATTTAGGCATGTATGTGTGAAGCATAATATATCTACTCCATTTTATATTTATGTATCCTATCTACATGATGTGTATATATCTTTACATATATTATGAATCATGATCCTCGTTGATTCGAGTAGCTATATATAGAGGCATAAGGTTGGGAGGAGAGACATCTCTCTAGTAGGACGTCGGAGGTGTACATATACTTCAAACATATGGCTAAAAGGTTGAATTAGAGTTTTTAAATTAGGGATTTCAAAACCCTAATATCGAGATTAGTGCTCTCTGTCTCTCTCTCTCTCTCTCATATACATACATACTGTGCATTGTCACGACGATGCGCCATAAGTGTCCGCATCTCTTTTAAACACCATTTAAGAGACCACCCTGTCCCAAACTCCGTCTCAAGTGAACTGAGCACGTACTTTTTATCCCTCTCATCATGCTCACTACAAAAATAAAAAACATAATATAAATAAAACATAAGATATATATTTCAATTTATATGTAAAACTTTTACTTACTTCCACGGTAAGTGGATAAAGCGTAGGTAAGAGTCGCATAGTGCACGCATTCTCCTCTTGAACTCCAATCCATTTCCTATGTATACAATATTCCCCTCTGGCTCTATGTCGCACTCTAGTCCTAACGTGCCTATGCATGTCCTCATAGGCAACGTCTCTGCTCTGCTATCACGTGCTGGAGGTGGTATAGGTGTCCTGAAAATAGATAGATAGAAATAAATAAAAATATGTGCTATAATATCATTAAAAAAATTTATGAAAAAAAACATACCTATGAGCAGATAGCTCTCTTCCTGCATGTGGATCTGCAGAAGAGCCCTCGTCTGATCGCGTAAGCATCTGGATCGTATAATCCAGCTCCTCATCGGACATCTCTGCGTAGTCTCGCATTATGGCCCCTAGAGTATCTGATGGAACTCTTGCTCTCATAAGACTTTTTATGAGAGTGAGTTTCGCCTTTCTCTCTCTACTGGGATCCATAATACCTAACATATAAAACAAAATGGTTAGAAATCAATATATATACGTGTATGTGTGTGTATGCATGTGTATGTGTGTGCATGCATGTGTATGTGTGTGTATGCATCATTATGTGTGTATGTGTGTAGGTATATGTGTGTGTTGTCTATGTGTATGTGTGTGTGTCTATGAGTGTGTATGTGTTTATGTATATGTATGTATCTATGTGTATGTATGTATCTATGTGTGTATGTGTATGCATGTATGTATGCATATGTGTGTGTATGCATATGTATGTGTGTGTATGCATCATTATGTGTGTCTATGTATGCATTTGTATGTGTGTATGCATCATTGCATGTGCATGTGTCTATGTGTGTATGTGTGTGTATATGTGTGTGTGTCTATGTGTATGTGTGTGTGTTTATGAGTGTGTATGTGTTTATGTGTATGTATGTATCTATGTGTGTCTATGTGTCTAAGTGTGTATGTGTATGCATGTATGTATGCATATGTATGTGTATGCATATGTATGTGTGTGTATGCATTATTATGTGTGTCTATGTATGCATGTGTATGTGTGTATGCATCATTACGTGTGTATGTATCTATGTGTGTATGTGTGTGTGTATATGTGTTTGTATGTGTGTATGCATGTGTGTGTGTATGCATGTGTATGTGTATATGTGTATATGTGTGTGTATATGTGTGTATGCATGTGTGTGTGTATATGTGTGTATATGTTTGTATGCATGTGTGTGTGTATGCATATGTATGTGTGTGTATGCATTATTATGTGTGTCTATGTATGCATGTGTATGTGTGTATGCATCATTACGTGTGCATGTGTCTATGTGTGTATGTGTGTGTATATGTGTGTGTGTCTATGTGTATGTGTATGTGTCTATGTGTATGTGTGTGTGTCTATGAGTGTGAATGTATTTATGTGTATGTATGTATCTATGTGTGTGTATGTGTATGCATGTATGTATGCATATGTGTATGTATGCATATGTATGTGTGTGTATGCATAATTATGTGTGTATGTGTCTATGTGTGTATGTGTGTGTGTATACATTATGACAGTGTATGTAAGCATGTGCATTATGTATGCATATAAGTATGTATGTATGCATATGTATATGCATTATGTATGCATATGCATATGCATTATGTATGCATATGCATATGCATTATGTATGCATATGCATATGCATATGCATTATGTATGCATATGCATTATGTATGCATATGCATTATGTATGCATATGCATATGCATGTGTATGCATATGCATGTAAGTATGTATGTATGCATATGTGTGTGTGTATGCATATGCATGTAAGTATGTATGTATGCATATGCATATGCAATATGTATGCATGTATGTATATGTGTGTGAATGTGTGTGAATGTGTGTGTGAATGTGTGTGTATATGTGTCTGTATGTGTGTATGCATGTGTATGTGTGTGTATGCATCATTATGTGTGTATGTGTGTGTACATGTGTCTGTATGTGTGTATGCATGTGTATGTGTGTGTATGCATCATTATGTGTGTATGTGTGTGTATGTGTGTGTGTCTATGTGTATGTGTGTGTATCTATGAGTATGTATGTGTTCATGTGTGTGTATGTGTCTATGTGTGTATGTATCTGTGTGTGTGTATGTATCTATGCATGTGCATTATGTATGCATGTAAGTATGTATGTACATTATATGCATATGCATATGCATTATGTATGCAAATGTATGCATGTATGTGTTTATGTGTGTATGTCTCTCTATGTGTGTGTATGCATATATGTGTGTGTATGTGTGTATGTGTGTGTATATGTGTCTGTATGTGTGTATGCATGTGTATGTGTGTGTATGCATGTGTATGTGTGTATGTGTCTATGTGTGCATGTGTGTGTATATACTATATGTGTGTGTGTCTATGTGTATGTGTGTGTACCTATGAGTGTGTATGTGTTTATGTGTGAATGTGTCTATGTGTGTGTATGTGTTTATGTGTGTATGTGTATGCATGTATGTGTATGTGTGTGTATGTCTCTCTATGTGTATGTGTATGCATATGTGTGTGTGTGTATATGTGTGTCTATGTGTGTATGCATGTGTATGTGTGTGGATGCATCATTATGTGTGTATGTGTTTGTGTGTGTATATGTGTGTGTATGTGTGTGCGCGTCTATGTGTGTGTATGTGTGTGCGCGTCTATGTGTATGTGTGTCTGTCTATGAGTGTGTATGTTTGGATGTGTGTGTGTATGAATGTGTGTCTATGAGTGTGTATGTTTGGATGTGTAAGTGTATATGTGTGTCTATGTGTGTATGCATGTGTATGTGTGTGAATGCATCATTATGTGTGTGCATGTATATGTGTGTGCATGTGTATATGTGTGTGCATGTGTATGCATTATGTGTGCATGTGTGTATGTGTATGCATTATGCATTGTGTATGTGTGTCTATGTGTGTGTATTTGTGTGTATGTGTGTGTGTGTCTATGCGTATGTGTGTGTGTGTCTATGCGTGTATATGTGTGTGTACATATGTATGTGTGTGCATGTGTATGTGTGTGTGCATGTATATGTGTGTGCATGTGTATATGTGTGTGCATGTGTATGCATTATGTGTGCATGTGTGTATGTGTATGAATTATGCATGTGTATGTGTGTGTGCATGTATATGTGTGTGCATGTGTATATGTGTGTGCATGTGTATATGTGTGTGCATGTGTATGCATTATGTGTGTGTGTGTCTATGCGTATGTGTGTGTGTGTCTATGCGTGTATATGTGTGTGTACATATTTATGTGTGTGTGCATGTATATGTGTGTGCATGTGTATATGTGTGTGCATGTGTATGCATTATGTGTGCATGTGTGTATGTGTATGCATTATGCATTGTGTATGTGTGTCTATGTGTGTGTATTTGTGTGTATGTGTGTGTGTGTCTATGCGTATGTGTGTGTGTGTCTATGCATGTATATGTGTGTGTACATATGTATGTGTGTGTGCATGTGTATGTGTGTGTTCATGTATATGTGTGCATGTGTATATGTGTGTGCATGTGTATGCATTATGTGTGCATGTGTGTATGTGTATGCATTATGCATGTGTATGTGTGTGTGCATGTATATGTGTGTGCATGTGTATATGTGTGTGCATGTGTATGCATTATGTGAGTGTGTGTCTATGCGTATGTGTGTGTGTCTATGCGTGTATATGTGTGTGTACATATGTATGTGTGTGTGCATGTATATGTGTGTGCATGTGTATATGTATGTGCATGTGTATGCATTATGTGTGCATGTGTGTATGTGTATGCATTATGCATTGTGTATGTGTGTCTATGTGTGTATTTGTGTGTATGTGTGTGTGTGTCTATGCGTATGTGTGTGTGTGTCTATGCGTGTATATGTGTGTGTACATATGTGTGTGTGTAAGTGTGTGTGCGCATACCTATCAATAGTCTCGCTTCTCTCTCTCCCTCTCGTGCGCGCTCTTTCTCTCTCTCTCTCTCGGTCTTTGTGTTCTTCCTCGCATTCAAGGCCCGGCACAAATGTGCCGGGAGAATTGAATTTTTTTTTTTTACATTCCAGAGTGTCGCATATGCGACGCTCTGTAGTTTTCCAACGTCGTTAAGTGCGTCGCTAACTAGTGACGCTACTAGCGACGCTTGTGGTCTAGCGTCGCTTATGCGACACTATCGTCGCTTATGCGACGAGGCTCGGCCAAAAAAAAAAATCCAAAATTTTTACCGTCGCTTATGCGACGATTTCGTCGCATAAGCGACGGTTTTCGTTTTTTTCCCGATTCGGGGGCGTTGCTATGCCCCCCTTTTTCTTGTAGTGTAAGGACAGGTACCAACTTATTTGCCCATTTAGGAACAACTTCTAAATTGAACAGGTAAGCATCAGGTAGTTCACTAGATGCTCCTTGTGGTGACTCTCCTGAAGTGATGCAAGAATGGTGATCCACCCTAAGGTGGGTTCTACCTTTCCTAACAACCACTTCAAAGTCATATTCCATTAGTAAGAGGAACCATCTTACTAAGCGTCTCTATTGCAAGGTTTATTGACCAAGTATAATAAAGCTTGATGATGAGTGAAAAACTTTAACTTGTTGGCCAATAGATAGTGTTTAAACTTCTTCACGGCATATACCATGCCTAAGCCTTCTCTTTCAGTTGTTGTATAGTTTCATTCAGCCGCGTTTAGTTGTCTGCTAGCATATGCTATAGGCGAATCTAGATTTCCTTCACCTATGGGTTGTGCTAGTACACATCCTATTGCATAATTGGATGCATCTACATGGACATGGAATGGTTTATTCAAATCAGGAGTGGTCAGTATTGGTGCAGTGCACAAACATCTCTTCAATTCATTGAAGGAATTTTTGCATTCATCATTCCATTAAAAAATTGTCAACAATGCATAAAGAGGTTTAGCTATGATTGCATACATGTGAATAAACCTGTGGTCATATCCACAATGACCCATAAAGGCTTGTACCTCTTTAGTGTAGGTATAAGAAATATCGATAGCACATGCGGAAAATGATGGGCCAATAACCCAAAAATACTGAAAGTAGAGTTTTGTTAAAATTCAATACTTAACCCCACCTTTGTACATCAGAATAAATCCAGCATTCATCTACATAAAGGGGATCACATCATAGCATCATACATAGACATATCATTATGTCATCTTTGACACTTCATATTCACGCATATAATAAATTATGGCTTCTTCATGTGACGTGCATCTAGCCAAATGTATACATGAACCCACATTTGTTAAGCATGATATCACCATGAATACAAATTCACGTTTCCATATTCATCATTGTTGGAGAAACAATCACTAATTGGTTATATATTTGAAGGTCAAATCTTAGGAAGAAAACCCCATGCCTATGTGAAGGGACAAATTCACAAGTGTATCATATTTGTAAAGTTAGTTCCCTTTAGTTCTAGAAGTTTTTTAAAATCACGAGATACGAAAATCTATATAAGTTAGTTTGTATCAACTGACGCAGAGAGAGAGAGAGAATAGAGAGAAGAAGTAGAAGAAGGAGTTCATTTATACGACTGTGTATAGTCGTGCTTCTCTGAGCGAGAAGGCATCTGTAAAACTTCTGAGTTTTCATAGCTATGAGAAAGAACTGAGTAAAGTTCTGTGTATGAGTCTCTCTCCATCATCTCCATGCTTGCCTACTGTGTGATGAATTCAAAAGTTCATGTTTTCTGAGCAATTCGATGCCTGGCATCGAATCTTGGCTGATAAGTCATTTTTTCATTCTCTGTGTGTTACAAGTTGTTGAATCTTCTAAAAATATGAAGTTTGTGGAGCAACTCGATGCCTGGCATCGAGTTTGAGCATAAAGTCGATGCCCGGCATCGAGTTCTTGCATATAAGTCATCTTCTTCATGTGTGTGTAAATTAGAGTGTTTTTGGTGCAGAAAATTAGCCAAAAAAAGCCCAAAGTCGATGCCCGGCATCGACTTGGACTGAAATTCGATGCCAGGCATCGAATTTTTTATTTTTGGACACCAGGAATACTAAAACAGGCAAAGTTTCTAGTTTTGGAAACTCATACAGGGTCATCTTGTGAAGGCCATAACTTGAGTTCTAGAGCTCCGTTTGATGCATATGATAGCTTGTTGGAAAGCTCTACTCTTCTAGTTTCAGCCTATAAAGTTTCATGGAGAAATAATACTTGAGCTAGGAGAAATTAGCAAAATACTGAAGGTATGTCATTTCGGTGACTAGGAATTTCTGTCAAAGCAAAGTTCTCACTTTAGGCTATCATTTCTCAAAGTTTGGAGTGGCAATGAGTTAATGGTGACCATAGAGGTGTTCTAGTGTCACCTTAATTCATTTCTTGTGGTGTTTTATACATCAACAAGTGGTATCAGAGCAGAAAGATTCTCAAGAGCAGAAGACGACAGAGGTACGAAAAGTTTTGTAAAGTTTTCCATTAAAGTTTGAAAGGTGAAGCATTTGAAGACACAAGGCATCAAAAGGTTACTTCAAAAGTATCCTCATACACAAAGAACTTCAAAAGGTATTATCCTTTATACTTTAAGCTCACAGGTTGCAGCAGAAGGAAAGAACTATGGCAGATCATATCTCCATTGACAAACTGGACAGAGATAATTACCCCGCATGGGTAATGAGAATGGAAGCCTTACTTATGAGTAAGGATCTCATGGTATATGTAACAGGTGAAGAAGAGAAGCCAGTATTTGAAGATGAAAGCCGACCAAAGAAAGAAGAACTTGATGCTTTAAAGCATTGGCAGAAGAAGGATGCAAGTGCAAAAGCCTACATCTACAATACAATCTCTGATCATTTACTACCACACATCAGAGGATTGGAATCATCTGAAGATATATGGAATGCATTGGAGTATCATTTCCAAAGTACTACTAAAGCAAGGAAAGCAAGTCTATGGTCAGAGTTTACAACATTCAAGAAGAAGCCAAGTCAAACCATTAGTGATTATGTCACTAAGATGAAGGATCTTGCAGACAGTCTTGGATCCATAGATGAAGATGTTGAAGATCACAGATTGATTGCTCAGCTACTTGCAGGTTTGAGAGGGGATGAAAGGTGGAAACCTTTTGTCTTATCAACAGAACTTTCGTTAAATCATTATGTTCTAGATTTGAACCAGTTGCTTGGTTTGATGCTCACATATGAGCAAGACTTGAAAGGAGATGGAGATAAAGGACAAAGTTCTGCAATGTACATGAAGAACAAGAAGAAAGGAGATAAAGGTAAAGCAAAGGATGAAGAGGAGTCTAGTTCTCAAGCTTATTATGCAAGAGGTAAAGGAACTGGCAGAGGAAGAGCAAGAGGTTTTGGAAGAGGAAGAGGTAATCAAAATAACAACAAGAAGGCTTGCTGGATCTGTGGATTGAGTAATCATTTGGCTCATGACTGTTGGCACAACCAACAAGGATCAAACCAGAATCAAAACAACAATAGCAGAGGTCGAGGTGGAAGATATCAAAGTAATTTTCAAAGAGGTAGACAAAATCAAAGAGGAGGCTATTGTAGAGGTGGAGGAAGAAGTTGGGGACAGAATCAATCCTACAACACCACCTACTACAACTATGCAGATGACACACAGAATGAAAGTCATACATCATTGATGATGAACTCAATCAACACATCAGATAAAGAAGATCTAAAGGTATTTTACATTGACTCTGGATGTTCTAATCATTTGTCAGGAAACATAGAATTGATGTCAGAATTGGAAAAAGGTATTTCGAGTCACACAGTTCAAACTGGTGATAATACAAGACATAGTGTACATTCAATTGGAAAAGTGAAATGCAAGAGTGGAGCAGATTTGCTAACCAATGTTTTGTATGTTCCTACAATACCTAAAAACTTGATTAGTGTGGGACAGATAGTTGAAAAAGGTTTTCAAGTCAGGTTTACAAATGAGGGAGTATTTGTGGAAGATCCAGAGAATGGATATAATCAGATTGTCTCTGGTAAGAAAGAAGGTAGACTCTTTACTTTAAGAGTGCAAGGAAACATTGGTCAAGCTTTGTTCACACATGGTGAAGCAGTGATTACAGAACTTGATCTCTGGCATAAGAGATTAGGTCATTTCAATGAAAGAGGAATTAAAGCTATGGTTGCTAATCAGTCTGTACTAGGATTACCAAATGTGCAAAGTCAACATATGGTTTATAAATGTGAAGCATGTCAAATGGGTAAAGCACACAGGTTACCATTTCAAAAGAAAGGTTTCAAACATGATGGAGTGCTTGAGCTCATTCATACAGATGTATGGGGACCAACAAAAGAAGGATCTATCAGTGGCTCAAGGTATTATGTTCTTTTCATTGATGATGCTACAAGATGGATAACATTATATGTTTTGAAGGAAAGATCAGAAGTGTTTGGAGCTTTTAAGCATTTTCATGCATATGCAGAGAGAGTAACAGGTCAAAAGCTTAAAAGACTGAGGTCTGATGGAGGGGGAGAATATTTCTCCCAAGAGTTCAATGATTATCTTTGGAATGCAGGTATTAAGAGAGAAATAACATGCAGGTATACACCACAACAAAATGGTGTAGCAGAAAGAAGGAACAGGACTTTGGTTGAGTTTGCTAGAGCTATGCTAAAGGAGAAGAACTGTCCAAATTATCTTTGGGCTGAGGCTATAAATACAGCCACATATCTTGTGAATAGATTACCATGTGCAGCTCTGAATGGAATGACTCCATATGAAGCTTGGTGGGGTAAGAAACCAACACTGGATCATTGTAGAGTGTTTGGATCAATTGCATATGCTTATGTGCGATCACAGCTTAGGCATAAACTTGAACCAAAGGCAGAAAAATATGTGTTCATTGGTTATGATGAAAAGCAGATGGGTTACAGATTGTGGAATCCTCTAACCAAACAATTTATTGTTTCTAGAGATGTTACATTTGATGAACAGAAAAGTTGATATGCAGATCAAAGTAGTACAGCTGAAGAATTTGAAGAAGAGGTAACAAGATGTGAGAAAGGAAAATCAATTGTGCAGGTAAATAGAGATGAAGACTATATGCAAGCAAGTACATCTAGAAGTGGATTAACAAGAAGGAATGAAGAAGCTCCTATATTTGATGAAGAGGTGTATCCAGACACTTATGAAGAATGTGAACCAAGAAGGTCAAGCAGGACTAGAAGACAACCAGAAAGGTATTCTTATGATACTTCTTACATAACTCAGAAGAACTATGCATATATGGTCAAAGATGATGAAGAACCCCAGAACTATGATGAAGCTAAAGGTAAGAAGAAATGGGAAGAAGCAATGAAGGAAGAGTTCAATGCACTGGAGGAGAACAAGACATGGGAACTTGTTCCTAAACCAAATGGTAAGAAAGTTATTGGAAATAAATGGGTTTATAAAGTGAAGAAGCTTGCAGATGGAAGTATAGCCAGATACAAAGCTAGATTGGTGGTGAAAGGCTATGCCCAGACCTATGGCATAGATTATGATGAGACATTCAGTCCCGTAGCTAAGATGTCAACTATAAGGACAATCATTGCTATTGCAGCTTCAAAAGGATGGACTCTAAGTCAATTGGATATAAAGAATGCATTCTTGAATGGATACATATCAGATGAGGTATACATGGAACAACCTCAAGGATTTATAGATTCCAGGTATCCAAATTTTGTTTGCAGGTTAAGAAGAGCATTGTATGGATTGAAGCAAGCTCCAAGAGCTTGGAACTATAGACTGGTGAAGTATCTCAATGATCTTGGATATCAAAGCTCAAAAGCAGATTCAAGTCTACTTATCAAAAGAACAGAGGAAGGTACAATCTACATTTGTATTTATGTAGATGATATTATAATCACAGGTACTTCAGAAGAAGGAATCAAGGAGGTAAAGAGATTACTTGAGAAAGAGTTTAAGATCAGTGACCTAGGAAAGTTGTCATACTTTCTTGGAATGGAAGTTACTTATACAGATCATGGCATATATGTGTCACAAGAAAGGTATCTTCTGAACTTGTTGAAGAAGTTTGATATGGAAAATTGCAGAGAAGCTTCAACTCCACTTGAAGTTAATCACAAGCTCAGTAAATATGATGGTGCAGACTACAAAGATATGAGGAAGTATCAATCTCTTGTGGGTAGTTTGATTTATGCTACACTAACAAGACCTGATCTTAGTTATGCAGTGGGAGTTTTGTCACAATTCATGCATTGTCCAAAGGACCCACATTGGATTGCAGGTCAAAGAGTTCTCAGATATATCAAAGGAACTATAAGGGAAGGATTATATTATCCTTTTACATCAGATTTGAAGTTGAGAGCCATAGTGATTCAGATTGGGCAGGTAATCAAGATGACAGAAGATCAACTCATGGTTACATGATATATATTGGTGATAAGCTTGTAAGTTGGTGTTCAAAGAAACAACATACAGTAGCATTATCATCAACTGAAGCAGAGTACAAAGGACTTGTGGAAGCAGCTAAGGAAGTCATATGGATGCAGACATTGTTCAAGAGCTTAGGCATTGATCAAAGTACACCTACAATACATGGAGATAATATGAGTTCACTTTATCTTGCAGCAAATCCAGTATTTCATGCAAGGACAAAGCACATAGAGATATAGTATCATTTTCTCAGAGAAAAGGTCATGGAGAAGGAGATTGAAGTGGAGTACATTTCTACTAAAGATCAGTTAGCAGACATAATGACAAAGAGCTTGGATGGTGTGAAGACCAGCAAATTCAAAAGCATGGCAGGAGTAAAAGAAAAGAAGATGATATGAAGAAACAGGGAATGTCAATTAGTGATTGAGGGGGAGCTGTTGGAGAAACAATCACTAATTGGTTATATATTTGAAGGTCAAATCTTAGGAAGAAAACCCCATGCCTATGTGAAGGGACAAATTCACAAGTGTATCATATTTGTAAAGTTAGTTCCCTTTAGTTCTAGAAGTTTTTTAAAATCACGAGATACGAAAATCTATATAAGTTAGTTTGTATCAACTGACGCAGAGAGAGAGAGAGAATAGAGAGAAGAAGTAGAAGAAGGAGTTCATTTATACGACTGTGTATAGTCGTGCTTCTCTGAGCGAGAAGGCATCTGTAAAACTTCTGAGTTTTCATAGCTATGAGAAAGAACTGAGTAAAGTTCTGTGTATGAGTCTCTCTCCATCATCTCCATGCTTGCCTACTGTGTGATGAATTCAAAAGTTCATGTTTTCTGAGCAATTCGATGCCTGGCATCGAATCTTGGCTCATAAGTCATTTTTTCATTCTCTGTGTGTTACAAGTTGTTGAATCTTCTAAAAATATGAAGTTTGTGGAGCAACTCGATGCCTGGCATCGAGTTTGAGCATAAAGTCGATGCCCGGCATCGAGTTCTTGCATATAAGTCATCTTCTTCATGTGTGTGTAAATTAGAGTGTTTCTGGTGCAGAAAATTAGCCAAAAAAAAGCCCAAAGTCGATGCCCGGCATCGACTTGGACTGAAATTCGATGCCAGGCATCGAATTTTTTATTTTTGGACACCAGGAATACTAAAACAGGCAAAGTTTCCAGTTTTGGAAACTCATACAGGGTCATCTTGTGAAGGCCATAACTTGCGTTCTAGAGATCCGTTTGATGCATATGATAGCTTGTTGGAAAGCTCTACTCTTCTAGTTTCAGCCTATAAAGTTTCATGGAGAAATAATACTTGAGCTAGGAGAAATTAGCAAAATACTGAAGGTATGTCATTTCGGTGACTAGGAATTTCTGTCAAAGCAAAGTTCTCACTTTAGGCTATCATTTCTCAAAGTTTGGAGTGGCAATGAGTTAATGGTGACCATAGAGGTGTTCTAGTGTCACCTTAATTCATTTCTTGTGGTGTTTTATACATCAACAATCATCATTGCTTTGCGGCCTGCATATAGCTTTTCACCACACATTCACAACATCATACATTATAAACAATAGTACACCATGCTGGTATTGTATAATAGCCTTGCATATATCTGTACCACCATATTCATGTGTTCCCTTTTAGTTTCCTACAACAAAATTCAGCAGATCCCAAGGCAACCATTTTTCATAACCACCTTCCTGCATATGTTCTTGATCCAAGATGATAACCTTTTATAAGAGAGATAACCTGCATATATTCTTGATCCAAGACGATAACTTGCATATGCTCTTGATCCAAGACGATAACCTGCATATGTTCTTGATCCAAGAAGATAACCTGCATATGTTCTTCATCCAAGACCACAACAGTTTACTGTATACATATAAGGAATATATAAGAGAGATCGTTCCTCTTCAATACATATATGACATTCATAGGCGTTCCTACACATGTATAGTCACATCATGTGATCATCTTACATAACCTGCAACAAAATATATACCAAGTTATGCGGCATACCTTTATTTGCAGTTTTGACTTCTTGATGATTTTCTCCATATGACATTAACAAGTCAACATATTGTCATAATAAATATTCTACTCAATAGGTCAAAGCTCAAGCGCTGTTCACGCATCCTCTCAATAGAAGGAAAAAATATGTTCATCACATTAAAAAAACACACAATGCTCATGTACAGTAAGGACGAGAGATAGATAGAATTTAACAGACCTCTATGACAGAAAAAAAGGACAGCTTACTGTTAGCATAGTCGGATATACATCAAAATGCTCCTCTTATCGTAAACATGTCATCCTTCCGAGGGAGCTATAAGGAAACCACAATCTTACACATCCATGGGAGGCCGCGGTGTTGTACAAGCCACACATGTTCATTCTGCTTTGTAGCTTATTTAAGAATTTATGTGACTTGCGGTGGTCTTCATTCAAGTGCATGATTTAAGGAGAATATCATGGAGAGTGATATAATCCCAACAATCGGTGACTTCCATATATTAAGGTGATGATGTAGCTACGCCTTTCCATAAGCATGAACTCTGAAAGTAACTTTTATTCCTAGCTTCAAATAGACAATAACTCAAAGGGTGTGTTCATATGCAAAAAGTATGAATATGAAAACTACGGCTTAAGAGAAAATCAGTGTTAGCACAGTCGGATATACATCGAAATGCTCCTCTTATTCTAAACATGTCATCCTTCCGAGGGAGCTATAAGGAAACCACAATCTTACACATCTTGACTCCTTGATGTGTCTTGAGTGAACTTCAGTAGCTCTAACTCCTTTGACGAGTCCTCGACTCCTTTATGTATCTTGAGTGAGCTTTAATAGCTCTAACTCCTTTGATGAGTCCTCTTGACTCGTTTTCCATATCATGGCTTTGCTTGATCACCTCCTTTGAACAAGTCCTCCTGACGTCTTCTTTGTCTTCAATTGGTTCTCAACACTTCTTGTTGAGATTACTTCAAGATAAACATAAGCCAAAAGTGCTCAAGCCTTTAGCGACCATTGCTCAAGCTTCCCAGTAGCGACCAATGCTCAAGCTTTAGGCGAGCTACTTGTGAGATTCTCAAATCACTAGCATAAATGACTTAGGACTAAAAGTCCTTTGTAGAACCTTTATTACTTTAGCTTCAATGTTCAAGAACAATGAACTAAAGAAATGTATACCTTGAGTTTTCTTCCTCTTGAATCCAAGCAAGTTTGTAACAAGGACTCACACTCCTTGCCTCGAGCTCTGCCACAGCTCGTTTACCTTCCAAAGCTTGAATCTGAACCTTTGCTAGCTTTCTTCTTTTGGCTTGTCTTCAACTCAATTGATGAGGAGACTTCACTTTGATAGGAGTTCCTTCTCGAATCGTATCCACCTTTATGATGGCAGCCCTTTACCTTTCGGAGTCTTCTTCTTGTCTCAAGATTCTTTGTCTTCTCCCAAAGCTTTGTGTCTTTAGCCGTTTGCTTTTACTTTAGAACTTGCTTTCTCCAAGAACCTATATTCTTCAAACACTCTTAGTATCTCTTCCAACAAAGTATCAAGTATGAAATACTTGGGGGGACCTTGATCTTGCATAGCTCGTATAGTCTTCTTTCAATCCTATGGCTTGAACAAGCCTCTAGCAATCAAAGTGCATCCAAAATCAATGAGGGGACTTCAACAATTCTGCAACCATACAAGAGCACTACGGCTCTGATACCACTGTAGGTATAAGAAATACCGATAGCACATGCGGAAATTGATGGGCCAATAACCCAAAAATACTCAAAGTAGAATTTTGTTAAAATTCAATACTTAACCCCACCTTTGTACATCAAAATAAATCCAGCATTCATCTACATAAAGGGGATCACATCATAGCATCATACATAGACATATCATTATGTCATCTTTAACACTTCATATTCACGCATATAATAAATTATGGCTTCTTCATGTGACCTGCATCTAGCCAAATGTAAACATCAACCCACATTTGTTAAGCGTGACATCACCATGAATACAAATTCAAGTTTCCATATTCATCATCATTACTTTGCAGCCTGCATATAACTTTTCACCACACATTCACAACATCATACATTATAAACAATAGTACACCATGCTGGTATTGTATAATGGCCTTGCATATATCTGTATCACCATAATCATGTGTTCCCTTTTAGTTTCCTGCAACAAAATTCAGCAGATCCCAAGGTAACCATTTTTCATAACCACCTTCCTGCATATGTTCTTGATCCAAGATGACAACCTTTTATAAGAGAGATAACCTGCATATATTCTTGATCCAAGATGATAACTTGCATATTTTCTTGATCCAAGACGATAACCTGCATATGTTCTTGATCCAAGACGATAACCAGCATATGTTCTTCATCCAAGACGACAACACTTTACTGTATACATATAAGGAATATATAAGAGAGGTCGTTCCTCTTCAATACATATATGACATTCATAGGTGTTCCTACACATGTATAGTCACATCATGTTGATCGTCTTACATAACCTGCAACAAAATATATACCAAGTTATCCGGCATACCTTTATTTGCACTTTTGACTTCTTGATGATTTGCTCCATACGACATTAACAAGTCAACATATTGTCATAATAAATATTCTACTCAATAGGTCAAAGCTCAAGCGCTATTCACGCATCCTCTCAATAGAAGGAAAAAATATGTTCATCACATTAAAAAAACACACAATGCTCATGTACAGTAAGGATGAGAGATAGATAGAATTTAACAAACCTCTATTACAGAAAAAAAGGACAGCTAACTCTTAGCACAGTCAGATAAACATCGAAATGCTCCTCTTATCGTAAACATATCCTCCTTCCGAGGGAGCTATAAGGAAACCACAATCTTACACATCCATGGGAGGCCGCGGTGCTGTACAAGCCACACATGTTCATTCTGCTTTGTAGCTTATATAAGAATTTATGTGACTTGCGGTGGTCTTCAAACAAGTGCATGATTTAAGGATAATATCATGGAGAGTGATATAATCCCAACAATGGGTGACTTCCATATATTAAGGTGATGATGTAGCTATGCCTTTCCATAAGCATGAACTCTCAAAGTAACTTTTATTCCTAGCTTAAAATAGAGAATAACTCAAAGGGTGTGTTCATATGCAAAAAGTATGAATATGAAAACTACGGCTTAAGAGAGGGTTCCTATGGTTGAGATTGAGAGATAGATGCAGTGACACATATATGAAGAGCTTCCATTGAAGCTTGCTACATTTTCAACACTTCCCCTCAAGATTCAATGGAAGATCCAAAAGAGGTGCCATACAAAGTTTTCTTTGAGCATAGAAATAAATGCTCGAGATCCTTGGTGTGATATCCATGTCTTCAAGATTTGTTGTTGATGCTCCATGCTTCTTCTCATAAAGAAATGACTTGGATCATATGATAATCCAAGACACCACTTCATGACTTGTTTGAAGATATCTTTGTAGATGATCTTCAACATGATGAACAACCGAGTTGTCCATTGAATTGATTTTAAAATGAGAAAGGGAAACGATCTTTTTCTTCTTACCCTCACCTCAAGATTGATGATGTTCCCTTTGGATACTTGGTTCTCTTGGACCTTTAACTCCATGAATGTTCTTCCATTGCTTTGACTCTTCAAGTCTTCATAAATATTCTCGTCCTTTGCTTTCTCTCTCTCCTTATCTCCTCTTGCTCTCCTCCTTTCATTTCTAATGGCTTCCCTCTTTTTTTCATTCTTCTTTTCCTCATGTTGATCCCTGCTTGCTTCTTCCATTTGCTTTCCTTTGTAGGTGGCTGCCTTGATCTTGTCTTCTTTTTTTCTTCTTCTTCCAAAATCTTCTTACCTTGTTTTCCTTCATCTTCATGTGCAAGGATGGTTGTTTCTTCTTCATAACTTATTCTATTTATCAATGTGCCTTGGACTGGTTGCACTTCTTCTTTGTCATCTTTGAATCTTTGAACCTTTTCTTCTACTCCATCTATTGGTTGATCTTCATAAGGTGCACTCTCTTGATTCTTGAAATGTCTCCCCCTTCATCTCTAGTATCTGCAAGTTCTTCATATGGCTGGTCCTCCAACCATGATAGAAAATCATGAATGATTTTCTCTTCTTCTTCAAAGGTAGGGCTTTGTCTTGCAATCTCTTCTGTCTTCATAACCTGAAATAGAACACAACAAATATTCCAAGATTTTATACCTTTGTGACTATCTTGGAATGATAGTTTTGACTCCTTTCTTCAATTGTCCTTGAGTGAGCTTCCACACTAGCTCAAAACTCCTTTGTCTTCTTGACTCCTTGATGTCTCTTGAGTGAGCTTCAGTAGCTCTAACTCCTTTGACGAGTCCTCGACTCCTTTATGTAGCTTGAGTGAGCTTTAATAGCTCGATCTCGTTTGATGAGTCCTCTTGACTCGTTTTCCGTATCGTGGCTTTGCTTGATCACCTCCTTTGAACAAGTCTTCCTGACGTCTTCTTTGTCTTCAATTTGACCTCGACACTTCTTGTTGAGATTAATTCAAGATAAACATAAGACAAAAGTGCTCAAGCCTTTAGCGACCATTGCTAAAGCTTCCCAGTAGCGACCAATGCTCAAGCTTTAGGCGAGCTACTTGTGAGATTCTCAAATCACTAGCATAAATGACATAGGACTAGAAGTCCTTTGTAGAACCTTTATCACTTTAGCTTCAATGTTCAAGAACAATGAACTAAAGAAATGTATACCTTGAGTTTTCTTCCTCTTGAATCCAAGCAAGTTTGTAACAAGGACTCACACTCCTTGCCTCGAGCTCTGCCACATCTTGTTTGCCTTCCAAAGCTTGAATCCGAACCTTTGCTAGCTTTCTTCTTTTGGCTTGTCTTCAACTCAATTGATGAGGAGACTTCACTTTGATAGGAGTTCCTTCTCGAATCCTATCCACCTTTATGATGGCAGCCCTTTTCCTTTCAGAGCCTTCTTCTTGTCTCAAGATTCTTTGTCTTCTCCCAAAGCTTCGTTGTCTTTAGCCTTTTGCTTTTACTTTAGAACTTGCTTTCTCCAAGAACATGTATTCTTCAAACACTCTTAAAGAGTTAGTATCTCTTCCAACAAAGTATCAAGCATGAAGTCCTTGGGGGGACCATGTTGATCATCTTACATAACCTGCAACAAAATATATACCATGTTATGCGGCATACCTTTATTTGCAGTTTTGACTTCTTGATGATTTGCTCCATACGACATTAACAAGTCAACATATTGTCATAATAAATATTCTACTCAATAGGTCAAACCTCAAGCGCAGTTCACGCATCCTCTCAATAGAAGGAAAAAATATGTTCATCACATTTAAAAAACACACAATGCTCATGTACAGTAAGGACGAGAGATAGATAGAATTTAACAGACCTGTATTAGAGAAAAAAAGGACAGCTTACTGTTAGCACAGTCCGATATACATCCAAATGCTCCTCTTATCGTAAACATGTCATCCTTCCGAGGGAGCTATAAGGAAACCAAAATCTTACACATCCATGGGAGGTCGCGGTGCTGTACAAGCCACACATGTTCATTCTGCTTTGTAGCTTATATAAGAATTTATGTGACTTGCGGTGGTCTTCAATCAAGTGCATGATTTAAGGAGAATATCATGGAGAGTGATATAATCCCAACAATAGGTGACTTCCATATATTAAGGTGATGATGTAGCTACGCCTTTCCATAAGCATGAACTCTGAAAGTAACTTTTATTCCTAGCTTAAAATAGAGAATAACTCAAAGGGTGTGTTCATATGCAAAAAGTATGAATATGAAAACTACCGCTTAAGAGAGGGTTCCTATGGTTGAGATTGAGAGATAGATGCGGTGACACATATATGAAGAGCTTCCATTGAAGCTTGCTACATTTTCAACACTCCCTCTCAAGATTCAATGGAAGATCCAAGGGACGTGCCATACAAAGTTTTCTTTGAGCATAGAAATAAATTCTCGAGATCCTTGGTGTGATATCCATGTCTTCAAGATTTGTTGTTGACGCTCCATGCTTCTTCTCATAAAGAAATGACTTGGATCATATGATAATCCAAGACACCACTTCATGACTTGTTTGAAGATATCTTTGTAGATGATCTTCAACATGATGAACAACCGAGTTGTCCATTGAATTGATTTTAAAATGAGAAAGGGAAACGATCTTTTTCTTCTTACCCTCACCTCAAGATTGATGATGTTCCCTTTTGATACTTGGTTCTCTTGGACCTTTAACTCCATGAATGTTCTTCCATTGCTTTGACTCTTAAAGTCTTCATAAATATTCTCCTCCTTTGCTTTCTCTCTCTCCTTATCTCCTCTTGCTCTCCTCTTTTCATTTCTAGTGGCTTCCCTCTTTTTCTCATTCTTCTTTTCCTCATGTTGATCCCTGCTTGCTTCTTCCATTTGCTTTCCTTTGTAGGTGGCTACCTTGATCTTGTCTTCTTTTGCTTCTTCTTCCAAAATCTTCTTACCTTGTTTTCCTTCATCTTCATGTGCAAGGATGGTTGTTTCTTCTTCATAACTTCTTCTATTTATCAATGTTCCTTGGACTGGTTGCACTTCTTCTTTGTCATCTTTGACTCTTTGAACCTTTTCTTCTACTCCATCTATTGGTTGATCTTCATAAGGTGCCTGATTCTTGACATGTCTCCCCCTTCATCTCTAGTATCTGCAAGTTCTTCATATGGCTGGTCCTCCAACCATGATAGAAAATCATGAATGATTTTCTCGTCTTCTTCAAAGGTAGGGCTTTGTCTTGCCATCTCTTCTGTCTTCATAACCTGAAATAGAACACAACAAATATTCCAAGATTCTATACCTTTGAGACTATCTTGGAATGATAGTTTTGACTCCTTTCTTCAATTGTCCTTGAGTGAGCTTCCACACTAGCTCAAAACTCCTTTGTCTTCTTGACTCCTTGATGTTTCTTGAGTGAGCTTCAATAGCTCTAACTCCTTTGACGAGTCCTCGACTCCTTTATGTATCTGGAGTGAGCTTTAATAGCTCTAACTCCTTTGATGAGTCCTCTTGACTCGTTTTTCGTCTCATGGCTTTGCTTGATCACCTCCTCTGAACAAGTCTTCGTGACATCTTCTTTGTCTTCAATTGGTTCTCAACACTTCTTGTTGAGATTACTTCAAGATAAACATAAGCCAAAAGTGCTCAAGCCTTTAGCGACCATTGCTAAAGCTTCCCAGTAGCGATCAATGCTCAAGCTTTAGGCGAGCTACTTGTGAGATTCTCAAATCACTAGCATAGATGACTTAGGACTAGAAGTCCTTTGTAGAACCTTTATCACTTTAGCTTCAATGTTCAAGAACAATGAACTAAAGAAATGTATACCTTGAGTTTTCTTCCTCTTGAATCCAAGCAAGTTTGTAA
Source organism: Ceratopteris richardii (assembly GCA_020310875.1). Lineage (NCBI taxonomy): Eukaryota > Viridiplantae > Streptophyta > Polypodiopsida > Polypodiales > Pteridaceae > Ceratopteris > Ceratopteris richardii. The sequence continues at coordinate 161,074,349 of CM035424.1, read as the reverse complement.
CAAGGACTCACAGTCCTTGCCTCGAGCTCTGCCACAGCTTGTTCGTCTTCCAAAGCTTGAATCTGAACCTTTGCTAGCTTTCTTCTTTTGGCTTGTCTTCAACTCAATTGATGAGGAGACTTCACTTTGATAGGAGTTCCTTCTCGAATCCTATCCACCTTTATGATGGCAGCCCTTTACCTTTCGGAGTCTTCTTCTTGTCTCAAGATTCTTTGTCTTCTCCCAAAGCTTCGTTGTCTTTAGCCTTTTGCTTTTACTTTAGAACTTGCTTTCTCCAAGAACATGTATTCTTCAAACACTCTTAAAGAGTTAGTATCTCTTCCAATAAAGTATCAAGCATGAAGTCCTTGGGGGGACCTTGATCTCGCATAGCTCGTATAGTCTTCTTTCAATCGTATGGCTTCAACAAGCCTCTAGCAATCAAAGTGCATCCAAAATCAATGAGGGGACTTCAACAATTTTGTAAACATCCAAGAGCACTACGGCTCTGATACCACTGTAGGTATAAGAAATACAGATAGCACATGCAGAAAATGATGGGCCAATAACCCAAAAATACTCAAAGTAGGGTTATGTTAAAATTCAATACTTAACCCCACCTTTGTACATCAGAATAAATCCAGCATTCATCTACATAAAGGGGATCACATCATAGCATCATACATAGACATATCATTATGTCATCTTTAACACTTCATATTCACGCATATAATAAATTATGCCTTCTTCATGTGACCTGCATCTAGCCAAATGTATACATGAACCCACATTTGTTAAGCATGATATCACCATGAATACAAATTCAAGTTTCCATATTCATCATCATTGCTTTGCGGCCTGCATATAGCTTTTCACCACACATTCACAACATCATACATTATAAACAATAGTACACCATCCTGGTATTGTATAATGGCCTTGCTATATTTGTACCACCATATTAATGTGTTCCCTTTTAGTTTCCTACAACAAAATTCAGCAGATCCCAAGGCAACCATTTTTCATAACCACCTTCCTGCATATGTTCTTGATCCAAGATGATAACCTTTTATAAGAGAGATAACCTGCATATATTCTTGATCCAAGACGATAACTTGCATATGTTCTTGATCCAAGACGATAACCTGCATATGTTCTTGATCCAAGACGATAACCTGCATATGTTCTTCATCCAAGACGACAACAGTTTATTGTATACATATAAGGAATATATAAGAGAGATCGTTCCTCTTCAATACATATATGACATTCATAGGCGTTCCTACACATGTATAGTCACATCATGTTGATCATCTTACATAACCTGCAACAAAATATATACCAAGTTATGCGGCATACCTTTATTTGCAGTTTTGACTTCTTGATGATTTGCTCCATACGACATTAACAAGTCAACATATTGTCATAATAAATATTCTACTCAATAGGTCAAAGCTCAAGCGTTGTTCACGCATCCTCTCAATAGAAGGAAAAAATATGTTCACCACATTTAAAAAACACACAATGCTCATGTACAGTAAGGATGAGAGATAGATAGAATTTAACAGACCTGTATTACAGAAAAAAAGGACAGCTTACTGTTAGCACAGTCGGATATACATCCAAATGCTCCTCTTATCGTAAACATGTCATCCTTCCGAGGGAGCTATAAGGAAACCACAATCTTACACATCCATGGGAGGTCGCAGTGCTGTACAAGCCACACATGTTCATTCTGCTTTGTAGCTTATATAAGAATTTATGTGACTTGCGGTGGTCTTCAATCAAGTGCATGATTTAAGGAGAATATCATGGAGAGTGACATAATCCCAACAATAGGTGACTTCCATATATTAAGGTGATGATGTAGCTACGCCTTTCCATAAGCATGAACTCTGAAAGTAACTTTTATTCCTAGCTTAAAATAGAGAATAACTCAAAGGGTGTGTTCATATGCAAAAAGTATGAATATGAAAACTACCGCTTAAGAGAGTGTTCCTATGGTTGAGATTGAGAGATAGATGCGGTGACACATATATGAAGAGCTTCCATTGAAGCTTGCTACATTTTCAATACTCCCCCTCAAGATTCAATGGAAGATCCAAGGGACGTGCCATACAAAGTTTTCTTTGAGCATAGAAATAAATGCTCCAGATCCTTGGTGTGATATCCATGTCTTCAAGATTTGTTGTTGACGCTCCATGCTTCTTCTCATAAAGAAATGACTTGGATCATATGATAATCCAAGACACCACTTCATGACTTGTTTGAAGATATCTTTGTAGATGATCTTCAACATGATGAACAACCGAGTTGTCCATTGAATTGATTTTAAAATGAGAAAGGGAAACAATCTTTTTCTTCTTACCCTCACCTCAAGATTGATGATGTTCCCTTTTGATACTTGGTTCTCTTGGACCTTTAACTCCATGAATGTTCTTCCATTGCTTTGACTCTTAAAGTCTTCATAAATATTCTCCTCCTTTGCTTTCTCTCTCTCCTTATCTCCTCTTGCTCTCCTCTTTTCATTTCTAGTGGCTTCCCTCTTTTTCTCATTCTTCTTTTCCTCATGTTGATCCCTGCTTGCTTCTTCCATTTGCTTTCCTTTGTAGGTGGCTACCTTGATCTTGTCTTCTTTTGCTTCTTCTTCCAAAATCTTCTTACCTTGTTTTCCTTCATCTTCATGTGCAAGGATGGTTGTTTCTTCTTCATAACTTCTTCTATTTATCAATGTTCCTTGGACTGGTTGCACTTCTTCTTTGTCATCTTTGACTCTTTGAACCTTTTCTTCTACTCCATCTATTGGTTGATCTTCATAAGGTGCCTGATTCTTGACATGTCTCCCCCTTCATCTCTAGTATCTGCAAGTTCTTCATATGGCTGGTCCTCCAACCATGATAGAAAATCATGAATGATTTTCTTGTCTTCTTCAAAGGTAGGGCTTTGTCTTGCCATCTCTTCTGTCTTCATAACCTGAAATAGAACACAACAAATATTCCAAGATTCTATACCTTTGAGACTATCTTGGAATGATAGTTTTGACTCCTTTCTTCAATTGTCCTTGAGTGAGTTTCCAAAGTAGCTCAAAACTCCTTTGTCTTCTTGACTCCTTGATGTTTCTTGAGTGAGCTTCAGTAGCTCTAACTCCTTTGACGAGTCCTCGACTCCTTTATGTATCTAGAGTGAGCTTTAATAGCTCTAACTCCTTTGATGAGTCCTCTTGACTCGTTTTCCGTATCATGGCTTTGCTTGATCACCTCATCTCAACAAGTCTTCGTGACATCTTCTTTGTCTTCAATTGGTTCTCAACACTTCTTGTTGAGATTACTTCAAGATAAACATAAGCCAAAAGTGCTCAAGCCTTTAGCGACCATTGCTAAAGCTTCCCAGTAGCGACCAATGCTCAAGCTTTAGGCGAGCTACTTGTGAGATTCTCAAATCACTAGCATAAATGACTTAGGACTAGAAGTCCTTTGTAGAACCTTTATAACTTTAGCTTCAATGTTCAAGAACAATGAACTAAAGAAATGTATACCTTGAGTTTTCTTCCTCTTGAATCCAAGCAAGTTTGTAACAAGGACTCACACTCCTTGCCTCGAGCTCTGCCACAGCTTGTTTGCCTTCCAAAGCTTGAATCCGAACCTTTTCTAGCTTTCTTCTTTTGGCTTGTCTTCAACTCAATTGATGAGGAGACTTCACTTTGATAGGAGTTCCTTCTCAAATCCTATCCACCTTTATGATGGCAGCCCTTTTCCTTTCGGAGTCTTCTTCTTGTCTCAACATTCTTTGTCTTCTCCCAAAGCTTCGTTCTCTTTAGCCTTTTGCTTTTACTTTAGAACTTGCTTTCTCCAAGAACATGTATTCTTAAAACACTCTTAAAGAGTTAGTATCACTTCCAACAAAGTATCAAGCATGATGTCCTTGGGGGGACCTTGATCTCGCATAGCTCGTATAGTCTTCTTTCAATCGTATGGCTTCAACAAGCCTCTAGCAATCAAACTGCATCCAAAATCAATGAGGGGACTTCAACAATTTTGCAACCATACAAGAGCACTACGGCTCTGATACCACTGTAGGTATAAGAAATACAGATAGCACATGCAGAAAATGATGGGCCAATAACCCAAAAATACTCAAAGTAGGGTTATGTTAAAAATCAATACTTAACCCCACCTTTGTACATCAGAATAAATCCAGCATTCATCTACATAAAGGCGATCACATCATAGCATCATACATAGACATATCATTATGTCAACTTTAACACTTCATATTCACGCATATAATAAATTATGGCTTCTTCATGTGACCTGCATCTAGCCAAATGTATACATGAACCCACATTTGTTAAGCATGATATCACCATGAATACAAATTCAAGTTTCCATATTCATCATCATTGCTTTGCGGCCTGCATATAGCTTTTCACCACACATTCACAACATCATACATTATAAACAATAGTACACCATCCTGGTATTGTATAATGGCCTTGCTATATTTGTACCACCATATTAATGTGTTCCCTTTTAGTTTCCTGCAACAAAATTCAGCAGATCCCAAGGCAACCATTTTTCATAACCACCTTCCTGCATATGTTCTTGATCCAAGATGATAACCTTTTATAAGAGAGATAACCTGCATATATTCTTGATCCAAGACGATAACTTGCATATGTTCTTGATCCAAGACGATAACCTGCATATGTTCTTGATCCAAAACGATAACCTGCATATGTTCTTCATCCAAGACGACAACAGTTTATTGTATACATATAAGGAATATATAAGAGAGATCGTTCCTCTTCAATACATATATGACATTCATAGGCGTTCCTACACATGTATAGTCACATCATGTTGATGATCTTACATAACCTGCAACAAAATATATACCAAGTTATGCGGCATACCTTTATTTGCAGTTTTGACTTCTTGATGATTTGCTCCATACGACATTAACAAGTCAACATATTGTCATAATAAATATTCTACTCAATAGGTCAAAGCTCAAGCGCTGTTCACGCATCCTCTCAATAGAAGGAAAAAAATATGTTCATCACATTTAAAAAACACACAATGCTCATGTACAGTAAGGACGAGAGATAGATAGATTTTAACAGACCTGTATTACAGAAAAAAAGGACAGCTTACTGTTAGCACAGTCGGATATACATCCAAATGCTCCTCTTATCGTAAACATGTCATCCTTCCGAGGGAGCTATAAGGAAACCACAATTTTACACTTCCATGGGAGGTCGCGGTGCTGTACAAGCCACACATGTTCATTCTGCTTTGTAGCTTATATAAGAATTTATGTGACTTGCGGTGGTCTTCAATCAAGTGCATGATTTAAGGAGAATATCATGGAGAGTGATATAATCCCAACAATAGGTGACTTCCATATATTAAGGTGATGATGTAGCTACACCTTTCCATAAGCATGAACTCTGAAAGTAACTTTTATTCCTAGCTTAAAATAGAGAATAACTCAAAGGGTGTGTTCATATGCAAAAAGTATGAATATGAAAACTACCGCTTAAGAGAGGGTTCCTATGGTTGAGATTGAGAGATAGATGCGGTGACACATATATGAAGAGCTTCCATTGAAGCTTGCTACATTTTCAACACTCCCCCTCAAGATTCAATGGAAGATCCAAGGGACGTGCCATACAAAGTTTTCTTTGAGCATAGAAATAAATGCTCCAGATCCTTGGTGTGATATCCATGTCTTCAAGATTTGTTGTTGACGCTCCATGCTTCTTCTCATAAAGAAATGACTTGGATCATATGATAATCCAAGACACCACTTCATGACTTGTTTGAAGATATCTTTGTGGATGATCTTCAACATAATGAACAACCGAGTTGTCCATTGAATTGATTTTAAAATGAGAAAGGGAAACGATCTTTTTCTTCTTACCCTCACCTCAAGATTGATGATGTTCCCTTTTGATACTTGGTTCTCTTGGACCTTTAACTCCATGAATGTTCTTCCATTGCTTTGACTCTTAAAGTCTTCATAAATATTCTCCTCCTTTGCTTTCTCTCTCTCCTTATCTCCTCTTGCTCTCCTCTTTTCATTTCTAGTGGCTTCCCTCTTTTTCTCATTGTTCTTTTCCTCATGTTGATCCCTGCTTGCTTCTTCCATTTGCTTTCCTTTGTAGGTGGCTACCTTGATCTTGTCTTCTTTTGCTTCTTCTTCCAAAATCTTCTTACCTTGTTTTCCTTCATCTTCATGTGCAAGGATGGTTGTTTCTTCTTCATAACTTCTTCTATTTATCAATGTTCCTTGGACTGGTTGCACTTCTTCTTTGTCATCTTTGACTCTTTGAACCTTTTCTTCTACTCCATCTATTGGTTGATCTTCATAAGGTGCCTGATTCTTGACATGTCTCCCCCTTCATCTCTAGTATCTGCAAGTTCTTCATATGGCTGGTCCTCCAACCATGATAGAAAATCATGAATGATTTTCTCGTCTTCTTCAAAGGTTGGGCTTTGTCTTGCCATCTCTTCTGTCTTCATAACCTGAAATAGAACACAACAAATATTCCAAGATTCTATACCTTTGAGACTATCTTGGAATGATAGTTTTGACTCCTTTCTTCAATTGTCCTTGAGTGAGCTTCCACACTAGCTCAAAACTCCTTTGTCTTCTTGACTCCTTGATGTTTCTTGAGTGAGCTTCAATAGCTCTAATTCCTTTGACGAGTCCTCGACTCCTTTATGTATCTAGAGTGAGCTTTAATAGCTCTAACTCCTTTGATGAGTCCTCTTGACTCGTTTTCCGTATCATGGCTTTGCTTGATCACCTCCTCTGAACAATTCTTTGTGACATCTTCTTTGTCTTCAATTGGTTCTCAACACTTCTTGTTGAGATTACTTCAAGATAAACATAAGCCAAAAGTGCTCAAGCCTTTAGCGACCATTGCTAAAGCTTCCCAGTAGCGACCAATGCTCAAGCTTTAGGCGAGATACTTGTGAGATTCTCAAATCACTAGCATAAATGACTTAGGACTAGAAGTCCTTTGTAGAACCTTTATCACTTTAGCTTCAATGTTCAAGAACAATGAACTAAAGAAATGTATACCTTGAGTTTTCTTCCTCTTGAATCCAAGCAAGTTTGTAACAAGGACTCACACTCCTTGCCTCGAGCTCTGCCACAGCTTGTTTGCCTTCCAAAGCTTGAATCCGAACCTTTGCTAGCTTTCTTCTTTTGGCTTGTCTTCAACTCAATTGATGAGGAGACTTCACTTTGATAGGAGTTCCTTCTCGAATCCTATCCACCTTTATGATGGCAGCCCTTTACCTTTCCGAGTCTTCTTCTTGTCTCAAGATTCTTTGTCTTCTCCCAAAGCTTCGTTGTCTTTAGCCTTTTGCTTTTACTTTAGAACTTGCTTTCTCCAAGAACATGTATTCTTCAAACACTCTTAAAGAGTTAGTATCTCTTCCAACAAAGTATCAAGCATGAAGTCCTTGGGGGGACCTTGATCTCGCATAGCTCGTATAGTCTTCTTTCAATCGTATGGCTTCAACAAGCCTCTAGCAATCAAAGTGCATCCAAAATCAATGAGGGGACTTCAACAATTTTGTAACCATACAAGAGCACTACGACTCTGATACCACTGTAGGTATAAGAAATACAGATAGCACATGCAGAAAATGATGGGCCAATAACCCAAAAATAATCAAAGTAGGGTTATGTTAAAATTCAATACTTAACCCCACCTTTGTACATCAGAATAAATCCAGCGTTCATCTACATAAAGGGGATCACATCATAGCATCATACATAGACATATCATTATGTCATCTTTAACACTTCATATTCACACATATAATAAATTATGCCTTCTTCATGTGACCTGCATCTAGCCAAATGTATACATGAACCCACATTTGTTAAGCATGATATCACCATGAATACAAATTCAAGTTTCCATATTCATCATCATTGCTTTGCGGCCTGCATATAGCTTTTCACCACACATTCACAACATCATACATTATAAACAATAGTACACCATCCTGGTATTGTATAATGGCCTTGCTGTATTTGTACCACCATATTAATGTGTTCCCTTTTAGTTTCCTACAACAAAATTCAGCAGATCCCAAGGCAACCATTTTTCATAACCACCTTCCTGCATATGTTCTTGATCCAAGATGATAACCTTTTATAAGAGAGATAACCTGCATATATTCTTGATCCAAGACGATAACTTGCATATGTTCTGGATCCAAGACGATAACCTGCATATGTTCTTGATCCAAGACGATAACCTGCATATGTTCTTCATCCAAGACGACAACAGTTTATTGTATACATATAAGGAATATATAAGAGAGATCATTCCTCTTCAATACATATATGACATTCATAGGCGTTCCTACACATGTATAGTCACATCATGTTGATCATCTTACATATCCTGCAACAAAATATATACCAAGTTATGCGGCATACCTTTATTTGCAGTTTTGACTTCTTGATGATTTGCTCCATACGACATTAACAAGTCAACATATTGTCATAATAAATATTCTACTCAATAGGTCAAAGCTCAAGTGTTGTTCACGCATCCTCTCAATAGAAGGAAAAAATATGTTCATCACATCTAAAAAACACACAATGCTCATGTACAGTAAGGACGAGAGATAGATAGAATTTAACAGACCTGTATTACAGAAAAAAAGGACAGCTTACTGTTAGCACAGTCGGATATACATCCAAATGCTCCTCTTATCGTAAACATGTCATCCTTCCGAGGGAGCTATAAGGAAACCACAATCTTACACATCCATGGGAGGTCGCGGTGCTGTACAAGCCACACATGTTCATTCTGCTTTGTAGCTTATATAAGAATTTATGTGACTTGCGGTGGTCTTCAATCAAGTGCATGATTTAAGGAGAATATCATGGAGAGTGATATAATCCCAACAATAGGTGACTTCCATATATTAAGGTGATGATGTAGCTACGCCTTTCCATAAGCATGAACTCTGAAAGTAACTTTTATTCCTAGCTTAAAATAGAGAATAACTCAAAGGGTGTGTTCATATGCAAAAAGTATGAATATGAAAACTACCGCTTAAGAGAGGGTTCCTATGGTTGAGATTGAGATAGATGCGGTGACACATATATGAAGAGCTTCCATTGAAGCTTGCTACATTTTCAACACTCCCCCTCAAGATTCAATGGAAGATCCAAGGGATGTGCCATACAAAGTTTTCTTTGAGCATAGAAATAAATGCTCCAGATCCTTGGTGTGATATCCATGTCTTCAAGATTTGTTGTTGACGCTCCATGCTTCTTCTCATAAAGAAATGACTTGGATCATATGATAATCCAAGACACCACTTCATGACTTGTTTGAAGATATCTTTGTAGATGATCTTCAACATGATGAACAACCGAGTTGTCCATTGAATTGATTTTAAAATGAGAAAGGGAAACGATCTTTTTCTTCTTACCCTCACCTCAAGATTGATGATGTTCCCTTTTGATACTTGGTTCTCTTGGACCTTTAACTCCATGAATGTTCTTCCATTGCTTTGACTCTTAAAGTCTTCATAAATATTCTCCTCCTTTGCTTTCTCTCTCTCCTTATCTCCTCTTGCTTTCCTCTTTTCATTTCTAGTGGCTTCCCTCTATTTCTCATTCTTCTTTTCCTCATGTTGATCCCTGCTTGCTTCTTCCATTTGCTTTCCTTTGTAGGTGGCTACCTTGATCTTGTCTTCTTTTGCTTCTTCTTCCAAAATCTTCTTACCTTGTTTTCCTTCATCTTCATGTGCAAGGATGGTTGTTTCTTCTTCATAACTTCTTCTATTTATCAATGTTCCTTGGACTGGTTGCACTTCTTCTTTTTCATCTTTGACTCTTTGAACCTTTTCTTCTACTCCATCTATTGGTTGATCTTCATAAGGTGCCTGATTCTTGACATGTCTCCCCCTTCATCTCTAGTATCTGCAAAATCTTCATATGGCTGGTCCTCCAACCATGATAGAAAATCATGAATGATTTTCTCGTCTTCTTCAAAGGTAGGGCTTTGTCTTGCCATCTCTTCTGTCTTCATAACCTTAAATAGAACACAACAAATATTCCAAGATTCTATACCTTTGAGACTATCTTGGAATGATAGTTTTGACTCGTTTCTTCAATTGTCCTTGAGTGAGTTTCCACACTAGCTCAAAACTCCTTTGTCTTCTTGACTCCTTGATGTTTCTTGAGTGAGCTTCAGTAGCTCTAACTCCTTTGACGAGTCCTCGACTCCTCTATGTATCTAGAGTGAGCTTTAATAGCTCTAACTCCTTTGATGAGTCCTCTTGACTCGTTTTCCGTATCATGGCTTTGCTTGATCACCTCCTCTGAACAAGTCTTCGTCACATCTTCTTTGTCTTCAATTGGTTCTCAACACTTCTTGTTGAGATTACTTCAAGATAAACATAAGCCAAAAGTGCTCAAGTCTTTAGCGACCATTGCTAAAGCTTCCCAGTAGCGACCAATGCTCAAGCTTTAGGCGAGCTACTTGTGAGATTCTCAAATCACTAGCATAAATGACTTAGGACTAGAAGTCCTTTGTAGAACCTTTATCACTTTAGCTTCAATGTTCAAGAACAATGAACTAAAGAAATGTATACCTTGAGTTTTCTTCCTCTTGAATCCAAGCAAGTTTGTAACAAGGACTCACGCTCCTTGCCTCGAGCTCTGCCACAGCTTGTTTGCCTTCCAAAGCTTGAATCCGAACCTTTGCTAGCTTTCTTCTTTTGGCTCGTCTTCAACTCAATTGATGAGGAGACTTCACTTTGATAGGAGTTCCTTCTCGAATCCTATCCACCTTTATGATGGCAGCCCTTTTCCTTTCGGAGCCTTCTTCTTGTCTCAAGATTCTTTGTCTTCTCCCAAAGCTTCGTTGTCTTTAGCCTTTTGCTTTTACTTTAGAACTTGTTTTCTCCAAGAACATGTATTCTTCAAACACTCTTACAGAGTTAGTATTTCTTCCAACAAAGTATCAAGCATGAAGTCCTTGGGGGGACCTTGATCTCGCATAGCTCGTATAGTCTTCTTTCAATCATATGGCTTCAACAAGCCTCTAGCAATCAAACTGCATCCAAAATCAATGAGGGGACTTCAACAATTTTGCAACCATACAAGAGCACTACGGCTCTGATACCACTGTAGGTATAAGAAATACAGATAGCACATGCAGAAAATGATGGGGCAATAACCCAAAAATACTCAAAGTAGGATTATGTTAAAATTCAATACTTAACCCCACCTTTGTACATCAGAATAAATCCAGCATTCATCTACATAAAGGGGATCACATCATAGCACCATACATAGACATATCATTATGTCATCTTTAACACTTCATAGTCATGCATATAATAAATTATGCCTTCTTCATGTGACCTGCATCTAGCCAAATGTATACATGAACCCACATTTGTTAAGCATGATATCACCATGAATACAAATTCAAGTTTCCATATTCATCATCATTGCTTTGCGGCCTGCATATAGCTTTTCACCACACATTCACAACATCATACATTATAAACAATAGTACACCATCCTGGTATTGTATAATGGCCTTGCTATATTTGTACCACCATATTAATGTGTTCCCTTTTAGTTTCCTGCAACAAAATTCAGCAGATCCCAAGGCAACCATTTTTCATAACCACCTTCCTCCATATGTTCTTGATCCAAGATGATAACCTTTTTATAAGAGAGATAACCTGCATATATTCTTGATCCAAGACGATAACTTGCATATGTTCTTGATCCAAGACGATAACCTGCATATGTTCTTCATCCAAGACGATAACCTGCATATGTTCTTCATCCAAGACGACAACAGTTTATTGTATACATATAAGGAATATATAAGAGAGATCGTTCCTCTTCAATACATATATGACATTCATAGGCGTTCCTACACATGTATAGTCACATCATGTTGATCATCTTACATAACCTGCAACAAAATATATACCAAGTTATGCGGCATACCTTTATTTGCAGTTTTGACTTCTTGATGATTTGCTCCATACGACATTAACAAGTCAACATAATGTCATAATAAATATTCTACTCAATAGGTCAAAGCTCAAGCGCTGTTCACGCATCCTCTCAATAGAAGGAAAAAATATGTTCATCACATTTAAAAAACACACAATGCTCATGTACAGTAAGGACGAGAGATAGATAGAATTTAACAGACCTGTATTACAGAAAAAAAGGACAGCTTACTGTTAGCACAGTCGGATATACATCCAAATGCTCCTCTTATCGTAAACATGTCATCCTTCCGAGGGAGCTATAAGGAAACCACAATCTTACACATCCATGGGAGGTTGCGGTGCTGTACAAGCCACACATGTTCATTCTGCTTTGTAGCTTATATAAGAATTTATGTGACTTGCGGTGGTCTTCAATCAAGTGCATGATTTAAGGAGAATATCATGGAGAGTGATATAATCCCAACAATAGGTGACTTCCATATATTAAGGTGATGATGTAGCTACGCCTTTCCATAAGCATGAACTCTGAAAGTAACTTTTATTCCTAGCTTAAAATAGAGAATAACTCAAAGGGTGTGTTCATATGCAAAAAGTATGAATATGAAAACTACCGCTTAAGAGAGGGTTCCTATGGTTGAGATTGAGAGATAGATGCGGTGACACATATATGAAGAGCTTCCATTGAAGCTTGCTACATTTTCAACACTCCCCCTCAAGATTCAATGGAAGATCCAAGGGACGTGCCATACAAAGTTTTCTTTGAGCATAGAAATAAATTCTCGAGATCCTTGGTGTGATATCCATGTCTTCAAGATTTGTTGTTGACGCTCCATGCTTCTTCTCATAAAGAAATGACTTGGATCATATGATAATCCAAGACACCACTTCATGACTTGTTTGAAGATATCTTTGTAGATGATCTTCAACATGATGAACAACCGAGTTGTCCATTGAATTGATTTTAAAATGAGAAAGGGAAACGATCTTTTTCTTCTTACCCTCACCTCAAGATTGATGATGTTCACTTTTGATACTTGGTTCTCTTGGACCTTTAACTCCATGAATGTTCTTCCATTGCTTTGACTCTTAAAGTCTTCATAAATATTCTCCTCCTTTGCTTTCTCTCTCTCCTTATCTCCTCTTGCTCTCCTCTTTTCATTTCTAGTGGCTTCCCTCTTTTTCTCATTCTTCTTTTCCTCATGTTGATCCCTGCTTGCTTCTTCCATTTGCTTTCCTTTGTAGGTGGCTACCTTGATCTTGTCTTCTTTTGCTTCTTCTTCCAAAATCTTCTTACCTTGTTTTCCTTCATCTTCATGTGCAAGGATGGTTGTTTCTTCTTCATAACTTCTTCTATTTATCAATGTTCCTTGGACTGGTTGCACTTCTTCTTTGTCATCTTTGACTCTTTGAACCTTTTCTTCTACTCCATCTATTGGTTGATCTTCATAAGGTGCCTCATTCTTGACATGTCTCCCCCTTCATCTCTAGTATCCGCAAGTTCTTCATATGGCTGGTCCTCCAACCATGATAGAAAATCATGAATGATTTTCTCGTCTTCTTCAAAGGTAGGGCTTTGTTTTGCCATCTCTTCTGTCTTCATAACCTGAAATAGAACACAACAAATATTCCAAGATTCTATACCTTTGAGACTATCTTGGAATGATATTTTTGACTCCTTTCTTCAATTGTCCTTGAGTGAGCTTCCACACTAGCTCAAAACTCCTTTGTCTTCTTGACTCCTTGATGTTTCTTGAGTGAGCTTCAATAGCTCTAACTCCTTTGATGAGTCCTCGACTCCTTTATGTATCTAGAGTGAGATTTAATAGCTCTAACTCCTTTGATGAGTCCTCTTGACTCGTTTTCCGTATCATGGCTTTGCTTGATCACCTCCTCTCAACAAGTCTTCGTGACATCTTCTTTGTCTTCAATTGGTTCTCAACACTTCTTGTTGAGATCACTTCAAGATAACCATAAGCCAAAAGTGCTCAAGCCTTTTGCGACCATTGCTAAAGCTTCCCTGTAGCGACCAATGCTCAAGCTTTAGGCGAGCTACTTGTGAGATTCTCAAATCACTAGCATAAATGACTTAGGACTAGAAGTCCTTTGTAGAACCTTTATCACTTTAGCTTCAATGTTCAAGAACAATGAACTAAAGAAATGTATACCTTGAGTTTTCTTCCTCTTGAATCCAAGCAAGTTTGTAACAAGGACTCACACTCCTTGCCTCGAGCTCTGCCACAGCTTGTTTGCCTTCCAAAGCTTGAATCCGAACCTTTGCTAGCTTTCTTCTTTTGGCTTGTCTTCAACTCAATTGATGAGGAGACTTCACTTTGATAGGAGTTCCTTCTCGAATCCTATCCACCTTTATGATGGCAGCCCTTTACCTTTCCGAGTCTTCTTCTTGTCTCAAGATTCTTTGTTTTCTCCCAAAGCTTCGTTGTCTTTAGCCTTTTGCTTTTACTTTAGAACTTGCTTTCTCCAAGAACATGTATTCTTCAAACACTCTTAAAGAGTTAGTATCTCTTCCAACAAAGTATCAAGCATGAAGTCCTTGGGGGGACCTTGATCTCGCATAGCTCGTATAGTCTTCTTTCAATCATATGGCTTCAACAAGCCTCTAGCAATCAAAGTGCATCCAAAATCAATGAGGGGACTTCAACAATTTTGCAACCATACAAGAGCACTACGGCTCTGATACCACTGTAGGTATAAGAAATACAGATAGCACATGCAGAAAATGATGGGCCAATAACCCAAAAATACTCAAAGTAGGGTTATGTTAAAATTCAATACTTAACCCCACCTTTGTACATCAGAATAAATCCAGCATTCATCTACATAAAGGGGATCACATCATAGCATCATACATAGACATATAATTATGTCATCTTTAACACTTCATATTCACGCATATAATAAATTATGCCTTCTTCATGTGACCTACATCTAGCCAAATGTATACATGAACCCACATTTGTTAAGCATGATATCACCATGAATACAAATTCAAGTTTCCATATTCATCATCATTGCCTTGCGGCCTGCATATAGCTTTTCACCACACATTCACAACATCATACATTATAAACAATAGTACACCATCCTGGTATTGTATAATGGCCTTGCTATATTTGTACCACCATATTAATGTGTTCCCTTTTAGTTTCCTGCAACAAAATTCAGCAGATCCCAAGGCAACCATTTTTCATAACCACCTTCCTGCATATGTTCTTGATCCAAGATGATAACCTTTTATAAGAGAGATAACCTGCATATATTCTTGATCCAAGACGATAACTTCCATATGTTCTTGATCCAAGACGATAACCTGCATATGTTCTTGATCCAAGACGATAACCTGCATATGTTCTTCATCCAAGACGACAACAGTTTATTGTATACATATAAGGAATATATAAGAGAGATCGTTCCTCTTCAATACATATATGAAATTCATAGGCGTTCCTACACATGTATAGTCACATCATGTTTATCATCTTACATAACCTGCAACAAAATATATACCAAGTTATGCGGCATACCTTTATTTGCAGTTTTGACTTCTTGATGATTTGCTCCATACGACATTAACAAGTCAACATATTGTCATAATAAATATTCTACTCAATAGGTCAAAGCTCAAGCACTCTTCACGCATCCTCTCAATAGAAGGAAAAAATATGTTCATCACATTTAAAAAACACACAATGCTCATGTACAGTAAGGACGAGAGATAGATAGAATTTAACAGACCTGTATTACAGAAAAAAAGGACAGCTTACTGTTAGCACAGTCGGATATACATCCAAATGCTCCTCTTATCGTAAACATGTCATCCTTCCGAGGGAGCTATAAGGAAACCACAATCTTACACATCCATGGGAGGTCGCAGTGCTGTACAACCCACACATGTTCATTCTGCTTTGTAGCTTATATAAGAATTTATGTGACTTGCGGTGGTCTTCAATCAAGTGCATGATTTAAGGAGAATATCATGGAGAGTGATATAATCCCAACAATAGGTGACTTCCATATATTAAGGTGATGATGTAGCTACGCCTTTCCATAAGCATGAACTCTGAAAGTAACTTTTATTCCTAGCTTAAAATAGAGAATAACTCAAAGGGTGTTTTCATAAGCAAAAAGTATGAATATGAAAACTACCGCTTAAGAGAGGGTTCCTATGGTTGAGATTGAGAGATAGATGCGGTGACACATATATGAAGAGCTTCCATTGAAGCTTGCGACATTTTCAACACTCCCCCTTAAGATTCAATGGAAGATCCAAGGGACGTGCCATACAAAGTTTTCTTTGAGCATAGAAATAAATGCTCGAGATCCTTGGTGTGATATCCATGTCTTCAAGATTTGTTGTTGACGCTCCATGCTTCTTCTCATAAAGAAATGACTTGGATCATATGATAATCCAAGACACCACTTCATGACTTGTTTGAAGATATCTTTGTAGATGATCTTCAACATGATGAACAACCGAGTTGTCCATTGAATTGATTTTAAAATGAGAAAGGGAAACGATCTTTTTCTTCTTACCCTCACCTCAAGATTGATGATGTTCCCTTTTGATACTTGGTTCTCTTGGACCTTTGACTCCATGAATGTTCTTCTATTGCTTTGACTCTTAAAGGCTTCATAAATATTCTCCTCCTTTGCTTTCTCTCTCTCCTTATCTCCTCTTGCTCTCCTATTTTCATTTCTAGTGGCTTCCCTCTTTTTCTCATTCTTCTTTTCCTCATGTTGATCCCTGCTTGCTTCTTCCATTTGCTTTCCTTTGTAGGTGGCTACCTTGATCTTGTCTTCTTTTGCTTCTTCTTCCAAAATCTTCTTACCTTGTTATCCTTCATCTTCATGTGCAAGGATGGTTGTTTCTTCTTCATAACGTCTTCTATTTATCAATGTTCCTTGGACTGGTTGCACTTCTTCTTTGTCATCTTTGACTCTTTGAACCTTTTCTTCTACTCCATCTATTGGTTGATCTTCATAGGGTGCCTGATTCTTGACATGTCTCCCCGTTCATTTCTAGTATCTGCAAGTTCTTCATATGGCTGGTCCTCCAACCATGATAGAAAATCATGAATGATTTTCTCGTCTTCTTCAAAGGTAGGGCTTTGTCTTGCCATCTCTTTTGTCTTCATAACATGAAATAGAACACAACAAATATTCCAAGATTCTATACCTTTGAGACTATCTTGGAATGATAGTTTTGACTCCTTTCTTCAATTGTCCTTGAGTGAGCTTCCACACTAGCTCAAAACTCCTTTGTCTTCTTGACTCCTTGATGTTTCTTGAGTGAGCTTCAGTAGTTCTAACTCCTTTGATGAGTCCTCGACTCCTTTATGTATCTAGAGTGAGATTTAATAGCTCTAACTCCTTTGATGAGTCCTCTTGACTCGTTTTCCGTATCATGGCTTTGCTTGATCACCTCCTCTGAACAAGTCTTCGTGACATCTTCTTTGTCTTCAATTGGTTCTCAACACTTCTTGTTGAGATTACTTCAAGATAAACATAAGCCAAAAGTGCTCAAGCCTTTAGCGACCATTGCTCAAGCTTCCTAGTAGCGACCAATGCTCAAGCTTTAGGCGAGCTACTTGTGAGATTCTCAAATCACTAGCATAAATGAATTAGGACTAGAAGTCCCTTGTAGAACCTTTATCACTTTAGCTTCAATGTTCAAGAACAATGAACTAAAGAAATGTATACCTTGAGTTTTCTTCCTCTTGAATCCAAGCAAGTTTGTAACAAGGACTCACACTCCTTGCCTCGAGCTCTGCCACAGCTTGTTTGCCTTCCAAAGCTTGAATCCAAACCTTTGCTAGCTTTCTTCTTTTGGCTTGTCTTCAACTCAATTGATGAGGAGACTTCACTTTGATAGGAGTTCCTTCTCGAATCCTATCCACCTTTATGATGGCAGCCCTTTACCTTTGGGAGTCTTCTTCTTGTCTCAAGATTCTTTGTCTTGTCCCAAAGCTTCGTTGTCTTTAGCCGTTTGCTTTTACTTTAGAACTTGCTTTCTCCAAGAACCTATATTCTTCAAACACTCTTATAGAGTTAGTATCTCTTCCAACAAAGTATCAAGTATGAAATACTTGGGGGGACCTTGATCTCGCATAGCTCCTATAGTCTTCTTTCAATCCTATGGCTTCAACAAGCCTCTAGCAATCAAAGTGCATCCAAAATCAATGAGGGGACTTCAACAATTTTGCAACCATACAAGAGCACTATGGCTCTGATACTAGTGTAGGTATAAGAAATACGGATAGCACATGCGGAAAATGCTGGGCCAATAACCCAAAAATACTGAAAGTAGAGGTTTGTTAAAATTCAATACTTAACCCCACCTTTGTACATCAGAATAAATCCAGCATTCATCTACATAAAGGGGATCACATCATAGCATCATACATAGAAATATCATTATGTCATCTTTGACACTTCATATTCACGCATATAATAAATTATGGCTTCTTCATGTGACCTCCATCTAGCCAAATGTATACATGAACCCACATTTGTTAAGCATGATATCACCATGAATATAAATTCAGGTTTCCATATTCATCATCATTGCTTTGCGGCCTGCATATAGCTTTTCACCACACATTCACAACATCATACATTATAAACAATAGTACACCATGCTGGTATTGTATAATGGCCTTGCATATATCTGTACCACCATATTCATGTGTTCCCTTTTAGTTTCCTGCAACAAAATTCAGCAGATCCCAAGGCAACCATTTTTCATAACCACCTTCTTGCATATGTTCTTGATCCAAGATGATAACCTTTTATAAGAGAGATAACCTGCATATATTCTTGATCCAAGACGATAACTTGCATATGTTCTTGATCCAAGACGATAACCTGCATATGTTCTTGATCCAAGACGATAACCTGCATATGTTCTTCATCCAAGACGACAACAGTTTACTGTATACATATAAGGAATATATAAGAGAGATCGTTCCTCTTCAATACATATATGACATTCATAGGCGTTCCTACACATGTATAGTCACATCATGTTGATCATCTTACATAACCTCCAACAAAATATATACCAAGTTATGTGGCATACCTCTATTTGCACTTTTGACTTCTTGATGATTTGCTCCATACGACATTAACAAGTCAACATATTGTCATAATAAATATTCTACTCAATAGGTCAAAGCTCAAACGCTGTTCACGCATCCTCTCAATAGAAGGAAGAAATATGTTCATCACATTAAAAAAACACACAATGCTCATGTACAATAAGGACGAGAGATGATAGAATTTAACAGACCTCTATTACAGAAAAAAGGACAGCTTACTGTTAGCATAGTCGGATATACATCCAAATGCTCCTCTTATCGTAAACATGTCATCCTTCCGAGGGAGCTATAAGGAAACCACAATTTTACACATCCATGGGAGGCCACGGTGCTGTACAAGCCACACATGTTCATTTTGCTTTGTAGTTTATATAAGAATTTATGTGACTTGCGGTGGTCTTCAATCAAGTGCATGATTTAAGGAGAATATCATGGAGAGTGATATAATCCCAACAATCGATGACTTCCATATATTAAGGTGATGATGTAGCTACGCCTTTCCATAAGCATGAACTCTGAAAGTAACTTTTATTCCTAGCTTAAAATAGAGAATTATTCAAAGGGTGTGTTCATATGCAAAAAGTATGAACATGAAATCTACTACTTAAGAGAGGGTTCCTATGGTTGAGATTGAGAGATAGATGCGGTGACACATATATGAAGAGCTTCCATTGAAGCTTGCTACATTTTCAACATTTAGCATTCCTTAGCCTTGGCCACTCCACTATGGCTCTTACTTTGTCCTCATCTATTGATATTCCATTCTTAGAAACAATATGACCTAAGATTTTTCCTTGTCTTACCATGAACACGCACTTTTATGGGTTTAGACACACTCGATACTCTCTACACTTGTTGAAGTTCTGTCTGAGCTTAGGAATGTCTTCTTTCTTGGGAATGAGCACATAAATCGTCCACATATACTTCTAAGCTCTTTCATGAAAACTCTTTGAACACATGACACATGAGCCTTTGGAATGTTGCAGGTGCATTGGTGAGTCCAAATGGAATCACACAAAATGCAAGTATTCCCCACTCTGTGGCAAAGGCTATTTTGTGTTGATCCTCTAGGGCAATGACTACTTGGTTGTATCCTAAAAATCCATCAAAGGAGCTATAAACTTCCTTGCTTGCAACATGCTCCAATAAATGTTCGTCGATTGGATGTGGATAGCTATCTCTAATCATAGCGGCATTAACTTTTTTAAGGTTAATACACACTCAAATTTTTGTTCTTCTTGGGTACCACTATAATGGGGAAAACCCATTTACTATGTTCAATCTCATAGATAAATGTAGCTTTAATCATCCTATCAATTTCTTCTTTTATTTTTGTTGTGTAAGTGTCATTGGTGGGTTTGGTGTCAGTTGTCATGGGGATCGTATGAGAACATATTTCTAAATATATTCCCTTCAAGTCTCTATAGGTCCACACAAACATGTCCCTATATTCCCTTAATAAAGTTGCAAGCTCTATTTCTTCTTCTAGACTTAAGTCTTCTCTTATGTACGTACATCGCTCTTCGTTCTCTTCAATGGTTACTATTGGCAGCAACCAGAGGCATAGAAGACGTGGAAGCATGTAAAGAAAGAGAAGGGAGTCAGTCAAATCAATTTTTCAAGCAAATATGTTTTATATTACTCTTTCAAACATTCAACGGTGATTTTCATCACTCATGTACCATATGTAACATAGAAAAAACTCCTTTTTGTAATTTATAGCTCCATTTTGTGCAAGCCAAGGAGTCCTCGAGCTTTAGGAGCTTAGGTAGAATGAGCATACCAATTTTGGTTATTTTTAGACACCGTTTACCCTTCCAAATAGCATCTAGGACCTGTTTTTTAACTATGCCGGTCACTAGATGTGAAACCGGTCAAAACTAATCTAAAAACTATAAATAGAGCTAGAGAGCTCATTTTTGAGGTTAGCTTGTTGGAGTAGAGAAGAGCTTAGAGCTATTTTGAGCTTGTAAGAGTGTTCTTGAGCAATAGAGTTGATTTCTCACCTTCCATTGTGTCTTGCTTGTCTCTTCGTAGTGTGTGTGTATGTGTGTGTGCATCTCTATGCTTCTCACCTTCACTCTCACTTCATGTCACATTCACGATCTTCATATCACTCCAATCTCTTCCGCGGATTGACATTAAGGAGGTGGAGCTTCTTAATGTGGTTCTCACCATTGTACTAGAGCAACACCAAATTTGGCGTCGTTGCGGGGATCGAGTCTAGGACGAATGTGTGATGGTAAGAGTATAGCAAGAAGTGGCATTGGAAGGTAAAAATTTCAGTTTTTGTTGTTGTTTTTACTTAGTTTTTAGTGTTTTTCACCTCCCCCACACTCCATCTTCATCACCGCATCATCATCTTCATCTCCAAAAAAATAAAAAAATTCACCATATCCACCCATTCTCCTCATTTCCCCCCATTTGTGCATGCGAGAGAGTGAGAGAGAGCTTTTGTGCTTGCATGTGCTACTGTGTTTTTGAGTTTTCTTGCAGGTACAGTACTCCAGAGCATTAGGAAGGCTGCAAAAAGATAAAATTTCACTTTCTGTCAGAAATTGCCGACTGTGTCAGACCATCGTGATGGTCTGCCAAGTTCGGAATTTGAGGTAAGCGAGTTCAGCAACATGTAGGCAATCTTGGCGCACATAGGAATCTAAACTTGCATTTGAAAAATTCATAGTTTGGTGGACCATCGCGATTGGCTCAGACCATCGCGATTGTGTCACACCATCACGATTGGCTCACGCCATCGCGACGGCTCGGCCGGACCATCATGACGGTCTCAGACCATCGCGACGGCTCACTTGAGCCATCGGGACGGTTCACTTGGACCATCGCGACGATCCCGTTGACCCCACGCTCAGGTCTAGCAAAGGCAATCAAGGGCATTCAAGTCAAGGCAGTGAAGGGCATAAAGCTTGGGAAGCGCGGCTTCTTGGGCAACAGGACAACCAACAAAGCTGACTCGAGGTTGGAAGATTACTCAACCCCCTCAGTCAATTATTAGCTTAAGCTAAATGATTAGCATTGTGGATTAACGAGGCTAGGGAAGCCTCAAGTTCAAGAGATTTAATTTTTTAAGTTCAAGATTAAAGCAAAGGTGTGTGATACGAAAACCTAAAGGAAAGAACTTAAGTCTGACAGAACAAGAACTCAAAAGTACCACAGAAAGTCGATTCTTGACTCATACAGTTAAACAAGACAAGAAATTAATAGCACTAAAAAAGAATCAAGCAAAAAGGAACAAAGAACGAGTGACGATCAGGAGTACTAGGAAGTAAATTCATGAACCTTAGATCGGGCAAACACATAGGTAAGTCAGACCGACGAAGCCTTGAGTCATCAGAAGCAAGTGTAGGAACTATTGCACATCGTGGGCACAACAGCTGAATAGTAATTACCCCTACGGGTTGAGCTCAGATACGAGTGAATCGGAAATGGCTTTTAGCACGGAAAGACCAGAAGGAGGTTCAAATGTAGCATATTTAGAAAGACCCGAAGGACCCTATAGGACTCAATTAGAATTTCTCTGAACCAACCGATTAGGTGCTCGCATCTATGAGGATGGTTTGCAAAGACAAGTGGTGCAAATGCACAACCCTGATCAACCCATTGGATTGGAACGTCCAGTGGTGAAATTTGAAACAGACGCATACATAGACAAAGAAGGAACGATGTACATCTTAAGTACTCAGCCAAACAATACCAATGAGTTTGGCATAATTCAGTTAGAGGCGGAAGCGAAAGCCCAAGGAAAAGAACCAATAGAAGAACTTAGGACACCTAGAGGGAAATCTGTACTGACAAGAGTACTAATCCCAGAGTGGATCCCTCAGGACAATAGAAGCATAGAGCTGTTTGTAAGTAAAGAAACAGATGAAGCATTTTGGAGGTACAGAACAGAACAACCTGATGAGTTAGGCATCATCACGATTTATGAGTTCAAGGACCCAGATACACCTGGAAAGGTTGTATACCTGGATGAAACTTCAGAAAGAGTATTTGTGGTGCCAGACCACGCTAGAAACACATACACATGGAGAGGCGAGATGGTATTCCCTCCATCACAAACAAATGTAAACGCGAGCCAACAAGGGGCAGGGACATCCTTAGCCTATGGTAATCAAAGAGAGAAAAACAAAGATAGACCTGAAGTAAGTTTCAATCATCCCATAGGGAGAGATAGAACAACCACCGACACTAATAGAGCGGATAGACAAAGGGAACATGGAATACTAGGTGGTAGAGATGATTTTCCTCTACCTAGGCCACGTGAACACGCAAGAATATTAAGACCCACTCAGTTAGTGAAGTCCATGAAAAACTACTTTGATGGGACAGGAGATCCCTCTGACCATGTAGCGGAATTTAAGCAAGTGCTACGGGCAGAACAAGTCGAAGACATGTTCATGCAATATAACGCATTTGGACTAATGTTAAAGAATACTGTTTTAACTTGGTTCCAACCATTGCAACAAAGACAATTTAGAGACATCCATCACTTTTTAGAGTCATTCATCACGGAATTCTCTAAAAATGGAATCAGGCATGACACGTCTTCATTGATTCATAGTTTCAAACAGACCCCTCAGGAAATAGTTAGATTGGCAGGACGTAGGTTTAGACAATATGTGGAAAGATGTCCTATGCAAGAGCTACCCTCACAAGCCAAACAGGTGTCATTGTTTCTAGACGACTTGTTGAGCCCGAAACTACTCTCCTATGTGTACTTGAAGGAACCCAGAACGCTAGAGCAGTGTGTAAGAATATGCATAAACATTGAAGAAAACTTAGGAGATGAGTTGGAACTCTCAAAGGTCTATAAGGACTCAGACTGTTCATCTCTAGCATCCACAAAATTGTCCAGCTCGATAGAAGACCTAGCAGAAAAGTGGCCCAGAAACTAGGAGTTTCTAGTAAATAGATGCCCAGGTTCACAACAAACAAGCGTTCTTACACCTGTGGTGGCGATCATATGGCAAATGTGTGTCCCAATGCGACACAACCGCAAGCCAACCCTAGTGGCCACTATTGCACTATTGAGAGAAGATACATGAATCATACAACTCAGGATTGCCCATACAACAAACAAGTAGTAAGACAGAACTACCGGCAAGCCTATGCACAACCAGGTAGGTATCAAGGTCAATACAAACTCAGCCTCATTACTATAGGCCTCCTCAGAACTACCCTTATCAGACTCAACAGAGACCTCAACCTGTCTTAGCTCAGTAGCCACCCCCACCAGCAAATGTCATCTTAGTGAAATACGCTACTGCAGAAGAGAACCTCAATAGGGCTTTAGTTCCCGTTTCACCCCTAATTACCGACAACGATCCGAACTCTAACAGTTTTGACTCTACTCATGTAGATAGTCCACCCGCATACTACTCAGAGTCACCAGAACACGTGGAGACATATCAATATGATAGTCCACCAGTGGAACTGAGTTGGGAGCCTGACTATGCTAATGTGATGTACACAAACCCGAATCCGCGGCCCCAATTAAGACAACAAAGACCACAGGGCCCTAGAGGACCATGCTTTAGTTGCCAACGAGATCATTTCATAAAGGATTTTCCACATCCTCCGGTAGCAGGAGAGTCGCAGTACTATAACATACAAGGCTTTTGTGTCGATTGTGGTAAAGATCACATCATCAAAGATTGTCCTAAGAACCCCGCTAATGCTTCAAATGTGACACCGATCAACGTGATAGGTATTGTAAACAACACGGATGGATCCAACCCTACATAGGTGCCTATCCAAGCTATAACAAGAGCCCAGGCGCTCTTACAGAATCAACAGCTTAGTCAGGAGAAAATAGATGGAACTAGTGAAGTTGGAGAATCTAGCAATAAAAAGACAAAATCTTGGAAAGATTCCAGAGAAAGGATTAAGAGAAAGTGGAGTAAAAGGATAACCGAGCTGGAAGGAAGTTTAAAAGAATCTAGAGCCAAAATCCTAGAGTTGACTTCATAGGAATTGAATCAAGAGAACCTAGCGCAAAAATCAGGATCAGTTTTAGCGAAACCCATACCAGAAAACCTAGACATGATGTGTCGCATGTATCAGGCAGAGTAAAAGAAGGACCTCAAATAGCTGAAATGAGTAAGAACTACCCTCGAGCAGACTTAGAAATCGAGAGAACTAAGCTTTGCATGAAGATGGTACAATTACCACAAGCAATGATTGAAGCCTCTAGATATCTAAATTGGAATAACATGGCAAAACTTGAATTACACTTTCAAGGATTAATGGAGAGGCTAGAATATTTGATTGATAGCAAGGAAAAAAGAATCAGCATAGGAACCCTATTGCCTCAGAGACACAGGAAAGGAATGCACCATCCCTGTCTCAAGTACCAAATACAGAAAGTCAAGACAACCTGTCTTCCATACATAGGTACTCACATGAATTTCTGAGAGAAATCCAAGAAGAGAAGTGGAGAAAAGAACAAGGAACTCATCCATCTATTCAAGAAATAGATGACTTGCAGGAGCAGTTTCCCCAAGCTATCCCCTCTATTTACGATGATGTAGAGGAAGAGCAACTGAGTGAACACACAGATTTTGAATCCAATTCTTTGCAAGAATTACCTCAGTTTACAGGACCTTGTGAAGACAAGTCTATTAGCATGAGAGCACCCACGGTAATAGTGAGGAACGAAGAGTCAGTAATCCCTAGAAACACGGAAGTGAGAAAGAACACTAAAGTTCAATGTAATCTCACTCTAGTGGATTTGTTGAAGATTAAACCAGAACTGTGGAAGCACATAGAAAATCAATTCCCTGAGCTTGCTACTACTCCCTAAGAGATAGGAACACACAAGAAGGTACCAGAGATACCCGTAGAAAAGATAGGAGATGTAAGCGAAGGAGAGGAAGGTAACACTTATCTTCCAATAACCCATCAGGGCTACACCACGAAAGCCATCTTAGATTCAGGAGCCGGAGTAGCCATCGCTACCACCGCTTTATGGAAACGTTGGGGTAAGCCAGCATTAAGACCTACCAGGATGAAACTACAAATGGCTGATGGACACATAGAAAAACCATTAGGCTTACTAGAAGGCATATCTCTCACCACTTGTGGTGTGGAGTTTGAGCATACTTTTGCCATTTGTGATTTTGCAAAAAATCATGCTTACGAGATGATTCTAGGACGACCATTCATGCATCAATTGCAAATCGTACAAGATTGGGGAACTAATTCTTTGTACTTGCAACATTTAGGTGTGACTACCAAAGTCAATCTTAAAGACTATTCACATCGAGACGTACCCCTAATACAATGGAATACCATCCATAAAACACAAGTAGAAACGGAATCAGTACACTCATTAGAGTCGGACCCCTCATGGTTGCACGAGGACACTCATCTATGGATGTGTAAAGTGGCAAAACAAGAGGAAGAACGGTTAGAAGCGAGGACCTTAGGTGCAGAACAACATCCACGAACTCTTCAAGACCCAGCGTACGCACCTGTAGTATTTCCAGATGAGGAGTTTGAACCCCATGGTTGGGAAGAGATCCTAGCAACCATGGATGTAGCCATCAATGAAGAACAATGGACACCCCACTGTGACGAGGATGGCTATGACATCTCAGTTTTTACAATAGAGCCAATCATTTGTGATTCAATTACAAAAGAATGTGAACCTAGCACTGATGCATTTGAGGATGCAAGTGACTTTGATTTAGAGTCAATTATTATGGATCCTCCATTTGCATCAGAGGAAGAATATTTCTACGAAGTAGAAACTCACCCTAAAAAACATGAAGGAATTACGAATGAGGTGAGGTTAGCTACGCAAGTGATTGTCAAGAGTGAAGGTAAGAAAAGAAAGAAGAAAGAAACCATGTCAGAAGAAGAAGAATCCTTGTTTGAAGTTCCGGAGAACTTCAAGAAATATGAAATAGAAGACAAACAAATCATGGTACGAATGCCTAACAGAAAAGCTGACATTGGAGAAGTATATGATAATCGAGAGAAAACCAAAAAAATAATAGTTGCCATAGAAGGAGAAGAAGAAAAGTGTACCTACATAGGGCATGATTTGACAAAGGAAGAAGAAGAAGAGTTAGTTGCCCTATTGCGCGAATATAGAGATGTGTTTGCTTGGAGTTACAAAGACCTGAAAGGAGTAGACCCGGATATATGTTCTCATAGAATCCCTATGACTCCAGATGAAGAACCTACGAAACACAAACCATACACGTACAATGATAACTATGCTGCGAAGATTAAAGAAGAAATAGATCACTTGATAGAAGCAGGATTCATTTACGAAATTGAGCATACCAAATGGGTATCCCCCATTGTGGTTGTGCCCAAGAAGAATGGAAAATTGCGTGTGTGTATTAACCTTAGAAAAGTTAATGCCGCCACAATTAGAGACAATTATCCTCTTCCTATCACGGAACACTTATTGGAAAGAGTTGTGGGCAAGGAAGTTTACAACTTCCTTGATGGTTTCTCAGGCTATAATCAAGTAGCCATTGCTCCAGAAGATCAACATAAGATGGCTTTTGCCACAGAATGGGGCATATTTGCATTTCGTGTGATGCCTTTTGGCTTAACAAATGCACCTGCTACTTTCCAACGACTCATGTGTCATGTTTTCAAGGAATTCTTACGCAAGAATTTGGAAGTCTATGTCGATGACTTATGTGCACACTCGAATATAAGACAGACTCATCTCTCAGAGTTAAGGCAAGTATTTGACAAATGTCGAGAATATCAGGTTTGTTTGAACCCAGAAAAATGAGTTTTCATGGTCAGACAAGGTAAAATTCTAGGACACATTGTGTCAAAGAATGGAATCTCTACGGATGAAGAAAAAGTGAAGGTAATTGCAAACTTACCTAGACCAAATAATGTAAAGGAAGTACAGGCATTTATGGGCCATTGCGGTTATTATAGACGATTCATACACATGTATGCAATCATAGCCAAGCCTCTGTACTCTCTTTTGACCAATTTTTAATGGACAGACGAGTGTGAGAATTCATTCAGTGAACTCAAACGACGTTTGTGCTTAGCACCTATATTGACAACCCCAGATTGGAGCAAGCCATTCCATGTACATGTGGATGCATCCAATTATACCATAGGATGTGTGTTAGCACAACCCACGAATGAAGGAAGTATAGATCTTCCCATAGCTTACGCGAGCAGACAGCTGAACGAAGCAAAAAGAAATTACACCACTATGGAACGAGAAGGATTAGGGATGATCTACGCGGTAAAGAAGTTCAAGCATTATTTGTTGGCAAACAAGTTCAAGTTCTTTACAGATCATCAAGCCCTATTGTACTTAGTCAATAAACCATGTAACACGGGACGATTGATACGTTGGTTTCTATTACTCATGGAGTATGATTTTGAAGTAGTAGTAAGAAAAGGAAAAACACATCTTAGAGCTGACCACCTATCGAGACTAACCTCAGGAGAAGCTCCTCAAGGAGTAGTGGATGAGTTACCCGATGCATATTTGTTTAACCTTGAGATAGCACCAGAATGGGCTAAGCCGATAGTCCCTATTCTCACATATGGACCCAAGAATCCTAGGATAAGGATCAAGGAAGGAGAGATTACCAAGTCTCAGAGATACCAAATCATAGCAAGAAGTGAAATATAAACAGGATCATCAGAAGATTCTTGCTTGTTGTGTAGATGAATCAGAACATGCAAATTGGTTGCAATTAGCACATGTAGGTGCGTTGATGCAACATCACTCAAAACATTGTACATTGTAGACTCTGCATAGACTAGGAGTATATTGGCCTTCTATGGAAGCAGATGTTTATAAGTTGTGTAAAGAATGCCATGTCTGTTGTGAAAGACCACTAGTAGAACATGCTACACTATATCACATGTCTCTCACACCAGACTGGAGTGAACCTTTAGTGACATACTTGAGGACGAAAACATTCCCTCAAGGAATGACCTTAGCACGACAACGAAGTCTAGAGCAAGAAGCTCAAGACTATTCACTTATTGGCAACAATCTATACAAACGAGAACGAGATGGATATCTAAGACAATGTGTTCATGAAAGTGATTACTTGAGCGTACTAGAGACTGCACACCAAGGTGTTGCAAGAGGTCATTTTGGACCCGATAGGATAATCAAAGCCATCCTCTTTGCAGGATTATGGTGGCCCACTCTTCACATTGATGCACATACCTATGTAAAGAGATGTGATGTGTGCCAAAGAACTCAATTTCCTACTCGTAGAGATGAAATGCCATTGAAACCCATGATGAGCAGACGTGCATTTTCTAAGTGGGGTATAGACTTTGTAGGACCCATTAACCCCCCTACAAAAGGTACTCATGTTGAATACATTATTGTTGCCATAGATTATCTTACCAAATGGGTAGAGGCAAAAGCCACAAAAAAGAATGATGCACACACGACTGCAAAATTCTTATTTGAAAATGTCGTTACAAGATACGGATTGCCTATAGAGTTAGTGAGCGATCAAGGAACTCACTTTCTAAACCAAGTCATTGAATATTTGTTACAGAATTTTATGGTGATTCACAAGAAATCCACACCATGTCATCCTCATGCCAATGGTCAAGCAAAAAGCACTAACAAGATCCTTTGTAACGTACTGACGAAACTCGTGAACAACAAACGTTCAGATTGGGACAAAGAGTTACACCACGTTGTTTGGGCATATCCAGTGGCCTACAAGACCGTACTCAATGCAACTCCCTTTCAGATGGTTTTTGGTCAGAATGTTGTGCTTCCTTTGGACTTCTTGATACCGAACCTTAAGGTTGCACAAGAACATCAGTGGACCGGCCATGAATTATCAGCAAGAATAATGGACTTGGAACGATTAGGAGAAACACAGGTTGAGAGCAGCAGCAGGAATATACGCAGCTAAGAAGCGACAGAAATCATATTTTGATGCACATGTGAAAGATAAAGGCTTGAAAGAAGGAGATTTAGTTCTAGTATATACGCTGAAACAGCACGCACGGAAGTTAGAAAAGCGAGGTTATGGACCTATGATCATTAACAGACTCTCAACAAGTGGAACAATACAATTAGCCACCTTAGAAGGAGACATAATGCCTAATTACATTAGTGGTTATAGAGTCAAGTTATACCAAGAACCTCTTACTGAGGATATGCTTAGATGACTCATGTTGGCAAAGAAGCGTAAGGAGGAAGAAAATAGAATACGAGCTGAAGCTCAGGTAGAAGCTATAGAACCCATTAAGCGCATGAAGTTAAGAAGACAAGGACTAGGGAGAGAACATTATAACCATCTAGAAACATCACCCAGATACCCCATGGCCATGTGTCAAGCAAAGTCAAGTACACACCCTAGCATAGTGGACAGGAGACCATTCGTTACAGTCAGGCTAGAGCATGGAAACCCTTGCCAAGAGCTCAAGGCTTTAATTGATTCAGGTGTTGTGACTAGTGCGATTAGATGGTCCCACTATAAAGACTCAAGAATAGAAATGCGGCCAATTGAGGCATACCTCATAGGGCTAGGAGGCATGGAAACCCCTTGCATGGGTGAGGTGGACCTTCCTATCCTCATAAACGAAGTGACCTTGAAAGTGAAACTACTAGTGTGCCATGACGACGACCTGATAGAACCCCTAATCTTTGGCCAAGATTGGTTATACGATCACTCAGTGGACCTAAATCTTAGACAAGGCTCCTTACAAATTGGAACCTTAGATCAGAAGCGAGTGATACCGCTTGACTTCCCTAACAAACTTCCGTCTGAGATATGTAACCCTAGACCATATGAACAGCATCGAAGGAAGACCAGAAGATCTTTGGTCAGATGAGTCACGCTATGTCTACACCAACCCACACGGGCTTGCCGATGGACAATTGTCAATCAGAAGGACGTCCGGAGATTTTCCCTTGGGCTTCCTGCAAACTTGGAGGGGCAACCACCCAACCGCTTGGTCAAATGGACATCATTAGCGGTCAGGAGGGTTACATCAGCAGCTAAATGGGCACAACACCCTGCGGTGCCCATCCTTCCACACTTACTGCGGACTGGCCTAGATTAAAAGTACAAAATGGAGCACCTCCTAATGGGCAGGTTTCGCAAGTGTTGGACCTCCCTTCTGTTTCAAAGCAGAGTGTCCATCGGACCTCTCAACGTCAACCACAAAGGAGTCAACCACGGCAAAGGAACCCAGGCCGAGGACAATATCAGACGACACAAAGAAAGCAGCAGTATCAGTATCACAAAGCAAGCGGCACAAGACAAATATGGATGCCAAAAGGACAGAAACAACCGACAGAATTCAACACAGTAGACATTGACAAGAAGAAGTCAAGGCAGAAGCAGAGTCAGTATTCAAAGTCTACTCGACCTTCTTCTACGAGTACGAACACTTGACAAATTTGGATCGCCAAGAAGTACCTTACAAACCGACCCACACCCACGCAGATTTGGGTACCCAAACAGTGTATTATAGCTCAACCCTCAAGCCATGTAATATATACCCCTCAGAAATCTCTTCACCTTTCAATACCACCAAATCCGATCTCATCTTTTATCCCTCAACAGAAGCCTATCACCCGCACATGAACTCTTAGGAAGTGGATACCAAAACATATCCAGCCGTCTTTTCTAATCCCATTATCTAACATTACTCCCACCCCGACTAAACACGATCCTTGTAATAAATCATTCACAACTGAACCTTGTATAAATCCACACACTATAACCCAACATCGCCTGTAATAATATCTCACCAAGAAATGTATGCATCATCTGAAGCATGTAGGTGTCTAGAGACCTGCATTAGTTTGCAAGAAATCATTCCATAAACCATAGCACAACACTCGGCTACACGGGTTACACATCGGTTATGGAAAGGGATTGCGGTCTCACTTTAATGGGATCATAATTAATTTCCATACTAATGTGCTAATCTTTTATAGCAGATCTTTTCCATTAGCACGTCAATCATCATGCAAACCAAAGAAGGACCATCTGAAGCTGGAACCAATATACCGAGGGCTACTATTGGTAATTTACTTGCAGAGCCCCATCCGACGGCTCCACCGCTAGAATTTCAAGGTTTCCCAGGACCCATGCCTATTGACAATCCTCCTAGAGGGTATACTGAGAAGATTCATCGCAATTCTCACTGGTTTCAAGGGCTAGCAGGACCATTAGCAGATGTTGATTTTATATTTGAGGCTAATTTGACTTTTGATGATCGTACCTGGGGCAAATATCAGTTTTTCTCAAGAGAGTTTGAAGGACTATAGAACACACAAGACTTAACGCATGTTTGGGCAAGAGCCGGCTTCACAGAGTATTTCAATGACCCTTTGCCTAAACTAGACTTCTATAGATGCTTTTACTTAATCACCACTTTGACAGCTTCGGAGAACAAGGATCTGCCTAGCACTTTTATTTTGCCATCCTTAGTGAACGATCCACCATATAAAAGATTTTATCTTTCTAAAGATTTTATTCGAGCTACCATCAAGATTCATGGAACCCACATGCCCACAGAACGAGAAAGGTTAGTTCCAGACCCTATGAAACGTGGGGACGTTACTAAATGGGATGAGATTTCGGCGATCACACCTGAGCTTTCAAAACCACTACAGATATGTATGCAACATTTTGCTTTCCCCGCTCAGGACAGATTCACAATGCCTCACAAACGAATATGGTTTGGTTTATATTTAGTGTAGCTCAGTGATGAGTAGCACCTCCTTTAATGTCAATCCGAGAAGACATGAGGATGGTATGAAGACCTCGAGCAAGTGAAGGCACAAATGTGTGAGTGAGAAGCACACTAACATGCACACACATACACACACACGCGCACACACGGCAAGAACAAAGAGAGTAAGACAATGGAATCACTTCTATTGCAACAAAGTTCTCATACAAGCTCAAAACTACAAGAAGCTGCCCAAAAATGAGCTCTCTAGCTCTATTTATAGTTTTTGCCTAGCTTTGGCCCTGTCCAGACCTAGTGTCCGGCCTAGTTAAAAATTAGGTTCCAGGGTTTATTTGAGGGCTCAAACGAGATCTAAAAAATATGAAAATTGGCAGGCAACTACTTCTAAGGCTCCTCAAGCTCGAGGACTCCTCGGCTTGTACAAAATGGAGCTACAAAAAGGTGAAAATGGTATTTACAGGGGTTTTTAGTGATGAGAATCACTTTAAAATGATGTAAGGGTTTTGAAAAAAAATGAAGGGTTGCCTTAGTGCTAGATCTGCATGTGTGTCCGTACTTGCTTCTTCCCGTATACTGTCAACACTCTCCCCCCCCTAGGGTCTGTCGCCTCTGACAGACCTCTGCTCCACTGTTTGATCGATGTACTTCTGCAGGAGGTCGGTTGCCAATTCTTGTTCTTTTATATGTAGTCCCCGGACCAAATCGCTCTGGAGGGCATCCCAATTCACTGCTCTAGGCATGTTAGGTTGTGGCGTAGTGTAGAGCTCTGAATGCATTGTTTGCTCGCACGCAAATAGTTGCAGCAGGTGGGTTGGTCGTGGTGCAAATACCTCTGAATGTGCTTCCCAAAATCCCGTGGTGAACATGTCGTCGAAAGTTTGCTTATAGCAGGCAGGGAGATATCTGATGCGTGCGTGCCATGCATAAGCAACTCGTATGCTTGGGGTTGTGCTCATATCATACAGGAGGTCATAATTACCATTGATGAAGCCGGGAATCGGAGGCTGAATGTTACATACGTTGCTGAAGGTTTTGAGCACAACCTGCATCATATCAAATATCTTGAGTAGCACTTGTGCAGCTACATCTGGCATGGAGTGGAGGCATGGAAGCCAATATCGGATGGTAGCCATCATGTACGCTCTTGTAGGTGGGCCTGTTGGTGGTGCGATTTTGGGGTAGTTCAGCCACTGTTTGCAATTCACATTGTTCTGAACCTTGATGGCGAATGCTTTCCAGGAGCGTCTTCTTTGTACTGGTCCAAAGCATGGGTTATATTTCAGATGCATGGGAGCATGATCCCATGTTCGTAACATTTTCGGATAGGTCTCCAGTAACTTTTGCCTCCATATGGGCTGGAATATGGCCCCTTTTTTGGCTTCCTCTGGGATGTCCTCGGGTTCGAACTGTGTTGCGAAAGAGGGGTACTTGTTGGTTATGCGTTTGATCTCAGCATTGTAGTCCGCCAACAATACATACAAAATAAGGTTTATATTGTAACTCTGAGCTAGTTATCAACCGCCTAAGAGCCAAGTTCGAGAAATATTCAGACTTGAGTATGGTCTCCTCGATGGTTTTCATGGCTAGCATCTGAGTTGCAACACGCTCTTCGTGAGTGTGGCCCATCTCCTCTACCTGCTTCATCCATGCTGACGGGGGTTCCTCATATGTATCCCGTCCCTCTTCAGTGATCCTGCCACCTGGAAGAGGTTGTGGCTCATAATTATCTTCGAATGTTTCTTCCACTGGAATGACAATGGTCTCCTCTTCACTTGGCTGATCAGGTGGGGAGGGGGGTCGTTCATATTGTAATAACTTAATTTTTTACTCGGCCACCTGCTGACGTAGCTCTAGTACTTCATTGGTTACTGATAATTCCGGCTCTGGTGAGGTTGCAGCGTTGGCCATCTCTTTAGGTTCTCGTTGGTGTGGTGTAGGCACTTGGGCTTTCTGTAGGTCTTTGACTTGGTCAGCAAGCTGATCATGAGCTTGTAAGAGATTGGCATAGGTTTCCAATATTTGTTGTATGTTTTCTGAGGGGATGGCTTGGAATTTAGCAGGGTCGATGGGTGCCCCTGGAGTATTTTCAATGGCTGCTTCGAGGTTGTCTTGATTTTGTTGCTGTAGTCTTTTGTTTTCTTCTTGAGCAGCCGCTAAATGGCGTCGGAGTAGAGCCATGTTTCGTTGTAGTCTAGCATTACGGGCTAGCTGCTCTCTAAGTTGTTCTTCCGTTGCCCTACTCTTCTCTGTATGTGTGGACTCGAGCTCCACCTGATATTGTTGGAGGGTGGTCACCTCTCTGCTGTAATTCCGTATTAGACAACTCCAAGGCAGTGACACGTGCTTGGAGGTGGGATGACAAAGTACAGAGCTCTTTATTGTTTTCTTCTAATAACCTGTATTACTGTTTAAGTTGGGCAGCAGCTTCGAGCATGGTGTTGAGTGCATGACTAAATGAGGTGGGTGCAGGGGTAAGGGTGGAAGATGCAAGGGGTCGGGAGATGGGAAAGGGAAAAGTGGATGTTGTGCCTACAATGTTTGGAAATGGTGACGTGAGTGAAATGACACGTGGTGATGTTGGAATAACAGTGGTGGTGGGTGATCCTATGGATGGTGAGATGTCCATGGGATCGGACGTGAGAGTGTGTGATTCGTGAACTGTGAATACAGGGATGGTGGGTGGTGTGATAGTGGTGGCAGTGAATGTGGGGGAGTGGGGTTGGGAAAGGGACTTTTTATTATAATTATCCACCTGTTGGAGTATATTTACAAGGTTTGTCCAGAATGAGGGTTGTGTGACTTGGGTTGAGTATGAGGCAGTTACTAGGGAAGTGGTGGATAGGGTTTGGGTGTGGGTGAATGGAAAAGGATGGGATAAGGTCTGGCTAGTGGCAAGTGGTTGTCCAAGGGCGGGGAGATAGGAAGGGTGACCTATTATGGTTTGATCGGTGGCAGGATGACCGGTGTGAGGTTCAAAAATTTGGGTGGAAGTGATGGATGTGGATAAAGGGAAGGATGTAAAAACAGAGGTGTGTACAATGGTTTCATGATGGGTGGATATCGGTTGTTCAAAAAGACTAGTGGAGAAGGGTTCTGAGGGTTGAATGGAAGGTGACGGTGGAGATGGTACCTGTGTAATTACATCTTGTTCGTCAGTGGGACTTGGGCTCGTCATGTGAACATCCTCTGAAATTGTGGTAGGCAAGGCAGTAGAGACTTCCATTTGAATCATTTTTCCTCGTCGTGGCCGTGTATCAATCCTTCGTTGATCATAGGTAGGGTTCTCCTGATAGACCATTGTCCTCAATGCTTCCCCGATCCCACATGTCTCTGCCAATAGATTCAATGATTCAACAAAATGTGAGTCGACATTCTCGGCTTGAAGCATTTGGTTCACTAGAGCTCTATTCGCCTCTTCTGTCATCTTATGTCTTCTCTGTACCTGCTTGATTGTCTTGTATAGCCGTTTGAGTTGTGCCGTGTAGGCAGGGGCCTCCTCTTCACTCTCCTCTGGTTCATTCCCCCGTTCTTCTTCCTGATTTTGTGTGCTTGGACCATGAGGATGTTGTGCCTCTTCTTCCCAATGTACCCTGCTTGTCTCGCCCTGTGGCTGTTCTCTTTGGAATGATGATCCCGGATCGGCATTGTCAGGAAAATCTTCACTATCAGATAAGTGGGCCGTCTGTAGGAATCTTTCAAAATCAAAATTGGGATCCTCAGTTAAGGTGGCCATAGATGCAAACTCGGCATCGATCGGTAGTGGAGGGGCGGATGGAGTGGGCTGTACTACGCCCCCTGATTGAGTTCCTTGGAGATGTACCGTGAAAGGTGCTACATGGGGTTCTTCTCTAGGGGGAGCTTCGGATGTGGCCTCGTGAGGGATCATGACCTGGGAGAGTGATCCACGCATTTGTTTCGCAGGTTGATTCCCTGACTTCCGCCCCTTGAAAAACTCCAGTTGTGAATATTTAAGGGCCCTAGCTATTGGCACCTCATATGCAAGACATCTATAAATAATTCTGGTAATCGCACAGCAGCCGTGTAATGTATGCTTCCTCACACCCCGCTTGCCTACTTCATACAATTGATCCAGAATCCATACAGGCATCTTAATTGGCAAGCTTCCAGTCTCTGCTAAATATAATCCATACCATATTTTCTTGTGAGGTTGGGTAAAGCGGTCTTGAG
Source organism: Ceratopteris richardii (assembly GCA_020310875.1). NCBI lineage: Eukaryota > Viridiplantae > Streptophyta > Polypodiopsida > Polypodiales > Pteridaceae > Ceratopteris > Ceratopteris richardii. The sequence goes on along the minus strand of CM035424.1, from coordinate 161,037,331 downwards.
CTAGAAATGCGAAGTGTTGAAGGCACATTCGCAGGGGTATGGCGATGTTAGGGGTGAGGGCACCCATTCCCTTTGCATCTACACCCACTGCATCTTCATTTAGCACACCATTAATATTATCACCCACTGTAGATACTGCATTTCGATAGATGTTCACCTGCATGACTCAAGTAAGAGACGAGTTCACATCTCTTGGAAATAATTATCGGACGCTGTAGCAAACAACAAATGATCTGCAGTCGCAGCTTAATTCATTGACGATCGAGAATGCCTCATTGAACACCCGCTACCAAGAGCTACGAGAGGCATATCATAAACTTGAACTAGAAAGTGAAGAAAAGATGAAAGAGGCCGTCACCGATCTTGATAATTTGTTAAGGGCCCAGACGATTCGTAATGCGACTCTTACTAGGAACATGGGCTTACTCAGATGACACTTGGCAGCAGCGAAAGAAGAGAACCAACGTTTACAAGAACAGAACAGAGAAAATTTAGAAGCTGCCCTTGATCAACCTGACCAACCATTGAGCCCTAGTCGCTTTAAGGCAGTGCCCTCAGAATCTATGAAAATGTTGTTAGATGATCATGTCAGATTGTTAGATGAGTACGACAGCATGAACGAGGAATATCAGAAGCTGAAAGAAGATCATAAACTACTACAACTAAGAGCACCAATACCAGAAGGACTACCAGCCCCTATGGACCCATCTCCTGACATCCTAGAGAAACTAAACGCATTACGGGCCCAGGTGTCAACACTTCAATCACAGATAGCAGTATATGAAGCACCCCCAAGGCCAGACTCCCCACTGGACCTACCAGCAGAGGAAGAAACAGTCACTATTCCGATGGAGGAAACTTTTGAGGAAGCGTATGAACCCCAACCCATCCTAGGCGGACGAGTCACGGCCGAAGGCCAGACGACTTTCGAACTTCCAACTCTCGCATGGATGAAGACAATAGAAGAACTTGGAACAACCCACTCAGCACGGGTAGAGGCGCAGTTACACGCCATGGCAATGATTGAAGAACGCATTTTATAGTCCCCCTACTTTGCTCACTTGGCCCCTCGCAGATACATCTCTGGGCATGAGCTATAGTATAAACCTTATTTTATGTTAATGGCAGAATATCAGTTGGCCATAGAGAAAGAAACAGGCAAGAAACCATCTCACGCTACTCAGTTTGAGCCTGACGATTTGCCAACAGATGCGCAGCATGGAGAAATCTTTCAACAAGATTGGCGCAAGAATCTATTACAAGAATATCCTGAGATGATGAGTACTTGGGTTAAGGCGCCACTACACTTAAAATACAACCCATGTTGGGGACCAGTGCCACATCGCCACTCCTGGAAGGCATTCGCTATTAAAGTACAGAACAACAGGCAATGCCAGGATTGGTTAAACTACCCATACTTCAGGCCACCCACGACCACCAACAGTTGGATACATGATGGCAACGATTCATCACCCGCTCCCTCGCTTGAAACATATGGACGATATAGCAGCGCACATGACTGTCAAGATATTTGACATGATGTAGATGGTTTTTAAATTCTTCCGTCGTGTTAAGGCACCTCATGTAAACACCCCAGGCTTCGAGCATGGCAATCTCGATCTTGCATATGATATGAGTACAACGCCATTGCTACGGGTGTGTTATGCCTAGAATTAAATACTTACCGGCATGCTATAAGCAGACTTTCGAAGAAATGTTCACAACCGGTTTCTGGGAATACCATTCAGAGGTGTTCATTAGCAGGCCCACGCATTTGCTTCAACTATTTGCCTGTGAACAGATGGTATATTCCATGCACTATCGACTCCCGCCATCAGATGAACCGCAGCCAATCGATTGGGAGAAACTCGAGGCAGATCTGGCCCGAGGCATTCGCATATCAGAGCACACCCTCGCTCAAGACCTCCTACAGAACTACATCCGACAGACCGCACAACAAGGTTCTGTCGAGGACGACAGAAGCGAGAGGGAGGGGGGTGTTGGTAGCAGCCAGAGGCATAGAAGATGCGGAAGCATGTAAAGACAGAGCAAGGAGTCAGTTGAATCAATTTTTCAAGCAAATATGTTTTATATTACTCTTTCAAACATTCAACAGTGATTTTCATCACTCATGTACCATATGTAACATAGAAAAAACTCCTTTTTGTAATTTATAGCTCCATTTTGTGCAAGCCGAGGAGTCCTCGAGCTTCAGAAGCTTAGGTAGAATGAGCGTACCAATTTTGGTTATTTTTAGACACCGTTTACCCTTCCAAATAGCATCTAGGACCTATTTTTTAACTATGCCGGTCACTAGATGTGAAACCGGTCAAAACTAGTTTAAAAACTATAAATAGAGCTAGAGAGCTCATTTTTGAGGTTAGCTTATTGGAGTAGAGAAAAGCTTAGAGCTATTTTGAGCTTGTAAGAGTGTTCTTGAGCAATAGAGTTGATTTCTCACCTTCCATTGTGTCTTGCTTGTCTATTCATAGTGTGTGTGTATGTGTGTGTGCATCTCTATGCTTCTCACCTTCACTCTCACTTCATCTCACATTCACGATCTTCATATCATTCCTATCTCTTCCGCGGATTGACATTAAAGAGGTGGAGCTTCTTAACGTGGTTCTCACCATTGTGCTAGAGCAACAGTTGCTACAATCTTTTTAGTCTTTTCTTTATTTTCATATGCTTCTCCTATACTGGCCTCTCTCTTAGGCATTCATACCAAAACTGTTCTATCTTCAACTTCATATTTCTTGAAATCCTCTAATACTTTGAACAATGATTTCTCCTCTTCTTGTTTCACTACTTTTCTTTTCTTTTTGTTTTTACTACCTTCACTTTCATCCTTTAAATTTATAGTTTTAATTCTTGTGAGAGATTCTTCTTTTTGGGTAAATACTCCTATGTTTTCTAGATCATGCTCCTTCGATTCAAAGCAACTATCCATCACAGTGGACTCTAGATCATCATCAACCTCTTTTTCTTCTATGACCTCATTAGAGTCACACTCTTCTAGCAAAGGTTCAAACATGAACATGGACATATCATAACCCTCCTCATCACAATGAGGCATCCAATTTTCTTCATTGACAGCAATGTCCATGGTAGCTAAGATTTCTACCCAACCATGAGGCTCAAATTCCTCATCTGGAAAGATCATAGGTGTATAGGTTGGGTCTCCAACTGGTCTAATTCCTTGAGAAGTTCCTTCTTCGCTCACTTTTAGACGTCTTTCCTCCTCCTCTACAACCTTGCACAACCACAAGTGAGTATCTTCATGCATCCAAGATGGATCAAAAGAAGTTACAGAATGCACAAAGACTAAATCTTCTTGCACCTTGTGAATAGGATTCCATTGTAGGGATGGGACATCTCTAGAGGTATAATCCTTCAAATTGACCTTAGTTGTGACCCCTAAGTGCTGCAAATAAAAGGAGTTGGTGATTAGAAGATAAGTATTACCTTGATAGGTGATTAGAAGATAAGTATTACCTTCTTCACCTTCACTCATGTCTCCTATTTTTTCTAGAGGTATCTCTGGGACTTTTTGCTTAGAGGTTGCTTTTGACATATTGGAATAAAGTTCTGGAACCTGATCCATGACATGTTTCCTTAGCTTAGGTTTTACTTTGAGCACCTCTTCTAGGGTCAAATGACACTACACCTTAGTGTTCTTCACGACTTCAGTGTTTCTTGGAACCATTGAGTCTTCATTTCTTATCAATATTGTGGGAGCTTTGATCTAAAGAGATTCAGATTCCCATGGGCCTATGAATTGTGGAAACTCTTATCAATCTCAGGAATAGGAGGGGGATTGTCCTTCTCCTTGGCCCATTTCTCTTCTTGTAGTTCTTGCAACAACTCTTGCAACAACCCTTGAGAGTACTATTCTATTGGAAGAGGTGTTCCATCATCTATAGAATCAGGAACATAAGCTTGTTTTGGTGGTGAGCTTTCTCTTTCAACCACTAGTTGAGCCTGTGGAGGTAAAGAAACCTGTGGCTTGTTTACCAACTGCTCTAATCTTTCTAGTAAGCCCTAGAAATGCAAACCCGGTTTAATAGAATTAGTTTGATTGAACAATTGAGTGGCCTCGAGCATAGCTTGAGCTATTTCTACCATTTTCATGCACATTTTTGTTCATTCAATCTCTAAATCTGCTCTAGGGTAACTCTTGTCTAGGTTTGCAGTTGTTGGCCCTTCTTGAAGTCGAGCTTGGTAGGCATTGAACATCATGTCCAAGCCTTTTGGGGTTGGATCTATGAGAACAGACCCTGGTTGTGGTCTATTGACAATGGGTGGTGGGATGGGAGGAAGTGAAGTGGATGGGTTTTTGGCATGCGAGGGGTTTTGAGATGCAATGTATGCAATCTTTGTTTCTACATAAATCACGCTTTCTTCTAGTTCTGATAACTTTCTAGCCCACTTACGATTGGCTTTCTCTTTGGTATCCTTCCAAGTGCTTATTTTCCACTTACTAGGCTCTCATGATTCACTTCACTCTGATTGTTCACCTAGTTTCGCTTGTTGTAAGGCTTATGCCCTAGTAACTACCTATGTAGGAGCCACATTAACACTGCTTGAACTTGAATCCACCACTAAGCCTATCACATTAATGGGTGTAACCTTGGGCACACTAGAGAGGTTCCTTGGACAATCTCTTGGGAGATGATCTTTGCTACACTCGAGACAAAATCCTTGTATTGTGATGTTTTGTCCTTGTCCCAGAGTTAGTGAGTGGGGACATTCACGAATGAAATGGTCACCTTGACATCTAAAACATGTTCCTCTAGGGCTTGTGGTCTCATTTGTCTCAATTAGGGCCTCAGGTTAGGATTTGTACACATGAAATTGGAGTATTCTTGCTCCCAATTTGGTTCCAAAAGTAGTGCCTCATGTTGATACGGATAATTCTCACTATGCTGAGGTGACTCTGTGTAATAAGATTGTGGACTATCTTCATGGGTGTAGTCAGAACTCTGAGCATGAGGGTCATTTTCTGAGACCAAAGGGGTCATTGGCACCAATTCTCTATTAGGGTTCTCCTCTACCATTGCATACTTAACTGAAATCACATTGGTAGGAGGTGGTGGTTGGTTTCCTGGGACTGATTGTGGCCTATATCGTGCCTAATATTATTGTTGGTATTGAGGTTGATATTTTTGTTGTGGCCTATAATACGGTTGTTGGTATTGGTTCTAATATCTACTTTGTGGGTAAGGTTGTTGGTAAGTTTGTCTAACAGCCTGCCTATTGTAGGGACAATCTTGAGCCATGTGGTTTGTGTATTTTATCTCAATAGTGCAATATGGAGAATTCATTTCTCTCATGTTGTAGCTTTGCAATGGGCATACTTTAGCCATGTGGTCACCTCCGCAAGTATAGCATCGCTTCAATGAGGTGATCCTTGGTGTTTGTCTATTTTGAACTCCTAGCTTCTTGGAAACCTGCTCAACTATCTCATCTATCTCTATGGAGGGTCTGGAAGTATGAGTACTAGAATTGTTAGTATCCTTCTAGAGTTTGGACAATTCTAGCTCCTCACCCAAGTTGTCTTCTATGTCAATACACAATCTCAAGCATTGATCTAGTGTGGTTGGCTCCTTGAGATATGTTAAAAATAAAGAAGCAAGGTTGCATCTATTTTTTGCAAAAAGAATTTTCTTCAAATAGAAGGAAAATACAAAAATGAAAAATGGAAGCATTTACTCCAACAAGTAGTGGAGGCTAAAAGAGAATCAAATCCAAAAGCTGAACTGGAAGAGGAGTGGCTGCCCAAAGTAGTGGAGAAGTTATGGAGAAGACCTCTCAAACTCATCATGAGAGATCATGGTAATTTGGATAAAAAAGAGGCAAGGGAGGACACTTAAGAACAGAGGAAGAAGGCATGGAAGTACCCTTGTAGGTAGTTCATTTGGTTTTAGTCATTTTGTTCTCTTCACTCTCATAGACTATGTCCAGTCGCATACCAATTTCTAGGTAGCCTGATTGTGAGAGTCTCTCAATATACGTATCCATTTTTAGAGTTTAAATATTTGTTAGAAATCGTATCTTGAATACTTCCTCTATCTAGAACAGTTTTATCAAATTGATTATGCTCTGTGAGTTATTCAGCTTTTAGTGAAGTCCAGTTTTCAACCTAATTGACTGAACAGGTAGCCTGTTTTGAGGCAAAGATTCCAAACCAAAACTACTCCAAATTGAATGTTTGATAGCTCATTTGAAAGCTATAAGTGTCTAGGTTGAGTGACCAAAGTTTCAAGTTCATTGCATTTTTCAATTGATATGAGGTTTCATTTGAAGGTTCAGTTGTTGGTAAAAGTCTTGATCCTGAGAAGGTCTTCTACAGTTTCCGCTACGAATGTGAGAGGAATTCTCCAACAGTTGGTATCAAAACATTGAAGCTTGAAGAGGCAAAGCATTGGATCTAAAGCAAAGAAAAGGAGAAGCTACAAATCAAGGGGGAGCTTCGTAAAGTCAAGGAAGAGTGCCACAACATATTTGAGGTAAACTTCAATCTTGGAAGTTTTCAATGGTTGATTTAGGACAACAAGTTGACAAGTTAGACAAAAATAATTTTCAGTCTTGGAGGTATAGAATGACAAATTACCTTAGAGGTAAAGGTTTATGGAGTCTAGTTATTGGAGATGATCCACAATGGGTGGACCTTGAAGATCCAAACATTACTCCAGCACAAAGGAGACAATTTGCTGATTTGGAAGAGAGGAATCGAAGGGTAATGTTCGTCATTTCACAAGTTATTTCTAACATTATGATTGGTCATGTGCAAAGCATAGAGACAACCAAGGAAGTTTGGGAAGCATTGGAGAAGGTTTATGCTACCTCAATAAGGTCTTAGAGGATGCAACTCAAGATCGAGCTCAACAACATGAAGAAAAGCTCAAACCAAAGCATTAGTGAGTATACATTGAAGATCAAGGAGCTTTGAGATCAGCTAGCATCAGTTGCATGCAAGATAGAAGAGGAAGACATCATCCAAATAGCCCTCAATGGATTGACGAGTGAAGAGAAGTGGAAGCCCCTCATCACAAATATTCTTTATAGAGACCCTCTACCAACATTCGACGAGATTATACCAAATCTTGTGGTTGAAGAGGTTGCTCAAGAAGGAGAAGGCAACAAAGGTAAGGACAGCCATACTCAAATGTTATATGCAGGTTGAAGTAGAGGAAAGAACTCAAGAGGAGGCTTGAGAGGAAGAGGAAGAAGCTACAACAACACAAATTCCAGCCAACACAACTCAAGGGACAATAAAGAAAACTCAAATGACAACACACATGGAAGAGGTTGAGGAAGAAATAGAGGAAGAGCTCGAGGTTCATACAATCCTCATAAAGGTGTAACATGTTATCATTGTGGTAAACTAGGAAATTATGCAAATGATTGTTGGCAAAAGAATGGAAGGTTGAATGGAGGCAGCCAAAGGAGCCAAAATAACTATGCGACTACATCAAGTGAAGGAGACAAGAAAAACATGCTTGTCATGAAGCATGAGTACAACAATCCGAGAAGTGATGATAACAAATGGTTTATAGATTCAGGTTGCAACAACCATATGACATGCCAAGGAGATTTATTCACAAAGCTACAAGCTCCAAGTGGAAAAGGATGTGTGGAGACTGGTGATGAAACTCAACACATAATTGAGCATGTTGGAGATATCAAGCTTGGAGACAAGAAGGTACTGACTGATGTTCTTCATGTTCCTACTATTGCAAAGAATTTGATTTCAATAGGACAAATGGTAGAGCAAGGAAAACAACCACCACACCCTCAGAATGTTGTCCTAGTGAAAATTGCACAACTTGAAGAGAATCCTGAAAGAACAATAGTACCAGCCACCCCCTTGGCTAGTAGTGAGGCGTATGACCCATCTTATGACCTAGTCAAGGAAATTATTCCACTTGTGAGAGCACTATAGCTAGGTACAGACAATCTTAAGAATCATATACATATGGTTCCGAAGGATCTGATAGCTCTTATGGATATGATCAGGATTATGTGTCATTGATGTACACAGCTCCTAGAGCACCCATACCCTCATGGCCAATAAGTAGACCATCTACCCCTAGAGGACCATGTTATAGATGCGGAGGTGATCACTTTATCAGAGAATGCACATTTCCTAACCCACCACCACCTCAGAGAGTTTGGGAGGGTTACTGTAGTGATTGTGGTAAAGAACATCTTTTTAGAGATTGCCCCAAGAATCCCAATAAAGTCAATTCCAATGTGCAGATCAATGTGATAGAAGTAATAGAGTCATTAGGGAGTGATAAGGAGTACACGATACCATTGAAAGCGAGAATAAGGGCAAAAGCTAGAGAGACCCCAGATAAACCCAAAGAAAATGATCACTCTGACAAAGAATTGAACATACCCACACCTTAAGTAATTGCAGATTCAGAAGAGTATGCGAAAAGCACTAAAAGTAAACGAACCCAAAGATGGAAGAATTGTAGAGAAAGGATGAAAGAGAAGAAACTCCAACCAAAGTTGGAAAACAAGAATAATAAACAAAGACAAGAAGAAAAACAAGAACCTGAAGGAAACCCTAACAAAGAGACAGAAAAGCATAAAAAATAAGAGGCAGGATCAGTTTTGGCCAATCCAATGCCAGAAGAGTTAGCCATGTGGATTGAGGCATATCAAGCATGAATAAAAGTAGGACCAACCATTGAACAAAATGAAAGGGAATACCCAAGAGGTGACTTAGAGAAAGAAAGAGTGAAGATATGTAAGAAGTTTATTGAAGTGGCTCAGTAAACCTTAGAAAAACCTGTTCAGCCACTACCCAGCACAAGAATCCCGGAAAAAGAATTTCAGAAATGTGTAACACCTAATGATTCCACGGAAGGGAAGAAAAACGAGAACCATGGTGAAAATTACTGTGAAAATGAAAAAAAAGGATCCATTATCCCTGAAGTAGACGCGGAACGGCCTAGAGACCTGTGGGCAAGAGTCCAAGAAGATAGATGGAAGAAAACAGAAGGAATTGAACCTCCTTTTGAGGAGTTAGAAGCAGAAGGTGAGCTTCAAGTGTCAATGCATGGGTTAAACTCAGAAGGATTATTGCAACTTAACGATAGCAAAGATGATGAAGATAGTGTGAAGGCATTGCCAAACTACATGGGAGAATATAGACATAACTCTGAATTATATCGCATTCCCTCAGTGAGGAGAAAGGACCAAAACTGATGACCAAAACCCATCAGTTCAAACCTTAGACATAACACAACATCTTAAAAAAGTAAAAATACCTTGTACTCTGACTTTGGAAGAACTCTTGAAGGTGAAGCTACACTTGAAAGAGAAGCTCACCAACCAGTTAGAGACAAAGTCAAACAAAAGGGAGATGCAAGATGAAGTAGTCACAGTTAAAATCCTAGTCGATAAGGTTGGAGATTTCAGTGAGGGAGATGAAGGAAACACATGCCTCCCTATCACTTACAGAGGTTATACCACTAAAGCCATATTCGATTCAGGAGCGGGAGTAGGAATTGCTACCAAAGAAATTTGGGAGAATGGGCACACAGAATGACCCTTAGGATTATTAGAAAAGCAGTATTTACCACTTGTGGAGTTGAATTCGAGCACACCTTAGCAATATGTCAATTTGAAAAGGCAATAAATTATGAGATGATACTTGGAAGGCCCTTTGTTGAAGCTCAAGGTCAAGGACAAAGCATGGAAGCGCGTCAAGGAAGTGGACACACAAGAAGAAGGAGCAAGTAGGGAGCTCCAAGAAGCACCTGTCAAATTTTTAGAAGAAATCCCTACAAAAATAGTGATGTTCATCACTAAAAACCATTGTAAATACCATTTCCCATTTTTATAACTCCATTTTGTTCAAGCCGAGGGGTCCTCGAGCTTGAGGAGTATTAGAACTACCATCCTACCAATTTTCATAATTTTTAGACTCCGTTTGAGCCCCTAAATAAGCCCTGGAACCTATTTTTTAACTAGGCCGGACACTAGGTCTGTACAGGGCCAAAAACCACTCAAAAACTATAAAAAGGGCTGGAGAGCTCATTTTTGAGGTTGGCTTGTTGTAGATTTCAGTTTTGTAAGAGAGCTCTTTGGTAATCGAAGATTTCCATTGTTCCACTCTTTGCTCTTACCTTGTGCGCGTGTGTGTGTATGTGTGTGCATGCTTGTGTGCTTTCACTCACGCACTTGTGCCATCACTTGCTCACGGTCTTCATACCGGTCCTCACGTCTCCACGGATTGACATTTATGAGGTGTATCTCCTCACGTTGGTACTCACCATTGTGCTAGAGTGACACCAAATTTGGCGCCGTTGCCGGGGAGAGAGCTTGGAGGACGAGCGTGTGACGGTAAGACGTAGAGTAGCGACGTTGGAAGGTAAAAAATCACCATTTTCAGTTCAGTTTCTGAGTTTTTCTTCTTCTTCATCTTCACCATCATCACCATCTTCTTCCCTCTTCATATTCTCTGTTTTTTTCATTTGCGCCACTACATTCCCTTCGTATTTCACTTGCGGCTGTGAGGAATAGGCGCTGAGGAGCTGGGAACCAAAAACGCTGAAGAAAAACACTAGAAAACTCTCAAAAACACCAGAATCTGAGCAGTGGTATCGCGGCGTGAAAGGAACAGCGCCTGGTATCGCGAGCGTTGTATCGTGACTTTGGAGAGTGCCTTTGCATCTACAGGCTGATAGAAGTGACAAGGAGGACACAAGGTACACAAATCTGCAAAAATTTTTGAATTTGGGTGTCAAAATCTCCAAGTATCGTGTCCGGTTGAGTTGTGGTATCGCGATACCAGAACTCCCTTGTATCGCGATACTTGTTGAGGTATCGTATCGTGCATGCCCACTTGAGGTATCGCGATACCATTCTGGTATCGTATCGTCAAGTGTTGGTATCGCGATCGCGGTCGCCCCGGTGGTATCGTATCGTGGTCCACCTGGTATCGTATCGTGCCAGTCTTGGTATCGTATCGTCGATCGTGCAGTATCGTATCACCGGCCAAGTTGGTATCGCGATCGTCTAAATTTTGGTATCGTATCGCTCAAGAACTCAGTATCGTATCGTGTCATTACAGGTATCGTATCGCGACCACGTATCGTATCGCGATACCATTCTGGTATCGTATCGTCAAGTGTTGGTATCGCGATCGCAGTTGCCTCAGTGGTATCGTATCGCGACGGTCACAGTATCGTATCGTTGACCAAGTGGTACCGTATCGCCTGAGATTCTGGTATCGTATCGTGCACCTTGAGGTATCGTATCGCCGAAAATCTAGCATCGTATCGCCTGTTCTGAGTCCCCAGAGAGGCCCTGTTTCCCTGTTTTAAACCCTAAAACCTTGAACTGGCATAACTTTCTCATACGAAATCCGTTTGCTGTGATTTTGGTTTTGTTGGAAAGCTCGTGGGGAGTACAACCAAAACATCGACTGGTTATGGTTAAATTAATACCAGGATTATTAGATAGGGTATTTTGAAGTTGACCCTCAAGGAAATTAGAAAACCAAGGTGTTCCAAAGGATTTTGAGCAATAGAAGAGAACTTTGGGACTAGAAGCCAAGGCTTATGAACCTGAGATCTGGCAGACACTTAGGCAAGGATAGACAAAGCATTAGATCATCTGAGGCTAGTGTCAACCATACAGCCAAGTCTTGGGCTCAACAGCTTAGTGGTTATCCTTACACACGAAGTTCAGAAACCAGTGACTCGGAAATGTCTTTTAGCATGGAAAGACCCACACGTAGCTCAGGCACTGCCTATTTACAGACACCAGAAGGTCCCTATAAGACCCAATTGGAGTATACCAGGACCAACCAAGTAGGTGCTCGCATCTATGAGGATGGTCTAAGACGATCAGTGGTTCAACTCAAGAATCCTGACCAACCCTTTGGACTTGAACACCCAGTGGTCAAGTTTGAAGAGGGGGCTTACATTGATAAGGAAGGAACCATGTATGTGGTCACCAACTTACCAGATAGGACAGATGAGTTTGGAAATATCATTCCTGAGAATGAGATAGGAGACCTAGAGCAAGGAGGCCCAGGAGGAGAACCCAAGACCCCTAGAGGTAAGTCAGTCTTGACCAGAGTGCTCACTCCAGAATGGATTCCTCAAGATAATAAAAGCATAGAACTGTTCGTGAATAGAGAAACGGAGGAAGCCTTTTGGAGATTTAGGCCAGATCAACCCAGCCCAGTAGTCACCATCTATGAATTCAAGGACCCAGATACACCAGGGAAAGTAGTCTATCTAGATCACACATCTCAGAAATTATTCTTGGTATCAGATCATGACAGACATGCTTACACTTGGCAAGGTGAATCAATTTTCCCTCCACCAAGATCTAATGTTTCCCAGGGCCTCCAAGGAGTCGGATCATCCAAGGGTCATGAAACCCAGAGGGAAAGAACTAGAGAGAGACCGGAGGTAAGCTTTGCAGACACTATGGGCCGAGACAGATCAGGATATGGAATGGAAAGACCTGAAAGGGAGAGACATGGAGCTCATAGGCACCAAAGAGATGATCATGAATTCCCATTGCCTAGACCACGAGAGCACCCAAGAACCCTTAGACCCTCTCAAGTGGTTAAGACAATGAAGAACTACTTTGATGGATTTGGAGATCCTTATGATCATGTGGCGGAGTTCAAACAAGTGCTAAGAGCTGAACAGGTTGAAGACTTATTCACCCAGTTCGAGGCATTTGGTTTGACTCTTAAGGGTACTGCCTTAGCTTGGTTTCAACCTCTAAACAGTCGCAACTATAGAGAGATAGGTCAGCTGCTAGAAGAATTCATTGTGGAATTTTCCAAAAGTGGTATCAGGCATAACACATCATCCTTGATCCAGAGCTTCAAGCAGACACCCCAAGAAACAGTGCGACTTGCAGGAAGAAGGTTTAGGCAGTACTTGGAAAGATGCCCTGTACCAGAATTACCCACATCAGCCAAACAGGTGGCACTGTTTTTAGATGGCTTATTGAGCACAAAATTAAGGTCATATGTATACTTGAAGGAGCCTAGATCCATAGAAGAGTGTATACGGATATGCATTGACATAGAAGACAACTTGGGTGAGGAGTTAGGACTATCCAAACTCTATAAGGACTCTGATAGTTCTACAAGTCATACCTCTAAAACCTCCACTGAGATAGATGAGATAGCTGAGCAAGTGGCCAAAAAGCTAGGAGTTCAAAATAGACAAATGCCAAGGGTCACTTCAGTGAAGCGATGTTATACATGTGGAGGAGATCACATGGCTAATGTTTGCCCGTTGACGGCTCAACCCCAAGGAAACCCTAATGCTCTATATTGCACCATCGAGAGGAAATATACAAATCATACGACCCAAGATTGCCCCTATAACAGGCAGGCTGTTAGACAAAATCATCAGCAACCTTACCAGCAGGGTAGGTATCAGAATCAGTACCAAGAGCCATATTATAGGCCACAACAATATCAACCTCAATACCAGCAACAATATCAGGCACCATATAGGCCACAACCAGTCCTAGGAAACCAACCACCAGCTCCTTCCAATGTGATCCCAGTTAAATATACGATGGCGGAGGAGAACCCTAATAGAGCATTGGTGCCACTAACCCCATTGGTCTCAGAAAATGATTCTCACGCTCATGGTTCAGACTACTTCCATGAAAATAGTCCACATGCTTATTATATAGAGTCACCTGAGCAAAGCGAGACTTCTCAGTGTCAATATGAGACACCACCTATGGAACAAAATTGGGAGCCAGAATACTCCAATGTCATGTATACGAATCTAAATCCTAGGCCCCAGTTGAGACAAGTAAGACCACAAGCCCCTAGAGGACCATGCTTTAGATGTCAGGGTGACCATTTCATTCGTGAATGCCCCCACCAACCAGCTCTAGGACTAGGACAAAACATCACAATACAAGGCTTTTGTTCTGAGTGCGGCAAGGAACATCTTCCTAGAGAGTGTCCCAGGAATACCTCTAGTGCTCCCAAGGTCACACCCATCAACGTGGTAGGCTTAGTGGCAGATTCAAGTTCAAGTAGCAGTAATGTGGCTCCTGTACTGGCAGTTACTAGGGCACAGGCTGCACAACAAGCAAAACCATCCGAGCAATCGGAGTCAAGTGAGTCAGGAGAGCCTAGTAAGAGGAAACCAAGAACATGGAAGGACACCAGAGAGAAGGCTAATCGCAAGTGGAACAAAAAGCTATCCGAGCTAGAAGAAAGCCTAAGCCTAAGGGATACCAAAACAAAAATAGAAGACATTGCATCTCAAAACCCCTCGCATGCTGAAGCTCCATCCACTTTGCTTCATCCCACCCCACCACCCATTGTAAATAACCCGCAACCAGGGTCTGTTCTTGCAGATCCAACCCCAGAAGGCTTGGACATGATGTTCAAGGCCTACCAGGCTCGTCTTCAAGAAGGGCCAACAGCTGCAAACCTAGACAAGAGTTACCCTAGAGCAGATTTAGAGATTGAACGGATGAAAATGTGCATGAAAATGGTAGAACAAGCTCAAGCTATACTTGAGACTAGTCAGAAGTTCAATCAGACGAACTCTGTCAAATCAGATTTGCATTTCCAAGGCTTACTAGAAAGATTAGAGCAGTTGGTAAACAAACCACAAGTTTCTTTACCTCCACAGGCTCAACCAGTTATTGGAAGAGGAAGATCACCACCAATGGGAGCTTATGTTCCTAATTCCACGGATGCTGGAATACCTCCTTCAATTCAACAGTACTCTCAAGAGTTCTTGCGGGAAATACAGGAAGAGAAATGGGCCAAGGAGAAGGGTAATCCCCCTCCTATTCCTGAGATTGATGATCTTCATGATCAATTTCCCCAAGACATTCCATCTATTCACGAAGATGAAGCAGAACAACAAGAAGATGAAAGATTAGATTTTGAATCTAATACCCTAGAAGAACTGCCTCATTTCACAGGCCCCTGGGAATCTGAATCTTTCCAGATCAAAGCTCCCACAATATTGGTGAGAAATGAAGACTCAATGATTCCAAGAAACACTGATATGGTTAAGAACACGAAGGTTCAATGTCATCTCACTGTGGAAGAGCTGCTCAAAGCAAAACCTGAGCTATGGAATCATGTGAAGGATCAAGTTCCAGAACTTGAATCCAATATGCCAAAAGTAGGCTCTAAGCAAAAAGTTCCAGAGATACCTCTCGACAAGATAGGAGACATGAGCGAAGGTGAAGAAGGTAACACTTATCTTCCGATCACCTATCAAGGTTACACAACCAAAGCAATTGTAGATTCGGGTGCTGGTGTTGCTATTGCGACCACCTCCTTGTGGAAGCGATGGGGCAAACCCACATTAAGACCAACAAGAATGAAGCTTCAAATGGCAGATGGTCATTTTGAAAGACCTCTAGGATTGCTTGAAGGGATAACTCTAACCACTTGTGGTGTAGAGTTTGAACATACATTTGCTATATGTGACTTTGAGAAAAATAATGTCTACGAGATGATCCTAGGAAGACCCTTCCTACGACAGTTGCAAATAGTATAGGATTGGGGGACCAACTCCTTGTACTTACAACACTTAGGGGTCACCACCAAGGTCAATCTGAAGGATTACACCTTCAGAGATGTACCACCCCTACAGTGGAACCCTATCCACAAAGCGAAAGAAGATTCTATCTCCGTGCATTCTGGAAGTTCACCTGATCCATCATGGCTGCATGAAGATACTCACTTGTGGATGTGCAAGGTCGCAGAGGAAGAGGAAAAGCGTCTAAAAGCAAGAGAAAATGGAACTCCCCCAGGAGATAGACCAATAAAGGACCCAGCCTATACACCAATGATATTTCCAGATGAGGAATTTGAGCCGCATGGTTGGGCAGAAATCTTAGCCACCATGGACATTGCAGTCAATGAAGAACAATGGACACCTCATTGTGATGAGGAGGGTTATGATATTTCAGTGTTCATGTGTCAGCCCCTGTTGGAAGAGTGTGATCCTAGTGAGTTCATAGAAGAAGAAGAGAATGACGATGATCTAGAATCCATTGTGATGGATACTTACTTTGACTCAGAGGAACACTATTTAGAAGACATAGGAGTGTTAACCCAAAAAGAAGAAGAACCCCTCACGAGTATTAAAACAATAAATTCAAAGGAAGGAAGTGAAGGAGGTCAAAAGAAAAAGAAAAGAAAAGCGGTGAAACAAGAAGAGGAAGAATCATTGTTTGAAGTACCAGAAAATTTCAAGAAATATGAAGTGGAAGACCAAAAAATTTTGGTACGGATGCCTAAGAGAGAGGCCATTATAGGAGAAGCATATGACAATAAAGAAAGGACCAAAAAAATTGTAGTGACCATTGAAGGGAACGAAGAACGATGTACGTACATAGGAGATGACCTAAGTGCAAAAGAAGAAGCAGAGCTTGTAGCTCTATTAAGGGAATATAGGGATGTGTTCGCATGGCACTATAGAGACTTGAAAGGAGTAGATCCAAAGATTTTCTCTCATA
The DNA here is from genome assembly GCA_020310875.1 of Ceratopteris richardii. Classification (NCBI taxonomy): domain Eukaryota; kingdom Viridiplantae; phylum Streptophyta; class Polypodiopsida; order Polypodiales; family Pteridaceae; genus Ceratopteris; species Ceratopteris richardii. The sequence goes on along the minus strand of CM035424.1, from coordinate 161,020,822 downwards.
CGATTCCGATGACCGCTGATGCCAAGCCCACCAAACAAAAGCCCTACACATATAATGACAATTATGCAGCCAAAATAAAGGAGGAAATTGACAGGCTGATTGAAGCTGGATTCATCTATGAGATTGAGCACACTGAATGGGTGTCCCCCATTGTGGTGGTGCCAAAGAAGAATGGGAAATTGCGAGTGTGCATTAACCTTAAAAAAGTTAATGCCGCTACAATCAGAGATAGTTATCCACTTCCAATCACCGAACATCTATTGGAGCGTGTTGCAGGCAAGGAAGTTTATAGCTTCCTTGATGGATTTTCAGGATACAACCAAGTAGCCATTGCCCCCGAAGATCAACACAAAACGGCATTTGCCACAGAATGGGGAATCTTTGCATTTCGTGTGATGCCATTTGGGCTCACCAATGCACCTGCAACATTCCAGAGGCTCATGTGTCATGTCTTCAAAGAGTTCTTGCGAAAGAACTTAGAAGTATATGTGGATGACTTATGTGCTCATTCCCAACAAAGAAGATACCACATTCCTGAGCTCAGACAAATCTTCAACAAGTGTAGGGATTATCGAGTGTGTCTGAACCCAGAGAAGTGTGTGTTCATGGTACGACAAGGTAAGATCTTAGGTCACATTGTTTCTAAGAATGGGATTTCAACAGATGAAGACAAGGTAAGAGCGATAGCAGAGTTGCCAAGACCGAGGAATGTTAAAGAGGTACAAGCCTTTATGGGCCATTGTGGATATTACCGTAGGTTTATCCACATGTATGCCATCTTAGCTAAACCTCTTTATGGGTTGTTAACAAATTTTGAGTGCAATGAAGAATGCAAGAGTTCCTTCAACGAACTGAAAAGATGTTTGTGCACAGCACCAATATTGACTACTCTGGATTGGAGCAAACCCTTTCATGTCCATGTAGATGCCTCCAATCATGCAATAGGATGTGTGCTAGCACAACCCACAGGTGAGGGAAACCTAGATCTGCCGATAGCATATGCTAGTAGGCAATTAAATGCAGCTGAACGAAATTATACCACTACGGAAAGAGAAGGCTTAGGCATGGTATATGCTGTGAAAAAGTTTAGACACTATCTATTGGCCAATAAGTTCAAGTTTTTCACTGATCATCAAGCTTTACTATATTTGGTCAATAAACCTTGCAATACAGGCCATTTAGTAAGATGGTTCCTCTTACTAATGGAATACGACTTTGAAGTTGTTGTCAGTAAAGGTAGAACCCATCTTAGGGCAGACCATCTTTCTCGTATCACTTCAGGAGAGCCACCGCAAGGAGTGTCTGATGAATTGCCCGATGCTTATCTGTTCAATTTAGAAGTTGTTCCTAAATGGGCAAATAAGTTGGTACCGGTCCTAACCTTCGGGCCTGCAAATAAAAATGTGAAGACAAGCAAAGAAGAAATTGTAAAATCACAAAAGTATCAAATATTGGCCGGAAGTATGTACAAGCAAGATACCGAGGGCGTATTAGCTTGTTGTGTCGAGGACGACGAACATACTAGTTGGATGCAACAAGCCCATGAGGGACTGCTAGGAAATCACTGCTCTAAACAACGAACATTGCAGAATCTAAAACGTTTAGGAGTGTATTGGCCTAGCATGGACAAAGAAACACAGGAGTGGATCCAGAATTGTCCAGTGTGCCAGAAGAGACCCCCAGTGGAGCATGCCACTCTTTATCATGTGTCACTAATCCCAGATTGGAGTGCTCCATTGGTTGAGTTCATGAGATCGGGAACATTACCCAATCAGGCTAGTCTTGCAAGAAAACGTAGCATGGAGCAAGAGGCTCAAGACTATGCCTTGGTAGGAGACAACTTATATCGAAGAGGCAAGGATGGTTACCTAAGACTGTGCGTTCATGAATCAGACTATTTGAAAGTCTTAGAAACTGCACACAGCGGTGCGGCAGGTGGACACTTTGGGCCTGACAGAGTAATTAAGACCATTCTATTCTCAGGACTTTGGTGGCCCACTCTTCATATAGATGCACATACTTATGTGAAGAAATGTGACACATGCCAACGTGCCCAATATCCGATAAGAAAAGATGAGATGCCTTTAAGGCCAATGATGGGAGGGCGCGCATTCTCGAAGTGGGGCATAGACTTTGTTGGTCCTATTAACCCCCCAGCTAGAAACTCCCATGCAGAATACATTATTGTAGCCACAGATTACCATACAAAGTGGGTGGAAGTAAAAGCCACGACAAAGAATGATGCTCAAACGACGGCTAAGTTCTTATTCGAAAATGTGTTCACTAGATATGGGTTACCAATAGAGTTGGTTAGTGATAGAGGTACGCACTTCTTGAATGAGGTCATTGAAAATCTCCTTCAAGAATTCATGGTGGTACACAAGAAGTCTGCCCCCTATCACCCACAAGCTAACGGACAAGCCGAGAGCACGAATAAGATCCTATGCAACGTATTAACAAAACTGGTAAATAATAAACGCTCTGATTGGGACAAACAACTTCATCATGCTGTTTGGGCCTACCAAGTGGCCTACAAAACGGTACTCAATGCTACCCCATTTCAGATGGTCTTTGGACAGAATGTTGTGCTACCATTAGACTTCCTAATCCCTGCCTTGAGAGTAGCACAAGAGTATGAGTGGAATGGACATGAGTTGTCTTCCAGGATCTTTGATCTAGAACGCTTAGGTGAGACGAGGCTACGGGCAGCCGCAGGCATTTATGCTGCAAAGAAAAGGCGAAAGGCATACTTTGATGCCCATGTAAAGGATAAAGGATTAAAGGAAGGAGATCTGGTGCTGGTTTATACGCTAAAGCAACATGCCCGCAAATTGGAGAAACAAGGATATGGACCCATGATCATTAATAGAATCTCCACTAGCGGTGCGGTTCAATTGGCCACTTTAGAAGGTGATATCCTACCAAACTATATTAGTGGATGCCGAGTCAAGTTATATCAAGAACCTCTTACAGAGGAAATGCTCATGAGACTCAACACTGCTAAAAAGAGAAAAGAAGAGGAGTTAAGGGTTAGAGAAGAAGCACAAGCAGAGGCTAGAGAGCGCATCAGAAGAAATAAGCTACGGCGGCTAGGCCTAGATGTCAACACAAAAGCTCCAAAATATCACATGGACATGTGCCAACAATCGGGCATAACTACTTCTCAAATAATTGATCGACGTCCCTTTGTGACCATAGAAGTAGGACAAGGAAAGAGTGTAAGGACTGTGAGAGCATTGGTTGACTCAGGAGCAGCAACTAGTGCAGTTAGACTTTCATACTGCCAAGACCTGCAATTGAACATCGAGCCCATAGAAGCCTATCTCATAGGTTTAGGAGGTGTGGAAACCCCTTGTTTGGGAGAGGTGGAACTTCCCATCTACCTTCAAGATGTTCCAATAAAAGTCAAAATGCTAGTGTGTCATGACGAGGATCTCACAGAACCACTTGTCTTGGGTCAAGATTGGATTTATGACCATGCTGTCAACTTGAACCTAAGAAGTCAACTTCTTCAAGTTTGGGTATATAATCAATGCATTACATTAGAATTGGAGAATCGCATGCCCACTGACATTGACACCACACACTCTCTTTGTTCCTCTAAGGCTAATCTTCTCGAACAAGATGTTGTAGATGTCAAAAGCTCTATGATCCAGACGGACTCAATCACGGAAGGGCAGTCGCAAAGGCAAGATGAACCTTCTTCTTGTTCTTCAAAGAGTAAAGCATCCACAGTAGTTCAACCTCAGAAGCAAGCAAAACAGTGCAAAACAGCCAGTCTATCAAATAGACAAGGAGCCTTCAAGCAGAAAGAAGTTATGGGCATGAAGCAGATCTGGGTAAAGAAAGGAGTGCAACCATCGATGTGGCCTCAAAGATTTCCACCCAACCAGATCGACCATGAAAAAAGAAGGACCAATCACCTACGACAGGCTCAAGCACGAAGAATCCAACAAATTTGGGTACCGAAGCTATCAAGGAAGGTCGACCACAATCAGGTACAAATTTGGGTGCCTAAAAAATTAGCTACAGCTCAACAAGGGCGATTACAGATGTGGGTACCCAAGAAGCTCTTACACGTACAAAGGCCTATGCTCCCCACCATGCGAAAGGCCTCAACAAAGAAGCCAAGGAAAGCAAAGGGTAAGAACAGAGCACAAAGACCAAAAGAAGATAAACTCAACCCTTCTACAAAAATAAACAGGCACTCACCCAGGATATGGGTTTGGAAGCCAAAAGCACAAGCAACATCCACAGAACCAAGGGGCCAACCACACTGGATACCAAAGTTGGGACAGCATCCAAAGAAGAAGTGGCCTGAGGTGATCTCTACAGGGCCAAACCCTATTCCAACATGGGTTCCAATCCGGAGGATTACATCACTTCGAGATCCAATAGACACCTCCAATCAAAGAATTCATCAAGTATACAAGTAACATCAAAGCCTCGACCAGCAGCAACCATGTGCCTTTGGCATAACCTTGTCTTTTGCACCATTCAGGTCATGCATCCCCAAAGTACGCATCAATGTAGGGCCACCTTACATGGCCGTGCATAGACACAATTGAGAAATCCCATGCACATGAGACACAATTTTCACATGCAAAATATGTTATTGATACTAACCTCTTTCTTCTTGTTTGATGCCATTGTTCCAAAAAAAAAAAAAAAAAAAAAAGAGAGAGAAGAAGACTATGTGCTTGAAAATGCTCATCAGCGAACTTCCAGCAAGGACATCCCTCAACAAAAAGGACAAGCCGACGGTCACACACCATGAGGGAACCACAACACGAAGAGATGAAGATCAATGGACCCTCCACCATGGTAAGACGTGCATGCTTCAACAACACTCTAACCATGATAGATTAGGAAACCTCTTCGTCAGCATACCCTTGAGCACTTCGCTCAAGACCCAATCTCTTGCACCATACTTCTTGCCACGCATTTTCCAAGTACGCATATGAAGGGCCACATTACAAGGCCATGCACAAGGCACATATTTCGTTCAACCCATGCACTAATGCACTTACCCACCATTCGTTATGGGTTACACGTACTTGGCATGAAAACTATGAAAAGTCATCTTTGAAAGAACCAGAAGACATCAAGATGACAACAACAAGAGCAGGGAAGCCATCCACCACCGAGAGTTGCTCACAATCAACATTGACCACCTCCTTTGAGCAGCTAGCAGTTTTGGAAAACTCACAAATGCACCATCCAGATGGCATACAAGGCAGAAGTACGTACAAAGGGACTACAAACTACAAGAGATAACAGTGGAAAAGTGAAGAACCAGACAAACGACCAGGATACATTGGGAAGAGGGATCGCCCCTGTTGGACGCAAAGGATGCTACCTCCCAAGGTACTACATGGAACGACCACTATAACAAGGGTCTGTCAGGGACGACAGACTCAAGAGGGAGGGGAGTGTTGAAGCTCAAGGTCAAGGACAAAGCATGGAAGCGCGTCAAGGAAGTGGACACACAAGAAGAAGGAGCAAGTAGGGAGCTCCAAGAAGCACCTGTCAAATTTTCAGAAGAAATCCCTACAAAAATAGTGATGTTCATCACTAAAAACCATTGTAAATACCATTTCCCATTTTTATAACTCCATTTTGTTCAAGCCGAGGAGTCCTCGAGCTTGAGGAGTATTAGAACTACCATCCTACCAATTTTCATAATTTTTAGACTCCGTTTGAGCCCCCAAATAAGCCCTGGAACCTATTTTTTAACTAGGCCGGACACTAGGTCTGTACAGGGCCAAAAACCACTCAAAAACTATAAAAAGGGCTGGAGAGCTCATTTTTGAGGTTGGCTTGTTGTAGATTTCAGTTTTGTAAGAGAGCTCTTTGGTAATCGAAGCTTTCCATTGTTCCACTCTTTGCTCTTACCTTGTGTACGTGTGTGTGTATGTGTGTGCATGCTTGTGTGCTTTCACTCACGCACTTGTGCCATCACTTGCTCACGGTCTTCATACCGGTCCTCACGTCTCCACGGATTGACATTTATGAGGTGTATCTCCTCACGTTGGTACTCACCATTGTGCTAGAGTGACACCCTTCATGAGACAACTTAAGGTAGTGCAAGACTAGGGAAAAGATGTAGTATACTTGCAGCATGGGGGAACCACAACTAGAATAAACATCCATACTTATACATATCAAGATGTCCCCCCTCTGCAATGGAACCTGATACATAAGGAAGATGACAGTCTATCGATTCACAGTATAGGTTCGAGTAGTCAAACATGGATAAACGAAGATACTCACCTATGGATGTGCCAAGTAGCTAAAAGGGAAGTAGAAAGGAGGCAAGGATGGCAGATAAGACAAAGAGTATCTAGACCTGGAGAAGATCCTGCTTACATGCCTCAAATATTCTTAGATGAGGAATTTGAACCCCATGGTTGGATGGAGATTTTAGCCACTCTTGATCTATGCGTAAATGAAGAAGTAATAACTATGAATGAATGCATAGATGAAGAAGGATATGATGTAAGCTTCTACATGGTTGTTCTCCAAGAAGTGGATGAAGGACAGGTAATTGAAAAAGAATGGAAGGAATATTATGAGAGCATCGAAATGGAGTAGGAACTTATTGAGGAAGAAGATGAAAATCAAAGAGTAAGCATCGTGACTAATGAGTCAAATCAAGGAATGATACAAAGGGAAGAAACTGAACGAGACAAAGAAAACGGAGAAGAAAAAATCAGACCTCAAGACCAATTCCAGGTAAGTGAACATTTCAAGAAATATGAAGTAGAGGAGAGGAAGATTGCTATTCAGATGCCAAAATAGGAAGCGCAATCGTTGATGGCTTACGACAATAAAGAACAAACCAAGAAAATAATAGTAGTCCTGGAGGAAGGAGAAGAGAGATGCACTTTTATAGGATAGGATGTCTCATTTGAAGAAGAACAGAAGTTAATACAACTCATCATAGAATATAGAGATGTATTTGCATGGACATATAAAGATTTAAAAGGTGTAGATCCTTCTATTTGTGCCCATAGAATTCCTATGACGGCAGAAGCCAAGGCCTCCAGACAAAGGCCATACACTTATAATGATGTTTATTCAGAAAAGGTTAAGGAAGAGATAGATAAGTTATTGGATGCAAGCTTCATTTATGAAATTGAACACACATAATCGGTGTACCTTTAGTGGTAGTGCCAAAAAAGAATGGCAAATTAAGGGTGTGCATTAACCTGAAAAAAGTGAACGCCGCCACCATACGGCATAGTTACCCATTACCCATCACGGATCATCTGTTGGAAAAGATTGCAGGTAAGGAAGTCTATAGTTTCCTTGACGGCTTTTCAGGGTATAATCAGGTAGCCATTGCTCCTGAAGACCAACATAAGACAGCCTTTGCAACCAAATGGGGAGTTTATGCATTTAGGGTTATGCCTTTTGGTCTAACTAATGCCCCAGCCACTTTCCAAAGATTGATGTGCCATGTGTTCAAGGAGTTCTTGAGAAAAAGTATGGAGGTATATGTGGATGATTTATGTACCTATTCAGTGATACGATCAGAACATATCCCAAAACTAAGAAAACTATTTGACAAATGTCGTCAGTATAGAGTATGCCTTAATCAGGAAAAATGTGTCTTCATGGATCGACAAGGGAAAATATTAGGACACATTGTTTCCAAGAATGGAATTTCCACTGATGAAGACAAAATCAAAGTGATTCTGGATTTGCCAAGACCAAAGACTGCTAAGGAAGTGCAAGCATTTATGGGACATTCTGGATACTATCGTAGATTCTTTCACATGTATGCCATAATTGCGAGACCCCTTTATGGATTACTCACTCAATTTACCTAGACGGAAGAATGTGAAAAGGTTTTCAATGAATTGAAGAGTCGCTTGAGCTCAGCACCAATCTTGAGAGTACCCGATTGGAATAGACCATTTCATATTCATGTGGATGCCTCCAAGATTGTCATTGGTTGCATCTTAGCATAGCCAGCAATACTGGAAAGCTAGATCACCCTATAGCCTATGCCAGTAGACAATTAAACCAAGCAAAGCGAAATTATACCACTAGGGAGCGAGAAGGCTTAGGATGGTAAAGAAATTTCGACACTACTTATTGGCAAACAAATTCAAATTCTTCATCGATCATCAAGCTCTACTGTACCTAGTCAATAAGCCTTGCAATACCGGATGATTAGTGTAATGGTTTCTATTGTTAATGGAATTTGATTTTGAAGTAATAGTCAAGAAAGGTAATACGCACATCCGTGCAGATCACATGTCGATAATGACACCTGGAGAACCTCCCGCAGGAGTGATAGATGATCTATCGGATACTTATCGTTTCACCCTTGAAGTATGTCCACAATGGGCAAAAAAATTGATTCCCATCCTCATGCATGGACCTCAACATAGGATCACTGAAAACAAAAGCTAGGAGCTATGAAAGACTAAAAATCTCCACATCATAGCTGGAAGCTTATACCACCAAGATCCAAGTGGGCTACTTATGAGATGTGTGGAAGAAGAGGAGCAAGAGATATGGCTTCAAAAAGCACACGTGAATCAATGGAAAACTCATCGAAGTGTGAATGGAACATGGCAAACACTGAAGAGATTAGGCATATAGTGGCCAACCATGCAGAGGGATACACATAACTACGTATCTACATGCCGCACTTGTCAAGAAAGAACACCTGAAGAGAACTCTACTCTATGTTACTCTACAGTAGCACCGAGGTGGAGTATGCCTCATGTAAAATTCTTGAAAACTCAAGAGTACCCAGAAGAAGCTAATTTGGCAAGGAAACGTGCCCTTGAGGAGCAAAACAAAGATTATGTACTCATAGGCAACCAACTTTTCAAGAGAGGAAGGGACAATCATTTAAGAATGTGCATTCATGAAGACAAGTATGTTTCGGTCTTAGAGATGGCTCATATGGGAGCCACTGGAGGACATTTTTCTACAGATAAAACTGCAAAAATGATTCTCTTTGCTGGAATGTAGTGGCCAAATCTATATCAAGATGCAGCCACTTATTTCCAAAGATGCAATACATGTCAATGAACGAAGTATCCAATTAGAAGAAATGAAATGCCATTAAGACCTATGATAAGTGCCAGAGCATTTACCAAATGGGGGATAGATTTTGTAGGACCTATTAGCCCATCAACGAAAGGTTCTCATGCTGAGTACATAATTCTAGCAACAGACTACTTGACTAAATGGGTAGAGGCTAGAGCAACTAAGAAGAACGATGCAAGGACCACGACCAAGTTTCTTTTTGAAAACATATTCACTAGATTCGGATTGCCAATAAAAATTGTAAGTGATAGAGGCACACACTTCGTCAATGAAGCAATAGCAACCTTAATGAATGAATTCTTAGTGATTCACAAGAAATCAGCTCCCTATCACCCACAAGCCAATGGACAGGCTGAAAGTTCAAACAAGATCTTGTGTATAGTTCTCACCAAGATTGTTAACGATGGAAGATCCGATTGGGACAAGCAATTACATCATGCTTTATGGGCATTCCGAGTAGCATACAAAACAGCCATAGGAACTACTCCTTTTAATCTAGTGTACGGCCAGAATGCAATTTTGCCTATCGATTTCCTAGTTCCAACTCTTAGAGTAGCGTCGGCCTATGAATGGACCGGACACGAATTATCTAATCAATTGGACCAAATCAAGAAGCTACATGAAACTAGATAAAGCGGTAGCAGGCATTTATGTTGCAAAAAGGCGACAAAGGGCATACTTCGATGCTCACATTAAGGATAAAAATTTGAAGGAAGGAGATTTGGTCCTGGTATATACTTTACAACAATATGCAAAGAAGCTACAAAAAAGAGGATATTGACTCTTAGTGATCAATCGTATATCAACTAGCAGAGCCATTAGCTTAGTGACCCTAGATGGAGAGGTACTGCCAAACTATATAAGTGGGTGTCGAGTAAAAAAGTATTTAGAGCCATTGACAGAGGAAATATTGTCACGAATTCTAATAGCAAGAAATAGACGAGAAGAAGACGAAAAAATACACGAGGAAGCAAGACAAGGAGCCCTAGAATGAATAAGGAAACAAAAGGAATGGATGAGAGAGAGGGATGAAAGGTATCGGCTAGGAGAGGAGCCCATCCCAATGGCTAATTTTAGGGCCTCAGCAAACCCAAGACATCACGTGAGGCAACCTTATTTGAACTTAGGAGTGGGTACAAAGGAATACCACTTGGTGGATACTCTCATTGATACATGAGCAGCTGTTAGCTGCATCCGATCCTCTCTTACTCATCAGCTCAAAGCACCAAAGCACATTTGATTGGAATAGGGGGAAAGGTTACTGAATGCATAGGTGAGATTACTTTATCATTGCACCTAGGAAATAATTCGATGCAACAACAACTCTTAGTGTGTCATGATCAAGATATATTGGAAGAACTTGTGTTAGGCCAAGATTGGATATATGAATATGAGGTAACTATCCAATTAGCCTTGGGCTACATATCATCCAAGATAGGACATCATGAAGTATTCAGTGTGTTAGAAGAACGATCTGTCAAAGCCAAGTGTATAGCCCCGAGAGATCAACTACTCATGCATGATGATGCTTGTACATTTACCTCTACTCTCCCCACCTCCAAGCACTTCATGTGAGTTTACACCAATTCTTAATCTTACACACCCTCATTGTCCAGTGGACCCCTCTACTAACATCGTTTCCATGGAAATCCACAGTGAGGAATTGAGCACAAGAGTGACTGGTCAGCATAGTCACCCCCAACTTTCCCGCATTAGAATATATCCTATTCAAGGCACCAGACAGGCCTGGATTAGAAAAGATGGTGTCTAGGATTAGAATATATCCTAGACACCATCTACATAGGAAACAACAACAGTACACGGATACAAGCCAAGCTGGATCCCGAGGTCCACAAAAGATTGCCCAATTGTGGATACCAAAGAAATTGATTGCTGCTCAACCCTCTAGAACACAAATATGGGTTCCCAAATCAAATGTACCAACAGAGACAACTAAACTGAAAACATCAGTATGCAAGAAGGATCAATACAAAATAAAGACGAAGGAGCAAGAAAGACGTGACGACTTGAAATCGAAAAAACAGAAGTACTCAATGAGAGCAACTCAAAGATATGGATGGCTAGCAAAGCAGAATTACAATGCGATAGTTGCACAAAACACCAGAAGAGATGAAGATACAGTCAAATGCAGAAAAATGAAGCAGATCTGGATACCCAAATCCCAATCGACCTCTATAAATCGATCGGAAAATTCAGTTTGCACACATCTTGAGTTCCATGAACCTCAAGTATGCATAATAGGGCCACATTACAAGGCCATGCATTCGGCACATGGTTCTTCTTCTACTCATTAGGGATGCACTTTTCCCTCTCAGGGAATAGGAGAGCACTTGTACAATAATCTCAAGGAAAATAATTAAAGATACAATAAAGCTTCGGTTATGTACTAACATTTTTGTTTTCTTTCAGAAAAGAAATAAAAAATATATATGAAAAAAATCCCAAGTACTACCTTTCTCACACCCACGAGGAAGGGACAACACAAGTCACTCGGAGAGCTATCCAACTCATGAAGGCCAACTGGAAATTTTATACACTGACTGCGGTATGCTTTAAGTGTAGATGGCATCATCTGATTCAGAAGCTACACAAGGGGAAGAGGTCATGCTTCTTCCTTTGGAATCAATTACGAAAGCAAGGGGTCATTGGTTCCTCGAAGACCAACCGGTAGCAGATCTCATCTTTTTGGCCGTCATCAAGATTATGGACATGGATCACTATTTTCCATTGATGTCGCAAGACTTCCAAACCATAATACAAGGATTGCCAAGCATCACGGAAGTTTGGACAAGGGCTAGAATCGACGCATTTCTACGACTCCCAATGTATTTATCGGATTTTCAAAGATGCACTCAAGTTATGAACACACTACAGGCAGCAGCGGATAAGCCCTCAATCCTAGAAGCTAAAGTGCTTAACAAAATAGGTGCTTGGAAAACTATTCGATTCACACACCAACTCATCAACAAAGATTTTGGATGGAGTCAGGATGGTTTCACAAATCTCAAAGATGAATGTCATGATGCCAAAAAGAAGACCTTTACGGAAATTAACATGATGGATATTGAAGAATCAGTGTGTGGTGCATCAACACTTTTGTTTCCCAAGCATGAACAGATATACAGCGCCCCAAAAGATTGTAGTTCAATTGTTATCTCATGCTATATGGCAAATTGGGAACCAAGTCAACTTTATGCCATACATACAAGAATTCTTATTTGAAGCTAAGAAGAAATGGAGTTAGAAGAAGTTTTTAAATGGAAGCTCTGCATTGACTTTATTGATCTATGAAGCACGTGAAATGAAGGAAAGCCTATGATTGATGCCAACCTCCATTGAAAGGGCAAAATATGTGAAGTGAGCCACAATTCCAAATAAAAAGAAAGTATCCATATCCAAAGAGGAAGTTGGAACAAGTTCCAAGAAGCCAAGGGGGGGGCTAAATGAGTCAGAGAAGAAGAAGCACAAGAAACACCACAATCGAAGCGAGCACATATACTGCCAAGGGTATCATTGACCCACCCTCCTATAACACAAAGAGATCTTTCAGCGGCATTGGAAGAAACACATACTTACATGCGGGGCCAAGTAAACCTTACCGTCCAAGGACATCAATACAAGCAGTCCATGCGATTGCAGAAAAAGGATCACAGCCCATCAGAAGCTGCCAGATACCAGGAATTGGGACTTGATGATTATAGTTCTAATGAAGAATCTAGTTGTGGACATAACACATTGGACACAGAGATAAGAACAAAGCTGAATACTGAAGAATGGATGGAGATTCACCAAGTCAAAACCACCCTCGACAATCAACACTCACAAGTACAGAATCAGGAAGAACCATCTAAAGGAATGCACCTCATCCAGTTAAATGCACAATCTGTGATCAACATAAAGGAGGCATCTACAACGCAAAAAGATGTGGTACCACCAATAAAGGAAGAATTACAAATGAACCTAGAAAAAGAAAGGCTATCACAACACAATATGGACAAAATTGTGATTGAAATCCCTAATGATACGCCACAAGGTAAGATAGTAATCAAAGAGAGGTAAGATAGTAATCAAAGAGGTTGAGCCAATGATAGAACTCCATATTTGGCAGCCCCACGGCACAACACTATACGTGGCGTTCAGGAGGGGAGTAGTGTAGAAGGAGAGTCAAGCAAGAGGAAAAAAAGAAGGAAACCAAGGAAGAAGATTCATTAAAAACAATATATCAAAAGACAAACCTCTGCAGGAAGCCCCGCAGGGGCACACAACACCCATCTCTACACAGAGCCCCGCAGGGGCATACAACAATGGGAAGTACACACCAGGCAAGGACGGATCAAGGCCAGCAATTATCCATGAAGAAGTGCAAGAAGATATCTGATAGATCCAGAGCCCAAAGAAGGTGCTTCAACCTCTCGATCTTCGAGAGGTCTAGATCGAAGGCTAAAGATCCAGACCTTCATACCTTCCACTGGTTGCATGCATGGCAGCCCGACTTAACACAACAACCCAGATTTAAAGAGGTTACTCGTGAGCTAGACTATAAATCTAAGGTAGTCCATCTCCAAGGGTTGCGTGCAGTGGTCAATTATAAAGAGGCTATCAGTTAAAAAAGAACAAGATCGACTACTGGCACAGAACTAGAGACAAGAAGTGAAGCCTCTCAAGGGACGACAGAGAGAAAGAGGGGGAGAGTGTTGCAGAGCAAAGAAGAGCAAAGATGCAGAGAAAGAGAAGGGCCCCAAAATTTTTCCGATTTGGACACTTTGTTTTTGTACCATAGTCATTTTGTAATATATTTTTCCGATGTAAATGCACTAGAGGAGTCCTCTAGATGCATACCCATGAAGATTTATCTCATTGCCCTTGTAAAGTAATAGGGAATTAGTCTTTTAGTGAATAAAGTGCCTGTCTCATGTGTGAAAGAACCAATTCCAAGGCACATGTATATAAATCATTTTGTGACTCTTTGTAAAGACTTTCTGCCATTGTGAGAATCAAGAGCACATAATTTCGAATTTGTGTCTTTTCCTCTTTGTATCTTCTTCCTTATGAGCTTACATGCATGTGTGATGCTTGGAAAGAGTGCGTAGAAGTGTTGTCTATCCATGAAAGTGCTTGTTTGCTATTGGTAAGGTGTGTGTTAAGTGTAGGAATGCGACTAAATATTTTGCCATAACTTGAAGCAAGAGTGTCAAAATCGAGTGAGAAGCTGGCATTGGATGCGTCTTCTTGAGAGCTTCCAAACGAGCCCAATATTTCTATATTCAAAGCTTGGGGCTGAGAGAAAAGCTCGATTTACTGTTGATTGCTGCTCCAAGTGTCGCGACACCATAGCTGACCTTGAAAGCTTGAGTGTGGTGGATTTATACTTGCATGTACCTTGTTAGACATCATTTGCATTGGCCATCATTTGAATGCATGTCCTCATACACTTGGCTAGGTTTTGATACTCCTTGGATTGATAATTAAAGCGTGCATCCCCAATATATGCACTTGAGGGGGATTGAGGTATAGTTTCTTTCTCCACAAGTCCCTAAGTTGATACTCAGGTACACAAGTACCTAATTGCATTAGTGGCAGCTCCACAATCGATGAAAGCTTTGATCGTCTTATTTGTAGCACCATGCCCTAGCTCAACCATAATGAATGGTTGTCTATCTTTGATTCTTGGATGTGTACTCTTTTTGGTGCACAAATCCATGTCATATCTTGGGGCATTGGGATTGACATCTAGGCCTTGTCACCTTAACTTATTTCAACTAATGCGCTCTCTATCCTTTGCATGTGTGTCACTCTAGCACAATGGCAAGTACCAACGTGAGGAGATCCACCTCATAATTGTCAATCCGTGGAGACATGAGGACTAGTATGAAGACTATGAGCAAGTGATGGCACAAGTGTGTGAGTGAGAAGCACACATACATGCACACACATACACACACGCATGCACACAAGGCAAGAACAAGGAGAGGAACAATGGAGTTCTTTGCATTAGTCAAAAAGTCTCTTACATAAGCTCAATTCACAAACAATCTACCCCAAAAATGAGCTTTCTAGCCCTTTTTATAGTTTTTTTACTAGCTTTGGCCTTGTCCAGACCTAGTGTCTGGCCTAGTGTAGCTCACACGTAAGCACCACCTCCTTTACTTGTCAATCCGCGGAGACGTGAGGACCGGTATGAAGACCACAAGCAAGTGAAGGCACAAGTGTGTGAGTGAAAGCACACGAACATGCACACACATACACACACACGCGCACAAAGTAAGATCAAAGAGAGGAACAATGGAAAGTTTTGTTTGCCAAAGAGTTCTCTTACAAAAGTTCTATTCTCTAACAAGCTAACCTCAAAAATGAGCTCTCCAGCCCTTTTTATAGTTTTTGAGTGGTTTTTGGCCCTGTCCAGACCTAGTGTCTGGCCTAGTTAAAAAATAGGTTCCAGGGCTTATTTGAGGGCTCAAACGAAGTCTAAAAACTATGAAAATTGGTACGATGGTACTTCTAATACTCCTCAAGCTGGAGGACTGCTCAGCTTGAACAAAATGGAGTTACTAAAAATAGATAATGGTATTTACAAAGGTTTTAGTGATGGAAATCACTATTTTTGTAGGGGACTCTTATGAAAAGTTGACATGTACTTCATGGAGCTCCCTACTTGCTCCTTCTTCTTGTGTGCAAGGGCAACTACAGATGTGGATACCTAAGAAGCTCCTACATCCACAACAACCTTTGTTCTCCCACAGGCAAAAGGTTTCAACAAAGAAGCCACAAAGAGAAAAGGGTAAGAACCACGTACAGAGACCAAAGGAACATCAGATCAGCTATTCAACATTAATAGGGAGACATGCAAAAAGGATATGGGTTTGGAAGCCAAAAGTGCAAGTAGCCTCCACCGAACCAAAACGTCAACCACACTGGACACCACAGTTCAGAAAACATCCAAAGACAAAGACGCCTGAAGTGACCTCTACAGTCCCAAATGCTGTTCTAAAATGGACTCCAATAAGGAGGATTACAGCAGTTCGAGACTCAATGGATACCTCCACCAAGGTCGGCATCAACCTCCACAAGTAACATCGAAAGCCTCGACCGAGCAACAACCATGTGCTCCTTGCACAACCCTGTCTTTTGCACCATTCAGGTCATGCATTTCCAAAGTATGCATTAATATAGGGCCACATTACACGGCCGTGCATAGACACACTTGAGAATCCCACGCACAAGAGCACAGTGACATATGTCAAATATTTCTATTGATACTAACTTTTGTGTTCTTGTTTTGTGATATCCTGTTCCTCAAAAAAAAAAAAAAAAAAAAAAAAGAAGAGGAGAAAGAAAAGCGGGAGAAAGCTTGTTCCTAGATTTGGCTTATGGAACATGAATGAGTCATGCTTAGGTGGACCATCAACCAGGGCATTCATCGACAATGATAAACCAACCAATGGTCCATCATGATGAAAGGTGTACAACACGAAGAGATCCGCATCGACTGACCTTTCCTTATGGTAAGAATCTTCTACTTGGGCCATATTATAACCATGATAGAGTAGGAAACCTCTTCATCAGCATACCCTTGAGCACTTAGCTCAAGACCCCAAATTTTTGCACCATACTTCTTCCAATGCATTTTCCAAGTAAGCATGCATAGGGCTACATTACAAGGCCGTGCACAAGGCACATAATTTTTTCAACCCATGCACTAACACACTTACCCATCATTCACTATGGGTTATGATTACTTGGCATGACTACCCTGAACATCATCTTTAGAAGAGCTAGAGGACATCCTGGGGGCAACATCAATACCTAGGAAGCAATTCGAAGCTAGCAGTTGCTCCAACTCAATCTTGATAACCTCTGTTGAGCAACTCACAATCTTTGAAAGCTCACAACGACGCATTCATGCGGAATCCACGAAAGAAGCACATACCAAGGGACTATGACTTGCAAAGGCTTGCAGTGACAAATGAAGAACCGGACAACCAACGCTGCCAAAATTTGGAAGTTAGACGACTCTTGTTCATACAGAATGGATACTACCTCTCAAAGCACTACATGGAACAACCACTACAACAAGGGTCTGTCAGGGACGATAGACTCGAGAGGGGGGGGAGTGTTGGAACTCAAGGTCAAGCACAAGCATGGAAGCACATCAGAAAGGTGGAAACTGAGCTGCAGCTAATTTCTTAGGCACCCAAACTTGTTGGATACCTTGTGATTGAGTTTGTCTGAGCTGCTTCCTTCGTCTTCTGGCCTGGTTGGTTTGCATGGATGGAATTTGTGGGGGAAAGGTTGGTGGTTGCTCTCCTTTGCGTACCCATATCTGTTTCATGCTCGGAACTGCTTTTTTATCGAATGTTGTCTTTCTATTTGATGTAGCAGTCGTCGTGAACGGTTGTGTTTGCTTGTATGGTGGACTCACTACTGTGGCCACTTGTTTCTTTGGAGAAGAAGAAAGATCCACCCGCCTTCGAACCTGGTCTTCCACGATTGACTCCTTTTGCATCATAGAGCTTTCGACACATACAACATCTTCTTCCATATGATTAGTCTTGGAAGAACTAAGGGAGTGTGTGGTGCCATGATTTTGGAGCATGCAGTTCTCTAATTCTAATGTAATGCATTGTTCATGTACCCAAACTTGAAGAATTTGACTTCTTAGGTTTACATTAACTGCATGGTCATAGATCCAATCTTGACCCAAGACAAGTGGTTCTGTAAGGTTCTCATCTTGACATACTAGCGCTTTGACTTTCATTGGAACATCTTGAAGGTAGATGGGAAGTTCCACCTCGCCCAAACAAGGGGTTTCCACACCTCCCAATCCTATGAGATAAGCTTCTATGGGATTGATTTTCAACTGCGAGTCTTGGCAGTAGGAAAGTCTAACTGCACTGCTTGCTGCACCTGAGTCAATCAATGCTTTCACCGTCCTTGCACCCTTCCCTTGTCCCATCTCTATGGTCACAAAGGGACGTCGGTCAATTATTCGAGAAGTAGATTGGCACATGTCCATATGATATTTAGGATCTTTTGTGTTGATATCTAGGCCTAGTCATCGTAACTTATTTCTTCTGATGCGCTCTCTAGCCTCTGCTTGTGCTTCTTCTCTAACCCTTAACTCCTCTTCTCTTCGCTTCTTAGCAGTGTTGAGTCTCATGAGCATTTCCTCTGTAAGAGGTTCTTGATATAACTTGACTCGACAACCACTTATATAGTTTGGTAAGATATCACCTTCTAAAGTGGCCAATTGAACTGCACCACTAGTGGAGAGTCTATTAATGATCATGGGTCCATATCCTCGTTTCTCCAGCTTGCGGGCATGTTGCTTTAGCATATAAACCAGCACTAGATCTCCTTCCTTCAATCCTTTATCCGTTACATGGGCATCAAAGTATGCCTTTTGCCTTTTCTTTGCAGCGTAAATGCCTGCTGCTGCCCGTAGCCTCGTCTCACCTAAGCGTTCTAGATCAAAGATCTTGGAAGACAACTCATGTCCATTCCACTCATGCTCTTGTGCTACTCTCAAGGCAGGGATTAGGAAGTCTAATGGTAGCACAACATTCTGTCCAAAGACCATCTGAAATGGGGTAGCATTGAGTACCGTTTTGTAGGCCACTCGGTATGCCCAAACAGCATGATGAAGTTGTTTGTCCCAATCAGAGCGTTTATTATTTACCAGTTTTGTCAATACGTTACAGAGGATCTTATTGGTACTCTCAGCTTGTCCGTTGGCTTGTGGGTGATAGGGGGCTGATTTCTTATGTATCACCAAGAATTCTTGGAGAAGATTTTCAATGACTTCATTCAAGAAGTGCGTACCTCTATCACTAACCAACTCTATTGGTAACCCATATCTAGTGAACACATTTTCGAATAAGAACTTAGCCGTCGTTTGAGCATCATTCTTTGTCGTGGCTTTTACTTCCACCCACTTTGTAAGGTAATCTGTGGCTACAATGATGTATTCTGCATGGGAGTTTCTAGCTGGGGGGTTGATGGGACCTACAAAGTCTATACCCCACTTTGAAAATGCACGTCCTCCCATCATTGGCCTCAAAGGCATCTCATCTTTTCTTATCGGATATTGGGCACGTTGGCATGTGTCACATTTCTTCACATAAGTATGTGCATCCATATGAAGAGTGGGCCACCAAAGTTCTGAGAATAGAATGGTCTTAATTACTCTGTCAGGCCCAAAGTGCCCACCTGCAACACCGCTGTGTGCAGCTTCTAAGACTTTCAAATAGTCTGATTCATGAACGCACAGTCTTAGGTAACCATCCTTGCCTCTTCGATATAGGTTGTCTCCTACTAAGGCATAGTCTTGAGCCTCTTGCTCCATGCTCCGTTTTCTTGCAAGACTAGCCTGATTGGGTAATGTTCTCGATCTCATGAATTCAACCAATGGAGCACTCCAATCTGGGATTAATGACACATGATAAAGAGTGGCATGCTCCACTGGGGGTCTCTTCTGGCACACTGGACAATTCTGGATCCACTCCTGTATTTCTTTGTCCATGCTAGGCCAATACACTCCTAAACGTTTTAGATTCTGCAATGTTCGTTGTTTAGGGTAGTGATTTCCTAGCAGTCCCTCATGGGCTTGTTGCAACCAACTAATATGTTCATCATCCTCGACACAACAAGCTAATACGCCCTCGGTATCTTGCTTGTACATACTTCCGGCCAATATTTGATACTTTTGTGATTTTACAATTTCTTCTTTGCTTGTTTTCACATTTTTATTTGCAGGCCCAAAGGTTAGGACTGGTACCAACTTATTTGCCCATTTAGGAGCAACTTCTAAATTGAACAGATAAGCATCGGGCAATTCATCAGACACTCCTTGCGGTGGCTCTCCTGAAGTGATGCGAGAAAGATGGTCTGCCCTAAGATGGGTTCTACCTTTCCTGACAACAACTTCGAAGTCGTATTCCATTAGTAAGAGGAACCATCTTACTAAGCGGCCTGTATTGCAAGGTTTATTGACCAAATATAGTAAAGCTTGATGATCAGTGAAAAACTTGAACTTATTGGCCAATAGATAGTGTCTAAACTTTTTCACAGCATATACCATGCCTAAGCCTTCTCTTTCCGTTGTGGTATAATTTTGTTCAGCTGCATTTAATTGCCTACTAGCATATGCTATCGGCAGATCTAGGTTTCCCTCACCCGTGGGTTGTGCTAGCACACATCCTATTTCATGATTGGAGGCATCTACATGGACATGAAAGGGTTTGCTCCAATCCGGAGTAGTCAATATTGGTGCTGTGCACAAACGTCTTTTCAGCTCGTTGAAGGACTTCTCGCATTCCTCGTTCCACTCAAAATTTGTTAACAACCCATAAAGAGGTTTAGCTATGATGGCATACATGTGGATAAACCTACGGTAATATCCACAATGGCCCATAAGGGCTTGTACCTCTCTAACATTCCTCGGTCTTGGCAATTCTGCTATCGCTCTCACCTTGTCTTCATCTGTTGAGATTCCATTCTTAGAAACAATGTGACCTAAGATCTTACCTTGTCGTACCATGAACACACACTTCTCTGGGTTCAGACACACTCGATAATCTCTACACTTGTTGAAGATTTGTCTGAGCTCAGGGATGTGGTATCTTCTTTGTTGGGAATGAGCACATAAGTCATCCACATATACTTCTAAGTTCTTTCGCAAGAACTCTTTGAAGACATGACACATGAGCCTCTAGAATGTTGCAGGTGCATTGGTGAGCCCAAATGGCATCACACGAAACGCAAAGATTCCCCATTCTGTGGCAAATGCCATTTTGTGTTGATCTTCGGGGGCAATGGCTACTTGGTTGTAACCTGAAAATCCATCAAGGAAGCTATAAACTTCCTTGCCTGCAACGCGCTCCAATAGATGTTCGGTGATTGGAAGTGGATAACTATCTCTGATTGTAGCGGCATTAACTTTTTTAAGGTTAATGCACACTCGCAATTTCCCATTCTTCTTGGGCACCACCACAATGGGGGACACCCATTCAGTGTGCTCAATCTCATAGATGAATCCAGCTTCAATCAGCCTGTCAATTTCCTCCTTTATTTTGGCTGCGTAATTGTCATTATATGTGTAGGGCTTTTGTTTGGTGGGCTTGGCATCAGCGGTCATCGGAATCGTATGAGAGCAAATGTTTGGATCTACTCCTTTCAAGTCTCTATAGTGCCATGCGAACACATCCCTATATTCCCTTAATAGAGCTACAAGCTCTGCTTCTTCTTTTGCACTTAGGTCATCTCCTATGTATGTACATCGTTCTTCGTTCCCTTCAATGGTCACTACAATTTTTTTGGTCTTTTCTTTATTGTCATATGCTTCTCCTATAATGGCCTCTCTCTTAGGCATCCGTACCAAAATTTTTCGGTCTTCCACTTCATATTTCTTGAAATTTTCTGGTACTTCAAACAATGATTCTTCCTCTTCTTGTTTCACCGCTTTTCTTTTCTTTTTCTTTTGACCTCCTTCACTTCCTTCCTTTGAATTTATTGTTTTAATACTCGTGAGGGGTTCTTCTTCTTTTTGGGTTAACACTCCTATGTCTTCTAAATAGTGTTCCTCTGAGTCAAAGTAAGTATCCATCACAATGGATTCTAGATCATCATCATTCTCTTCTTCTTCTATGAGCTCACTAGGATCACACTCTTCCAACAGGGGCTGACACATGAACACTGAGATATCATAACCCTCCTCATCACAATGAGGTGTCCATTTTTCTTCATTGACTGCAATGTCCATGGTAGCTAAGATTTCTGCCCAACCATGAGGCTCAAATTCCTCATCTGGAAATATCATCGGTGTATAGGCTGGGTCTTTTATTGGTCTATCTACTGGGGAAGTTCCTTCTTCTCTCGCTTTTAGGCGCTTTTCCTCTTCCTCTGCGACCTTGCACATCCACAAGTGAGTATCTTCATGCAGCCATGATGGATCAGGTGAACTTCCAGAATGCACGGAGATAGAGTCTTCTTTCGCTTTGTGGATAGGATTCCACTTTAGGGGTGGTACATCTCTGAAGGTGTAATCCTTCAAATTGACCTTGGTGGTCACCCCTAAGTGTTGTAAGTACAAGGAGTTAGTTCCCCAATCCTGTACTATTTGTAATTGTCGTAGGAAGGGTCTTCCTAGGATCATCTCATAGACATTATTTTTCTCAAATTCACATATAGAAAATGTGTGCTCAAACTCTACACCACAAGTGGTTAGAGTGATCCCTTCTAGCAATCCTAGAGGTCTTTCAAAATGACCATCAGCCATTTGAAGCTTCATTCTAGTTGGTCTTAATGTGGGCTTGCCCCATTGCTTCCACAAGGAGGTGGTCGCAATAGCCACACCAGCACCTGAATCTATGATTGCTTTGGTTGTGTAACCTTGATAGGTGATTGGAAGATAAGTATTACCTTCTTCACCTTCACTCACATCCCCGATTTTGTCTAGAGGTATCTCTGGTACTTTTTGCTTAGAGCCTACTTTTGGCATATTGGAATCGAGTTCTAGAACCTGATCCTTCACATGATTCCAGAGCTTAGGTTTTGCTTTGAGCAGCTCTTCCACCGTGAGATGACATTGAACCTTAGTGTTCTTCACGACATCAGTGTTTCTTGGAATCACTGAGTCTTCATTTCTTACCAATATTGTGGGAGCTCTGATCTGGATAGATTCAGATTCCCATGGGCCTGGAAATTGAGGCAGTTCTTCTATGGTATTAGATTCAAAATCTAATCTTTCATCTTCTTGTTGTTCTGCTTCATCTCCATAAATAGATGGAATGTCTTGGGGAAATTGATCATGAAGATCATCAATCTCAGGAATAGGAGGGGAATTACCCTTCTCCTTGGCCCATTTCTGTTCTTGTATTTCCCGCAAGAACTCTTGAGAGTACTGTTGAATTGAAGGAGGTATTCCAGCATCCGTGGAATTAGGAACATAAGCTCCCATTGGTGGTGAGCTTCCTCTTTCCATAACTGGTTGAGCCTGTGGAGGTAAAGAAATTTGTGGTCTGTTTACCAACTGCTCTAATTTTTCTAGTAAACCTTGGAAGTGCAAATCTGATTTGACAGAGTTTGTCTGATTGAACTTTTGACTAGTCTCAAGTATAGCTTGAGCTTGTTCTACCATTTTCATGCACATTTTCATCCGTTCAATCTCTAAATCTGCCCTAGGGTAACTCTTGTCTAGGTTTGCAGCTGTTGGCCCTTCTTGAAGACGAGCCTGGTAGGCCTTGAACATCATGTCCAAGCCTTCTGGGGTTGGATCTGCAAGAACAGACCCTGGTTGTGGGTTATTTACAATGGGTGGTGGGGTGGAATGAGGTGGAGTGGATGGAGCTTCGGTATGTGAGGGGCTTTGAGATGCAATGTCTTCTATTTTTGTTTTGGTATCCCTTAGGCTTTCTTCTAGCTTGGATAGCTTTTTGTTCCACTTGCGATTAGCCTTCTCTCTGGTATCCTTCCATGTTCTTGGTTTCCTCTTACTAGGCTCTCCTGCCTCGCTTGACTCTGATTGCTCAGATGGTTTTGCTTGTTGTGCAGCCTGTGCCCTAGTAACTGCCTGTACAGGAGCCACATTACTGCTACTTGAACTTGAATCTGCCACTAAGCCTACCACGTTGATGGGTGTGACCTTGGGTGCACTAGAGGGATTCCTGGGACACTCTCTAGGAAGATGTTCCTTGCCGCACTCAGGACAAAAGCCTTGTATCGTAATGTTTTGCCCTTGTCCCAGAGCTGGTTGGTGGGGACATTCACGAATGAAATGATCGCCTTGACATCTAAAGCATGGTCCTCTAGGGGCTTGTGGTCTTACTTGTCTCAATTGGGGCCTAGGATTTGGATTCGTATACATAACATTGGAGTATTCTGGCTCCCAATTTTGTTCCATAGGTGGTGTCTCATATTGACATTGAGAAGTCTCGCTTTGCTCAGGTGACTCTATATAATAAGCGTGTGGACTATCTTCATGGAAGTAGTCTGAACCATGAGCGTGAGAATCATTTCCTGAGACCAATGGGGTTAGTGGCACCAATGCTCTATTAGGGTTCTCCTCCGCCATCGTATATTTAACTGGGATCACATTGGCAGGAGTTGGTGGTTGGTTTCCTAGGACTGGTTGTGGCCTATATGGTGCTTGATATTGCTGCTGGTATTGGGGTTGATATTGTTGTGGCCTATAATATGGCTGTTGGTACTGATTCTGATACCTACCCTGCTGGTAAGGTTGTTGATAATTTTGTCTAACAGCCTGCCTATTGTAAGGACAATCTTGAGCCGTATGATTTGTGTATTTTCTCTCAATGGTGCAATATAGAGCATTAGGGTTTCCTTGGGGTTGAGTCGTCAGCGGGCAAACATTAGCCATGTGATCTCCTCCACATGTATAACATCGCTTCACTGAAGTGACCCTTGGCATTTGTTTATTTTGAACTCCTAGCTTTTTGGCCACTTGCTCAGCTATCTCATCTATCTCAGTGGAGGTTTTAGAGGTATGACTTGTAGAACTCTCAGAGTCCTTATAGAGTTTGGATAGTCCTAACTCCTCACCCAAGTTGTCTTCTATGTCAATGCATATCCGTATACACTCTTCTATGGATCTAGGCTCTTTCAAGTATACATATGACCTTAATTTTGTGCTCAATAGGCCATCTAAAAACAGTGCCACCTGTTTGGCTGATGTGGGTAATTCTGGTACCGGGCATCTTTCCAAGTACTGTCTAAACCTTCTTCCTGCAAGTCGCACTGTTTCTTGGGGTGTCTGCTTGAAGCTCTGGATCAAGGATGATGTGTTATGCCTGATACCACTTTTGGAAAATTCCACAATGAATTCTTCTAGCAGCTGACCTATCTCTCTATAGTTGCGACTGTTTAGAGGTTGAAACCAAGCTAAGGCAGTACCCTTAAGAGTCAAACCAAATGCCTCGAACTGGGTGAATAAGTCTTCAACCTGTTCAGCTCTTAGCACTTGTTTGAACTCCGCCACATGATCATAAGGATCTCCAAATCCATCAAAGTAGTTCTTCATTGTCTTAACCACTTGAGAGGGTCTAAGGGTTCTTGAGTGCTCTCGTGGTCTAGGCAATGGGAAATCATGATCATCTCTTTGATGCCTATAAACTCTATGTCTCTCCCTTCCAGGTCTTTCCGTTCCATATCCTGATCTGTCTCTGCCTACAGTGTCTGCAAAGCTTACCTCCAGTCTCTCTCTAGTTCTTTCCCTCTGGGTTTCATGAGCCTTGGATGATCCAGCTCCTTGGAGGCCCTGGGAAACATTAGATCTTGGTGGAGGGAAAATTGATTCACCTTGCCAAGTGTAAGCATGCCTGTCATGATCTGATACCAAGAATAATTTCTGAGATGTGTGATCTAGATAGACAGCTTTCCCTGGTGTCTCTGGGTCCTTGAATTCATAGATGGCGACTACTGGGATGGGTTGATCTGGCCTAAATCTCCAAAAGGCTTCCTCCGTTTCTCTATTCACGAATAGTTCTATGCCTTTGTTATCTTGAGGAATCCATTCAGGAGTGATCACTCTAGTCAAGATTGACTTACCTCTAGGGGTCTTGGGTTCTCCTCCTAGGTCTCCTATCTCATTCTCGGGAATGATATTTCCAAACTCATATGTCCTATCTGGTAAGTTGGTAACCACATACATGGTTCCTTCCTTATCAATGTAAGCACCCTCTTCAAACTTGACCACTGGGTGTTCAAGCCCAAAGGGTTGGTCAGGATTTTTGAGTTGAACCACTGATCGTCTTAGACCATCCTCATAGATGCGAGCACCTAATTGGTTGGTCCTGATAAACTCCAATTGGGTCTTATAGGGACCTTCTGGTGTCTGTAAATAGGCAGTGCCTGTGCTACGTGTGGGTCTTTCCATGCTAAAAGACATTTCTGAGTCACTGGTTTCTGAACTTCGTGTGTAAGGATAACCACTAAGCTGTTGACCCCAAGACTTGGCTGTGTGGTTGACACTAGTTTCAGAAGATCTGAGGCTTTGTCTGTCTCGGCCCAAGTGTCTGCCTGATCTAAGGTTCATATGCCTGATTTATCTACCCCCTTGAACCTAAGCACACTCTCGTTGCAGGTTAATTTGCACCAATCACTTTGTTCTTTTTGAGTATGTTTATGGTCTTGTCTGAAATCGCGTTGTCAGGAGTACTTAAGTGAATTTCCGCACTTGATGAGTGATCGATTCCAGTTGACCTTTTGTTCCTTAGAGTTTTCGCACTTAAGACCTACTTAATTCTTGCACTTGGTTGATTAATACTCTTGGACTTGATTCTTGCCTAACGTTGCCCTAATTAATTACCACGCCTAAGTCGTACTTGGCCTAGGCTAGGAATTGACAAAGGAGGGTTGAGAGATCTTCCAACCTCAATTAGCTGGTTGACCAAACTGCTGCACAAGCCCACGAAGTCTTCTCCCAAGCTTGGTACTCACCCTTGCTAGCTTGCTTTGAATTGCCTTTGATTGTCCTTGCTAGACCTGAAAAATCCAATATTAGACCAATACACAGTTGGATGATCAAGCACTTGAGTATATACACCTTTTAAGTCCCTTCGGTTTTGCCCAATTTTTCAATGCTTGCCCCCTGGCTTCCTAGTCCCAAACTAGGTCAACCTCAAAATAGCTTATCTAAAAATAGACGTATCCTTTAATAGCTTACTCAAAATAGACGTACTCGTCAAGAGCTTTCTAATGAGCTATTAAGCTCAAAAAACGGACTTCGGATGAAAAAGTTATGACCGTTCAGGCCCTGGGGGGTAAAAACTGACAAACAGGTTTTTCTCCAAATATGAGCTAAGGGGCCTCCTATGAGTATAATCACCCAAAAATTTTCCAAAAATTGCCCCAAAATTGGCCAAAAAATGAAACCCTAAAATTTGCGATGGGGGTGCACAATCACGATGGTCTGAGACCGTCGCGATGGTCCAAGCGAACCGTCGCGATGGCGTGGAGTTTGGACAGTCGCGATGGTGCGAAAAGGTGAACCGTCGCGATGGCCCGAAGTGAACGATCGCGATGGCGTGAGGTCGAACCGTCGCGATGGCGTGATCAGGCGGACAATCGCGATGGCATGGGTCAACGGTCAAAGGTGGACAATCGCGATGGTCCGAAGTGAACCGTCGCGATGGTCACAAGTGCGATGGCATGAGCCAATCGTGATGGTCCGATTTTGGGCAATCGCGATGGTCCGCAAAAATGAACCGTCGCGATGGTCTATCTTGACACGTGGCACCGTCGTGGCGATGGCATGGGCCAATCGCGATGGTCCG
The DNA here is from genome assembly GCA_020310875.1 of Ceratopteris richardii. NCBI lineage: Eukaryota > Viridiplantae > Streptophyta > Polypodiopsida > Polypodiales > Pteridaceae > Ceratopteris > Ceratopteris richardii. The sequence goes on along the minus strand of CM035424.1, from coordinate 160,993,442 downwards.
AGGTCAGCTGAACAATCGCGATGGTCCAAGTGGACCATCGCGATGGCTCAAGTGAACCGTCGCGATGGTCCGATTTTGGGCTATCGCGATGGTCCGGCCGAGCCGTCGCGATGGCGTGAGCCTATCGCGATGGTGCGACACAATCGCGATGGTCTGAGCCAATCGTGATGGTCCACCAAAATGTGATTTTTTGCAATGCAAGTATGGATTCCTAGTGGCGCAAGTGTGCTCTACACGCTGGTGTGGTCGCCTTCTCCAAATTCCGAACTTTGCAGACCATCGCGATGGTCCGCCACACTCGGCCGATCTTTGACAGAAGATGATTTTCTTACCTTTTCCAAGCTTCCCTGATGCACTGGAGATGAAGATGATGAAGAAGATGAAGAAGAAGAAAAATTCAAAAACTAAACTGAAAATGATGATTTTTTTACCTTCCAACGTCGCTACTCTACGTCTTACCGTCACACGCTCGTCCTCCAAGCTCTCTCCCCGGCAACGGCGCCAAAATTTGGTGTAGCTCACGCGTAAGCACCACCTCCTTTACTTGTCAATCAGCGGAGACGTGAGGACCGGTATGAAGACCACAAGCAAGTGAAGGCACAAGTGCGTGAGTGAAAGCACACGAACATGCACACACATACACACACACGCGCACAAAGTAAGATCAAAGAGAGGAACAATGGAAAGTTTTGTTTGCCAAAGAGTTCTCTTACAAAAGTTCTATTCTCTAACAAGCTAACCTCAAAAATGAGCTCTCCAGCCCTTTTTATAGTTTTTGAGTGGTTTTTGGCCCTGTCCAGACCTAGTGTCCGGCCTAGTTAAAAAATAGGTTCCAGGGCTTATTTGAGGGCTCAAACGAAGTCTAAAAATTATGAAAATTGGTACGATGGTACTTCTAATACTCCTCAAGCTGGAGGACTGCTCAGCTTGAACAAAATGGAGTTACTAAAAATAGATAATGGTATTTACAAAGGTTTTAGTGATGGAAATCACTATTTTTGTAGGGGACTCTTATGAAAAGTTGACATGTACTTCATGGAGCTCCCTACTTGCTCCTTCTTCTTGTGTGTTTCCACCTTTCTGATGTGCTTCCATGCTTGTGCTTGACCTTGAGTTCCAACACCTAGTTAAGAATTAGGTTCTAGAGCCTATTTGAGGGCTCAAACGAAGTCTAAAAATTATGAAAATTGGTATGTAGCTAATTCTAATACTCCTCAAGCTTGAGGAATCCTCAACTTGAACAAAATGGAGTCTATTCTACCAAAAACAAGATTTACAATATGTGTGTAGTGATGAAAATCACTTGTTGGAAATACTTTATGGAAAAAAATGATTGGGCCTTATTGTCGTATTGTGCATGACTGCTTTGTTGTGCCTGTATGCTCTTCTGATGACTTGTATGCCAACACTCCCCCCTTCCTAGCGCGTATCACCCCTGACAGACCTCTATTCTATCGGGTGGTCAATATAGTATTGGATGACGTTGGTGGCTAGCTCGTGTTCTCCAATCCTTAATCCTCTTGCTAAATCAGCTTCCAATGCATCCCAATTTATTGCACCTGGGACATCTAGTTGCGGTGTAGTGTAGTGCTCGGAGTACATGGTTTGTTCACATGCAAAGAGATGAAGCAGGTGTGTTGGCTTCGGTGCAAACACCTCCGAGTGATACTCCCAAAATCCTGATCGGAACATATCCTCAAATTTTTGTTTATAGCATGCGGGAAGATACTTGATTCGTGCATGCCAAGCATAAGCTACCCGAATGTTGGGGGTGGTGCTCATGTCATACAGAAAATCATAATTTCCATTGGTAAACCTCGATAGATGCACCGGTGGTGCTGCAGCATTTCTAAAGGTTTTGAGTACTACCTACATCATATCCAAAATCTTAAGCATCATTTGGGCCGCCACATCTGGCATGGGCTTCAGTCAAGGCATCCAATGTCCAATTGTGGCCATCATGTATGCTATTGATGGTGGTCCCTGCGGTGGCACTATGTACGGATAATTGAGCCACTCCTTACATTGAGCGTTATTCTGAACCTTTACGTTGAATGCTTTCCATGAGCGGCATCGTGGAACGGGGCCATAGCATGGATTGTAAAGTAGATGTAAAGGTGCATTGTTCCATGTGTGCAACATTTCTAGATATGTCTCGAGAAGCTTTTGTCGCCATGTCGATTGACGGATTTTGCCTTTCTGCACCTCTGGAGGCAGATCTTCGGGTTGAAACTGGGTAGCGAAGGAAGGAATCTTACCCGTGACTCGTATTTCTGCATTATAATCGGCCAAAATAACATAGTAAGGCATGTATTAGAGTTCTAATGAGAGGATAAGGTATCTAGATGACAAGTTCTTGAAGTAATCTGATTGTAACATAGTTTCTTCTATGACTCTCATAGCCTGATTTTGCACTACTGTACGCTCTTCATGAGAACTCCCCATTTCTTCACTCGTTGTAGCCATGGAGGTCGTAGTGCTTCAAAAGTATCTTGACCATCTTCTGTTTGTTGTCCCCCTGGGAAGGGTTGTGGATCATATTCCTCTTCAAATGTTTGTTCCACTGGAGTGGAGAGTGTCTCTTCATCTGTGGGTGCCTCACGTGGGGATGGTGGTCTTTCCTATTGTAGTAGACGTGCCTGCAATTTTGCAACTTGTTTTTGGAGATTTTGTAAGGTCTCTGAGTCTCTGATAAGTGAGGATGTTGAGTCCGTAGCTTGGGGGCCCATTGTCATTTCTTTCTGTCTTGTCTACTTCAATTGACCGAGCTCTTCTAATAACTGGTCATGTGCCTCTAGTAAAGTGGCTTAGTCTTCAAGAATGAGTTTGATGCTCTCTCGGGTCACTGCTTGAAACTTGGAAGGACTAATGGGTGCCCCGGGTGTGTTTTCGATTGCTGCTTCTAAGTTTTCTTAGTTTTGTTGTTGGAGACGTCTATTTTCCTCGTGTGCTACTGCAAGGTGTTGTTTGAGCAAGGCCATGTTGCACTAAACTTTGGAATATCTTTCCAGTTGTATCTGCAAATGGCTTTCTAACCCTTGGATTGATTCCTGATCTACATTCTAAAATTGTACTTCCAATATGCTATGAGCCTCTTGTAAAGTTTGAAATTTTGTCTGGAGGCGAGCATTCTCCTCTTTTAGTGTGGCAAGATGATGTTGCAGCACTTTTGAGTGCTCTTGCAATCATTCGTTATGTTGTTGGAGTTGGTTGTACTCTGTCCTTAATTCTGAAACACATGCGAGCATAGTGTCAAATGCATTCCCTAGAGATGAAGGTGTATTTTGTACAATGGAAAATGCAAGGGGAGGGAATTGGGGAATGGGAAGAGTGAATGTTGTGTCTACAAGTGATGTGTGTGCGGTGACAGTGGTGGAGGGGGGATAGGGGGAGTGGGAGTGTGGGGGGTGGTGGAGGTGTTGTGGGTGGTGAAATGTCCATACCCTCAGGGGTGGACGTGAATGTAGTGTCTACCATGTATATCGGAATGGTAGGTGTTGTGTGTGTGATAGTGGTGAATAAGTGTTGTGTGGATGGTGGGGATGGGATTGATGAGGAGGGTAGTGTGGTGGCTTGATACATTCTACAAAAGTAGTCATGGGCGGGTTGAAGGAATGGTGGGATGGGAGGTCGGCGGTGAGAACTTGGAGGTGAAAATGCCATGAAAGGGGCTGTGGTGGCAGGGATCCATAGAATATGGATCTAGCGTCAGGATGACCTATGGTAGAGGGTGTGGGGGCTGGTTGTCCTATGGCTGTTTCCACGAGCAATTTGGTTGATTTGGTAGTGATGGTGGTGGCTTCATAGATTGGGTTTTCAAAGGTGGAGAACAAGGTTGAACTGGAGGTGGGAGTGTAGAAGATGAAGGTTTGCTTGGTGGGTTGTGTAGTCGAGGTGATCTCCACGGCTTCTATTCTAGGAGGTGATGGTGGGGGTGTGGGTGGTAGTGGCTCGGTTGAGTCATCATGGCTGACTGTGTGTTCCTGGCCAGAAGTTACAACTGCTTGGGAGGTTGTCTCAATGGGGTCAGATGTAACAATAGGTCCTTCCCCTGTAGTAATCTGCCAGACCGTGGTCGTGTTTGGAATCTTCGAGGGTCATATTGAACAGGAGGCCTCTGGATTGCTGATTGGACTGCTTCTACTACCCCATACGTTTTTGCCACCAATAGTAGGCCTTCGCTATATTCAGAGTCAATGGCCGCCTCTTCCAATAGTTGAGCCATGAGCACCCTACTGCTCTGTTCGGTGAGCAGTTGTTGCGATCACACTCGTTCCATGATTTGATACAGCCTTCAAAGTTCTACTGTATATGTTGGGGTTCGGGTGGTTTCTTCTGCTTCTTCTTCTTCTCCTTCCTCTTCTTCTCCCTCTGAGTGTTCTAGTTGTTGAGATAAAGTTCTCTGCTGATCATCATCCCAATGTACATGGCGGCCTTCTGTGGATTTCCTCCATCTTTGGGAAGAGCCGCCCTGCTCTTCTGTGTATGAAAAGAACTCTACATCAGAGAGTTGTGTATACTGCAAGAATGATTCAAAGTCGAAGGTACTCATCCCTTCAATGTCTCTCGTCGTAGGAAATTCAAATTCAGGAGGGACAGGAGGAGCCAATGGGGCAGCCTGTGATGTGCCTTCAGATCCAGGTCTGGGTATGTGAATGGTAAAGGGAGGCACCGTGGCATCCCCTCATGGCAAGACTTCTGGAGTGGTCAAAACTTCTCCTGTTTGGACACAAGGAATCGAACCCCTCATGCGCTTGGATTGATGTGTGGCGGACTTGAGTCTCTTGAACATTTGTAGTTGCGTCCATGTTAAAGCACGTTCAATAGGTACATCGTATGCTAAACACTTGTAGATGATGCGCGTGATTGCACAACAACCATTCACCACTAGCTTTCTATGTGGCCTTTTATTTGCTTCATACAGCTGTTTTATAATCCATACAAGAAGCTTAATCGGTAATGCACCTGTCTGTGCCAAGTAAAGAGCGAACCAAATCCGCTTGTGGGGTTGAGTGTACCGATCTTGATCGTGAAATGCAAAATGTTGCATGCACATACAAAGAGGAATGCACACATTCGGTGTGAGTGTCGCCATATCTTTCAACTTTTGTAGCTTTCGGTTCTTCATATTAGTGGGAATAAGAGGATCCTTCTCAGAGGGCACATGCGTGCCGTGCATGTTCAATGTAGAGCTCACCAATTCCAAAGTGAGTTCGAACCTTTTCAACTCATTGTTGCCCAATAAGGAAGGAAGGACAAATGATCCTGGTTTATCTTTTTCTTCATGCGGCTGTAATGTTGAGACCAATAAGTAACATCATAGGAGATCTGGTTTGGGTAAAGGTGCGGCAAAGTATTTAGCTAGCCCTACATGCTGCCATATGGTCTGCAGATCTTGTGTGTTCTGGAGAGTTTCAAACTCCTTGGAAAAGAACTGGAATATAACCCAAGACTTGTTATACTCACACTTGGACTCCCATATATACTTGGCCTCTCCTAAGGGTCCAGGCATGTCATTGAACCAATGAGAATTTGCATGGAATCTCTCTGTGATTCCTGTGGGAGGATCTAGTACAGGTATTTGCTGGAGGTGTTGTAGCTCTACAGGTCGTTGAGTTGGTGGCACATCAATAGGTAGACTGTCCACATCAATCCCTGCAGTACTTACTCCTGCCTTTGAGCTTGAGCATCATGTTTCTGCCATGATATTACATGTAGATGTTGATGCTTATCTGCTAGAAGAAGAGAGGCACATTAGCATTGCATAGGAAACAGAAGGTTCTGGTGTTCCCTCCACAATACTAACATGACAATTCAAGTGGTTAGGGGTTAGTGGGTGGAGTGTTTGTGATGTGTGAGAATGTTAGTTAGTAGGTTAGTGTGCATCCTAAATGCATACTTTGGATGTGCAATGTACTCAAAATGCACCTCCATCCGAGGGGACTGATTTACAAAATTGGGTCAGGGGGTTTGATACGGGGTTTAAGTCTCCAAACTTTGATGGTGGAATAGTAGCTTTTATTGGTGATGACACGTAAAGGTTTGTGGAATGGATTGTGTTGGATTTGGGGCCTTTTGGGTACCCATTTCCCGACATTCCTAGGTGTGACCGAAGATGTAGTGGTGTGGAGTGTAGATGTTTGCCTTGGGATTTGTGCCAAGGGTGCTTGTGAGTGTTGATTCAATCTTGTGAATGAGGGTGAAGCTCTTTGAGCTCGTAAGCAGGTCTTGGGCACCCATATCTATCTAGCATTTGGGATAGCCTTCATTAACCGCTTTGGAACCCAAATAGAAATGGTTTGTCTAGATTGATTCTTCGGATACTCCTTCATTGTGATCCTAGATGGTGTAGCACGTTTGGTGCATCTTTGGGATCCTATCTCCAAAGCTGAGGGTTGTTCACCCTTGCATACCCAGATCTGCTTCATGCCAAGAGGTATTTTATATTGCACTAGTCGTAGCTCATGCTTCTTCATTATCGGCCTTTATGTACCTAAGAACCAACTTAGGGACTTGTGGAGAAAGAGACTATACCTCAATCCCCCTCAAGTACATATAGTGGGGATTCACACTCTAATTATCAATCCGATGAGTATCAAAACCTAGCCGAGTGTATAAAGACATGCATTCAAATGACGATCAATGCAAATGAGTTACTCAAAGAGTGCAAACAAGGCAAAGACTAATCCAAACAAGCTTCCACTGTCAGTCATGGTGTCACGATACTTGGAATAGCAGCCAACAGTAAATTGAGCTTTTCTCTCAGCTCTGAACTCCAAATATAGCGAATAGCATATGCGTTTCGAAGCTCTCGAGAAGACGCATCCAATGGCAGCATTTTCACTCAATTCTGATGCTTTTACTTCAAGTCATGAGCAAAATACTGAGTCGCAGGAAACACCTTCCTACACTTCAGCACTTCGTACACTTCACACACACCTTAGCAACAGTAAACAAACACTTTCATGGATAGACAACACTTCCCTACACTCTTTCCAAGCAATACACAAGCATACAAGCTCACAAAGAAGAAGATACAGAGAGGAGAAGACACAAATTCGAATTTCTGTGCTCTTGGTTCTCACAATGGTAAAAAGTGTTTACAAAGAGTTACAAATTGACTTATATACTTGTGCCCTAAAAATGGTCCTTTCAAAAAAGAGACCGGCACTTTATTCACTAAAAGACTAATTTCCTACTAATCTACATGGGTAAGCTTCTAATCTTTTGTGGGGATGCATCTAGAGGACTCTTCTAGTGCATTTACATCGGAAAATATATTACAAGAATGGTTATAATACAAAAATTGGGTGTCCAAATCGGAAAAATTTTGGGGCTCTTCTTTTTCTCTGCCTTGTGCTTTCTTTGCTCTGCAACACTCTCCCCCTCTTTGTCTCTGTCATCCCTTGATAGACTTTATCTTCTCATTGGCTGCTTGTTTAAGTCTTTTGAGTGCACGCATCCAGTGGTCGAAGAAGCAATAAGGACCGTCAGACAATTGGTTATCTTATCCGAGGTTTGTCCTTTGCTTCTGTCTTCGGCTTACTTTAAGAGTTCTGAATACACGCACCCAGTGGTCGGAGAAGCAATAAGGACCTTCAGCAAATTTGTTATTTAATTCGATCTATGTCCTTTGCTTCTGTTTTGCCCCTTGGTATTCCGTATATCACATATCTAGGTTGCTGTATTCAGTTGGGTTGCCACGCACGCCACCAGTGACCTATGTCTTGCTTGTGGTACTCTGATTTGTCCTGGTTGCAAACACGTGACCCTGTTGTATTGCTTTGAGCCTGTTTATTTTCTTTTCACCGCACGTTGTCAGCGGAAGGATTAGTACCTGCCAATTATTGTCTTGCACTTCTTCATGGATACTTTCCTGGCCCTGGTCCCTCCTTCCACTTACGTGCTTTTCCTTGATGCGTGCCCCTGCGGGGCTCTGTGCAGAGATGGGTGTTGCACCCCTACAGGGCTTCTCGCAGAGATATGTCTTCAAATATTACATTTTTAGTGAAGCTTCTTTCGTTGTCTTCTTCTTTTCTTCTCTTTGCTTGATTCTCCCTGAACACTACCCCCCTCCTAAACTCTATCGTCCCTGACAGGCTTTGACAGTCGACGGAAGTATGTTCTATATACTTTTTGCTCTGTTTCATTAAGCAGATTGGCTTTACGTATCATTAGTTGTTTCCACTGTTCAGCTTTTACTCCATCGTTAGGTGGTTGCCTATGATCAGCAAAAAAAACTAAGTTCATATTCCACTAATCTTGCATTTAAGTTAGGTGACATCTTCAAAAATATTTCTAAATCTATTTCAAAAAACCCTTTCAAAAACGCTTCTTCGAAAGTTTGCATATAGGTACTTGGAAAAAACATGAGTTTGGAGTAATAAGCCATTATTGTAGGTCGGCTAGGCATGACGGACAGATAAAAAATAAGGATATCTGTTCCCTAGTTAATTCCAATAAAGTTCAGAAATGTATATGCCGCATGCTTGAAGACCCTCAATACTGTAAGTATCATACTGAGTATTTTATTTGTCAGCTTGATAGTTAAATCTGGTACGGTGGCATATGTCCTCAGCCAAAATTCGATTGTCTTTACCATGTGATCTTCTGTAGGTAAATAATTATGTGGTGGACTTGGAAGTAGCGGATAGTTTAGCCACTGTTTATTGATTACACCGGTCTTTTGCATATCCAAAAATTCGTGTGCTTCTTTGCGACGTGGCGTTGGGCAAAAAGAAGGGTTTACCTGTAGTAAATATGGTGTTGCTTGCCAATGCACCCGTAGTGTAGGATTTTTCTCCAAAAATTTCCTTCTCCAAACAGGTTGTGCAGCTTCAAATTCTTCTTGAGTGTAAGCGAATGTGTCATGTTTGAAGTTTAGCTGCTTGTCTGGATTTTTCTGTGTAATCTTCTTTATATATTGTCTTGTTTTCTCTTTCATCAGTCCGTAGGGAATGTTGAAAGGCTTCATAATCATGTCCAAGTCTTTACCCTTGATTTTCGCTTCCTTCATGACTTTGATGACTTCATTTTCAAAATTTTCTGTCAACCGGGACACCAATAGTGCCCGTTCCTTTTAACCTATTTCTGCATTGTATGGCATTGGATGATCATCATGTATGTCTGCCATCTGCTCGTGTATTGGAGAATTATAAATCGGGGGAGATAGAGGACATACCTCTACCTCGTCAGTAGGATTCTCTTTTGTTGGCTCTACTGGTGTCCCAATTGGTGCTTTCTGCTTTACTTGGATCTCTAACTGTGCTATACGTTCAGTCTTCTCTTTACTTTCTTGCATGGCTGCTCTGAGTGCTTCTTTCGCTGCAAGCAGCTCATTGCCAATTTCTGCTACGTGATCCATATTTTCACTGTAGCTTGCTGCAAGTTTTCCATGGGCTGTATTCAACTGCTTTTTTAGCTCATTTGTTTCTTGAATGTACTTACGTTCCCATTCTTCTCTCAATTCTTGCTCTTGTTTCAGCAAATCTGCATATTTCTCGATTTGAGCTTTTAATTCTCCCTGATCAAGATCCGTTGTCTCTTGTTTTTCGATGGGTTGATCATATAACAATGACTTCATCAGTTCTTTATTTCTATTTCGTAAAGTGTCATTCTCCTCCATGTATACCTTCAGTTGTGTTTCAAGGAGATGACTTCTAGCTTTTATGCGCTCTTTGTCAGCCTCACTGGCTTCATGTAATCTTTGTAAGTCCATTAATTGTGCCTGGAGTTGACGATGTTGGGTCATCAATGTGTCACATTGTGTTTTTACCTCAAGTAACTCTGTTTCTTTGACAGCAATATCTTTTTGTGCCTGGATTAATTGTGCGGATAGTTGTTCACTCATAATTTGGAACTGATTCTTTTCCCTCATAGCTTTGTCATAGTCTGCATCTGTATCCATCATCTGTTGCTGTGTATCCATGGCCGTTTGTATCATCTGCTTGACCACAGGCTTTAATTGTGTGACATCCACATTTAACCATGTTTTAGGAATACTCGGTTCTTCTCCTGTTGTCATATCTTTTCCTTGTGCTATGTGTAATGTAGTGTCATGGGGCTGCCGAATGTGTAGTTGTATCCTTGGCTCAGCCTCCATGTGGTTGATTTTGCCTTGAGGAGTGTCATCCGGTACTTCAATTATAATTTGCTCTTCATTTTTGTGTAGACTGGAGTTTGCATTTCTTCCTTGACAGGTGGCATTACTTCTTTATTCGATATGGTAGCTTCTTTGATACTAATCTTTGTTTTATCATTCAATTGAATGACATGATCTGGTTCCTTGGGTTCTTGGCTCTTGGTTTGTCCCTTTTGGTTGTCTGGCGTGACTTCGACTTGATTAATCTCTGTCCATTCTTCCTCATTAGTTTCTGTCCTTATGTCGGTGTCCAAAATATCTTTTTCAAGACTAGATTCTTCATTGGAGCTTGAATCTTCTAAGCCCAGTGCTTTGTATTTGGTGGCTTGATTTGGGGTCTTTTCTTGACTCCGTTGTTGCTTCTCTTGACTTGCTTGTCTGTAATGATGACCTTGAACATTTAAATTTACTTGCCCTTGCATGTACTGATGTGTCTCTTCTAGGGCTGTGGAGAGGTCTCTCTTGGTGATTGGTATTTGGGCTACAGGAACCTTCGGCAAAGTATGTGTCCTCTTTTATTGAGGTGTCGCTTGGGCTTCTTCCTCTCTAAGGCGCTTTGTACCCCTCATGGGTTTTTGTGAACTGGTTCCTACTTCTTCAACAGTGATAGCTGCTTTCTTTTTCTTGGGAACCGTAGCGGACTTGGCATATTGGGCTAACCGCTCTGAGGTTGGCATCTCACGCAGGCAATTTGTCATATCAAGTGCCTCATAGATGAGTAAGGTCAAAGCTGAACTGCCGTTGAGAAAATTTTTCTGGCCCCACTTCTTCTTGGCTTCAAACAATCGGTCTTGAACATAAGGCGTCATGTTTACTTTATTACCGACTTGCCTCATAGCATGTGATAATAGTTGTACGACAATCTTTTGAGGTGTTGTGTATCTATGCATACTAGGAAAACAAAAGTGCTGATGCACTAAGCAAACAACATCTTCAATATCCGTTCCGTTGATATCCAAAAAGGATCTCTTTTTTGGATCATGGCATTCCTCCTTGACATTGGTGATTCCTTCTTGATTCCATCGGAAAGTTTTGTTGATTAACTCATGAGTGAATTGAATGGTTTTCCAGGTACCCACTTTGTCCAATACTCGTGCCTCAGGAACTGATATCCTATTCGCTGCAGGCTGAAGTGTGTTCATCACTTGCGTGCATCTTTGAAAATCTGGCAAATAAATAGGCAGTTTTAGAAATGCCTCTATTCCTGCTTGTGTCCAGACATCCACCATGCGAGGTAATCCTTGTATAATAGTCTTGAAGTCTTGCGACATAATCGGGAAGTAGTGATCCCTGTCCATAATCTTGATGGTAGCCATAAAAATGAGGTCCGACACCAGTTGGTCATCCAGAAACCAATGGCCTCTTGCTTTTGTTATAGATTCTAGTGGAAGAAGCTGAACCGCTCCTCTTGAGTCGCTTCAGAATTAGTGGATGCCATCTGCACTCAATATAGAGTATGAATTAGTGGCCATATAGTATCGAAAATCCTCCTTCATTTGTCTTTCATAATATTGACATTGCTTCGAGTGAATGGTGTCGTCCCTTCCCTGTGGGTGTGAGAAAGGTAATACCTGGGATTTTTCATAATTTTAGGTATTTTTATGTTTTTGTCTGAAAGAAAAATAGAAAAGTGAGTTCATAGCCGAAGCGATTATTAATTTTTTTAGTAATTTTCTTTAAATTATGTACAAGTGCTCTCCTATTATCCAAGAGGAAAATGTGCTTCACTATCCTGAAATAGAAGAATATAGTGCCGAATGCATGGCCTTGTAATGTGGCCCTATCATGCATACTTTGGATTCTGGTAACTCTAAATGCGTGCAACTCAAATTATTTGGCAGATGTATACAGCTTGCTTTGTCTTTCGGCATCCAAATCTGCTTTATTTTGTTGGGAGAAGTCGTGTTCCCAACCCTCCTGGCGATTGTGATGCTTCTCATCTGGTGCTTCTTCTTTGTCTGCTTTTTGAATCTTGGAATGACAAGTGAATTGTATGTAGACTCCAGCTCTGTCTTGTAGCAGTTCATCTTTGGTTGTCTTGTCTTTAGACCATCTCGATTCTCCTTATGCAATGGTTCCTCCTTTCTGGTGATTGCCCTTTGAGTACATGACTTGGGAATCCATATTTGAGTTCGATCTGACTGGGCGGCTATCATCTTCTTTGGAACCCATATTCTAGCAATTTGATGGGGAAGTCGGTGTCCAAAGTAATTTGTCTCCTTTTTCAATGGATTGTTCTGATGTTGCTGATGTTTCTGTTGTAGAAGATATGTAGCTACTTGATCCTTCCTTATCCAAGCTTGTCAAGTGTAAGGAATGGGATATGTTCAAATAGGTGCCGACTTATGATTGCCTGGAGAACCGTTCTCGCTTGTGCTTGGTTCTTTGCTAAGGTTGTTTTCAGATAGAATGACACTCTTGTGACTTGCTAGAGTAGAGGATGGTGTGCAAGCAGAATTCGGTGTGTCCTCACATGAAGTACTCGATGAAGGGGTATCCATAGTGCTAGTGAACATGCATTCATCACCTTGAATGAGTTTTCAGGGCTATATCCTTGACTTTGATTGGTTGTTCGTCTAACATGCTGAATACCTCTCGATGTCCAATCTCTGCTGAGATATATCCTAAGGCCAATTGGATAGTCACTTCATATTCGTATATCTAGTCTTGACCTAGCACTAGGTCTTCGAGTAAGTCTTGATCATGACATACTAAGAGCTTTTGTTCCATAGTATTGTTTCCAATGTGTAGAGGTAAGGTTATTTCACCCACACATTGAGTAATTGTTCCCCCTATTCCTATCAATTGTGCCTTTGATGGACGCAATTCCTCCTTGAGTTTTTGAGTCAATGAAAGTTTGATACAACTTATGGCGGCTCCTGTGTCAATGAGAGCATCCACTAAGTGGTATTCCTTTTTTCCTACTCCCACATTCAAATATGGTTGTGTCCTCTGTTGACCTAGGTTTTCAGTGGCTCTAAAATTAGCCATTGGGATGAGTTCTTCTCCTAGTCGATATCTCTCATCTCTCTCTCTCTCATCCACTCTTTTCGTTTCTTGATTCGTTCTAGTGCTTCCTGTCTCGCTTCTTTTCATATCCTTTCCTACTCGATGCGTCTATTCTTGCCCTTGATTAATCGTGACATTGTTTCTTCAGTCAATGGTTCTAGATATTTTTTCACTCGACACCCACTGATATAGTTTGGTAATACTTCTCCATCTAGAGTTGCTAAGCTGATGGCTCCACTCGTGGATATACAATTGATGATCAACGGGCCATATCCTCTCTTTTGCAACTTCTTAGCGTGTTGTTTCAAAGTATAGACCAACACTAAATCTCCTTCCTTCAAATTTTTGTCTTTAATATGAGCATCAAAATATGCCTTCTGTCGCCTTTTAGCAGCATAAATCCCTGCTACTGCTTGTAACCTAGTTTCATGTAACTTCTCTATTTGATCCAATTGAGCTGAGAGTTCATGTCCCGTCCACTCATAAGTTGTTGCTACTCTGAGAGTGGGTATTAAGAAATCAATTGGTAAAATAGCATTCTGTCCATACACTAAGTTGAAAGTAGTGCCTATGGCGGTTTTGTAGGCTAATCTGAATGCCCATAAAGCGTGATGTTATTGTTTATCCCAATCAGATCTACCATCGTTCACAATTTTTGTGAGAACTGTGCATAAGATTTTATTGGAGCTTTCGGCTTGTCCATTGTCTTGTGGGTGATAAGGGGATGATTTCTTATGAATTACCAAGAATTCATTCAGTAAGGCTTCTATAACTTCATTCACAAAGTGCGTACCTCTATCACTCACAATTTCTATCGGTAGTCCAAATCTAGTGAAAACGTTCTCGAAGAGAAACTTGGCCGTAGTTCTTGTGTCATTTTTCTTGGTTGCTTTGGCTTCCACCCATTTGGTCAGATAGTATGTGGCTACAATTATATACTCGGCGTGGGATCCTTTAGCTGGGGGGCTAATAGGTCCTATGAAGTCTATTCCCCATTTAGTAAAAGCTCTGGCACTCATCATGGGTTTTAGTGGCATTTCATCCCTTCTAATTGGATATTTCGTTTGTTGACATGTATCACATCGTTGAACATATGTGGCTGCATCCTGATGTAGAGTTGGCCACCACATACCAGCAAAGAGAATCATTTTTGCTATCTTATTTGCAGAAAAATGTCCTCTTGCAGCTCCTGTATGTGCCATCTCTAAAACAGCAAGATACTCGTCTTCATGAATGCACATTCGCAAATGATTATCTCTTACTCGTTTGAAGAGTTGCTTTCCAATAAGAGCATAGTCCTTAATTTGTTCTACCAGTGCTCGTTTTCTTGCTAGAGTGGCTCCTTCTGGGTACTCTTGTGTCTTTAAGAACTTCACCAGAGGCATGCTCCATCTTGGTGCTACAATGGAGTAGCATAGAGTGGAGTTCTCTTCTGGATTCCGTTCTTGACAAGTTGGGCAGGCTGATACATGGTTATGTGCATCCCTCTGCATGGTTGGCCAATATATGCCCAATCTCCTTAGTGTTTGCCATGTTCCGTTCGCATTTAGATGAGTTTTCCATTGATTTACATGTGCTTTTTGAAGCCACATTTCTTGTTCCTCTTCTTCGACACATCTCATGAGTAATCCACTCGAGTCTTGATGATACAAACTTCCAGCAGTGATATGAAGGTTTTTAGTCTTCCATAGGTCTTGAGTTCGGTTTGGTGTGATCCCATCTTTAGGTCCATGCGTGAGTATAGGGATCAACTTTTCTGCCCATTGGGGACATACCTCGAGATTAAACAGGTACGTGTCTGGCAGATCATCTGGTACTCTTATGGGTGGTTCACCGTGTGTCATTTTTGATAGGTGATCTGCTCTTATGTGGGTATTTCCTTTCTTGACTACTACTTCAAAATCAAATTCCATCAACAATAGAAACCATCGTACTAGTCATCCTGTATTACAAGGCTTATTGACTAAGTACAGTAGGGCTTGATGATCAATGAA
The DNA here is from genome assembly GCA_020310875.1 of Ceratopteris richardii. Classification (NCBI taxonomy): domain Eukaryota; kingdom Viridiplantae; phylum Streptophyta; class Polypodiopsida; order Polypodiales; family Pteridaceae; genus Ceratopteris; species Ceratopteris richardii. The sequence goes on along the minus strand of CM035424.1, from coordinate 160,978,298 downwards.
GAATTTGAATTTGTTTGCCAAAAGATAATGTCGGAACTTCTTTACTGCATACACCATTCCTAGGCCTTCTCTTTCAGTCGTGGTATAATGGCGTTCTGCTTGATTCAATTGTCTACTGGCATAGGCTATAGGGTGATCTAACTTCCCTGCATCTGCGGGTTGAGCTAAGATGCAACCAATGGCAAACTTGGAAGCATCTACGTGGATATGAAATGGTTTGTTCCAATTAGGTACTCGAAGGATTGGGGCTGAACTCAATCGACTCTTTAAGTCATTAAAGGCTTTTTCACATTCTTCAGTCGAGTTAAACTGTGTCAATAATGCATAAAGTGGTCTAGCAATTATGGCATACATATGTATAAATCTTCGGTAGTATCGGCAATGTCCCATTAATGCTTGTACTTCTTTAGTAGTCTTTGATCTCGGTAAATCCAGAATTACTTTGATTTTGTCTTCATCAGTTGAAATTCCATTTTTAGAGACAATATGTCCTAATATCTTTCCTTGTCGAACCATGAAGACACACTTTTCTGGATTGAGGCATACTCTATATTGTCGACATTTGGCAAAGATCTTTTCTAGTTCAGGGATATGCTCTGATCATATAGCTGAATAAGTACATAAATCATCCATGTATACCTCCATAATCTTTCTCAGGAACTCTTTGAATACATGGCACATCAATCTTTGGAAAGTGGTTGGGGCATTGGTTAGGCCGAAAGGCATAACCCTAAAGGCGTATACTCCCCATTCACTTGCAAAGGTTGTTTTATGTTGGTCTTCAAGAGCAATGGCTACCTGATTATATCCTGAAAAGCCGTCCAAGAAACTATACACTTCCTTCCTCGCCACTCTCTCCAAAAGATGATCCGTTATGGGCAATGGGTAACTGTCTCTTATGGTGGCGGCATTCACTTTTTTCAGATTAATGCATACCCTTAACTTCCCATTCTTTTTTGGTACAACCACCAAAGGTGATACCCATTCCGTGTGTTCAATCTCATATATAAATCCAGCATCTAACAACTTATCTATCTCTTCCTTTATCTTTGTTGAGTACACATCATTGTATGTGTACGGTCTTTGTTTAGAAGGTTTGGCTTTGGATGTCATAGGGATTCTATGAGCACATATAGATGGATCTACTCCTTTCAAGTCCTTATAGGTCCAGGCAAAGACATCCCGGTCTTCCCTTATGAGGCGTATTAACTCTTGTTCTTCCTCCATTGAGACATCCTCTCCTATGAAAGTACATCGCTCCTCTCCTTCCTCTAACGTTACTACTATCTTCTTGGTTTGCTCTTTGTTGTCATATGCTATTCCCGGATGTGCTTCTCGTCTTGGCATTTGAATAGCAATTCTTCTCTCTTCTACTTCATATTTTTTGAAGTGGGCGGGCACTTCAAATTGGTCTTGCAGCTTGTTTTCTTCATCAATTTTTGCTTTTTCTAATCCAAGCTCCTCTTCTTGTGTTGGTTCTTGATTTATTTCATTAGCTATGACACTTATTTCTTGAGTTTCGTTTTCTGTTTCCATGTGTTCTTGCTCCATTTCAATGCTCTCATAGTCTTCCTTCCATTCCTTTTCTATGACTTCTCCTTCTTCAGCCTCCTGAAGGACTACCACATATAGACTAACGTCATATCCTTCCTCATCAATGCATTCATTCATGGTTATCACTTCTTCGTTTACACACACATCGAGAGTAGCTAAAATCTCCATCCAACCATGAGGTTCAAATTCTTCATCTAAGAATATTTGAGGCATGTAGGCTGGATCTTGTACAGATCTAGCGATTCCTTGCTTTTGCTGCCATCCTTTTCTCCTATCTTCCTCCTTTTTCGTAGTTTGGCATATCCATAGATGAGTGTCTTCGTTCATCGATGATTGATCACTTGAACCTATACTACGAATCGACCGATTATCTTCCACCTTATGAATCTGATTCCATTGTAAGGGGGGAACATCTTGATATGTGTATGTGTGGAGATTTATTCTTGTGGTGGTTCCTTCATGCTGTAAGTATACTGCGTCTTTTCCCCAATCTTGCACCACCTTTAATTGTCTCATGAAAGGTCTTCCAAGTATCATTTCATAATTGCTAGGCCTTTCAAATTGACAAATCGCTAAGGTGTGCTCGAACTCAACTCTGCAAGTGGTAAAAACTACTCGTTCCAATAATCCCAAGGGTCGTTCAGTGTGTCCATCTGCCATTTGTATCTTCATGCGTGTTGGTCTTAGAGCTGGTTTTCCCCATTTCTCCCAGATTTCTTTAGTTGCTATTCCTACTCCAGCTCTTGTATCTAAAATGTCTTTGGTGGTGTAACCCCTATAGGTAATTGGAAGGCAAGTATTTCCTTCATCTCCCTCACTAAAATCTCCAACCTTATCGACTGGGATCTTTACTGTGTTTACTTCGTCAGATATCTCTTTCTCTTCCTTCTTGATCTCCAATTGACTGGTCAGTTCCTCCTTCAAATGTGGTTTGATCTTCAAAAGTTCTTCCAATGTTAGGGTACAAGGGACTTTTACTTTTTTGAGATGTTGTATGATGTCCGATGTTTGGACTCATGGGTTAGGTTCTTTTTTCCTCATTGAGGGAATGCAATATAGTTCCGAACTATGTTCGTACTCTCCTGTGTAATTTGGCAAAACCTTTACACTATCATTTTCTTCGTTACTTGGATCATTTGGTAATATTTCTTCAGAATTCAACTCAGGTATTGAATCCTCTAGTCCATCTTTTGCTTCTAGCTCCTCGAAGGGTGGTTCTATTCCTTCCACTTTCTTCCATCTGTCTTCTTGGACTCTTGCCCACAAATCTTTAGGCCATTCCCCTTCTACTTCGGGGACAATCGAACCTTCCCTTTTATCCTCACAATAATTTCCATTATGTGTCTTACCTGCTTCGGGTTTCTCGTGATCATTAGCAATGACACCCTCTTGGAATTCTCTTTCGAAAATTTGTGTATTGGGTAGTGGAAAAGCAGGTTTTTCTAAGGTCTGTTGAGCGACTTCTATTAATTTTTTGCAGATCTCCAACCTCTCTTTCTCTAGGTCACCTCTAGGATATTCTCTTTCATGTTGTTCTATGGTAGGTCCTGCTCTTATTCGTGCCTTGTACGCCTGAATCCACATGGCTGATTCTTCAGGCATGGGATTTGCTAAAACTGATCCTACCTCTTCTTTTTTATACTTTCTCTTTTTATTTTCTTCTTCAAATTTCTGTTCCTCTTTTAGATTTTGTTCGCTCTTCTCATTTTCCTTCTTTTGTAGTAACTTCTTTTCCTTTATCCTATCTCTATGGTTCTTCCATCTTTGTGTTTGTTTGCTTACAACACTTTTCTCAGGCTCTTCCGAGTCTTCAACTCTCTGAGGTGTGGGTATGTTCACTTCTCTGTAGCTTTGATTATTTTCCTCAGTTTTGTCTGGGGTTTCTCTAGCTTTGGCTCTAGTTATAGCTTTCAATGGTACCGTGTACTCCTTATCGCTTCCTGATGATTCTATCACTTCTATCACGTTAATCTGTACATTAGAGTTAACTTTGTTGGGGTTCTTGGGGCAATCTCTGAAAAGGTGTTCTTTACCACAATCACTACAGTATCCTTCCCAGACTTGCTGTGGTGGTGGTGGGTTTGGTAGTGTACACTCTCTGATATAATGATCACCTCCGCATCTATAACATGGTCCTCTAGGTACAGGCGATCTGTTCATAGGTCGGGGGGTTATGGATGCCCTAGGGGCTGTGTACATCAATGACACATAATCCTGCTCATATCCGTAGGAACTATCTGGCACTTCCATGCCATAGGTATATGGTTCGTACATTTGTCCATATTCTATCACAGAGCTCTCATAACTAGGATAGTTTCCTTGATTATGGTCATAAGATGAGTCATATGGTTCATTACTAGTCAATGGTGTGGCTGGGACTATCGCTCTCTCTAGGTTTTCTTCAGGTTGAGCTAGTTTCACAGGGACAACATTTTGAGGATGGGGTGGTTGCTGTCCTAACACCGGTTGTGGTTGATTGTAACCTTGGTAAGCATATGGCCGTGGTACAGGTGCCTGCTGTTGATATGTGGGATACCTAAAGGCTTAACCTCCTTGTTCTCTCTGAGGGTATCCATAAGGTCTCATAACAGGTTGTGTTGGTCTTGATTGCCTATTGTAGGGACAATTTTCTGCACTGTGATTTGTGTATTTTTGTTCTATGCTGCAATATTGTAGAGGGCCTGGAACGGGTGGTCTATTGTAAGCATAGGCAGGTGGTGGGACTATTCCCCTAGTGCACAAATGAGATGGATGATCACCTCCACAATGCATACATCTTCTAAGCATGGGCACTCTCATTGGGTTGTTGGGGTAGTTCCTCTGTCCTTGGACGTTCAGCTTCTTTGCTACTAGGTCGGCTATTTCCTCAACATTGTTCTTAGGGTTCGATGTGCTGCTTGCTGAATCTTCACTCTTCATACTACCTTGAGGTATTTTCAGATCCTCCGCTAGATTGTCCTCTAGGTCAACATTCTTTCATGCATTCTTGCAAGGTTTGAACTCTCTTCACATACACCAGAGATTTTAATGATCCATTCAATAATCCTTCCAAAAATAATGACACATTGTTTTGGGTGGGTCTCTCTTCCACTAGGCATCTATCCACATACTGCTTGAATCTTATGGCTGCCAATCTCACTGATTTCGTAGGAGCTTGATTAAAGCTATGGATTAATGATGACGAGTTGTTTTTAATTCCTGACTTTGTGAATTCTTCAATCATTTCTTGATAGACTTGTTCCATGTTCTGAAAATCATTTGGATCTAATGGCTGGAACCAAGCTAAAGCTGTGTCCGTCAAAGTTAGACCAAAAGATTCATATTGGATCAAAAAATCTTCTACTTGTTCCGCTCTGATTACTTCCTTGAATTCAGCTATATGATTGTAAGGTTCACTAGAGCCATCATAGTGATTTCTCATGCATTTGGCCACTTGAATTGGCCTTAATCTTCTTCCTCCTTCCGGCGGTCTAGGCATTACAGGGAAAACTGGTCTTCCCATGGGGATACCTGTTCCTCTTGCTACAGGTGGTCTAACTGGGGCAGGAATTCCATTCCATGGGTCAACAGGTGGCTGAGGCCGATAGTTAGGGTTATTTGTAGGCGTAGCAAACTACACATGTGGTCTAACCGGGATTTGAGTTTGTTGTGTTTGTCTTGACTGTTGAAATGAATTATTCTGAGATGTTCCATGTGGGTTTTGTGAAGTAGTGGCTTGATCCCTCAGGGGAAACACTGGAATGTTTTGATATTTCAACCCGGCTCTCTCTGAATCTGTTAGGGGCCAATACCTTCTCTGGTTTTTGTCCAAATATGTGATATTTGTGGGAAAGTCAGGATCTTGTAACTCATAGACAGTAACTGGATTAGGGGCTGCTTCCCATATTGAAGAGTGGGCTCTAAGGAGATGATCCATTCCATTAATCAAATACACATCCATTAAGGAGTCATCTTGGGGAATCAGGTCTCCTCTCCAACCCCTAACAACAGTGGATCTCCCCCTAGGTGTGGTCACTCGCTCTTCATTTCCCTCACCATTAGGGTTATGAGTATTGTTTTCTTCCCCAAGTTCATTAACGTTTTCAGGATGTTCGGTAACCACATACTGGATGTCCCTTTTATCCATATAAACTCCTCCTGAATACTTGACTGCTGGCCTAGGCACTATCTAAGCATCTGAAGCTTTCTTCAGTCTGGCCACTGATCGGTTTAGCCCATCTAAGTAGATAGGTATATCATTTTGGTTGGTGTTCACATATTCCAAAGATGTCCTATATTCTCCCTCAATAATTGACATCATGCCAATCATTGGTACAGTGTTCTGCATATCCTTTGAAGCCATAAGAATTTCTTCTTCTGACTCACTAGAGGTTTCAGAATAATGGGAATGGCTACTTGGCTCGGCTACACTACCTACAGAAGAGATTACATATCTTCGGCTTCCTAGGGTTCTCCCAGATCTTAGGTTCATCCACTTTAAAGTTCTATTTAACCTTGCCAACCCCCAACTTCTAGAGTTCTTCACTCAAGGTTAGAGTCCTAGAAAAATGTGGCTGGAAAAGGACTGACCATGAACTCTCAAGTCACGATACTTGACCCAAAAAGAATACGATACTCGATCCTTGAACTAAACGATACACGATACCTCAATACCACGATACTCGATACTTGAGCAAATGCAATACTCGATACACGATACTTGTAAAGTATCGCGATCGAGTCAAAAACGTGATACTCGATACACGATACTTGCAAAATGCGATACTCAATACAAGATACTTGCAAAACGCGATACTCGATACACGATACTTGTAAAGTATCGCGATCGCTGAGAAACGATACACGATCTCTGTGAAGTATCGCGATCGCTGAGAAACGATACACGATCTCTGTGAAGTATCGCGATCGCTGAGAAATGATACATGATCTCTGTGAAGTATCGCGATCGCTGAGAAACGATACACGATCTCTGTGAAGTATCGCGATCGCTGAGAAACGATACACGATCTCTGTGAAGTATCACGATCGCTGAGAAACGATACACGATACTTGTAAATCGCGATACTCGATACACGATACTTGTAAAGTATCATGATCGGTCAAAAACGATACACGATATTTGTGCAATGTCGTGATACTTGGCCACAGGAGCCCACGATACTTGTCAGGTATCACGATACTCGAGCGCGGGAGAACACGATACTTGGCACTTTTTAACTTTTTGCAAGTGTTTTTTTGGATTTTAATTTCATACACATGTGCCTAGAGTGCATCTACTCTCCTCTTTTAGCCTAAATCAGAAATTTTCTTCTTTTCTACCCCAGAATGATCAACACGATACTTCACGCAGATCGTTTTTTCTGAAATGCTGAATTTAGGTGGCAAGAATGAGTGAATGATGAGTGTGCTCACCTCTGTTACTCTCTCTCAACCCTTGCACAACTCTACCAGCTCTGCACAGCTCCACAAGCTCGAATCTAGACCAGATACTCGACGGCACCTCTCACGATACTTGTTTAAAAGAGAAGTGACTTACAGAATGGCATTTTCTAGCTTTTATACTTTTGAATTTTGCTACTCACTAAAAAAGAAGAACAGCAAGACAAGGACTGAAAGCTACTCTAATTACTTAACCTACTCCCTTACTCCTCCTACTCTACTCACTCCACTCACTTCCCTAGACTAATGACTCACTACACACACTTCAAGAGTGAGAAGTAGTAAGTGCGGATAAAAGTGACTTACCAAAGAAGATAAAATCACTACACCTCCTCTCGCTTCAATGCAATAAGCTACTTACCATCACACGAATGCCTCGGTTTGATTCGACACTCCCCGACAACGGCGCCAAAAAATGTGTGTACCTAAGAACCAACTTAGGGACTTGCTGAGAACGAGACTATACCTCAACCCCCCTCAAGTACATATACTGAGGATTCACGCTCTAATTATCAATCCGATGAGTATCAAAACCTAGCCGAGTGTATGAAGACATGCATTCAAATGACGATCAATGCAGATGAGTTACTCAAAGAGTGCAAACAAGGCAAAGACTAATCCAAACAAGCTTCAACTGTCAGTCATGGTGTCACGATACTTGGAACAATATCCAACAGTAAATTGAGCTTTTCTCTCAGCTCCAAACTCCAAATATAGTGAATAGCATATGGTTTTCGAAGCTCTAGAGAAGACACATCCAATGGCTGTATTTTCACTCAATTCTGACGCTTCTACTTCAAGTTATGAGCAAAATACTGAGTCACAGGAAAGACCTTACTACACTTCAGCACTTCCTACACTTCACACACACCTTAACAATAGTAAACAAACACTTTCATGGATAGACAACACTTCCCTACACTCTTTCCAAGCAATACACAAGCATACAAGCTCACAAAGAAGAAGGTACAGAGAGGAGAAGACACAAATTCGAATTTCTGTGCTCTTGGTTCTCACAATGGCAAAAAGTATTTACAAAGAGTCACAAATTGATTTATATACTTATGCCCTAAAAATGGTCCTTTCAAACAAGAGACCAGCACTTTATTCACTAAAAGACTTATTTCCTACTAATTTACATGGGTAAGCTTCTAATCTTCTGTGGGGATGCATCTAGAGGACTCCTCTAGTGCATTTACATCGGAAAATATATTAGAAGAATGGTTATAATACAAAAATTGGGTGTACAAATCGAAAAAAATTTGGGGCCCTTTTTTTTCTCTGCCTTGTGCTTTCTTTGTGAAGTATGTTGTCCTGCTTGCTTTTGTCGAATCCTCTTTGGAAAAGAAGAGAACTCCTCTTTGACTTCTGTACTTTTGTGTAGAGTGACAATCTTCTGCACCATAGAACTTTGGACAAGAATAGCATTGTTATCTCCATGTGTGTTCCTAGAGGGACCAGGATCTGGTGCCTCTTATAGTGGCCTAAGTTCTTGACTTTCTAATTCAATCGTGATGCGGTTTTGGCCTACCCAAGCCTAAAAAATTCCACTTCTTAGGTTGAGGTTGACTACATGATCATAGATCCATTCTTGGCCCAAGACAAGAGGCTCGGTAAGAACCTCATCTTCACATACTAGCACTTTGACTGCCATTTGAACCTCTTGAATGTAGAGGGGCAATTCCACCTCACTCATGCAAGGGGTTTCCATGCCTCCCAATCCTATGAGATATGCCTCAATAGGACTGACCTTCAATTGTAGTTCCTGGCAGTAAGAAATTCGAACTGCACTAGTGGCTACTCCTGAGTCAATTAAAGCTCTCATAGTCCTTGCACTCTTTCCTTGTCCTACCTCTAGGCTCACTGTGTACCTAAGAACCAACTTAGGGACTTGTGGAGAAAGAGACTATTCCTCAATCCCCCTCAAGTGCATATAGTGGGGATTCACGCTTTAATTATCAATCCGATGAGTATCAAAACCTAGCCGAGTGTATGAAGACATGCATTCAAATGACGATCAATGCAAATGAGTTACTCAAAGAGTGCAAACAAGGCAAAGACTATTCCAATCAAGCTTCAACTGTCAGTCATGGTGTTGCGACACTTGGTGCAGTAGCCAACAGTAAATTGAGCTTTTCTCTTAGCTCTGAACTCCAAATATAGCAAATAGCATATGCATTTCAAAGCTCTCGAAAAGACGCATCCAATGGTATAATTCACTCAGTTCTGATGCTTCTACTTGAAGTTATGAGCAAAATACTGAGTCATGGGAATGAACTTCCTACACTTCAGCACTTCCTACACTTCACACATACCATAACCACAACAAACAAGCACTTTCATGGATAGACAACACTTCCTAACACTCTTTTCAAGCAACACACCTGCATACAAGCTCACAAAGAAGATGATACAGAGAGGAGAAGACACAAATTCGAATTTTTATGCTCTTGATTCTCACAATGGCAAAATAAGTCCTTACAAAGAGTCACAAATTGACTTATATACATGTGCCCTAAAAATGGTCCTTTCACACAAGAGACCGGCACTTTATTCACTAAAAGGCTAATTTCCTACTAATTTACATGGGTAAGCTACTAATCTTCTGTGGGGATGCATCTAGAGGACTCCTCTAGTGCATTTACAACGGAAATTATGTTACAAGAATGGTTATAATACAAAAATTGGGTGTCCAAATCGGAAAAATTTTGAGGCCCTTCTTTTTTTTTGCCTTGTGCTCTCTTTGCTCTGCAACACTCTCCCCCTCTTTGTCTCTGTCGTTTCTTGACAGGCTTTACTTGTTGTCTTCAACTTGTTTAAGAGGTCTGAATACACGCACCTAGCAGTCGAAGCGGCAACAAGGACTATCAGACAATTGGTTATCTTATCCGAGGTATGTCCTTTGCTTCTGTTTGCCCCTTGGTATTTCGTATATCACATATCTGGGTTGCTGTATTCAGTTGGGTTGTCACGCACGCCACCAGTGACCTCTTTCTAGCTTTTGGTCCTCTGATTTGTCCTGGTTGCACACATCTGGCCCTGTTGTATTGCTTTGAGCCTGTCTACTTTCTTTTCATCGCACGCTTTCAGCAGAAGGATTAATACTTGCCAATTATCTTCTTGCACTTCCTAGATACTTTCCTGGCCCTGGTTCCTCCTTCCACCTACGTGCTTTTTCCTTGATATGTGCCCCTGCGGGGCTTTGTGCAGAGATGGGTGTTGCACCCCTACGGGGCTTCCTGTAGAGGTGTATCTTCAGCTATGATCTTTTTAATGAAGTTTCTTTCTTTGTCTTCTTCTTTTCTTCTTTTTGCTTGATTCTCCCTCAACACTGCCCCCCTCTTGAACTCTGTCGTCCTCGACAGGCTTTGGAAGTCGACGGAAGTATGTTCTGCACACTTTTTGCTCTTTTTCATTAAGCAGATTGGCTTCACGTATCATTAGCTGCTTCCACTGTTCTGCTTTCACACCGTCATGTGGTGGTTGTCTATGATCGGCGAAATCGCTTAGCTCATATGCCACTAATCTGGCATTCAAGTTGGATGACATCTTTAAAAAGATTTTTGAATCAATCTCAAAAAACCCTGTGAAAAACGCTTCTCAAACGTTTGCATATAGGTACTCGGTAAAAACATCAACCTAGAATAATATGCCATTATTGTTGGTCGGCTAGGCATAACAGACATGTCAAAAACAAGAATATCTGTTCCTTGATTAATGCCAATGAAGTTCAAAAATGTATATGCTGCGTGTTTGAAGACCCTTAATACTGTAAGTATCATACTAAGTATTTTATTGGTCATCTTGATAGTTAAATCGGGCACTATTGCATAATTCTGGAGCCAAAATTCAATGGTTTTGATCATGTAATCCTCCATAGGTAGATAGTTATGCGGTGGACTTGGAAGTAGTGGATAGTTTAGCCACTGTTTATTGATCACACTAGTCTTTTGCATATTCAAAAATTCTCATGCTTCTCTGCGTTGTGGTGTTGGACAAAAGGAAGGATTTACCTGTAATAAATATGGTGCCGCTTGCCAGTGCACCGTATGTAGGATGTTTCTCCAAAAACTTTCTTCTCCAAACAGGCTGTGTAGCTTCAAATTCTTCTTGAGTATAGTTGAACGTGTCATTTGTGAACTGCAGCTATTCGTCTGGATTTTTCTGTGTGATCTTCTTTATGTATTGTCTGGTTTTCTCTTTCAATAGTCCATACGGAATGTTGAAAGGCTTCATGATCGTCTCCAAGTCTTTACCTCTAATCTTTGCTTCTTTTATAACTTTGATGACTTCATTTTCAAAATTTTCTGTCAACCGGGACACCAATAGTGCCCGTTCCTTCTGACTTATTTCTGCAGTGTATGGCATTGGATGATCATCATCTGTTTCCACCATCTGCTCTTTCATTGGAGAATTATAAATCAGGGGAGATAGAGGATGTACCTCTACCTCGTCAGTAGGATTCTCTTATCTTGGCTCTACTGGTGTCCCGATTTGTGCTTTCTCTTGTGCTTTGTCCCTCTAATTGTGCCAAGCGCTCTTCTCTTTTACTTCTTGCATTACTGCCCGTAGTGCTTCTTTGGTAGCAAGTAACTCATTACCAATCTCTGCTACATGATCCTTATTTTCACTATAACTCGCTGCAAGTTTTCCATGGGCTGTATTCAAATGCTTTTTTAGCTCATTTGTTTCTTGAGCGTGCTTACGTTGCCATTCGTCTCTTAAGGTCTGCTCTTGCTTCAACAATTCTGCATACTTCTCAATCTGATCTCTTAATTCTTTCTGGTCAATATCTATAGTCTCTTGTTTTTCGATAGGTTGATCATATAGCAATGACTTCATCAATTCTTTATTACGTCTGCGTAAGCTATCATTTTCTTCCATGTATACCTTTAGTTGTGTTTCTAGTAGATTACTTCTAGCTTTCATTCTCTCTTTGTCTGCTTCACTGGCATCATGCTGTCTTTGTAATTCTGTCAATTGTTTCTGTAGCTGATGATGTTGGTGCATCAATGCATCGCATTGTGTTTTGACTGCAAGTAACTCCATTTCTTTGGCGGCAGTCTCTTTTTGGGCCTGGATGAGCTTTGTGGACAGTTGTTCACTCATGATTTTAAATTGAATCTTTTCCCTCATGACCTTGTCGTAATCCGCATCTGTTTCCATCATATGTTGTTGTGTGTCCATGGCCGTTTGTATCATTTGCTTAACAATAGGTTTCAATTGAGTTACGTCCACATTTAACCATGTGGTGGGGATACTAGGTTCTGCTCCTGTCGTCACATCTTTCCCTTGTGCCACGTGTAACGTAGTATCATGGGGCTGCCTAATGTGAAGTTGGATCCTTGGATCAGCCTCCATGTGGTCATTCTTACCTTGAGGTGTATCATCCGGTACCTCAATCACAACGGGCTCCTTACTTGGTTGTCGGCCTGATTCCTAGTCCACTGGAGTTTGTATTTCTTCTTTGATAGGTGGCACTACATCTTTATTAGTTATTGGAGCTTCCTTGATACTGATCTTTGACTTATCATTCAATTGAATTACGTGCTCTGGTTTAGTGGGTTCTTGGCTCTTTGCCTGTCCATGTTGGTTGTCTGGCGTGACTTCAACTTGATTAATCTCTGTCCATTATTCATTGTGAGTTTCTGTCCTTAAATTCAGTATCCAGGGTGTCCTTCTCAGGGCTTGATTCCTCATTAGAGCTTGATTCCTCCAACCCTATTTCTTTGTATCTGGAAGGTACTTTATGAGTATGTTCTTTATCCTTCTGTTTCTTTTCCTGGCTTGCCTATCTATAATGGTGACCTTGAATATTCAAATTTACTTGCCCCCGCATATATATGATGCGTTTCTTCCAGGGCTGCAGAGAGGTCTCTCTTAGTTATTGGCTGTTGTGTCATAGGAAGCTTCGATAACACATGTGTTCTCTTTGATTGTAGTGTCTCTTGAGCTTCTTCCTCTCTTAGGCATTTAGTTCCTCTCATTGGTGTCTTTGAACTGGTTCCTACTTCTTCAACAACGATGACTGCTTTCTTTTTCTTTGGAACAGTTGCTGACTTTACGTATTTGGCCATCTCAGTTGAGGTCGGCATCAAGCGTAAGCAATCCTTCATTTCAAGTGCCTCATAAATGAGTAAGGTCAATGCCGAACTTCCATTCAAGAACTTTTTCTGACTCCACTTCTTCTTCGCTTCAAATAGGCGTTCTTGAACATATGGAGTCATGTTGACTTGGTTTCTGACTTGCCTCATAGCATGTGAGAGTAGCTGCACAACAATCTTTTGAGGTGTTGTGTATCTATGCATACTCGGAAAACAAAAATGTTGGTGAACTAATCTAATAGAGTCTTCAATGTCGGTTCTGTTGATTTCCAAAAATGTTCTCTTTTTTGGATCATGACATTCATCTTTGACATTCGTGAGTCCCTCTTGATTCCACCCAAAAGCTATGTTAATCAGCTCATGAGTGAATTGAATGGTTTTCCATGCACCCACCTTATCCAGTACTCTTGCCCCTAGGACTGACATCTTATTCGATGCGGATTGGAGTGTATTCATTACTTGCGTACATCTCTGGAAATCATGCAAATATATTGGAAGTTTTAAGAATGCATCAATTCCATCTTGTGTCCAAACATCTGTCATACACGGTAATCCTTGTATGATCATCTTGAAATCCTGTGACATGATAGGGAAATAGTGATCTTTCTCCATGATCTTGATGGTTGCCATGAAAAGAAACTCGGACACTGGTTGATCATCGAGAAACCAATGACCTCTTGCCTTAGTTATTGATTCCAAGGGAAGAAGCTGGACCTCTTCCTCTTCCGTAGCTTCGGAATTAGTAGATGCCATCTGCACTCAATATAGAGTATGAATTAGTGGCAAGATAGTATCAAGAATCATCCTTCGTTTGTCTTCCATTAGATTGGCAATGCTCCGCGTGAATAGTGTCGTCCCTTCCCTGTGGGTGTGAGAAAGGTAATACCTGGGATTTTTCCTAATTTTAGATATTTTTATGTTTTTGTCTAAAAGAAAAACAAAAAAGTTAATTCATAGCCGAAGCGGTTATTAATTTTTCAGTAATTTTCTTTAGATTATGTACAAGTGCTCTCTTATTTCCCAAGAGGAAAATGTGCTTCACTATCCTAAAATAGAAGAATAACGTGCCGAATGCTTGGCCTTGTAATGTGGCCCTATTATGCATACTTTGGATTCTGGTAACTCCAAATGCGTGCAACTCGAATTATTTGGTAGATGTATACAGCTTGTCTTGTCTTTCGGCATCCAAATCTGCTTTATTCTGTTGGGAGAAATCGTGTTCCCAACATTCCTGGTGAATGCGGTGCTTCTCATTTGGTGCTTCTGCTTTGTCTGCTTTTTGAATCTCGGAATGACGTGTGAATTGTATGTAGACTCCTACTCTATCCTGTAGCAGTTTAGCTTCTGTCGTTTTGCCTTTAGACCATACTGATTTTCCTTGTTCCTTGATTTTCCTTTTTGGTGATTGTTCTTTGAGTACATGACTTGGGAATCCATATTTGTGTGCGGGCTGGTTGGGCAACTACCACTTTCTTTGGAATCCATATTCTAGCAATTCTTTGTGGACCTTGGTGTCCCAAGTGATTTACTCGCTGGTTCGATGGTTCGTTCTGATGTCGATAATGTTTTTGTTGTTGAAGATATGCAGCCACTTGATCCTTCCTTATCCAAGTCTGTCTAGTGTAAGGAATGGGGCATATTCTAATAGGTGCAGACTTGTGATTACCCGAAGAACTAGTCTCTCTTGTGCGTGGTTCTTCGCTAAGGTTGTTTTTAGATAGAATGATACTCTTGTGACTTGCTAGATTAGAAGATGGTGTGCAAGCAGAATTTGGTGTATCCTCACATGAAGTACTCGATGAAGGGGTTTCCATAGTGCTAGTGAACATACATTCATCACTGTGTTCATTTTTGTGAGCTCTCGGGTCTATATCCTTGGCTTTGATTGGTCGTTCGTCTAACATGCTGAATACCTCTCGATGTCCTATCTTGGCTGAGATGTATCCTAATGCCAATTGAATAGTCACTTCATATTCGTATATCCCATCTTGACCTAACACTAGGTCTTCGAGTAAGTCCTGATCATGACATACTAAGAGTTTCTGTTCCATAGTGTTGTTTCGGAGATGTAGAGGTAAGGTAACCTCACCTATACATTGAGTAATTGTTCCTCCTATTCCTATCAGCTGTGCCTTTGATGGACGTAATTCCTCCTTGAGTTTCTGAGTCAATGAAAATTTGACACAACTTATGGCGGCTCCTGTGTCAATGAGAGCATCCATTAAGTGATATTCCCTTTTCTCGGCTCCCAAATTCAAATATGGTTGCATCCTTTGTGGACCTAGGTTTTCAGTGGCTCTAAAATTAGCCATTGGGACGAGTTCCTCTCCTAGTCGATATCTCTCATCTCTCTCTCTCATCCATTCTTTTCGTTTTCTTATTGGCTCTAACGCTTCTTGTCTGGCTTCCTCTCGTATTGTTTCTTCCTCTAGGCATCTATTCTTACCCATTATCAATCGTGAAATTATTTCTTCAGTTAATGGTTCTAGATATTTTTTCACTCGACATCCACTGATATAGTTTGGTAATACATCTCCATCTAGAGTTGCTAAGCTGATGGCTCCGCTCGTGGATATGCGATTAATGATTAATGGGCCATATCCTCTTTTTTGTAGTTTCTTTGTGTGTTGTTTCAAAGTATAAACCAAAACTAAATCTCCTTCCTTCAAATTTTTATCTTTAATATGAGCATGAAAATATGCCTTCTCTCGCCTTTTAGCAGCATAAATCCCTGCTACTGCTTGTAACCTAGTTTCATGTAACTTCTCTATTTGATCCAATTGAGCTGAGAGTTCATGTCCCGTCCACTCATAAGTTGTTGCTACTCTGAGAGTGGGTATTAAGAAGTCAATTGGCAAAATAGCATTTTGTCCATATACTAAGTTAAAAGGATTAGTTCCTATAGCGGCCTTGTAAGCTACTCGAAATGCCCATAAAGCGTGATGTAATTGTTTATCCCAATCAGATCTACCATTGTTCACAATTTTAGTGAGAATTGTGCACAAGATTTTATTTGAAATTTCGGCTTGTCCATTGGCTTGTGGGTGATAAGGGGCTGATTTCTTATGAATTACCAAGAATTCATTCAGTAAGGCTTCTATAACTTCATTCACAAAGTGTGTGCCTCTATCACTCACAATTTCTATCGGCAATCCAAACCTAGTGAAAACGTTCTCGAAGAGAAACTTGGCCGTAGTTCTTGCGTCATTTTTCGTGGTTGCTTTGGCTTCAACCCATTTGGTGAGATAGTCTGTGGCTACAATTATATACTCGGCATGGGATCCTTTAGCTGGGGGGCTAATAGGTCCTATGAAGTCTATTCTCCATTTAGTAAAAGCTCTAGCACTCATCATGGGTTTCAGTGGCATCTCGTCTCTCCTAATTGGATATTTCGTTCGTTGACAAATATCACATCTTTGCACATATGTTGCTGCATCTTGGTGTAGAGTTGGCCACCACATTCGAGCAAAGAGAATCATTTTTGTCGTTTTATCTACAGAAAAATGTCCTCCTGCGGCTCCTGTATGTGCCATCTCTAAGACAGAAAGATACTCGTCTTCATGAATGCACATTCGCCAATGGTTATCTCTTCCCCGTTTAAAGAGTTGTTTTCCTATAAGAGCATAGTCCTTGCTTTGTTCTACCATTGCACGTTTCCTTGCTAGCGTGGCTCCTTCTGGGTATTCTTGGGTCTTCAAGAACTTTACCAGAGGCATGCTCCATCTTAGTGCTACGGTGGAGTAGCATAAGTTAGAGTTCTCTTCTGGATTTCGTTCTTCACAGGTCGGGCAGGCTGATACATAGTTATGTGCATCCCTCTGCATGGTTGGCCAATATATGCCTAGTCTTCTCAATGTTTTCCATGTTCCGTTTGCACTTAAATGAGTTTTCCATTGATTTACATGTGCTTTTTGAAGCCACATTTCTTGTTCCTCCTCTTCGACACATCTCATTAGTAATCCACTTGAATCTTGGTGATACAAACTTCCAGCAATGATATGAAGGTTTTTAGTCTTCCACAGGTCTTGGGTTCAGTTTGTTGTGATCCCATCTTTAGGTCCATGCATGAGTATAGGGATCAACTTTTTTGCCCATTGGGGACATACTTTGAGGTTGAACAGGTACGTATCCGGCAGATCATCTGGTACTCCTATGGGTGGTTCTCCATGTGTCATTCTTGATAGATGGTCTGCTCTTATGTGGGTATTTCCTTTCTTGAATACTATTTCAAAATCAAATTCCATCAACAATAGAAACCATCGTACTATTCGTCCCGTATTACAAGGCTTATTGACTAGGTACAGTAGGGCTTGATGATCAATGAAGAATTTGAATTTGTTTGCCAACAGGTAATGTCGGAACTTCTTTACTGCATACACCATCCCTAGGCCTTCTCTCTCGGTTGTGGTATAATTGCGCTCCACTTGATTTAATTGTCTATTGGCATAGGCTATGGGGTGATCTAACTTTCCTGTATCTGCGGGTTGAGCTAGGATGCAACCAATGGCAAACTTGGAAGCATCTACATGAATGTGAAAGGGTTTGTTCCAATTAGGTACTCGAAGGATTGGTGTTGAACTCAATCGACTCTTTAATTCGTTAAAGGCTTTTTCACATTCTTTAGTCGAGTTAAACTGAGTCAATAATGCATAAAGAGGTCTAGCAATTATGGCATACATATGTATAAATCTTCGGTAGTATCCGCAATGTCCCATAAATGCTTGGACTTCCTTCGCAGTCTTTGGTCTTGGCAAATCCAGAATCACTTTGCTTTTGTCTTCATCAGTTGAAATTCTGTTTTTAGAGACAATATGTCCTAATATC
This sequence comes from Ceratopteris richardii, assembly GCA_020310875.1. Classification (NCBI taxonomy): domain Eukaryota; kingdom Viridiplantae; phylum Streptophyta; class Polypodiopsida; order Polypodiales; family Pteridaceae; genus Ceratopteris; species Ceratopteris richardii. The sequence goes on along the minus strand of CM035424.1, from coordinate 160,960,377 downwards.
TTTCCTTGTCGAACCATGAAGACACATTTTTCTGGGTTGAGGCATACTCTATATTGTCGACATTTGGCAAAGATCTTCCCTAGTTCAGGGATATGCTCTGATCGTATAGCTGAGTAAGTGCATAAATCATCCACGTATACCTCCATACTCTTTCTCAGGAACTCCTTGAATACATGGCACATCAATCTTTGGAAAGTGGCTGTGGCATTGGTTATGTCGAAAGGCATAACCCTAAAGGTGTATACTCCCCATTCAGTTGCAAAGGTTGTTTTATGTTGGTCCTCAGGAGCAATAGCTACCTGATTATAACCTGAAAAGCTGTCCAAAAAACTATAAACTTACTTCCCTGCCACTCTTTCCAAAAGATGATCCGTGATGGGTAATGGGTAACTATCTCTAATGGTGGCAGCATTTACGTTTTTCAGATTTATGTATACTCTTAACTTACCATTCTTTTTCGGTACGACCACCAAAGGTGATACCCATTCTGTGTGCTCAATCTCGTAAATGAACCCAACATCTAACAATTTATCTATCTCTTCTTTAATCTTTGTTGAGTAAACATCGTTATATGTGTATGGTCTTTGTTTGGAAGGTTTAGCTTTAGATGTCATAGGGATTCTATGTGCACATATATATGGATCTACTCCTTTCAAATCCTTATATGTCCAGGCAAAGACATCCCTGTATTCCCTTATGATGCGTATTAACTCTTGTTCTTCCTCCATAGAGACATCCTATCCTATGAAAGTAGATCGTTCTTCTCCTTCCTCTAAGGTTACTACTATTTTCTTGGTTTGTTCTTTGTTGTCATATGCTATTCCTGGTTGTGCTTCTCGTTTTGGCATTTGAATAGCGATTCTCCTCTCTTCTATCTCATAATTTTTGAAGTGGGCAGGCACTTCAAACTGATCTTGTGGCTTGTTTTCTTCGTCATTTTTTGCTTTATCTAACCCAAGCTCCTCTTCCTGTGTTGGTTCTTGATTTATTTCATTAGCTATGACACTTACTTCTTGATTTCCACTTTTTATTTCCATTTGCTCTTGCTCCATTTCAATGCTCTCATAGTCCTCTTTCCATTCCTTTTCTATCACTTCCCCTTCTTCAGCCTCTTGAAGAACTACCACGTATAGACTATCGTCATATCCTTCCTCATCAATGCATTCATTCATGGTTATCACTTCTTCGTTTACACAAACATTGAGAGTAGCTAAAATCTCCATCCAACCATGAGGTTCGAATTCTTCATCTAGGAATATTTGCGGCATATAGGCTGGATCTTGTACAGATCTAGCAACTCCTTCCCTTTGCTGCCATCCTTTCCTTCTATCCTCTTCCTTTTTTGCAGCGTGGCATATCCATAGATGAGTGTCTTCGTTCATCCACAATTGATCACTTGAACCTATACTATGAATCGACTAGTTATCTTCCTCCTTGTGAATCTGATTCCATTGTAAGGGGAGAACATCTTGATATGTATATGTGTGGAGATTTATTCTTATGGTGGTTCCTTCATGCTGTAAATATACTACGTCTTTTCCCCAATCTTGCACTACCTTAAGTTGTCTCATGAAAGGTCTTCCAAGTATGATTTCATAATTGCTAGGCCTTTCAAATTCACATATCGCTAAGGTGTGCTCGAACTCAACTCCGCAAGTGGTAAAAACTACCCGTTCCAATAATCCCAAGGGTCGTTCAATGTGTCCGTCTGCCATTTGTATCTTCATGCGTGTTGGTCTTAGAGCTCGTTTTCCCCATTTTTCCCAGATTTCTCTAGTAGCAATTCCTACTCCCGCTCCAGAATCTAAGATGGCTTTAGTAGTGTAACCTCTATAGGTAATTGGAAGGCACGTGTTTCCTTCATCTCCCTCACTAAAATCTCCAACCTTATCAACTGGGATTTTTACTGTGTTTACTTCATCAGACATCTCCTTTTCTTCCACCTTGATCTTCAATTGGTTGGTTAGTTTCTCCTTCAAATGTGGTTTGATCCTTAACAGTTCTTCCAACGTCAGAGTACAAGGGATTTTTACCTTTTTAAGATGTTGTATGATATCCGATGTTTTGACTGATGGGTTCGGTTCTTTTTTCCTTATCGAGGGAATGCAATATAATTTGGAATTATGTTTGTACTCTCCTGTGCAATTTGGCAAGACTCTTATACTGTCATTATCCTTGTTAGTTTGGTCTATTTGTAATAATCCTTCTGAATTTAGTTCAGGTATCAAATCGTCTATTTCACCTTCTACTTCCAACTCCTCAAAGGGTGGTTCTATTCGTTCCACTTTCTTCCATCGGTCTTCTTGGACTCTTGCCCACAAATCTTTAGGCCATTCCCCTTCTACTTCGGGAACAATGGATCCTTCCTTTTTATCCTTGCAGCAATTTCCATTATGTCTCTCACCTGCTTCGGGTTTCTCGGGGTCAATAAGGATGGCACACTCTTGGAATTCTTTTTTGGGAATTCGTGAATTAAGTAATTGGAGAACAGGTTTTTCTAAGGTCTGTTGAGCTACTTCGATTAATTTTTTGCATATCTCCAATCTTTCTTTCTCTAAGTCACCTCTAGGATATTCTTTTTCATGTTGTTCAATGGTAAGTCCTGCTCTTATTCGTGCTTTGTATGCCTGAATCCACATAGCTAACTCTTCTGGCATGGGATCTGCTAAAATTGATCCTACCTCTTCTTTTTTGGACGTTCCCTTCGGATTTTCTTCTTCCTCTTCTTGTTTCTCTTTTGGATTTTGTTCACTCTTTTCATTTTCCTTCTTTTGTTGTAGTTTCTTTTCCTTCATCCTATCTCTACGGTTCTTCCATCTCTGTGTTCGTTTACTTGTAACACTTTTCTCAGGCTCTTCCGAGTCTTCAACTATTTGAGGTGTAGGGATGTTCATTTCTCTGTCACCTTGATCATTTTCTTCAGTTTTGTCTGGGGTCTCTCTCGCTTTAGCTCTTGTTATTGCTTTCAATGGCACAGTGTACTCCTTATCACTCCCTGATGACTCTATCACATTAATCTGCACGTTAGAGTTAACTTTGTTGGGGTTCTTGGGGCAATCTCTGAAAAGGTGTTCTTTACCACAATCACTACAGTATCCTTCCCAGACTCGTTGTGGTGGTGGTGGGTTTGGTAGTGTACATTCTCTGATATAATGATCATCTCCACATCTATAACATGGTCCTCTAGGTACAGGTGGTCTGTTCATAGATGGGGGGGGGTATGGATGCCCTAGGGGCTGTGTACATCAATAGTGGAATAATCTCCTTGACTATGGTCATAAGATGGGTCGTATGGTTCGTTACTAGCTAAGGGTGTGGCTGATACTATTGCTCTCTCTGGGTTTTCTTCCTGTCGAGCTACTTTCACTGAGACAACATTCTGAGGATGGGGTGGTTGTTGTCCTAACACCGGTTGTGGTTGAGTGTACCCTTGATAAGCATATGGTCGTGGTACAGGTACCTACTACTAATACATGGGATATCTAAAGGCTTCACCTCCCTGATCTCTCTGAGGGTATCCGTAAGGTCTCATGACAGGTTGTACAGGTCTTGATTGCCTATTGTAAGGACAGTTTTCCGTGCCATGATTTGTATACTTTTGTTTTATGCTGCAATATTGTAGAGGGCCCGGAACGGGTGGTCTATTGTAAGCATAAGCAGGTGGTGGGATTACTCCCCTAGCGCAGAGATGAGAGGGATGATCACCTCCACAATTCATACATCTTCTAAGCATGGGCACTCTCATTGGGTTGTTGGGGTAGCTCCTCTGTCCCTGAATGTTCAACTTCTTTGCTACTAAGTCGGCTATTTCTTCTACATTGTTCTTAGGGTTTGATGTGCTCCTCGTTGAATCTTCACTTTTGATACTACCTTGAGGGCTCCTAGTCTCACTGATTTCGTAGGAGCTTGCTTAAAGCTATGAATCAACGAAGACGAGTTGTTTTTAATTCCAGACTCAGTGAATTCCTCAATCATTTCTTGATAGACTTGTTCCATGTTTTGAAAATTATTAGGATCTAATGGCTGGAACAAAGCTAGAGCTGTGTCCGTCAAAGTTAGACCAAAAGATTCATATTGGATCAAGAAATCCTCCACTTGTTCGGCTCTGATTACTTGCTTAAATTCAGCTATATGATTGTAAGGTTCACTAGAACCATCATAGTGGTTTCTCATGCATTTGGCAACTTGAATTGGCCTTAATCTCTTTCCTGCTTCAGGTGGTCTAGGCATCACAAGGAAAACTGGTCTTCCTATCGGTATACCAGGTCCTCTTACCACACGTGGTCTAATTGGGGCAGGAATTCCATTCCATTGGTCAACAGGTGGCTGAGGCCGATAGTGGGGATTATTTGCAGGCATAGCAAACTATACGTGTGGTCTGACCGGAATATGTGTTTGTTGTGTTTGTCCTGACTGTTGGAATGAATTATTGTGAGAGGTTCCATGTGGGTTTTGTGAAGTCGTGGCTTGATCCCTCAGGGGAAACACTAGAATGTTCTGATATTTCAACCCGGCTCTTTCTGACTCTATTAGGGGCCAATACCTTCTCTGGTTTTTATCCAAATACGTGATGATGGTGGGGAAGTTAGGATCTTGTAACTCATAGACAATAACTAGATTAGGGGCTGCTTCCCATAATGAAGAGTGGGCTCTAAGGAGATTCTCCATTCCATTGATCAGACACACATCCATTAAGGAGTCATCTTGGGGAACCAGGTCTCCTCTCCAAACCCTAACAACAGTAGATCTCCCTCTAGATGTGGTTACTTGCTCTTCATTCCCGTCTTCATTAAGGTTTGGGGCATTGTCTTCTTCCCCAAGTTCATTGATGTTTTCAGGATGTTCTGTAACAACATACTGGATATCCATTTTATCCATATAAACTCCTCCTGCATACTTAACTGCTCGCCTAGGCACTATGTAAGCATCTGAAGCTTTCTTCAGTCTGGCCACTGATTGGTTTAGTCCATCTAGGTATATGGTGTTGAAGCTCAAGGTCAAGGACAAGCATAAAATGCACATCAGAGAAGTGGGCACACAAGAAGAAGGAGCAAGTAGGGAGCTCCAAGAAGTGTATGTCAAATTCTCAGAAGAAATCCCTATAAAATAGTGATTTTCATCACTCGAAACCATCACTCGAGAGGGGGGGAGTGTTGAAGCTCAAGGTCAAGGACAAGCATAAAATGCACATCAGAGAAATGGGCACACAAGAAGAAGGAGCAAGTATGGAGCTCCAAGAAGTGTATGTCAAATTCTCCGAAGAAATCCCTATAAAATAGTGATTTTCGTCACTCGAAACCATTGTAAATATCATTTCACCTTTTTGTAGCTCCATTTTGTGCAAGCCGAGGAGTCCTCGAACTTGAGGAGTATTAGAACTATCATCCTACCAATTTTCATAATTTTTAGACTTTGTTTGAGCCCTCAAATAAGCCCTGGAACCTACTTTTTAACTAGGCCGGACACTACGTCTGGACAAGGCCAAAACTAGTCTAAAAACTATAAAAAGAGCTAGAGAGCTCATTTTTGAGGTTAGCTTCTTGTAGATTTCATTTTTGTAATAGATTTCTTTTGTAATCAAAGTCCTTCCATTGTTCCTCTCTTTGATCTTACCTTGTGCGCGTGTGTGTATGTGTGTGCATGTTTGTGTGCTTTCACTCACGCACTTGTGCCTTCACTTGCTCGTGGTCTTCATACCGGTCCTCACGTCTCCGTGGATTGACAAGTAAAGGAGGTGGTGCTTACGCTTGAGCTACACCAAATTTTGGCGCCGTTGCCGGGGAGAGAGCTTCAAGGACGAGCGTTGTGATGGTAAGATCATAGATTTGCGACATTGGAAGGTAAAAACAACTATCATTTTTCTTCATTTTCTGATTTTTCTTCTTCATCTTCATCATCATCATCATCTCCACCTTCTTCCATCTTCTTCTTCATAGAAATTTCTTGTTTTTTAGTGCATTTTCACCATTTTCATACCATCTTTCATGCATTATTGTGCGAGGAGGAGCTAGGAAGTGCAAGAGAGAGCAAGCGCTGTGTTTTTTCATGATTTTCTGCACATACGGAGCTCACCATTGCTCGGCACTCAGAAATTTGAATTTCCCGCCAAAAAACACGATTCTGTGAAGAAAATCGCGATTCTGTGAAAAATTCAAATTTTTTTGAAAAAACACGATTTTCTATTTCCCGCCTAAAACCCTCTGAAGGAAACACGATTCTGAGGTCATTCTCATAATCGCGATTCTGTGGTTGTGCTCAAAATCGCGATTCTCACAAATCATGATTCTCAGCCAACAAACACGATTCTGAGAAAACACGATTCTGTGGTTGTGCTCAAAATCGCGATTCTCTAAATTTTTGAAAACCACGATTCTCGGAGACAAAATCATGATTTTCAAAAACACGATTCTCTATTGGCAATTGCAATTTTCAGAAACACGATTTTCATCCAAGGTACAAAATCGCGATTCTCTAGAACACGATTCTCTTAAACACGATTCTGTGAAAACATCTGAGACAAAATCACGATTTTCAAAACACGATTCTGTGCTCACAATCGCGATTCTGAAAAACACGATTCTCTGCTCAAAATCGCGATTCTCATAAATCATGATTTTCAGCCAAAAACACGATTTTGTGAAAACACGATTCTCAAGGAACAAAATCGCGATTCTTTGATTTCACACAATCGCGGTTCTCTGATTTCACACAATCGCGATTCTCTGACTTCACAGCATCGCGATTCTCTGATTTCACACAATCGCGATTCTCTGACTTCACAACATCACGATCCTCTGATTTCACAAAATCGCGATTTTTTCCAAAAGGTCCTGTTTGCCTGTTTTGACCCCCAGGAGCCTGATTTGACATAACTTTTTCATCCAAAGTCCATTTTTTGAGCTCTATAGCTCGTTGGAAAGCTCATTTCGAATCCTACATGGCCTCAACTGTTTTTTATAAGAATAATGCATTAATTTTCAGGTAGGATAATTTGAAGTTGACCCTCAAGTGGGACCAGGAAACCAGGGGGGCTCCAAAGGATTTTTTTTACAATACCAAGAGGGAGAAAAATTGCATCATGGGAAATAAAAAAGCAAAAGAGAGAAGAAAGGGGGCTAAGATGGGAAAAGAGAAGGGAGATGAACATGAAGTGCATGAAATAATCTCACATGAGGATGAAACATCTAGAGAAAAATTGCAAGGAGTCAAGGAAACGGGGGAAATGTCTAAGGGGGTTGGATCCTTATTTGCAACAAGAGAATATGATAATATTTTTGTGGATATCTATGAACCTAGAAGGTTGGGTGTTTATATCAATCCTAATTGTAAGTGGAATTTAATTCATATTGACCTAGTGGTCATTGTCTTAGAGAACATTCAACCAACAACTCACTCTTCTATCCTCATGGATGGTGAACATTATGATTGCATGGGTCAAGTTGTGTTACCTGTTATGGTGGATGATATGCAATTTTTGGAAACATTCTTTGTCATGGATTGTATAGATGAAGACTTGATCATTGGCACCCAAAGGTTCATTACACAAAATCATCAAGAATTTGAAATGTCTTCTCCACCTATTATGCGTGCCTCTACATATATATCTATGGAAAATCCTAATGACTATCCACCATATGATAATTGGGGACAAAATCATCCTTTCAAAGAGTGTGCTTTTCATGAACAAAATTTTCTTTCTACTCATATTTTTGAATCTAATCCTTCTTTGAGTACATCACAAGAGACCTTGGAAAATGGAGAAACGGAGGACTCCAAATGTTTGGGGGACGTGGAAGGACCCGCTCTTCCTGTAAACTTGGATTCCCCTCATGAAACCATAAGCAGGGATGATCTACACTCGGATCATCAAGAAGGAGATGATCAACAAATACTTTGTATCAATGAGGTGGATAGTAATGTCGAATCTATGGTCAATCACGACAATCCATCACCCGTTCGTACATCTAGAGATTCTGTGTGTAATAAGGATAAATGTCTCGAGGAATCTCTGGATCAATCTCAAACCACACAACCCATTGATCCCTTGCATAAGCCTGATGTATGTATAGAAGATCAACCCTTGTTGCATTCCCCATGTAAAGATGAGTTTTCTCAAAAAACTCACATAGAAGGCCCAAAAGACCCTTACATCAAGAAACACAAATCACATTTTCTTGGTAATGTCAAGCAAATTTGGATGGCCAAGAAATTACTTAGAGCCCAACCAAATCGCACTATGATATGGGTACCAAAGAAAGTCCTTGCACAAAATCAACCCCCTCACACTAGATTTCAAAATCTATGGTCTAGGCCTACCATGACTTATCCTCAAGAAAGACCACTTCCAATCCAAGGATCCCAAGCAATCAAGCCTAAACTCAGAAAAAATTCAGGGGGGATCTTCAAGGCAACAACCTGCACAACAAAGACACCAAGGTGAGGTAAAGGACTAAATCAAGCACAGATCTCCAACAAAGATCAAAGAACCTCTTCTGCAAGGATATGGGTTTGGAAGACAAAAGTACCGATAGCATCCACCAAAGTAAAGAGCCAACCACGATGGATCAAACCCTCACGAAATCATTCAAACATGAAGCAGTTAAAGGTGATCACTACCCAGTCGCAGACCGTTCTCAAATGGATCCCTATAAGGAGGAATGATCAGTTGTCATCTCGAGATACAATGGATATCTCCAGCAAAGATGGCATCAACATCTGCAAGTGACATCAAGCCTCGACGAGCGACAACCATGTGCTCCTTGCACAACCCTATCTTTTGCACAATTCAAGTCATGCATTTCCAAAGTATGCATTAATATAGGGCCACATTACACGGCCGTGCATAGACACACTTGAGAATCCCAAGCACAAGAGCACATTGACATATGCCAAATATTTCTATTGATACTAACTTTTGTGTTCTTGTTTTGTGATATTTTTTCCAAAAAAAAAAGAGAGAGAAGGAAGAGAGGGAGCAAAAAAAGAGAGAGAGTGAGAGAGAGCTTGTTCCCAGGTTTGGCTCATGGAACACGAATGAGTCATGCTTAGTGGAAGGTGGAACCGTTGATTACAGGGCATTTATCAGTTGGATAGAAGTGTGTAATGGCTTGCAGATGATATTATTGTCGCCGTATCGGGTAGATGGCAAGCACTTGACATGAACATGGCATCCACAACTATGGTTTCCTCTTACCATAGCTGGAGTGAAGAGCTGGAAGGTCCGCAACTTGAGTGATGCTTAACTACTGCATGTATGAGAGCATCCGAGGAGATATCAGTAAGGGGTAGTTCTGGTACCCTGCAAACCTTTGTATGTATACTAGATGAGAAGACTCCTGCTTATGATGAGCTAAAGAGAATATGTGAAACTAAGCTTGGTGTAGTTATCGAATGTTGTTTGTCAAGGAATATAAAGAAATTCAATTCTCTATATTTGGCAAATGATGCTTTGAAACGAGGAGACAGGATCAGCCACTCAAAAGATCTCATCAATGACCATCAACACGGACATTCATCAACAATGTTCCATCCCAAAGGCCGAGTGTACAACACGAAGAGATGAACATCGATCGACCTTCTCCATGGTAAGTATCTTTACTTTGGAAACATCATAACCATGATAGCTTAGGAAACCTCTTCGTCGGCATACCCTTGAGCACTTGGCTCAAGAACACCAATTTTTGCACCATACTTCTTCCGATGCATTTTCCAAGTAAGCATGCAAAGGGCTACATTACAAGGCCGTGCACAAGGCACATATTTTCCTCAACCCATGCACGAACACACTTACCCATCATCCATTATGGGTTATGAGTACTTGGCATGACTACTATGAACATCAACTTTGGAAGATCTAGAGGACATTAACAGAGACTCACAACGCCACAGTCATGCTGGAATCCAACAAAGAAGCACATACCAAGGCACTACAACTTGCAAAGGCTCGCAGTGACAGATGAAGAATCGGACAACCAACCCTGCCACATCTGGAAGCCAGACGACTTTTGTTCATACAGAATGGATACTACCTCTCAAAGCACTACCTGGAACAACCACTACAACAAGGGTCTGTCAGGGACGACAGACTCAAGAGGGGCGGGAGTGTTGAAGCTCAAGGTCAAGGACAAGCATAAAATGCACATCAGAGAAGTGGGTACACAAGAAGAAGGAGCAAATAGGGAGCTCCAAGAAGTGTATGTCAAATTCTCAGAAGAAATCCCTATAAAATAGTGATTTTCATCACTCAAAACCATCACTCGAGAGGGGGGGAATTGTTGATGCTCAAGGTCAAGGACAAGCATAAAATGCACATCAGAGAAGTGGGCACACAAGAAGGAGCAAGTAGGGAGCTCCAAGAAGTGTATGTCAAATTCTCAGAAGAAATCCCTATAAAATAGTGATTTTCATCACTCGAAACCATTGTAAATATCATTTCACCTTTCTGCAGCTCCATTTTGTGCAAGCCGAGGAGTCCTCGAGCTTGAGGAGTATTAGAACTATCATCCTACCAATTTTCATAATTTTTAGACTTTGTTTGAGCCCTCAAAGAAGACCTGGAACCTAATTCTTAACTAGGCCGGACACTAGGTTTGGACAGGGCCAAAACTAGTCCAAAAACTATAAAAAGAGCTAGAGAGATCATTTTTGAGGTTAGCTTCTTCTAGATTTCAGTTTTGTAATAGATTTCTTTTGTAATCAAAGTCCTTCCATTGTTCCTCTCTTTGATCTTACCTTGTGCGTGTGTGTGTGTGTGTGTATGTGTGTGCATGTTTGTGTGCTTTCACTCACACACTTGTGCCTTCACTTGCTCGTGGTCTTCATACCGTGTTGGAAGTCAATGTCCTCATTGGTCCAGCAAATAAATTCAACAATTGTATCTCTATATAAATCTTCCAGACGGACGCAACTTGGATGTATAGATTCTATTTTGTATCTCCTCATGGAAAGTTGACGGGACGACTTGGTCTAGCCCAACGTTTCTAAAAGCATCCTCAATCGACCACCGTTCGAATCCTAGCGCCGACAGCAAAGGAAATTTCTTATTTTAGTTTGCTTTTAAGAAACGCACACGGACGGGCTGCGGATTTCTTTTCCATTAGCGATCGCGTAGTTTTTCGTAGCTTTAAGCTTTCTTTTAGCTTTTCATGGATACTCAAAAACTATATAATAAGGCCCTTGGCTCATTGTGTAACTCACTCACTCAAAGATCTAGAGCTTGGAGATCTTCTTGAAGACAGAGTGTTCTCACACTCTTGAAGGACGTGAAATTTTGGTGAAGGAGAGGCTACTCTCATCGCAACAAGAAGTCTTCTACGAGGTGGTGGTAACTATCTTTTGTGAGTTAACCGTATGGTTGATTTACAACTTCATTACACTAGTTTGTTAGCTTCGTTGCTTCGTTCTCTTCACACACACTTAGATTATTTCGACATAATCTAAATTTTGTATCATCATCTTCTTATTCTTCCATTAGTGAGTGCACCACTTTATATGGTTGAGTAGTACTCCCATGTTGTAATTTGGACATCTATTATTTTTAGTGAAGTAAGCATCCAGCTTACGTTCCCTATCCTTGTTTCAAGATCTCTTTCTTTCTCTATCTCACTTATCATCTTGTCAATTAAGTTGTGTATGCTCAAAAGGTTTTAGTATTGGAACAATCCTAGGGCCCCAAATTCCAACACTTGGTATCAGAGCTACATAATTGACATACACACTTAAGATAAGATGAGTGAGATTAGAATTGAGATTGAAGACAAGTTGGATGGATCTTCTAATTATCCCATGTGGAGTTTCATGATGATGAACTTGTTAGTGACAAAGGATTTATGGAGTATCGTCAATGGATCTTTAACAAGACCAAGACGAGAAGGCGAAGAAGGGTCTACAACAGCTTCAACAGGTACTGGAATTACAATTACAGAACCAACAGAAGAAGAGGTAACCACTTCGACATCCAGAGTCACTGCTAGGTCTTTACCTAGAGTTCCTCCTACTGAAGATCAGCAAGATGGGATGCTAGAGATGCTTAAGCACTTTCATTCATAGCAATAAGTGTCAAAAAGCATATTCTACCACAGATCAGATCTTGCAGAAGTTCTAATCAAGTTTGGTTAATGCTTGAGAATCTTTTTCAAAGCAGAAATCTTGCTAGGAAAGCTCACTTGAGGAGACAACTAGCAAATACAAGGATGAAAGCTGGTGAGTTAATTGAAACCCACATTACGAGACTCGTTGACTTGAGAGATCAACTTCTAAATGTAGGAGTTGAGATATCAGATGAAGAAATGGTAAATACGCTGATTAATTCACTTCCTATTTCATATCGATCTTTCATAACCACTCTTACCCTTACCACAAGAGATAGAGAGGTTACATTTGAAGAGTTAGAGTTCTTGTTACTTCAAGATGAAGATCAGTTGAAGGGAATGGAAGAGAATGAAGAAGCACTTTATCTTCATCAAAGGGTAAGAAGAAGAAGGATAAGAAGAAGGAAAAACAATCCAAGAAGGAAAGTAGGTCCCTCTCACCTTCTACTTCAGATTTTGTATCTACGACATCTAAAGAGAATTCTTCTAAGAAGAAGGTAAAAATATGTTCTTTTTGCAAGAAACGTGGACATATTCAGTCAGAATGTTATAGAAGGATTGCAGCAGAAAAGAAAAAGGCATCAGGTAATGTTGCAGAAGATGATAAAAAAGGGAAATCTCAAGGTGATTCTTATGCTTGTATCACCATTGAGGAAGTAGTTTTTGATCAAGCAGCTTTACAAGTTCTTTCAGCAAGTCCTTGGATATTCGACTTGGGTGCTATAAAGCATATGACAGGTTGCAGAGATGTATTTTTGTCTCTTTCCTATTCTTTAGGTAGAAGAGTTACTATTGCAGATGGCAATGATTTGGATGTTGTGGGAATAGGTACAGTAACCCTAAAGTCAAGAGAAGGTGGTGTTTTTCAAATTTCAGATGTCCTTTATGTACCTGAAATGAAGAAGAATCTACTATCTATATCTGCATTTTTAAGTGATGGTTTTAAAGTTGTATTTGAGAAAGATCTTTGTAAGGTCTTATCACATAAAGAAGACAAGTGTCTTTTACAAGGTGAGCATAAAGGAGGGATCTTTGTTTTGTCAAAAATCAGTCAGGCATATGCAGTCAAATCTTTGTCACCGATGGAAGATATGAAGCTATGGCATGAAAGATTTGGACATATCAGTTTTGGAGCTCTCAAGAATATCAAAGACAGAGGTATGGTTGAGAGTTTACCCTCATTCAAGCTACCTGATGATTCAAATATATGTGAAGGTTGTCTTGAAGGTAAGATGCATAAACTACCTTTCAAGAAACATGGTCATATTACAGCTACCAGGAAATTGCAGATTATTCATTCAGATGTGAATGGTCCTATGAGAGCAGACTCTATTCAGGGTTTCAGGTATTTTGTCCTATTTGTGGATGATTTTACAAGATACTCATGGATCTATGGTCTTAAGTCGAAGTCAGAAGTCTTTCCTATGTTCAAGAAGTTTGTAGCTATGATTGAAAATGAAAGTCAGGAAACTATCCAGATTCTCAGAAGTGATAGAGGTGGAGAATACTTGTCAAATGAGTTTCAGACATTTCTCGATGAGAAAGGTATTACTCGACACCTTACTATTGCTTATACTCCTCAGCAAAATGGTGTTGCAGAAAGAAAGAATAGAGTACTTGTTGAAATGATGCGGAGCATGATGGCGTCCAAGAAGCTTTCACCGAAATTCTGGTTTGATGCAGTACATACAGCTAATCACATTTTAAACAGGTCATCTACAAAAGCTTTAAAGGTAATCACACCGTATGAAGCTTATTATGGTAGAAAACCTAGTGTGAGTTACTTCAAAGTGTTTGGATCACTTTCTTATGTACATGTTGGGAAAAAGGACCGAGGCAAACTAGATGTAAAGGCAAAGAAAGCTGTTTTTATTGGATATCCTGTTGAAAGCAAAGGATACAGGTTTTATGTTCCAGAGACAGGTGAAGTTATTCTTTCACGTAATGCTTATAGTGCTGAAGATAAGGTTTATGATAAAGAAGCAGAAATTCTGGAGTTCATTAGTGAAAATGACTATGGAACTTTTAGAAAGATTCTGGATGTACATGTTCAGCCATATCAGGAGGGAGTTAAAACTCAAATTCCTAGTATTCAAGAAAAAGTTGAAGAAACAGGAATTTCACAACCTTCTACAGAGTCAGTTCCACAAGAAACTTTGGTTCCAGAAATGGAAGAAGTTAAAGTTCCAGAAAGTCTTAGTACCTCGGCAGGACAAGTTCCAGAACCTATGGAAGTTGAAAGTTCAGAAAGAGTTTCACCACTATTCAAGGATACACCTACGTGGTTATATCAGACTTGGAAAGATAGTGGTATAAAAACTTTTACTGGAAGAAGAAGGAGTCAAACTAGACAACAACAACAAGATCATGCAAGAACAAGAAGTCAAACTAGACAGCAAAAAGATCATGTAAGTTTTGCTGAAGACTTCGAGATTCATGATATTTTGGCACTTACGACTCTTGAAGATGAACCTACGTGTGTTAAAGATGCACTTAACATTCCTATTTGGAGAAAAGCTATGCAAGAAGAGATTGATTCTATTCATAAGAATCAAACTTGGCAGCTATGTGAGTTACCAGAAGGAAAGAAGGCTATAGGTGTAAAATGGATCTTCAAAATCAAAAGGAAAGCAGATGGTACTATTGATAGATACAAGGCCAGGTTGGTTGTCAAAGGATATGCACAACAAAAAGGTATTGATTATGATGAGACATTTGCTCCTACGTCTAGGATGACTGTTATTAGGTCAATACTTGCTCTAGCATCACATTTTGGTTGGCATATATATCAACTTGACATCAAGACTGCTTTTCTAAATGGTGATTTACACGAGGATATGTATATTCAGCAGCCAGAAGGTTTTGAAGAGACAGGTAAAGAACACTTAGTGTGTAAGCTTATAAAAGCTTTGTATGGTTTAAAACAGGCACCTAGAGCATGGTATGAAAAGATACATACATATCTTTTATCCATTGGTTTCCATAACTCAGATGCAGCTCCAACTCTTTATGTCAAAGCTGAAACAGGTATGATGATTAAAGCAATCATTTCTGTGGATGATATTATAGTCACAGGTCCCAGAGATGAAGATTTGCAGATGTTCAAAGAAGAATTGAAGCAAACATTTGATGTGAATGATTTAGGCATTCTACATTATTCTCTTAGGATTCAGTTTCTATTTCGAGATGAGTGTATCTACATGACACAACAGAAGTACATTGAGAAACTTTCGGAAAGGTTTCAGATGGGTGATTCTAAACCTATGCAAACACCTATGGATCAGAACATATCTTTACAAATGGTAGCAGATGTAGAGCCATTTGATGCTACTCTATATAGTCAAGCAGTTGGTTGCTTGATATATCTTTGTAATACACGTCCTGATATACAGTTTGCAGTTTCTCAAGTATCAAGGTTCATGCAAAATCCGATAGTGTTACATTGGAAAGCAGTAAAGCGGATCTTTCGTTATTTGAAGGGAACTTCAAATTATGCTATGGTATTTTCGAAATCTACACATTTGTTACTAAAAGGATTTTCAGATTCTGATTGGGCAGGTGATAGAGACACAAGAAGAAGTACTAGTGGATTTTGTTTTTATCTTGGAGATTGTCTTATCTCATGGTATTCAAAGAGACAACCCACTATTGCCACTTCATCGTGTGAAGCTGAATATCGTGCAGCATTTATAGCTACTCTAGAGTCAGTATGGTTGCAAAAGATTTTCAGTTATCTTGATGTAAGAGTACATCAACCCATTCAGATATTTTCAGATAGCCAGAGTGCTATAGCTATAGCTAAGAATCCAGTACATCATGCAAGGACAAAGCATATAGAGGTACACTACCACTATATTCGAGAGCAGATAGCTAAGAAGCACATTGAGCTAGTTTATATTCCATCTAGTGAGAATGTTGCAGATATTTTTACCAAAGCATTGACTAGAGATAGTCATGTGAAGATTTGCAGGTTACTGAATCTTGTACCAATATGACATTGAAGGAGGGATTGTTGGAAGTCAATGTCCTCATTGGTCCAGCAAATAAATTCAACAATTGTATCTCTATATAAATCTTCTAGGCGGACGCAACTTCGATGTATAGATTCTATTTTGTATCTCCTCATGGAAAGTTGACGGGACGACTTGGTCTAGCCCAACATTTCTAAAAGCATCCTCAATCGACCACGGTTCGAATCCTAGCACTGACAGCGAAGGAAATTTCTTATTTTAGTTTGCTTTTAAGAAACGCACACGGACGGGCTACAGATTTCTTTTCCGTTAGCGATCGCATAGTTTTTCGTGGCTTTAAGCTTTCTTTAAGCTTTTCATGGATACTCAAAAACTATATAATAAGGCCCTTGGCTCATTGTGTAACTCACTCACTCAAAGATCTAGAGCTTGGAGATCTTCTTGAAGACAGAGTGTTCTCACACTCTTGAAGGAGGTGAAGTTTTGGTGAAGGAGAGGCTACTCTCATCGCAGCAAGAAGTCTTCTACGAGGTGGTGGTAACTATCTTTTGTGAGTTAACCTTGTGGTTGATTTACAACTTTGTTACACTAGTTTGTTAGCTTCGTTGCTTCGTTCTCTTCACACACACTTAGATTATTTCGACATAATCTAAATTTTGTATCATCATCTTCTTATTCTTCCATTAGTGAGTGCACCACTTTATATGGTTGAGTAGTACTCCCATGTTGTAATTTGGACATCTATTATTTTTAGTGAAGTAAGCATCCAGCTTACGTTCCCTATCCTTGTCTCAAGATCTCTTTCTTTCTCTATCTCACTTATCATCTTGTCAATTAAGTTGTGTATGCTCAAAAGGTTTTAGTATTGGAACGATCCTGGGGCCCCAAATTCCAACATACCGGTCCTCACGTCTCCGTGGATTGACAAGTAAAGGAGGTGGTGCTTACGCTTGAGCTACATATGGGTATCTCATGGTGATTGGTGGTCACATATTCTAAAGATGTCCGATATTCTCCCTCAATAATTGACATCATGCCAATCATTGGTACGTGTTTTGCATATCCTCTGAAGCCATAGGAATTTCTTCCTCTAACTCACTAGAGGTTTCAGAATAATGTGAGCGGCTACTTGGTTTGGCTACACTTCCTACTGAAGAGATCACAGTTCTTCGGCTTCCTAAGGTTCTCCCAGATCTCAGGTTCATTCACTTTAAAGTTTTTTTTAGCCTTAGCCAACCTCAAGCTTCTAGAGTTCTTCACTAAGGGTCAGAATTCTAGAAAAATCTGGTTGAGAAAGGACTGACTGTGAAACCTCAAGTCACGATACTTGACCCCAAAAAGGTTCACGATACTCTATATCTGAACCAAGCTGGGTATGTCACGATACTCGATATGTGACACACTAGAAGGGTACCACGATACTCGACCACTTGAATAGAGACGATACATGATACTTCACAGAAGACGATATACAACACGTGGATGAAGACGATACTCGACACTCGGGTACACGATACTTGATACTTGAGGAAACACGATACACGATACTTGAGGAAACACGATACACGATACTTCACAGGTATCGCGACCAGAGATCTTGTGATACACGATACACGATATTCACCGAGAAAATGACGATACTCGATACATGACAAGTATCGCGAGGCAGTTCAAGACGATACTCTATACTCGTCAGGTATCGGGAAAATAGTCTCCGCGATGTACGAAATCCAACAAGTATCGCGATCCGAAACTCACGATACACGATACTCAACGAGTATCGCGACCTGAATTTCACGATACACGATATGCGATATCCAACAAGTATCGTGAAAAATTCTCAACGATACTCGATACTTAGCATGTATCGTTAGACCCGATTCAACGATACCCGATACTTGACAGGTATCGTGAAAAGGATTACACGATACTCGATACTCAACGAGGTCAAGTATCGCGATACTCGACCACAGGAGATCACGATACTTAGGTATCACGATACTCGACCGTGGGAGAAAATGATACTTGATACTTTTCAATTTTTTGCAAGTGGTTTTTTTTGTTTTGAGTGCATACACGTGTTTTGAGTGCATTTACCCTCCCCTCTTAGCCTGAATCAGAAAAATACTTCTTCTCTACCCCTGTATGGCCTTCACGATACTTACCGCAGATCGTTTTTCTGAAACCTTGATTTCAAAGTAGTTTTGCACAAAGATTCAGTAGTGTGCTCACCTTGGAACCTTTTCCCAACTCCCTTATCCCTTTGGCTCGCTCTGCAAGGCTCCAAAAATCCATGGTCTCAGCTCACGATACTCGATAGAGTGCTCTCACGATACTTGTTTTGGGAACAAGTGATTCGAAAAAGGCAATGTTTTTGGTTTTTATACTGTTTTCTTTTGAAAGATTCTTTCTAACTACAAAAACTCACAAGACTAGAATTAATGGCTACTCTAACTTCCTCACTACTCTACTCACTCCACTCACTTTCCTAGACTAATAACTCACTACACACACTTCAAGAGTGAGAAATAGTAAGTGCGGATGAATGTGACTTACCAAAGAAGAGAAAATCACCACTCATCCACTCACTTCAATGCAAAAAGCTACTTACCATCACACGAATGCCTCGGTTTGATTCGACATTCCCCGGCAACGGCACCAAAAAACGTGTGTACCTAAGAACCAACTTAGGGACTTGTGGAGAAAGAGACTATACCTCAATCCCCCTCAAGTGCATATAGTGGGGATTCACACTTTAATTATCAATCCGATGAGTATCAAAACCTAGCTGAGTGTATGAAGACATGCATTCAAATGACGATCAATGCAAATGAGTTACTCAAAGAGTGCAAACAAGGCAAAGATTATTCCAATCAAGCTTCAACTGTCAGTCATGGTGTCGCGACACTTGGTGCAGCAGCCAATAGTAAATTGAGCTTTTCTCTCAGCTCGGAACTCCAAATATAGCAAATAGCATATGCATTTTGAAGCTCTCAACAAGACGCATTCAATGGTTGTAGTTTCACTCATTTCTGATGCTTATACTTCAAGTTATGAACAAAATATTGAGTCATGGGAATGACCTTCCTACACTTCAGCACTTGCTACACTTCACACACACCATAACTACAGCAAACAAGCACTTTCATGGATAGACAACACTTCCTAACACTCAAGCAACACACCTACATACAAGCTCACAAAGAAGATGATACAGAGAGGAGAAGACACAAATTCGAATTTTTGTGCTCTTGATTCTCACAATGGCAAAAAAAGTCCTTACAAAGAGTCACAAATTGACTTGTATACATGTGCCCTAAAAATGGTCCTTTCACACAAGAGACCGGCACTTTATTCACTAAAAGGCTAATTTCCTACTAATTTACATGGGTAAGCTACTAATCTTCTGTGGGGATGCATCTAGAGGACTCCTCTAGTGCATTTACAACGGAAATTATGTTACAAGAATGGTTATAATACAAAGGTTGGGTGTCCAAATCGAAAAAATTTTGGGGCCCTTCTTTTTCTCTGCCTTGTGTTCTCTTTGCTTTGCAACAGTCACAAAGGGTCATCAATCAACTATCCTATGGGAACATTCACCTGAAGCCTCCTCGCACATGGCCATGTGATAACCTATAGATTCTTAAGAGTTAGGCATAGGCTGATCTCTACCTTGTCTTTTCAATTTCATTCGTCGGATGCATTCTAAAGCTTCTGCTTGTGCTTCTTCTCTAATTCGCTTTTCCTCGTCTTTACGTTTCTTTGCAGTATTGAATCAACTTAACATCTCCTCCGTGAGGGGTTCCTGATATAACTTGACTCTACATCCACTTATGTATCTTGGGAGAATATCGCCTTCGAGAGTGGCTAGTTGAACTGCTCCACTTGTGGAGATCCTATTGATAATCATTGGCCCATATCCTCTCTTCTTCTGTGCATGTTGCTTCAAGGTGTAGACTAGGACTAGATCTCCCGCGTTCAAGCCCTTATCCTTCACATGTGCGTCAAAATATGCTTTTTGTCTCTTCTTGGCTGCATAAATGCCTGCTGTAGCTCTCAATCGTGTTTCACCCAATCATTCAAGATCAAGGATTCTAGAGGAGAGCTCATGGCATGTCCAATCATGCTCTTGTTCTACTTTCAATGTAGGTATCAAAAAGTCCAATGGTAGCACTGCATTTTGGCCGAATACCATCTGAAAGGGTGTAGCTTGGAGTACCATTTTATAGGCAACTTTGTATGCCCAAACAACATGGTGTAGTTGTTTGTCCCGATCAGAGCGTTTATTATTAACCAATTTTGTCAATACATTGCATAGAATCTTATTTGTGCTCTCAACCTTTCCATTAGCTTGTGGATGATAGGGGGCAAACTTCTTATGTATCACCAAAAATTCTTGGAGAAGGTTTTCTATGACTTCATTCAAGAAGTGTGTGCCTCTATCACTCACTAACTCTATTGGCAATCCATATCTAGTGAACAAATTCTCAAATAAGAACTTTGCTATCGTTTGAGCATCGTTCTTCGTTGTGGCTTTTACTTCTACCCACTTGGTTAGATAGTCTGTGGCCACAATGATGTATTCAGCATGTGAACCCTTGGCTGGGGGATTAATAGGACCGACAAAGTCTATTCCCCACTTAGAGAATGCACTTCCACCCATCATAGGTTTCAAAGGCATCTCATCTTTGCGTATAGGATACTGAGTTCGCTGACAAACATCACACCTCTTAACATAGGTATGTGCATCCATGTGAAGGGTTGGCCACCAAAGACCTGCAAATAGTATTGCCTTGATCACCCGATCTCGTCCAAAGTGTCCTCCCCCTACACCTTGGTGAGCAGTTTCCAAAACATTCAGATATTCGCTCTCATGGACACATAATCTAAGATACCCATCTTTTCCTCGTATGTATAGATTATCTGCAATGAGAGTATAATCTAAAGCTTCTTGTTCTAGGCTCTCCTTTATCTAGCCAATGTCATCTCCTGAGGGAATGTTTTCGTTCTCAGGAAGGCTACTAATGGTTCACTCCAATCTGGCACTAACGACACTTGATAAAGAGTGGCATGTTCCACAGGCGGTCTAGTGCTGCAGATTGGACATTCCTTGCACATCCTATGGACATCTGCTTCCATAGTTGGCCAATGCACTCCGAGTCTCCTTAGTGTCAGTAAAGTTCTTTGCTTAGAGTAATGTTGCTCTAATGCACCCACATGTGCTAGTTGCAACCATTTTGCATACTCATCCTCTTCTACACAGCAGGCTAATATCCCTTGATCTGTATGCTTGTACATACTCCCTGCCATGATATGGTACTTTTGGGCTTTTACTACCTCCCTATCTTGAGTGTTAATTACTGGGTGGTTAGGCCCGTATGTCAATACTGGTACTAATGTCTTAGTCCACTGAGGTACAACTTCCAAATTAAACAAGTAAGCATCAGGGAGATCGTCTGATACTCCTTGTGGGGCCTCTCCAGATGTGAGTCTCGAGAGATGGTCTTCTCTCAAATGAGCCTTGCCTTTCCTCACCACAAGCTCAAAGTCGTATTCCATTAGCAAGAGAAACCATCTCACCAATCTACCTGTATTGCATGGCTTGTTTACGAGGTACAATAGTGCTTGATGATCAGTAAAAAATTTAAACTTATTTGCAAGCAAATAGTGTCGAAACTTTTTAACCGCATACACGATGCCTAATCCTTCCCGTTCGGTGGTGGTATAGTTTCGTTCAGCTGCATTTAACTGTCTACTAGCATAGGCAATTAGAAGATCCATATTACCTTCGCCCATAGGTTGTGCAAGAGCACACCAATAGCATAATTGGATGCATCCACATGGACATGGAATGGCTTGTTCCAATCCGGTGTAGTCAAGATTGGTGCTGAACATAATCGTCATTTAAGCTCATTGAAAGACTTCTCACATTCATCAGTCCACTCAAAACTAGTCAAAAGTTCGTACAGAGGCTTTGCAATGATGGCATACATGTGTATGAAACGTGGGTAATAACCACAATGCCCCATAAAAGCTTGCACTTCCTTGACATTCCTTGGCCTAGGCAGTTCTGTGATAGCTCTCACTTTCTCTTCATCGGTGGATATGCCGTTCTTTGACACTATGTGTCCTAGAATCTTGCCTTGCCTGACCATGAAAACACACTTTTCTGGGTTCAAGTAGACTTGATATTCTCTACATTTATCAAAGATTTGTCTGAGTTCAGGTATATGGGTCTATCTAATGTTGGAATGAGCACAAAGATCATCAACATAGACTTTCAAATTCTTCCTCAATAACTCTTTAAATACATAGCACATTAGTCTCTAGAAGGTTGCAGGAGCATTGGTAAGCCCAAATGGCATTACCCTAAAATCAAATACACCCCAATCCGTGGGAAAAGCCGTCTTATGCTAATCTTCAGGTGTTATGGCTACTTGATTGTAACCAGAGAACCCATCCAGGAAGATGTACACTTCCTTGCCTGCTACCCTTTCTAATAGATGCTCAGTGATAGGAAGCAGGTAACTATCTCTGATAGTGGTTGCGTTAAACTTCTTCAAGTTAATGCATACACGTAACTTGCCGTTCTTTTTGGGCACCACTACAATGGGGGATACCCATTCAGTGTGCTCAATTTCATAGATAAATCCAGCTTCCACCAAGCGATCTATCTCTTCTTTGATCTTGGCAGCATAGTTGTCATTGTATGTGTATGGCTTTTGTTTAGAGGGTCTTGCCTTTGAGGTCATGGGGATCGTGTGTGAGCATATGTCAGGGTCTACACCTTTCAGGTCCTTGTAACTCCATGCAAACACATCCCTATATTCTTGTAGTAAGGTTATCAGCTCCTCCTCCTCATCTTCACTTAAGTCGTGTCTTATGTATGTGCATCGCTCCTCTCCTTCTTCTATGGCTACCACTATTTTCTTGGTGGTTTCTTTGTTATCATAGGCCTCTCCTACTTGTGCATCGCATTTTGGCATTCTTATCATGACTCTCTTGTCTTCGATTTCATACTTCTTAAAGTTTTTTGGGACCTCAAACAAGGATTCTTCCTCCTCTGGTGAGACTTCTCTCTTCTTCCTCTTCTTTCCCTCACTCTTAGTGGTCACTTGTGTGGTTAATCTCACCTCATTTGTAATGTCTTCATGTCTCTGAGGGTGAGCTTCTACTTCATAGAAATATTCCTCATCTGATGCAAAGGGTGGGTCCATAATGATTGACTCTAGATCGGAGTCACTTGCATCCTCGAATGCATCAGTGCTAGGTTCACATTCTTCAATGATTGGATCACACATGATTGGCTCTATTCTGAAGACTGAAATGTCATAGCCATCCTCGTCACAATGGGGTGTCCACTGCTCATGGCTACATCCATTGTTGCTAAGATTTATGCCCAACCATGAGGCTCAAACTCTTCATCGAGAAACACTACAGGTGCATAGGCTGGGTCTTGTATTGGTCTATGCATTTCCTTCGCACCTACCTCTCTAGCCTTTTCCCTTTTCTCTTCCTCTTCAGCCACTTTACACATCCATAAGTGAGTGTCTTCATGCATCCATGAGGATCCAGATCCAATGGAATGCACTAACTCTGAATCATCTGCGGCTCTATGGATGGGATTCCATTGAATGGGGGGCACGTCTCTATGAGAGAAATCTTTGAGATTCACTTTGGTTGTGACACCCAAATGTTGCAAATACAAAGAATTGGTTCCCCAATCCTGTACTACTTGCAATTGTCTCAAGAATGGTCTTCCTAGAATCATCTCATAGGCTTGATTTTTGTTAAAATCACATATAGCAAAAGTATGTTCAAACTCAGCACCACATGTAGTGAGAGTTATTCCTTCTAGCAATCCTAAGGGTCTCTCAATGTGGCCATCGGCCATCTGCAATTTCATTCTTGTTGGTATGCATGCTAGCTTGCCCCAACGCTTCCATAGGGAAGTGGTAGCAATTGCAACTCCTGCGCCTGAGTCCAAAATGTCCTTGGTTGTGTAACCTTGATGAGTGATAGGGAGATAGGTATTTCCTTCTTCTCCTTCGCTCATGTCTCCTATCTTGTCCAAGGTTATTTATGGCACTGTTCTATGAGATCCTACCTGGGAATGAGGTTTTGCTATGTCTGGCACTTGCTTGGCTACATGTTTCCACAATTCAAGCTTAACCTTGAGTAGCTCTTCTAAAGTTAGATTGCACTGTACTTTAGTATTCTTCACTACCTCTGTGTTCCTAGGTATGATTGAGTCTTTGTTTCTTATCATGACCGTGGGTGCTCTCATACAAGTCAACTTTGCTTTCCATGGGCCTGTGAAATGGGGTAGTTCCTGTAAGGAATTAGACTCAAAGTCTAATCTCTCCTAAGAGCGGGCACTCTCCTGCTCTCCATAAAGGGAAGGAATGTCTTGTGGGAATTGATCGTGCGCGTCATCCACAAGTTCAATTGGAGGAGGATCTTTGCTTTCTTTAGCCCATTTCTCTTCTTGAATCTCTCATAGGAATTCTAGTGAGTACCGATTCATAGATGAAGAGGTGTCTTGTTCAGTGGAGTTATGCACATAAGCTTCCTTGGAGGAATGCTTATTCTATCACTTGCCCTCTCCTTAGCCTGGAAGTTGGCTCCTTTTCCAGAATTTGCAATTATCGTCTCCAATCTATCTAATAGACCATCAAAATGCAATGGTGTTCTAGTGGAGCTAGAGCAATTGAAGAGGGGACTAGCCTCAGACATGCCTTGAGCCAATTCCACCATCTTGGCACACAACTTGGTTCGTTCAAGCTCTAGTTCAGCTCTAGGGTAACATCTTTCATGATCCGTTACATTCGGTCCTTCCTGGATCCTAGCCTGATATGCTCTAAGCATCATATCTATGTCCTCAAGAGTGGGATCTGTGAAGATTGATCCTACTCGGGGTGGTGGGTGGGTCACGTGTGGTGGATTGGAAGGTTGGGAAAAGGAAGGTGATGGGGATGGTAGTGGGGGTGATGTGTGAGAGCGCGTTTGAGATGTGATTTCTATGATTTTGGCTTTGGTCTCTCGCAGACCTTCCTCGAGTTCACTTATCTTCTTTGCCCATTGCCTTTTCATACGTTCACAGCTATCTCTCCAAGCTCTTGTTCTCTTCTTATTCTGGCTCTCAGACTCACTAACCTCCATATTCTTTCCCTGGCCTAAGTCTTGGTCTTGCTTAAGTGTCTGTGCTCTCGTGATGACTTGCATTGGGGTCGTGGAAGTCACACTTCCTGTGGAGTCTACCACTAAGCCAATAACATTGATAGGAGCAATTTTTGGCATGTTAATGGGGTTCTTTGGACACTCTCGTAACAAATGCTCCTTCCCACAATCTGGACAAAAGCCTTGTATTGTCATAGATTGGGTTTGCGCAGGTGATGGTAGAGGGCAATCACGAGTGAGGTGATCTCCCTGACATCAATAGCATGGTCCTCTAGGAAATGGAGGTCTCATCGGCCTAGGTTGGGGTCTCAAGTTGGGGTTTGCATACATGACATTCGTATATTCTGGCTTGCAACTAGATTCACTCGGTTCTTCATAATAGTATGACTCACTGTGCTCCGGTGACTGCATGTAGTAAGCCTGTGGGCTCTCAATATGGGTGGAGTCAAAACTATGATCACTTGGGTCACTTTCTGAAAGCGATGGTGTCACTAGCACTAAAGCTCTATTTAAATTTTCTTCTGCAGCTGCATACTTCACTGGAATCACATTGGCGAGAGGTGGGGGTTGCTGCACTAGGACAGGTTGAGGTCTTTGTTGCCCTTGATAGGGTGGTTGATAGGGTTGCTGGGGCCTACCATACTGTTGTTGTGGGTACTGATTCTGGTATTTTCCTTGTTGTGGATATGGTTGCGGATAATTTTGTCTAACGGCTTGTTTGTTATATGGGCAGTCTTGTGCAGTGTGGTTGGTGTATCTCCTTTCTATGGTGCAGTATTGGCTGTTAGGGTTCACTTGGGGTTCAGCCATGATAGGGCACACATTAGCCATATGGTCTCCTCCACATGTGTAGGATTGTTTTCTTGGGGCAAATCTTGGAATCTGCTTGCTAGAGACACCTAATTTATGGGCTACCTTTTCTACTAGATCCTCAATTGATGTGGATTGTGAGGAAGTGAGGCTAGTAGAACTATCTAAATCTTTATAGATCTTTGAGAGCTCTAATTCCTCCCCTAGATTATCATCAATGTCTATGCACATGCGTACACATTCTTCTATGGATCTAGGGTCCTTCAAGTACACATATGATCTAAGTTTGGTACTTAACAATCCATCTAGAAATAAGGCCACTTGCTTGGCTGGGGTGGGTAACTCTCGAGCAGGGCATCTCTCTAGGTATTGCCTAAACTTTCTTCCTGCGAGCCTCACTATCTCTTGAGGTGTTTGCTTGAAGCTATATATCAAGGAAGATGTGTTATGCCTAATGTCACTTTTGGAAAAATCAGTGATGAATGCTTCAAGAAGTTGGTCTATACTTCTGTACTGATCTTGGTGAAGTGGTTGAAACCAAGTCAATGCAGTGTGCTTGAGTGTTAGGCCGAAAGCATTGTATTAAGTGAACAAGTCCTCCACTTGTTCAGCCCTCAAAACTTGCCTAAACTCTGCTACATGGTCATACGGGTCTCCTGTGCCATCGAAGCAATTCTTCATGGACTTAACCAATTGTGTAGGCCTTAAGGTTCTAGCGTGTTCTCTAGGCCTTGGGAGAGGGAATTTGTCTACATTTCTTGGATTCCTCGGGTCCTTATGTCTCTCTCTGTCCATCCTATCAGTCTCATCCTTGTTCTCTCTCTTCCAAGTGGATTAGCAAAGCTCACATCGGGTCTATCTCTACTCCTCTCTCTTTGTGTTCCATGAGCCTGAGATGTTCCAGCTCCTTGGTGACCATAAGACATAGTGGATCGAGGTTGGGGAAAAACAAATTCACCCTTCCAGGTGTATGCGTGTCTTCCATGTTCTGAGAACACAAAGATCCTTTCCGAAGCATCATCTAAGTAGGTTACTTTGCTTGGGCTATCAGGATCTTTAAATTCATAAATGGTATGGGCTCCCACTTCATTAGGCTTCTCAGGCTTATACCTCCAAAAAGCCTCATCCATCTCTCGATTCAAGAGCAAATCTATGCTCCTATTATCTTAGGGAACCCACTCTGGAGTGATTATTCTAGTTAGAACCGACTTGCCTCGAGGGGTTTTTGGCTCCTTTCCTAAGTTCCCTTGCTCTAGGTCACCTATTTCGACCTCTGAGATTATGTTGCCAAATTCATCTGTTCTTTCTGGTTGGCTAGTGACTACATACATTTTTCCTTCTTTATCAAGGTAGGAACCGTTTTCGAACTTGACTGCAAGGTGTTCTAGTCCCATGGGTTGATTCGGGTTTTTAATTAGGACAACAGATCTTCTCAGACCATCCTCATAGATGCGTGCACCTAAGCGGTTGGTCTGGATATATTCCAACTGAGTCTTGTAAGGACCCTTGGGTTTTTCTAGGTATGCCACTCCTGAGCTACCTACAGGTCTTTCCATGTTATATGACATCTCAGAGTCACTAGTTTTTGAGTCTAGAGCGTAGGGGTAATCGCTCAATTGTTGGGCCCAAGATCTGGCTGTATGGTTGACACTAGCCTCAGATGATATAACACTTTGACGGTCTCTCCCTAGGTGTCTTCCCGATCTCAGGTTCATATGCCCTTACAATTAACCCAATGATCCACGTACAACCACGTTGCTGATTCTTTGATACCAATCACTTGCTCCTTTTGAGTTCTTTTGTAAGTGTTTTCTTGTCTTTAATCAAGTGTCATCAGGAGCACTTAAGTGTGTCGTACTTGATGTTCTTCGTCCACTTAGTTTAAGTTCTTTCCCCTTAGGTTGTCCCTTGACTGCAGTTTAACCTATTCTTGGACTAGAGAAATTAGAGGCTCTTAGAACTTGTGTATTCCTATCATACCCCTAATCAATCAAGACAACTACTCGCACTTAGCCTAAGCTAAGAATGGACTGAGGGGGTTGAGAGATGTTCCAACCTCAAGTTGTTTCTCCTTGCTATACTTGTCTGCCCAGGAAGCGCCTTCCCAAGCTTGCGCATAATGGCACTTGCTTTGCTTTCTCCAATAGCTCTCGATGGTCCTGTAAAAAAAAAAATTCCAAGTTTAGCTCAAGTTCTTACCTTCAATTGACAGACAATTTATTTGAGACACTTTGAATGACCCTTGTTCCCCCTTTTGTATCACCAAAAAATTTTCTCTAAAGCCCTCTTGGTATACCTACCCCTTAGAGGGTCAACTTCAAAATATCCTATCTGACAAGCCCTAGAGCTCAAAAAACGGATTTCATATGAAAAAGTTATGACAATTGAGGGTTTAGGGGGTTAAACAGACAATCAGGTCCTTTCAAGAGTTTAGTGCATTTTCTAAGGCCTTTGTAATGGTATAGGTGATTGAATATGCACATATGCCTAATTTTTTAGCCAAAATTTTCAAAAAATTACCCCTCTATTTTTTTGCCGAAAATGTATGTTGTCACTCTAGCACGATGGTGAGTACCAACGTGAGGAGATACACCTCATAAATGTCAATCCGTGGAGACGTGAGGACCGGTATGAAGACCGTGAGCAAGTGATGGCACATGTGCGTGAGTGAAAGCACACAAGTATGCACACACATACACACACACGCGCACAAAGTAAGAGCAAGGAGTGGAACGATGGAAGATCTTCGATTATACAAGAGCTCTCTTACAAAGCTGAAATCTACAACAAGCTAACCACAAAAATGAGCTCTCCAGCCCTTTTTATAGTTTTTGAGTGGTTTTGGCCCTGTCCAGACCTAGTGTCCAGCCTAGTTAAAAAATAGGTTCCAGGGCTTATTTGGGGCTCAAACGGAGTCTAAAAATTATGAAAATTGGTAGGATGGTAGTTCTAATACTCCTCAAGCTCGAGGACTCCTCGGCTTGAACAAAATGGAGTTACAAAAATGGAAAATGGTATTTACAATGGTTTTTAGTGATAAAAATCACTATTTTTGTAGGGATTTCTTCTGAAAATTTGACAGGTGCTTCTTGGAGCTCCCTACTTGCTCCTTCTTCTTGTGTGTCCACTTCCTTGATGCACTTCCATTCTTTGTCCTTGATCTTGAGCTTCAACACTCCCCCCCCTCTTGAGTCTGTCGTCCCTGACAGACCCTTGTTGTAGTGGTCGTTCCATGTAGTACGTTGGGAGGTAGCGTCCTTTGCGTCCAACAGGGGCGATCCCTCTTCCCAATGTATCCTGATCGTTTGTCTGGTTCTTCACTTTGCCACTGTTATCTCTTGCAGTTTGTAGTCCCTTTGTACGTACTTCTACCTTGTATTCCATCTGGATGGTGCATTTGTGAGTTTTCCAAAACTACTAGTTGCTCAAAGGAGGTGTTCAATGTTGATTATGAGCAACTCTCAATGGTGGATGGCTCCCTTGTTCTTGTAGTGGTCACCGTGATGTCCTCTGATTCTTCCAAAGATGGCTTTCATAGTTTTCATGCCAAGTACTTGTAACCCATAATGGATGATGGGTAAGTGCTTTAGTGCGTGGGTTGAACAAAATATGTGCCTTGTGCATGGCCTTGTAATGTGGCCCTACGTATGCGTACTTGGAAAATGCATGGCAAGAAGTATGGTGCAAGAGATTGGGTCTTGAGCTAAGTGCTCAAGGGTATGCTGACGAAGAGGTTTCCTAATCGATCATGGTTATAGTGTTGTTAAAGCATACACGTCTTACCATGGTGAAGGGTCCGTTGATCTTCATCTCTTCGTGTTGTAGTTCCATCATGGTGTTTGACCATCGGCTTGTCCTTTTTGTTGATGGGTGTCCTTGCTGAAAGTTTGCTGATGAGCATTTTCAAGCACAGTCCTCTTCTTTGCCCCCCTTTTTTTTTTTTTTTGGAACACGATGGCATCAAACAAGAAGAAAGAGGTTAGTTTCAATAACATATTTTGCATGTGAAAATTGTGTCTCATGTGCCTGGGATTTCTCAATTGTGTCTATGCACGGCCATGTAAGGTGGCCCTATATTGATGCATACTTTGGAAATGCATGACCTGAATGGTGCAAACGACTGGGTTAT
This sequence comes from Ceratopteris richardii, assembly GCA_020310875.1. Classification (NCBI taxonomy): domain Eukaryota; kingdom Viridiplantae; phylum Streptophyta; class Polypodiopsida; order Polypodiales; family Pteridaceae; genus Ceratopteris; species Ceratopteris richardii. The sequence continues at coordinate 160,930,198 of CM035424.1, read as the reverse complement.
GCCAAAGGCACATGGTTGCTCCTGGTCGAGGCTTTTGATGTTACTTGCATACTTGATGAATTCTTTGATTGGAGGTGTCTATTGGATCTCGAAATGATGTAATCCTCCGGATTGGAACCCATTTTGGAATAGGGCTTGGTGCTGTAGAGATCACCTCAGGCCACTTCATCTTTGGATGCTTTCCAAACTTTGGTATCCCGTGTGGTTGGCCTTTTGGTTCTGTGGATGTTGTTGGTGCTTTTGGCTTCCAAACCCATATCCTTGACGATTGCCTGCTTTCTTTTGCAAAAGGGTTGAGTTTATCTTCGTTTGTTCTTTGTGTTTTGTTCTTACCCTTTGCTTTCCTTGGCTTCTTTGTTGAGACCTTTTGCCTGGTGGGGAGCATAGGCCGTTGTGTATGTAAGAGCTTCTTGGGTACCCACATCTGTAATCGCCTGTGTTGAGTTGTAGCTAATTTTTTAGGCACCCAAATTTGTACATGATTGTGGTCGACCTTCTTGGATAGCTTCGGTACCCAAATTTGTTCGATTCTTCGTGCTTGAGCCTGTCGTAGGTGCTTGGTCCTTCTTTTTTCATGGTCGATCTGGTTGGGTGGGAATCTTTGAGGCAACATCGATGGTTGCACTCCTTTCTTTACCCAGATCTGCTTCATGCCCATAACTTCTTTCTTCTTGAAGGCTCTTTGTCTATTTGATAGACTGGCTATCTTGCACTGTTTTGTTTGCTTCTGAGGTTGGACTAATGTGGATGATTTACTCTTTGAAAAAGAAGATGGTTCTTCTTGCCTTTGCGACTGTCCTTCCATGATTGTGCCCGTCTGGATCATAGGTCCTTTGACATTTACAACATCTTGTTCGAGAAGATTAGCCTTAGAGGAAAGAAGAGAGCGTGTGGTGTCTTGGTCAGTGGCCATGCAATTCTCCAATTCTAATGTAATGCATTGTTCATGTGCCCAAACATGAAGAAGTTGACTTCTTAGGTTCAAGTTGACAGCATGGTCGTAAATCCAATCTTGACCCAAGACAAGTGGCTCTATGAGGTCCTCATCATGACACACTAGCATTTTGACTTTTATTGGAACATCTTGAAGGTAGATGGGAAGTTCCACCTCTCCCAAACAAGAGGTTTCCACACCTCCCAATCCTATGAGATAGGCTTCTATGGGCTTGATGTCCAATTGCAGGTCTTGGCAGTATGAAAGTCGAACTGCACTAGTTGCTGCACCTGAATCAACTAATGCTCTCACAGTCTTTACACTCTTTCTGCGTCCTACCTCTATAGTCACAAAGGGCCGTCGATCAATTATTTGAGAAGTAGTTATGCCCGATTTTTGGCACATGTCCATGTGATATTTTGGAGCTTTTGTGTTGACATCTAGGCCTAGCCGCCGTAGCTTATTTCTTCTGATGCGCTCTCTCGCCTCTGCTTGTGCTTCTTCTCTAACCCTTAACTCCTCTTCTTTTCGCTTCTTAGCAGTGTTGAGTCTCATGAGCATTTCCTCTGTAAGAGGTTCTTGATATAACTTGACTCGGCATCCACTAATATAGTTTGGTAGGATATCACCTTCTAAAGTGGCCAATTGAACTGCAGCGCTAGTGGAGAGTCTATTAATGATCATGGGTCCATATCCTCGTTTCTCCAATTTGCGGGCATGTTGCTTTAGCGTATAAACCAGCACTAGATCTCCTTCCTTCAATCCTTTATCCTTTACATGGGCATCAAAGTATGCCTTTTGCCTTTTCTTTGCAGCATAAATGCCTGCTGCTGCCCGTAGCCTCGTCTCACCTAAGCGTTCTAGATCAAAGATCCTGGAAGACAACTCATGTCCATTCCACTCATGCTCTTGTGCTACTTTCAAGGCAGGGATTAGGAAGTCTAATGGTAGCACAACATTTTGTCCAAAGACCATCTGAAATGGGGTAGCATTGAGTACCGTTTTGTAGGCAACTCGGTATGCCCAAACAGCATGATGAAGTTGTTTGTCCCAATCAGAGCGTTTATTATTTACAAGTTTTGTCAACACATTACATAGGATCTTATTCGTGCTCTCAGCCTGTCCATTGGCTTGTGGGTGATAAGGGGCAGACTTCTTATGTATCACCATGAATTCTTGAAGGAGATTGTCAATGACCTCGTTCAAGAAGTGAGTACCTCTATCACTGACCAACTCTATTGGTAATCCGTATCTGGTGAACACGTTCTCGAATAAAAACTTGGCCGTCGTTTGAGCATCATTCTTCGTTGTGGCTTTTACTTCCACCCACTTTGTAAGGTAATCTGTGGCCACAATAATGTACTCAACATGGGAGTTTCTAGTTGGGGGGTTGATGGGACCTACAAAGTCTATAACCCACTTCGAAAATGCACGTCCACCCATCATTGGCCTTAAAGGCATCTCGTCTTTTCTTATCGGATATTGGGCACGTTGGCATGTGTCACATTTCTTCACATAAGTATGTGCATCCATATGAAGAGTGGGCCACCAAAGTCCTGAGAATAGAATGGTCTTGATTACTCGGTCAGGCCCAAAATGTCCACCTGCAACACTACTATGTGCAGTTTCTAAGACCTTCAAATAATCTGATTCATGAACGCACAATCTTAGATAACCATCCTTGCCTCTTCGATATAGGTTGTCTCCTACTAAGGCATAGTCTTGAGCCTCTTGCTCCATGCTCCGTTTTCTTGCAAGACTAGCCTGATTGGGTAATGTTCCCAATCTCATAAACTCAACCAATGGAGCACTCCAATCTGGGATTAATGACACATGATAAAGAGTGGCATGCTCCACTGGGGGTCTCTTCTGGCACACTGGACAATTCTGGATCCACTCCTGTATTTCTTTGTCCATGCTAGGCCAATACACTCCTAAACGTTTTAGATTCTGCAATGTTCGTTGTTTAGAGTAGTGATTTCCTAGCAGTCCCTCATGGGCTTGTTGCATCCAACTAGTATGTTCGTTGTCCTCAACACAACAAGCTAGTACACCCTCTGGATCTTGTTTGTACATGCTTCCGGCCAATATTTGATACTTTTGTGATCTTACAATTTCTTCTTTGCTTGTTTTCACATTTTTATTTGCAGGCCCAAAGGTTAGGACTGGTACCAACTTATTTGCCCATTTAGGAACAACTTCTAAATTGAACAGATAAGCATCGGGCAATTCATCAGACACTCCTTGCGGTGGCTCTCCTGAAGTGATACGAGAAAGATGGTCTGCCCTAAGATGGGTTCTACCTTTCCTGACAACAACTTCAAAGTCGTATTCCATTATTAAGAGGAACCATCTCACTAAGCGGCCTGTATTGCAAGGTTTATTGACCAAATATAATAAAGCTTGATGATCGGTGAAAAACTTAAACTTATTGGCCAATAGATAGTGTCTAAACTTCTTCACGGCATATACCATGCCTAAGCCTTCTCTTTCCGTTGTGGTATAATTTTGTTCAGCTGCATTTAATTGCCTACTAGCATATGCTATCGGCAAATCTAGGTTTCCCTCACCTGTGGGTTGTGCTAGCACACATCCTATTGCATGATTGGAGGCATCTACATGGACATGAAAGGGTTTGCTCCAATCCGGAGTAGTCAATATTGGTGCTGTGCACAAACGTCTTTTCAGCTCGTTGAAGGAATTCTCGCATTCCTCGTTCCACTCAAAATTTGTTAACAACCCATAAAGAGGTTTAGCTATGATGGCATACATGTGGATAAACCTACAGTAATATCCACAATGGCCCATAAAGGCTTGTACCTCTTTAACATTTCTTGGTCTTGGCAACTCTGCTATTGCACTTACCTTGTCTTCATCTGTTGAAATTCCATTCTTAGAAACAATGTGACCTAAGATCTTACCTTGTCGTACCATGAACACACACTTCTCTGGGTTCAGACACTCGATAATCTCTACACTTGTTGAAGATTTGTCTGAGCTCAGGGATGTGGTAACTTCTTTCTTGGGAATGAGCGCATAAATCATCCACATATACTTCTAAGCTCTTTCGCAAGAACTCTTTGAAGACATGACACATGAGCCTTTGGAATGTTGCAGGTGCATTGGTGAGCCCAAATGGCATCACACGAAATGCAAAGATTCCCCATTCTGTGGCAAAGGCCGTTTTGTGTTGATCTTCGGGGGCAATGGCTACTTGGTTGTAACCTGAAAATCCATCAAGGAAGCTATAAACTTCCTTGCCTGCAACACGCTCCAATAGATGTTCGGTGATTGGAAGTGGATAACTATCTCTGATTGTAGCGGCATTAACTTTTTTAAGGTTAATGCACACTCGCAATTTCCCATTCTTCTTGGGCACCACCACAATGGGGGACACCCATTCAGTGTGCTCAATCTCATAGATGAATCCAGCTTCAATCAGCCTGTCAATTTCCTCCTTTATTTTGGCTGCATAATTGTCATTATATGTGTAGGGCTTTTGTTTGGTGGGCTTGGCATCAGCGGTCATCGGAATCGTATGAGAGCAAATCTTTGGATCTACTCCTTTCAAGTCTCTATAGTGCCATGCGAACACATCCCTATATTCCCTTAATAGAGCTACAAGCCCTGCTTCTTCTTTTGCACTTAGGTCATCTCCTATGTACGTACATCGTTCTTCGTTCCCTTCAATGGTCACTACAATTTTTTTGGTCTTTTCTTTATTGTCATATGCTTCTCCTATAATGGCCTCTCTCTTAGGCATCCGTACCAAAATTTTTCGGTCTTCCACTTCATATTTCTTGAAATTTTCTGGTACTTCAAACAATGATTCTTCCTCTTCTTGTTTCACTGCTTTTCTTTTCTTTTTCTTTTGACCTCCTTCACTTTTTTCCTTTGAATTTATCGTTTTAATACTCGTGAGGGGTTCTTCTTCTTTTTGGGTTAACACTCCTATGTCTTCTAAATAGTGTTCCTCTGAGTCAAAGTAAGTATCCATCACAATGGATTCTAGATCATCGTCATTCTCTTCTTCTTCTATGAACTCACTAGGATCACACTCTTCCAACAGGGGCTGACACATGAACACTGAAATATCATAACCCTCCTCATCACAATGAGGTGTCCATTGTTCTTCATTGACTGCAATGTCCATGGTAGCTAAGATTTCTGCCCAACCATGAGGCTCAAATTCCTCATCTGGAAATATCATTGGTGTATAGGCTGGGTCTTTTATTGGTCTATCTCCTGGGGAAGTTCCTTCTTCTCTTGCTTTTAGACGCTTTTCCTCTTCCTCCGCGACCTTGCACATCCACAAGTGAGTATCTTCATGCATCCAGGATGGATCAGGTGAACTTCCAGAATGCACAGAGATTGAATCTTCTTTTGCTTTGTGGATAGGATTCCACTGTAGGGGTGGTACATCTCTGAAGGTGTAATCCTTCAAATTGACCTTGGTGGTGACCCCTAAGTGCTGTAAGTACAAGGAGTTGGTTCCCCAATCCTGTACTATTTGCAATTGTCGTAGGAAGGGTCTTCCTAGGATCATCTCGTAGACATTATTTTTTTCAAAGTCACATATAGCAAATGTATGTTCAAACTCTACACCACAAGTGGTTAGAGTTATCCCTTCGAGCAATCCTAGAGGTCTTTCAAAATGACCATCTGCCATTTGAAGCTTCATTCTAGTTGGTCTTAATGTGGGTTTGCCCCATCGCTTCCACAAGGAAGTGGTTGCAATAGCAACACCAGCACCTGAATCTACGATTGCTTTGGTTGTGTAACCTTGATAGGTGATCGGAAGATAAGTGTTACCTTCTTCACCTTCGCTCATGTCTCCTATCTTGTCGAGAGGTATCTCTGGAACTTTTAGCTTAGAGCCTACTTTTGGCATATTGGATTCAAGTTTTGTAACCTAATCCTTCACATGATTCTAGAGCTCAGGTTTTGCTTTGAACAGCTCTTCCACAGTGAGATGACATTGAACCTTAGTGTTCTTCACAACATCAGTGTTTCTTGGAATCACTGAGTCTTCATTTCTTACCAATATTGTGGGAGCTCTGATCTAGAGAGATTCAGATTCCCATGGGCCTGTGAAATGAGGCAACTCTTGTAAAGAATTAGATTCAAAATCTAATCTCTCATCCTCTTGTTGCTCTGTTTGATCTCCATAGATAGACGGGATGTCTTGGGAAAATTGATCATGAAGATCATCAATCTCAGGAATAGGAGGGGAGTTACCCTTCTCCTTGGCCCATTTCTCTTCTTGTATTTCCCGCAAGAACTCTTGAGAATACTGTTGAATTGAAGGAGGTATTCTAGCATCCGTGGAATTAGGAACATAAGCTCCCATTGGTGGTGAGCTTCCTCTTTCAATAACTGGTTGAGCCTGTGGAGGTAAAGAAACTTGTGGTTTGTTTACCAACTGCTCTAATCTTTCTAGTAAGCCCTCGAAATCCAAATCCGGTTTGACAGAGTTTGTCTGATTGAACTTTTGACTAGTCTCAAGTATAGCTTGAGCTTGTTCTACCATTTTCATGCACATTTTCATCCGTTCAATCTCTAAATCTGCTCTCGGGTAACTCTTGTCCAAGTTTGCAGTTGTTGGCCCTTCTTGAAGACGAGCCTGGTAGGCCTTGAACATCATGTCCAAGCCTTCTGGGGTTGGATCTGCAAGAACAGACCCTGGTGGTGGGTTATTTACAATGGGTGGTGGGGTGGAATGAGGTGGAGTGGATGGAGCTTCGGTATGTGAGGGGCTTTGAGATGCAATGTCTTCTATTTTTGCTTTGGTATCCCTTAGGCTTTCTTCTAGCTCGGATAGCTTTTTGTTCCACTTGCGATTAGCCTTCTCTCTGGTATCCTTCCATGTTCTTGGCTTCCTCTTACTAGGCTCTCCTGACTCACTTGACTCCGATTGCTCGGATGGTTTTGCTTGTTGTGCAGCCTGTGCCCTAGTAACTGCCTGTACAGGAGCCACATTACTACTCTTGGACTTGAATCTGCCACTAAGCCTACCACATTGATGGGTGTAACCTTGGGTGCACTAGCGGGGTTTCTCGGACACTCTCTAGGAAGATGTTCCTTGCCGCACTCAGGACAAAAGCCTTGTATTGTGATGTTTTGTCCTAGTCCCAGAGCTGGTTGGTGGGGGCATTCACGAATGAAATGGTCACCCTGACATCTAAAGCATGGTCCTCTAGGGGCTTGCGGTCTTACTTGTCTCAATTGGGGCCTAGGATTTGGATTCGTATACATGACATTGGAGTATTCTGGCTCCCAATTTTGTTCCATAGGTGGTGTCTCATATTGACACTGAGAAGTCTCACTTTGCTCAGGTGACTCTATATAATAAGCATGTGGACTATCTTCATGGAAGTAGTCTGAACCATGAGCGTGAGAATCATTTTCTGAGACCAATGGGGTTAGTGGCACCAATGCTCTATTATGGTTCTCCTCCGCCATCGTATATTTAACTGGGATCACATTGGCAGGAGTTGGCGGTTGGTTTCCTAGGACTGGTTGTGGCCTATATGGTGCCTGATATTTCTGCGGGTATTGAGGTTGATATTGTTGTGGCCTATAATATGGCTGTTGGTACTGATTCTGATACCTACCGTGCTGGTAAGGTTGCTGATAATTTTGTCTAACAGCCTGCCTGTTATAGGGACAATCTTGGGTCGTATGATTTGTATATTTCCTCTCAATGGTGCAATATAGAGCATTAGGGTTTCCTTGGGGTTGAGTCGTCAACGGGAAAACATTAGCCATGTGATCTCCTCCACATGTATAACATCGCTTCACTGAAGTGACCCTTGGCATTTGTCTATTTTGAACTCCTAGCTTTTTGGCCACTTGCTCAGCTATCTCATCTATCTCAGTGGAGGTTCTAGAGGTATGACTTGTAGAACTATCAGAGTCCTTATAGAGTTTGGATAGTCCTAACTCCTCACCCAAGTTGTCTTCTATGTCAATGCATATCCGTACACATTCTTCTATGGATCTAGGCTCTTTCAAGTATACATATGACCTTAATTTTGTGCTCAATAGGCCATCTAAAAATAGTGCCACTTGTTTGGCTGATGTGGGTAATTCTGGTACAGGGCGTCTTTCCAAGTACTGTCTAAACCTTCTTCCTGCAAGTCGCACTGTTTCTTGGGGTGACTGTTTGAAGCTGTGGATCAAGGATGATGTGTTATGCCTGATACCGCTTTTGGAAAATTCCACAATGAATTCTTCTAGCAGCTGACCTATCTCTCTATAGTTGCGACTGTTTAGAGGTTGAAACCAAGCTAAGGCAGTACCCTTAAGAGTCAAACCAAATGCCTCGAACTGGGTGAACAAGTCTTCAACCTGTTCAGCTCTCAGCACTTGTTTGAACCCCGCCACATGATCATAAGGATCTCCAAACCCATCAAAGTAGTTCTTCATTGTCTTAACCACTTGAGAGGGTCTAAGGGTTCTTGAGTGCTCTCGTGGTCTAGGCAATGGGGAATCATGATCATCTCTTTGATGCCTATAAACTCTATGTCTCTCCCTTTCAGGTCTTTCCGTTCCATATCCTGATCTGTCTCTGCCTACAGTGTCTGCAAAGCTTACCTCCGGTCTCTCTCTAGTTCTTTCCCTCTGGGTTTCATAAGCCTTGGATGATCCGGCTCCCTGGAGGCCCTGGGAAACATTAGATCTTGGTGGAGGGAAAATTGATTCACCTTGCCAGGTGTAAGCATGTCTGTCATGATCTGATACCAAGAATAACTTTTGAGATGTGTGATCTAGATAGACAACTTTCCCTGGTGTCTCTGGATCCTTGAATTCATAGATGGTGACTACTGGGCTGGGTTGATCTGGCCTAAATCTCCAAAAGGCTTCCTCCGTTTCTCTATTCACGAATAGTTCTATGCTTTTGTTATCTTGAGGAATCCATTCTGGAGTGATCACTCTAGTCAAGACTGACTTACCTCTAGGGGTCTTGGGTTCTCCTCCTAGGTCCCCTTTCTCTAGGTCTCCTATCTCATTCTCAAGAATGATATTTCCAAACTCATCTGTCCTATCTGGTAAGTTGGTAACCACATACATGGTTCCTTCCTTATCAATGTAAGCACCCTCTTCAAACTTGACCACTGGGTGTTCAAGTCCAAAGGGTTGGTCAGGATTCTTGAGTTGAACCACTGATCGTCTTAGACCATCCTCATAGATGCAAGCACCTAATTGGTTGGTCCTGATATACTCCAATTGGGTCTTATAGGGACCTTCTGGTGTCTGTAAATAGGCAGTGCCTGAGCTACGTGTGGGTCTTTCCATGCTAAAAGACATTTCCGAGTCACTGGTTTCTGAACTTCGTGTGTAAGGATAACCACTAAGCTGTTGAGCCCAAGACTTGGCTGTATGGTTGACACTAGCCTCAGATGATCTAATGCTTTGTCTATCCTTGCCTAAGTGTCTGCCAGATCTCAGGTTCATAAGCCTTGGCTTCTAGTCCCAAAGTTCTCTTCTATTGCTCAAAATCCTTTGGAACACCTTGGTTTTCTAATTTCCTTGAGGGTCAACTTCAAAATACCCAAAATCACAGCAAACGGATTTCGTATGAGAAAGTTATGCCAGTTCAGGGTTCTGGGGTTTAAAACAGGGAAACAGGATCTCTCTGGGAACTCAGAACAGGCGATACGATACCAGATTTCCCACGATACGATACCTTTGTCTTACACGATACCCCTTCAAACGATACCACCTAGACGATACGATACCACTAGGATAACTGCGATCGCGATACCAACCTCACGATACGATACTGCTCTCTTAGACGATACGATACTGAAAGTGGTCACGATACGATATCTCTAATTTGCACGATACGATACCACTTAACCTCCCGATATGATACCTGTAATGACACGATACGATACTGAGTTCTTGAGCGATACGATACCACGGGATTGGATGATACGATACCTTTGAGACGATACGATACCAACTTGGCCGACGATACGATACTGAAATTGGAGGCGATACGATACCAAGACTAACACGATACGATACCAGGTGGACCACGATACGATACCACCGGGGCGACCGTGATCGCGATACCAACACTTGACGATACGATACCAAAATGGTATCGCGATACCTCAAGTGGGGCATGCACGATACGATACCTCGACAAGTATCGCGATACACGGGAATTCTGGTATCGCGATACCAAAACTCAACCGGACACGATACTTGGAGATTTTCACACCCAAATTCAAAAATTTTTGCAAATATGTGTACCTTATTTCCTCCTTGTCACTTCTATCAGAGCGTAGATGCAAAATCTAGCTCCAAAGTCACACTACCACCGTCGCGATACCAAACGCAGGTCGCTTCAGCCCGCACGATACTGAATCAAATTTTTGGAGTTTGAGAGGTTTTCCAAGAATGTTTCTTCAGCGTTTCTGCTCTGAACAGCCTCCGCACTTGTTCCTCATAGCCACAAGTGAAAAACGAGCTGAAGATATAGGCAAAAATGGAGAAAATCAGAGAATATGAAGAGGGAAGAAGATGATGATGAAGGTGAAGATGAAGAAGAAGAAAAAACTCAGAAACTAAACTGAAAATGGTGATTTTTTACCTTCCAACGTCGCTACTCTACGTCTTACCGTCACACGCTCGTCCTCCAAGCTCTCTCCCCGGCAACGGCACCAAATTTGGTGTCACTCTAGCACGATGGTTGATGGAGAGTGTTAATCTCCAAAAGAACAACCTACTCTTAAATTTAGAACACCTCTATATCAAGAGTAAGTCAAAACCTTCACCAATTTAAGCTATTAATGACCAAATGTCAAAATCTTGACTAAACTGTGAAGAAGAAAATTCCTCAGAAAGTCTGCTGCAGAGATCTTGCTCATTGACTAAGTAAATGTGTAAAGTTTTTTATGAAACTTTGCACAAGGTGTCGCCTAGAGATTGCGCACCTTCTCCAAGTCGAATTACTTCAAAAGGTTTAGTAGATCTTGAGAAATCTACTTACCAAGTCAGTTATGTCTAAATCTGCACTTTTCAAAAGTCGATTTGACACCCCTAACTTCTTAACTTTGGTTCTCCAAATGTCGAACCCGTTTGACCAAATCCTTTTGGCTGTAGATAGCTTATCTCTCAACTTAGATTTTGAGCTATCATATGTGTAAAACTTTACACTGTGCACTGAGCACTACTCATTTGATTGAACTCGAAATCTGCGCCTGTTTCAGGAGACTGTGAACACTCAACACATATGAATGTTCCTACTAACAATTCTCCTTACCTGATTACAATTAAACTCTGAAACTTTAGCCATAGATTGATTAACTATGGACTTAGATATCCTCAAAAGGATTTCCCAAAAGATTTACCACAGACGGAGCAGACACAGAAATATCGGGCGCAAAAATTCTTCTATTTCTCATAAGTTTACAAATGAGTGAGGATCAACATTTCAACTCACTTCTCATGTGTCTAATGACACTCACAAGTATTCTCGTGATCTCCTATTGTCTTCTCATGTCTCTCTCTATTTGCCCCGACATATTTCAAAGTATTTATAGACAAATTTATACAAGCTTATGACTAATCAAAAGTCTAACTGATCTAAGTCTTCACTAATGTACATATGTGTATATATCCTTCACTCTGTGAATATATCCATCTTCTTTGCTTCAAACCTTGATCTCATCTCCATCCTTTATCCTTCAAATCTTCAATTGGTGATTGGTCTGCACCAACAGCTCCCCCTCAATCATCAATTGAGGTTTCTCTTATCTTCTTTATACCTGCCATATCTTTAAACTTCTGTAGCTTTGGTCCATCCAAGCTCTTTGTAAGCATATCAGCTATCTGATCTTTTGTTGAAGTGTGTATCACTTCAATCTCCTTATCCATCACCTTCTCTCTTAGAAAGTGATACTGTATTTCAATGTGTTTAGTCCTGGCATGAAAAACAGGATTAGTAGCTAGATATAATGAGCTCATGTTATCACCATAAATAACAGGTATGCTCTGTATAATGTCAAAACTCTTCATGAGAGTCTTAAGCCAAATCACTTCCTTTGCAGCTTCAACCATGCCTTTGTATTCTGCTTCTGTGGATGACAAAGCAACTGTATGTTGCTTCTTTGAGCACCAAGAGATTAACTTATCCCCCACATAACACATGTATCCATAGGTTGACCTTCTGTCATCTGGATTACCTGCCCAATCTGCATCACTATAGATTTTGATGTTTGTATCTGATGTGAACCCATAATACAAACCTTCTTTGAGTGTACCCTTAATGTACCTCAACACTCTTTGACCTGCAATCCAATGCTCTTTCCTAGGACAATGCATAAATTGAGACAAAACCCCTACTGCATATGATAAATCAGGTCTAGTTAGAGTAGCATAGATAAGACTACCAACCAAACTCTGATATTGTCTCATGTCCTTGAATTCTTCACCTCCAAATTTACTCAATTTGTGATTCACCTCCATTGGTGTAGGTGCTACCCTACAATCATCCATTTTAAACTTGATTAACAAGTTCTTCAAATACCTTTCTTGGGTTACAAATACTCCATGTTGAGTATATGTAATCTCCATGCCCAAGAAGTATGACAAATCTCCCAAGTCACTTATTTTGAACTCCTTTTCCATTTGCTTCTTTAGTCTTTGTATTCCTTCTTCATCTGTACCTGTAAGAATTATATCATCAACATATATGCACATGTATATGAAACCATTATCACTTGCTTTGACAAGCAAGCTACTATCTGCTTTAGACACCTGAAATCCAAGTTCTTTCAAGAACTTTACAAGTCTATAGTTCCATGCCCTTGGGGCCTGCTTCAAGCCATACAAAGCTCTCTTGAGCTTGCACACATGTTCTGGATATCTTCCATCTCTGAATCCTTGAGGTTGCTCCATGAAAACTTCATCTAAAATGTAACCATTTAAAAAAGCATTTTTTACATCAAGTTGACATAACTTCCAACCTTTGCATGCAGCAATTGCTATAAGTGTCCTGATGGTTGTCATCTTTGCCACAGGACTATAAGTCTCATCATAGTCAACACCATATGTCTGAGCAAACCCTTTTACAACAAGTCTAGCTTTATACCTAGACACACTTCCATCTGCAAACCTTTTTGTTTTGTAAACCCACATACATCCAATGATCTTCTGACTATTTGGCTTTGGAACCAAATCCCATGTTTGATTCTCCATCAATGCATCATATTCTTCTTGCATAGCTTTCTCCCAATTTTCTTTACCTTTTGCCTCTTCATATGTAGAAGGGTCTTCATCTGCTTTAACCATGTAAGCATAATCTTTGGTAGCTAGAAATGAAGTATCATAACTATACCTTGTAGGTTGCCATTTGTTCCTTGTAGACCTCCTAAGTTCTGCACTTCTTGAGGTTTCTGGTTCTTCATGTTCAGGATCAAATCTTGGTGTGTCTTCCACTTCAACCTGCACTTCATTATTCTCTTGCTCATCAAATATCTGAACCTTTGATTTACCTTTTCTTTGGCTCACAATTTCTTCATCATCTGTATTAATATTGATAGTACCTGCATACCAAGTACCTTGCTCATCAAATGTAACATCTTTTGATACAAGAAAATGTTTTGTGGATGGATTCCACAACCTGTATCCCATCTGCTTATCATCATAACCAATCAACACATATTTTTCAGCTTTAGGTTCCAATTTGTGCCTTAATTGTGATGGCACATATGCATAGGCCAAACATCCAAATACTTTGCAATGATCTAGTGTAGGTCTCTTACCCCGCCATGCCTCATAAGGTGTCATACCCTGCAAAGCTTTACATGGTAACCTATTGACCAAATAAGTAGCTGTGTTTACAGCCTCAGCCCACAAATAATTTGGGCAATTTTTCTCCTTCATCATGGACCTTGCAAACTCAACAAGAGTCCTATTTCTCCTTTCTGCTACACCATTCTGTTGAGGAGAGTACCTGCAAGTAACCTCTCTTTTTATACCTGCATTCTACAAGTAATCACTGAACTCATTAGAGAAATACTCTCCCCCTCCATCTGACCTTAGTCTCTTCAATTTATGTCCTGTAATTCTCTCTGCATACATATGATAATGTTTGAAAGTATTGAACACTTCTGACTTATCTTTGATCACATAGATAGTGATCCATCTGGTAGCATCATCAACATAAATCACATAATACCTTGAACCATTGATACTGAAGTCCTTTGATGGTCCCCACACATCTGTGTGTACCAACTCACGTTTCTGTGAATACATAAACCCATGCTTGGAATATGATTGCTTATGAGCCTTACCTAATTGACATGCCTCACATCTGTATGTCATATGTTGACCTGCAACATTAGGCAAACCAAGCACTGAACCATTGTTAATCATGTCTTTAATACCTCTTTCATTGAAATGTCCAAGCCTTTTGTGCCAAAGATCTAACTCAGAGATCTTATGTCCTCCATATGTGAACATGGCATGACCAATGTTACCTTGAATCTTCAATGTGAACAATCTCCCTTCTTTCTTTCCTGAAACAATTTGTTTATACCCATTGCTAGGGTCTTCCACAAACACTCCTTCATTAGTGAACCTTACTTCATAACCTTTTTCCACAATTTGTCCTACACTTATCAAATTCTTAGGAATTGTAGGAACATACAAGACCTTACTCAATAAGGTGCTACCATCCTTGGCCTTCACTGATCCAATTGACTTCACATTGTGCTTTGTGTTGTCACCTGTTTGAACAACATGATTAGATACCTTATTCTCCAAATCAGTCATCAAGGCTATATTACCACTCAGGTGATTGCTACACCCTGAGTCAATATAGAAGACTCTTTGATCTTCACTCTGCCTTTCACAAGTTGCATTCATTATCAATGTTGAATCTTCCTTTTGATCTGAAGCATAATTGTAGTAGGTGTTGTTATATTGTTGACTTTGGAAACCTCTACCTGCATTTCTTCCAAAGTAGCCCCTACTACCTCTGCCTCTGAAATTACCTCTTTGATTTCTGCCACCTCTTCCTCTTGTATTAAAGTTCAGATTATATCCACCATTACTCTGATTATTATACCAACAATCATTAGCTAAATGATTTGTCTTACCACAAATCCAACAAGCTTTGCCTCCATCTTTATTGCTTCTGCCTTTTCCTCTACCTTTGCCACCTCCTCTACCTCTTAGGAAGTTGGCTTGACTAGTTGTGCCTTCATCTTCACCTGATTGTTGCTTTCCTTTGTTAGCTTTCTTCTTGTCCTTTGAGTACATTGCATGACCTGTACTTTTGTCACCATCTCCTTTAACATCCTGCTCAAATGTTAGCATATGACCTAGCAACTGATTTAAATCAGGAGTGAAGTGATCAAGTGATAATTCTGTAGACAAAATGAATGGCTTCCATTTGTCATCACCTCTCAACCCTGTAAGGATTTGCCTTACCAATTTATCCTCTTCAATATCTTCATCAACAGCTCCTAATGCATCTGCAATGTCTTTCATCCTTGTTACATAATCTGAAATAGATTGAGAGGCCTTCTTCTTGAAGGTTGTAAATTCTGCCCATAGGGATGCCTTCCTTGACTTTGTAGTGTTTTGGAAATGCTCCTCCAAAGCATTCCATATCTCACTTGCACTTTCAAGACCTCTAATGTGAGGTAGCAAGTAATCATTGACTGCCATATAGATTATGCTCCTAGCTTGAGCATCTCTTTTCATCCAATTCTTCAAATCTGCTAACTCTTCCCTAGTTGGAACACTAGGATCTCTGAACTGTGGCTTCTCTTCTTCTCCTGTGATGTAAGCTATTAAATCTTTGCTCTTAAGATGAGCTTCCATCCTCATTGACCATGCAGGATAGTTTTCCCTATCCAATTTCTCTATCTGTAGAGAATCTCCCATCTTGTGTCCACCTGTGTATTGAAAACTTTAACCTTTATAAGGTATAAGGTTACCTTTACTTCGAATGATACTCCTTTTGACTTCCTTGATGTCGTATGGTCTCCTCCTCAAGCTTTGCCTTCAAGCTTTCACCTTTTAGTCCTTCAATTGTTGAATTTCTTGAATATGCAGCACTCGGGATCCTCCTTTCCTTGATTTTGATGCTTCCTGCTCTGATACCACTGATGGATAGTGTTAATCTCCAAAAGAACAACCTACTCTTGAATTTAGAACACCTCTATATCAAGAGTAAGTCAAAACCTTCATCAATTTAAGCTATTAATGACCAAATGTCAAAATCTTGACTAAACTGTGAAGAAGAAAATTCCTCAGAAAGTCTGTTGTAGAGATCTTGCTCATTGACTAAGTAAATGTGTAAAGTTTTTTATGAAACTTTGCACAAGGTGTCGCCTAGAGATTGCGCACCTTCTCCAAGTCGAATTACTTCAAAAGGTTTAGTAGATCTTGAGAAATCTACTTACCAAGTCAGTTATGTCTAAATCTGCACTTTTCAAAAGTCGATTTGACACCCCTAACTTCTTAACTTTGGTTCTCCAAATATCGAACCCGTTTGACCAAATACTTTTGGCTGTAGATAGCTTATCTCTCAACTTAGATTTTGAGCTATCATATGTGTAAAACTTTACACTGTGCACTGAGCGCTACTCATTTGATTGAACTCGAAATCTGCGCCTGTTTCAGGAGACTGTGAACACTCAACACATATGAATGTTCCTACTAACAATTCTCCTTACCTGATTACAATTAAACTCTGAAACTTTAGCCATAGATTGATTAACTATGGACTTAGATATCCTCAAAAGGATTTCACAAAAGATTTACCACAGACGGAGCAGACACAGAAATATCGGGCGCAAAAATTCTTCTATTTCTCAGAAGTTTACAAATGAGTGAGGATCAACATTTCAACTCACTTCTCATGTGTCTAATGACACTCACAAGTATTCTCGTGATCTCCTATTGTCTTCTCATGTCTCTCTCTATTTGCCCCGACATATTTCAAAGTATTTATAGACAAATTTATACAAGCTTATGACTAATCAAAAGTCTAACTGATCTAAGTCTTCACTAATGTACATATGTGTATATATCCTTCACTTTGTGAATATATCCATCTTCTTTGCTTCAAACCTTGATCTGATCTCCATCCTTTATCCTTCAAATCTTCAATTGGTGATTCGTCTGCACCAACAGCTCCCCCTCAATCATCAATTGAGGTTTCTCTTATCTTCTTTATACCTGCCATATCTTTAAACTTCTGTAGCTTTGGTCCATCCAAGCTCTTTGTAAGCATATCAGCTATCTGATCTTTTGTTGAAGTGTGTATCACTTCAATCTCCTTATCCATCACCTTCTCTCTTAGAAAGTGATACTGTATTTCAATGTGTTTAGTCCTGGCATGAAAAACAGGATTAGTAGCTAGATATAATGAGCTCATGTTATCACCATAAATAACAGGTATGCTCTGTATAATGTCAAAACTCTTCATGAGAGTCTTAAGCCAAATCACTTCCTTTGCAGCTTCAACCATGCCTTTGTATTCTGCTTCTGTGGATGACAAAGCAACTGTATGTTGCTTCTTTGAGCACCAAGAGATTAACTTATCCCCCACATAACACATGTATCCATAGGTTGACCTTCTGTCATCTGGATTACCTGCCCAATCTGCATCACTATAGATTTTGATGTTTGTATCTGATGTGAACCCATAATACAAACCTTCTTTGAGTGTACCCTTAATGTACCTCAACACTCTTTGACCTGCAATCCAATGCTCTTTCCTAGGACAATGCATAAATTGAGACAAAACCCCTACTGCATATGATAAATCAGGTCTAGTTAAAGTAGCATAGATAAGACTACCAACCAAACTCTGATATTGTCTCATGTCCTTGAATTCTTCACCTCCAAATTTACTCAATTTGTGATTCACCTCCATTGGTGTAGGTGCTACCCTGCAATCATCCATTTTAAACTTGATTAACAAGTTCTTCAAATACCTTTCTTGGGTTACAAATACTCCATGTTGAGTATATGTAATCTCCATGCCCAAGAAGTATGACAAATCTCCCAAGTCACTTATTTTGAACTCCTTTTCCATTTGCTTCTTTAGTCTTTGTATTCCTTCTTCATCTGTACCTGTAAGAATTATATCATCAACATATATGCACATGTATATAAAACCATTATCACTTGCTTTGACAAGCAAGCTACTATCTACTTTAGACACCTGAAATCCAAGTTCTTTCAAGAACTTTACAAGTCTATAGTTCCATGCCCTTGGGGCCTGCTTCAAGCCATACAAAGCTCTCTTGAGCTTGCACACATGTTCTGGATATCTTCCATCTCTGAATCCTTGAGGTTGCTCCATGAAAACTTCATCTAAAATGTAACCATTTAAAAAAGCATTTTTTACATCAAGTTGACATAACTTCCAACCTTTGCATGCAGCAATTGCTATAAGTGTCCTGATGGTTGTCATCTTTGCCACAGGACTATAAGTCTCATCATAGTCAACACCATATGTCTGAGCAAACCCTTTTACAACAAGTCTAGCTTTATACCTAGACACACTTCCATCTGCAAACCTTTTTGTTTTGTAAACCCACATACATCCAATGATCTTCTGACTATTTGGCTTTGGAACCAAATCCCATGTTTGATTCTCCATCAATGCATCATATTCTTCTTGCATAGCTTTCTCCCAATTTTCTTTACCTTTTGCCTCTTCATATGTAGAAGGGTCTTCATCTGCTTTAACCATGTAAGCATAATCTTTGGTAGCTAGAAATGAAGTATCATAACTATACCTTGTAGGTTGCCATTTGTTCCTTGTAGACCTCCTAAGTTCTGCACTTCTTGAGGTTTCTGGTTCTTCATGTTCAGGATCAAATCTTGGTGTGTCTTCCACTTCAACCTGCACTTCATTATTCTCTTGCTCATCAAATATCTGAACCTTTGATTTACCTTTTCTTTGGCTCACAATTTCTTCATCATCTGTATTAATATTGATAGTACCTGCATACCAAGTACCTTGCTCATCAAATGTAACATCTTTTGATACAAGAAAATGTTTTGTGGATGGATTCCACAACCTGTATCCCATCTGCTTATCATCATAACCAATCAACACATATTTTTCAGCTTTAGGTTCCAATTTGTGCCTTAATTGTGATGGCACATATGCATAGGCCAAACATCCAAATACTTTGCAATGATCTAGTGTAGGTCTCTTACCCCGCCATGCCTCATAAGGTGTCATACCCTGCAAAGCTTTACATGGTAACCTATTGACCAAATAAGTAGCTGTATTTACAGCCTCAGCCCACAAATAATTTGGGCAATTTTTCTCCTTCATCATGGACCTTGCAAACTCAACAAGAGTCCTATTTCTCCTTTCTGCTACACCATTCTGTTGAGGAGAGTACCTGCAAGTAACCTCTCTTTTTATACCTGCATTCTACAAGTAATCACTGAACTCATTAGAGAAATACTCTCCCCCTCCATCTGACCTTAGTCTCTTCAATTTATGTCCTGTAATTCTCTCTGCATACATATGATAATGTTTGAAAGTATTGAACACTTCTGACTTATCTTTGATCACATAGATAGTGATCCATCTGGTAGCATCATCAACATAAATCACATAATACCTTGAACCATTGATACTAAAGTCCTTTGATGGTCCCCACACATCTGTGTGTACCAACTCAAGTTTCTGTGAATACATAAACCCATGCTTGGAATATGATTGCTTATGAGCCTTACCTAATTGACATGCCTCACATCTGTATGTCATATGTTGACCTGCAACATTAGGCAAACCAAGCACTGAACCATTGTTAATCATGTCTTTAATACCTCTTTCATTGAAATGTCCAAGCCTTTTGTGCCAAAGATCTAACTCAGAGATCTTATGTCCTCCATATGTGAACATGGCATGACCAATGTTACCTTGAATCTTCAATGTGAACAATCTCCCTTCTTTCTTTCCTGAAACAATTTGTTTATACCCATTGCTAGGGTCTTCCACAAACACTCCTTCATTAGTGAACCTTACTTCATAACCTTTTTCCACAATTTGTCCTACACTTATCAAATTCTTAGGAATTGTAGGAACATACAAGACCTTACTCAATAAGGTGCTACCATCCTTGGCCTTCACTGATCCAATTGACTTCACATTGTGCTTTGTGTTGTCACCTGTTTGAACAACATGATTAGATACCTTATTCTCCAAATCAGTCATCAAGGCTATATTACCACTCAGGTGATTGCTACACCCTGAGTCAATATAGAAGACTCTTTGATCTTCACTCTGCCTTTCACAAGTTGCATTCATTATCAATGTTGAATCTTCCTTTTGATCTGAAGCATAATTGTAGTAGGTGTTGTTATATTGTTGACTTTGGAAACCTCTACCTGCATTTCTTCCAAAGTAGCCCCTACTACCTCTGCCTCTGAAATTACCTCTTTGATTTCTGCCACCTCTTCCTCTTGTATTAAAGTTCAGATTATATCCACCATTACTCTGATTATTATACCAACAATCATTAGCTAAATGATTTGTCTTACCACAAATCCAACAAGCTTTGCCTCCATCTTTATTGCTTCTGCCTTTTCCTCTACCTTTGCCACCTCCTCTACCTCTTAGGAAGTTGGCTTGACTAGTTGTGCCTTCATCTTCACCTGATTGTTGCTTTCCTTTGTTAGCTTTCTTCTTGTCCTTTGAGTACATTGCATGACCTGTACTTTTGTCACCATCTCCTTTAACATCCTGCTCAAATGTTAGCATATGACCTAGCAACTGATTTAAATCAGGAGTGAAGTGATCAAGTGATAATTCTGTAGACAAAATGAATGGCTTCCATTTGTCATCACCTCTCAACCCTGTAAGGATTTGCCTTACCAATTTATCCTCTTCAATATCTTCATCAACAGCTCCTAATGCATCTGCAATGTCTTTCATCCTTGTTACATAATCTGAAACAGATTGAGAGGCCTTCTTCTTGAAGGTTGTAAATTCTGCCCATAGGGATGCCTTCCTTGACTTTGTAGTGTTTTGGAAATGCTCCTCCAAAGCATTCCATATCTCACTTGCACTTTCAAGACCTCTAATGTGAGGTAGCAAGTAATCATTGACTGCCATATAGATTATGCTCCTAGCTTGAGCATCTCTTTTCATCCAATTCTTCAAATCTGCTAACTCTTCCCTAGTTGGAACACTAGGATCTCTGAACTGTGGCTTCTCTTCTTCTCCTGTGATGTAAGCTATTAAATCTTTGCTCTTAAGATGAGCTTCCATCCTCATTGACCATGCAGGATAGTTTTCCCTATCCAATTTCTCTACCTGTAGAGAATCTCCCATCTTGTGTCCACCTGTGTATTGAAAACTTTAACCTTTATAAGGTATAAGGTTACCTTTACTTCGAATGATACTCCTTTTGACTTCCTTGATGTCGTATGGTCTCCTCCTCAAGCTTTGCCTTCAAGCTTTCACCTTTTAGTTCTTCAATTGTTGAATTTCTTGAATATGCAGCACTCGGGATCCTCCTTTCCTTGATTTTGATGCTTCCTGCTCTGATACCACTGATGGATAGTGTTAATCTCCAAAAGAACAACCTACTCTTGAATTTAGAACACCTCTATATCAAGAGTAAGTCAAAACCTTCACCAATTTAAGCTATTAATGACCAAATGTCAAAATCTTGACTAAACTGTGAAGAAGAAAATTCCTCAGAAAGTCTGCTGTAGAGATCTTGCTCATTGACTAAGTAAATGTGTAAAGTTTTTTATGAAACTTTGCACAAGGTGTCGCCTAGAGATTGCGCACCTTCTCCAAGTCGAATTACTTCAAAAGGTTTAGTAGATCTTGAGAAATCTACTTACCAAGTCAGTTATGTCTAAATCTGCACTTTTCAAAAGTCGATTTGACACCCCTAACTTCTTAACTTTGGTTCTCCAAATGTCGAACCCGTTTGACCAAATCCTTTTGGCTGTAGATAGCTTATCTCTCAACTTAGATTTTGAGCTATCATATGTGTAAAACTTTACACTGTGCACTGAGCGCTACTCATTTGATTGAACTCGAAATCTGCGCCTGTTTCAGGAGACTGTGAACACTCAACACATATGAATGTTCCTACTAACAATTCTCCTTACCTGATTACAATTAAACTCTGAAACTTTAGCCATAGATTGATTAACTATGGACTTAGATATCCTCAAAAGGATTTCACAAAAGATTTACCACAGACGGAGCAGACACAGAAATATCGGGCGCAAAAATTCTTCTATTTCTCAGAAGTTTACAAATGAGTGAGGATCAACATTTCAACTCACTTCTCATGTGTCTAATGACACTCACAAGTATTCTCGTGATCTCCTATTGTCTTCTCATGTCTCTCTCTATTTGCCCCGACATATTTCAAAGTATTTATAGACAAATTTATACAAGCTTATGACTAATCAAAAGTCTAACTGATCTAAGTCTTCACTAATGTACATATGTGTATATATCCTTCACTCTGTGAATATATCCATCTTCTTTGCTTCAAACCTTGATCTGATCTCCATCCTTTATCCTTCAAATCTTCAATTGGTGATTGGTCTGCACCAACAGCTCCCCCTCAATCATCAATTGAGCTTTCTCTTATCTTCTTTATACCTGCCATATCTTTAAACTTCTGTAGCTTTGGTCCATCCAAGCTCTTTGTAAGCATATCAGCTATCTGATCTTTTGTTGAAGTGTGTATCACTTCAATCTCCTTATCCATGACCTTCTCTCTTAGAAAGTGATACTGTATTTCAATGTGTTTAGTCCTGGCATGAAAAACAGGATTAACAGCTAGATATAATGAGCTCATGTTATCACCATAAATAATAGGTATGCTCTGTATAATGTCAAAACTCTTCATGAGAGTCTTAAGCCAAATCACTTCCTTTGCAGCTTCAACCATGCCTTTGTATTCTGCTTTTGTGGATGACAAAGCAACTGTATGTTGCTTCTTTGAGCACCAAGAGATTAACTTATCCCCCACATAACACATGTATCCATAGGTTGACCTTCTGTCATCTGGATTACCTGCCCAATCTGCATCACTATAGATTTTGATGTTTGTATCTGATGTGAACCCATAATACAAACCTTCTTTGAGTGTACCCTTAATGTACCTCAACACTCTTTGACCTGCAATCCAATGCTCTTTCCTAGAAAAATGCATAAATTGAGACAAAACCCCTACTGCATATGATAAATCAGGTCTAGTTAAAGTAGCATAGATAAGACTACCAACCAAACTCTGATATTGTCTCATGTCCTTGATTTCTTCACCTCCAAATTTACTCAATTTGTGATTCACCTCCATTGGTGTTGGTGCTACCCTGCAATCATCCATTTTAAACTTGATTAACAAGTTCTTCAAATACCTTTCTTGGGTTACAAATACTCCATGTTGAGTATATGTAATCTCCATGCCCAAGAAGTATGACAAATCTCCCAAGTCACTTATTTTGAACTCCTTTTCCATTTGCTTCTTTAGTCTTTGTATTCCTTCTTCATCTGTACCTGTAAGAATTATATCATCAACATATATGCACATGTATATGAAACCATTATCACTTGCTTTGACAAGCAAGCTACTATCTGCTTTAGACACCTGAAATCCAAGTTCTTTCAAGAACTTTACAAGTCTATAGTTCCATGCCCTTGGGGCCTGCTTCAAGCCATACAAAGCTCTCTTGAGCTTGCACACATGTTCTGGATATCTTCCATCTCTGAATCATTGAGGTTGCTCCATGAAAACTTCATCTGAAATGTAACCATTTAAAAAAGCATTTTTTACATCAAGTTGACATAACTTCCAACCTTTGCATGCAGCAATTGCTATAAGTTTCCTAATGGTTGTCATCTTTGCCACAGGACTATAAATCTCATCATAGTCAACACCATATGTCTGAGCAAACCCTTTTACAACAAGTCTAGCTTTATACCTAGACAACTTCCATCTGCAAACCTTTTTGTTTTGTAAACCCACTTACATCCAATGATCTTCTGACTATTTGGCTTTGGAACCAAATCCCATGTTTGATTCTCCATCAATGCATCATATTCTTCCTGCATAGCTTTCTCCCAATTTTCTTTACATTTTGCCTCTTCATATGTAGAAGGGTCTTCATCTGCTTTAACCATGTAAGCATAATCTTTGGTAGCCAGAAATGAAGTATCATAACTATACCTTGTAGGTTGCCATTTGTTCCTTGTAGACCTCCTAAGTTCTGCACTTCTTGAGGTTTCTGGTTTTTCATGTTCAGGATCAAATCTTGGTGTGTCTTCCACTTCAACCTTCACTTCATTATTATCTTGCTCATCAAATATCTGAACCTTTGATTTACCTTTTCTTTGGCTCACAATTTCTTCATCATCTGTATTAATATTGATAGTACCTGCATACCAAGTACCTTGCTCATCAAATGTAACATCTTTTGATACAAGAAAATGTTTTGTGGATGGATTCCACAACCTGTATCCCATCTGCTTATCATCATAACCAATAAACACATATTTTTCAGCTTTAGGTTCCAATTTGTGCCTTAATTGTGATGGCACATATGCATAGGCCAAACATCCAAATACTTTGCAATGATCTAGTGTAGGTCTCTTACCCCACCATGCCTCATAAGGTGTCATACCCTGCAAAGCTTTACACGGTAACCTATTGACCAAATAAGTAGCTGTGTTTACAGCCTCAGCCCACAAATAATTTGGGCAATTTTTCTCCTTCATCATGGACCTTGCAAACTCAACAAGAGTCCTATTTCTCCTTTCTGCTACACCATTCTGTTGAGGAGAGTACCTGCAAGTAACCTCTCTTTTTATACCTGCATTCCACAAGTAATCACTGAACTCATTAGAGAAATACTCTCCCCCTCCATCTGACCTTAGTCTCTTCAATTTATGTCCTGTAATTCTCTCTGCATACATATGATAATGTTTGAAAGTATTGAACACTTCTGACTTATCTTTGATCACATAGATAGTGATCCATCTAGTAGCATCATCAACATAAATCACATAATACCTTGAGCCATTGATACTGAAGTCCTTTGATGGTCCCCACACATCTGTGTGTACCAACTCAAGTTTCTGTGAATACATAAACCCCTGCTTGGAATATGATTGCTTATGAGCCTTACCTAATTGACATGCCTCACATCTGTATGTCATATGTTGACCTGCAACATTAGGCAAACCAAGCACTGAACCATTGTTAATCATGTCTTTAATACCTCTTTCATTGAAATTTCCAAGCCTTTTGTGCCAAAGATCTAACTCAGAGATCTTATGTCCTCCATATGTGAACATGGCATGACCAATGTTACCTTGAATCTTCAATGTGAACAATCTCCCTTCTTTCTTTCCTGAAACAATTTGTTTATACCCATTGCTAGGGTCTTCCACAAACACTCCTTCATTAGTGAACCTTACTTCATAACCTTTTTCCACAATTTGTCCTACACTTATCAAATTCTTAGGAATTGTAGGAACATACAAGACCTTACTCAATAAGGTGCTACCATCCTTGGCCTTCACTGATCCAATTGACTTCACATTGTGCTTTGTGTTGTCACCTGTTTGAACAACATGATTAGATACCTTATTCTCCAAATCAGTCATCAAGGCTATATTACCACTCAGGTGATTGCTACACCCTGAGTCAATATAGAAGACTCTTTGATCTTCACTCTGCCTTTCACAAGTTGCATTCATTATCAATGTTGAATCTTCCTTTTGATCTGAAGCATAATTGTAGTAGGTGTTGTTATATTGTTGACTTTGGAAACCTCTACCTGCATTTCTTCCAAAGTAGCCCCTACTACCTCTGCCTCTGAAATTACCTCTTTGATTTCTGCCACCTCTTCCTCTTGTATTAAAGTTCAGATTATATCCACCATTACTCTGATTATTATACCAACAATCATTAGCTAAATGATTTGTCTTACCACAAATCCAACAAGCTTTGCCTCCATCTTTATTGCTTCTGCCTTTTCCTCTACCTTTGCCACCTCCTCTACCTCTTAGGAAGTTGGCTTGACTAGTTGTGCCTTCATTTTCACCTGATTGTTGCTTTCCTTTGTTAGCTTTCTTCTTGTCCTTTGAGTACATTGCATGACCTGTACTTTTGTCACCATCTCCTTTAACATCCTGCTCAAATGTTAGCATATGACCTAGCAACTGATTTAAATCAGGAGTGAAGTGATCAAGTGATAATTCTGTAGACAAAATGAATGGCTTCCATTTGTCATCACCTCTCAACCCTGTAAGGATTTGCCTTACCAATTTATCCTCTTCAATATCTTCATCAACAGCTCCTAATGCATCTGCAATGTCTTTCATCCTTGTTACATAATCTGAAATAGATTGAGAGGCCTTCTTCTTGAAGGTTGTAAATTCTACCCATAGGGATGCCTTCCTTGACTTTGTAGTGTTTTGGAAATGCTCCTCCAAAGCATTCCATATCTCACTTGCACTTTCAAGACCTCTAATGTGAGGTAGCAAGTAATCATTGACTGCCATATAGATTATGCTCCTAGCTTGAGCATCTCTTTTCATCCAATTCTTCAAATCTGCTAACTCTTCCCTAGTTGGAACACTAGGATCTCTGAACTGTGGCTTCTCTTCTTCTCCTGTGATGTAAGCTATTAAATCTTTGCTCATAAGATGAGCTTCCATCCTCATTGACCATGCAGGATAGTTTTCCCTATCCAATTTCTCTACCTGTAGAGAATCTCCCATCTTGTGTCCACCTGTGTATTGAAAACTTTAACCTTTATAAGGTATAAGGTTACCTTTACTTCGAATGATACTCCTTTTGACTTCCTTGATGTCGTATGGTCTCCTCCTCAAGCTTTGCCTTCAAGCTTTCACCTTTTAGTTCTTCAATTGTTGAATTTCTTGAATCTGCAGCGGTCGGGATCCTCCTTTCCTTGATTTTTATGCTTCCTGCTCTGATACCACTGATGGATAGTGTTAATCTCCAAAAGAACAACCTACTCTTGAATTTAGAACACCTCTATATCAAGAGTAAGTCAAAACCTTCACCAATTTAAGCTATTAATGACCAAATGTCAAAATCTTGACTAAACTGTGAAGAAGAAAATTCCTCAGAAAGTCTGCTGCAGAGATCTTGCTCATTGACTAAGTAAATGTGTAAAGTTTTTTATGAAACTTTGCACAAGGTGTCGCCTAGAGATTGCGCACCTTCTCCAAGTCGAATTACTTCAAAAGGTTTAGTAGATCTTGAGAAATCTACTTACCAAGTCAGTTATGTCTAAATCTGCACTTTTCAAAAGTCGATTTGACACCCCTAACTTCTTAACTTTGGTTCTCCAAATATCGAACCCATTTGACCAAATCCTTTTGGCGGTAGATAGCTTATCTCTCAACTTAGATTTTGAGCTATCATATGTGTAAAACTTTACACTGTGCACTGAGCACTACTCATTTGATTGAACTCGAAATCTGCGCCTGTTTCAAGAGACTGTGAACACTCAACACATATGAATGTTCCTACTAACAATTCTCCTTACCTGATTACAATTAAACTCTGAAACTTTAGCCATAGATTGATTAACTATGGACTTAGATATCCTCAAAAGGATTTCACAAAAGATTTACCACAGACGGAGCAGACACAGAAATATCGGGCGCAAAAATTCTTCTATTTCTCAGAAGTTTACAAATGAGTGAGGATCAACATTTCAACTCACTTCTCATGTGTCTAATGACACTCACAAGTATTCTCGTGATCTCCTATTGTCTTCTCATGTCTCTCTCTATTTGCCCCGACATATTTCAAAGTATTTATAGACAAATTTATACAAGCTTATGACTAATCAAAAGTCTAAGTGATCTAAGTCTTCACTAATGTACATATGTGTATATATCCTTCACTCTGTGAATATATCCATCTTCTTTGCTTCAAACCTTGATCTCATCTCCATCCTTTATCCTTCAAATCTTCAATTGGTGATTGGTCTGCACCAACAATGGTGAGTACCAACGTGAGGAGATACACCTCATAAATGTCAATCCGTGGAGACGTGAGGACCGGTATGAAGACCGTGAGCAAGTGATGGCACATGTGCGTGAGTGAAAGCACACAAGTATGCACACACACGCGCACAAAGTAAGAGCAAGGATTGGAACGATGGAAGATCTTTGATTATACAAGAGCTCTCTTACAAAGCTGAAATCTACAACAAGCTAACCACAAAAATGAGCTCTCCAGCCCTTTTTATAGTTTTTGAGTGGTTTTGGCCCTGTCCAGACCTAGTGTCCGGCCTAGTTAAAAAATAGGTTCCAGGGCTTATTTGGGGCTCAAACGGAGTCTAAAAATTATGAAAATTGGTAGGATGGTAGTTCTAATACTCCTCAAGCTCGAGGACTCCTCGCCTTGAACAAAATGGAGTTACAAAAATGGAAAATGGTATTTACAATGGTTTTTAGTGATAAAAATCACTATTTTTGTAGGGATTTCTTCTGAAAATTTGACAGGTGCTTCTTGGAGCTCCCTACTTGCTCCTTCTTCTTGTGTGTCCACTTCCTTGATGCACTTCCATTCTTTGTCCTTGATCTTGAGCTTCAACATATGTCTATCGCGATAGATGGTGTCTGTCGCGATAGACACTAGCTGTCGCGTGGGACTGTTTGTCATGATAGATGGTGTCTATCGTGATAGACGGGGTCTATCGTGGGTCCTGTCTATCGCGATAGACGGGTGTCTTTTGCGATAGACTCTGTCTGTCATCTATTGTGGGCTGGTCTGTCACGATAGACGGTGTCTATCGCGATAGACTCTGTCTGTCGTCTCTCATGGGCTCTATCTGTCGTGATAAATGGTGTCTGTCGTGATCGACAAGGTCTGTCGTCTGTCGTGCTTTTGGTCTGTCGCGATAGACGGGGTCTATCGTGGGGTCCTATCTGTCACGATAGACAGGTGTCTATCGCGATAGACGAGTTCTATCATCTGTCATGCTTTTGGCTGTCGCGATAGAGGGGGTCTATTATGGGGTCCTGTCTGTTGCGATAGACAGGTGTCTGTTGCAATAGACGGGGTCTATCGTCTGTCGTGGGGTTTGTCTATCGTGATAGACGGTGTCTGTCGCGATAGACGGCCTCTGTCACAGAATGCAGTCTGTCGCAATAGACTGTGTCTGTCGCGATAGACACTATGTGTCGTGATAGACTGTGTCTGTCGTGATAGATTGAAAAAATGCAAATTTTTTAGAATTTTTTAGTGATTTGGAGTGCTCTCATGGTGTAGGTTATCGTGCCAAACATGCATTCAAAAAATATTAAGTTTTTTTGTCTATCGCGATAGATAGAGGTCATCGTCCCGAGACCTGTGCAGAGTGTGTCGTACCTGCTCAAGTTGCTGGAGATGGTGGTACAGCTAGAACCTGCAGCAAAAGCTCAAAAGACACACAAAAACAGATAGCATGCAAGCTCTCTCTCACTCTCTCTCACAAGTGAAATGAGGGAAATGAGGTGGGGAGTGGAATATGACCAAAAACTGAAATTTTTGTGAAGATGGAGATGGAAGTGGGAGATGGTGGGGATGATGATGGTGATGATGGTGATGCAAAAAAAAGAAGAAATGAAGAAAAATAGGGAAAGAAAGGATATTACCTATGACTCCAATGTCTCAACTCTACGTCTTACCATCACACGCTCGTCCTCAAAGCTCTCTCCCTGGCAACGGCGCCAAATTTGGTGTCACTCTAGCACAATGGCAAGTACCAACGTGAGGAGATCCACCTCATAATTGTCAATCCGTGGAGACATGAGGACTAGTATGAAGACTATGAGCAAGTGATGGCACAAGTGTGTGATTGAGAAGCACACATACATGCACACACATACACACATGCACACACAAGGCAAGAACAAGGAGAGGAACAATGGCATTCTTTGCATTAGTCAAAAAGTCTCTTACATTAGCTCAATTCACAAACAATCTACCCCAAAAATGAGCTATCTAGCCCTTTTTATAGTTTTCTGACTAGCTTTCGCCTTGTCCAGACCTAGTGTCCGGCCTAGTTAAAAATTAGGTTCTAGAGCCTATTTGAGGGCTCAAACAGAGTCTAAAAATTATGAAATTTGGTATGTAGCTAATTCTAATACTCCTCAAGCTTGAGGACTCCTCGGCTTGAACAAAATGGAGTCTATTCTATCAAAAACGAGATTTACAATATGTGTGTAGTGATAAAAATCACTTGTTGGAAATACTTTATGCAAAAAAATGATTGGGCCTTGTTGTTGTATTGTGCATGACTGCTCTATTTTGCATGTATGCTCTTCTGATGACTTGTATGCCAACAATGTGCTTCTTCTCTAATCCTTAACTCTTCTTCTTTTCACTTCTTAGTGTTGGGAAAGATGGATGGACACTCCAAGAAATGAGTAGGTGCTACTAATCGCTGCTTTGTACCAGCCCTCGTTTGCTTTAGAGTTGAGTTTTATTCCCTCTTAGCTTTCCAATGACACTAAACAAGTTCCAATGTACTTTGGAAATGATGTGAGAAATGATTGATTCAAAAGAAACTACTTCCAAGTTCAAGAATCAATGAAAACCTTCTATTTTTGTTCAGACACCTGCTGGTTGTTAAGCTTAGTGCTTCCAATATAGTAGGAATTAGAAAACTTCCTCTTGGAGATATTAAATTAGCTTAATGAGATAATGATTCCAAGAGGAATCACTTGAAATGATGCACTATTCACAGAGCAATCAATTTAGCAATCAATTTAGCAATCAATTTAGCAATCAATTTAGCAATCAAATCTTTACCCCTAATTTTTTAGGACTTCTGTAGAGTTTGACCAATGACCACCTCGATGCCTTTTTCTCTAAATCTACTAAGTAGAATGTATTCAAAATTTTATAGCATGTAGAGGACTTAGAGCTGATTCCAAGAAACTATAGAACATAGAAAATGGTGAAGAAATGATTGAGATATAAGCAATAAAAAATGATTGTTGTAAGTGACAATAACAGAGGGAGAGTAGTAGCTATAATAGATGATCTATCGTATTATGAAAACAATGTTGTACATGATCATTGGCTTGATAAACAATGCTCAATGATGCTAAGAGATGTAGGCTATGAAGTAATCCACACTCTCCTAGAATGAGATAAAAAAGGACTCGGATATGAAGTGATCTATCCTGCGAGTTTTTCAATCATCTTTTATAGATGATTCATTTGAACATTGGCTTTCTCTAGAAAAGTGATCCTCTAATCTAGGAGATATTCTCTCCAAATAAAGTCCTAGCTTTTTCATCTAACAAACTCCACGAGTTAGTGGTAGCTACAAATATTCCTAAAGTCAAATAGACTTTTACAAGTGGTAAAAGGTAAAGAATCCTTAGCAATGGTTCTCATGGGTCCTCAAACATTTTGCACATAAGGTCTTTATATTTAGCCAAATGTGTAGGCTTGCTATTTTCACTAATAGCTCCCCCTCAAGCCAAACATCTTAGCGTGATCTTCTTATTTACTCCTCTTGGATGTCCTGCAATCCAATCATAGACTTAAACCTGCAAAGTTTTGTACCATGCTTTGGTTAATAAGTTTGCACATTGCATATTAGTTGATACATATGCTAACTGAATTTCCTTGCTGAATAGCTTCTCTCTCACATAATGATGGTGGACCTCTATATGCTTGGTCCTATCATGATAAATAGGATTTGCTCCAAGATGTAATGAGCTTGTATTATCTCCAAAAATCATTGGAGATGTAGTATGCAAACCCAAATCTATATATAACAATCTGATCCATATGGCCTCTTGAGTAGCATTGGCCAATCCTCTATACTCTGCCTCTGTAGAAGATAAAGCAATAGTAGGTTGCTTCTTTGAAGACCATGATATAGGTTTGTTACGTGCAAAAGATAGGTAGCCTGAGGTACTCCTTCTATCATCTTTGCAACCTGCCCAATCTGCATATGAATATATCTTGATGTCCTAGTCTGAGGTATAAGGAAAATATAATCCCTGATTTTGAGTGCCCTTAAGGTACTTCAAAATCCTCTTGACAACTTTCAAGTGAGGTGCCCTAGGTTTGTGCATAAATTGACTTGAAACACTTACTCCATAGGCAATATCAATCCTTGTCAATGTAGCATAGTTCAAGCTTCCCACTATGCTTTGATAACGTGTAATATTCTTAAGCACATCACCTTCATGAGCACTTAACTTTTGGTTTACCTCCATTGGAGTGCTTGCTACCTTGGCATCCTGCAAATGAAACTTCTTTAACATGTCCTGTATATACTTTCTTTGAGTAATGTAAATTCTAGAGTTAGTATAGACTAACTCAAGTCCAAGAAAATCCTTTATGGATCCTAGATCACTGATTTTGAACTCCTGCATCATTTGATTCTTAATCTGCTTGATGCCATTGGCATCATTACCTGTGAGTATGATATCATCAACATATACACATAGGTATATAACCTCTGAATTACTCCTCTTAACAAAGAGAGAAGTATCTGCTTTACTCATGATGAATCCTTGATCCTGAAGGTATGTAGTCAACCTATGGTTCCATGCCCTAGGTGCCTGCTTCAATCCATGCATATGCATGTGTGTATGCATATGCATGTGTGTATGCATATGCATGTGTGTATGCATATGCATGTGTGTATGCATATGCATGTGTGTATGCATATGCATGTATGTGTGTATGCATATGCATGTGCATATGCATGTGTGTATGCGTATGCATGTGTGTATGTGTATGCATGTGTGTATGCATATGCATTTGTATGCATATGCATTTATGTATGTATATGCATTTGTGTATGCATATGCATTGTGTATGTGTGTATGCATATGCATGTGTATGTATGTGCATATGCATGTGTGTATATGTAAACATCTGTGTATGTGTATTTTTGTATGCATATGCATGTGTGTATGCATATGCATGTGTGTATGCATATGCATGTGTGTATGCATATGCATTTGTCTATGCATGGTTGTATTTATGTATGCATTTGCATGTGTGTATGCATATGCATTTGTGTATGCATGTATGTGTGTATTCATATGCATGTGTGTGTGTTTATAGATATGTGAGTGTGTATGTATATGTATAAGTCTCTCTCTCTATGTCAATCAAAAACAAAACAATCACTTACATCGATGTAATTGTTTGAATCGTTGTCATCAAAATCCACTTAAATTTGTCCGTCCAATTTCCAAAGACTTGATCCCAAAATCTCTTGCAAAACTAAAGAGAGAAGATATTAGAAAAGGAAAAACATAAAGAAAGAAAAAAGAGTGCTACAATATGTGCAATATACTTACCAAAACTTCAGATCTAGAAAAATACAGGTGTGCTTAGAGAGAGAGAGAGGGAGGGGAGAGAGAGAGAGAGGGAGGGGGAGAGAGAGAGAGAGAGAGAAAGAAAGAGTGAAAAACAGAGATATGTTGTTCGCATGTGCAAAGTCGACAGTAGAAGATCTAGTTTCAAAACGCTCAGAATATCGAATTTTTGCTCTCTGGCCCGGTTAAAACAGGGCATCGATATGAGCATCGGTATAAGCGTCGATACTTTCTAGTAAATTACCGATGCTCATACCGACGCTTATACGGATGCTCATACCGACGCAGCTCTACCAACGCGTCCATTGCCTAGTTAGCTTACCAAAATTTTTCGACGGTCATACCGACACCGACGCATGAGCGTTCGTATGCCAAACGTCGATATGTCGTTGATATGTTATCTTCAACTTCATCTCCATCTTCATCAAGCTCTACCAATCTTTCCTTTCCTTTATTCACTGATTGATGGCTTGAATCCATGCTTGAACTCCTTTGTATGCTTGGACTACTGATTTCCAAGCTATCTTGAAACGTAGCTTCATATCTCATCTCTTCCTCTTCAATATCTTCATCCTGCAATGGAACTTTGGAAGCATAGCATGGCTTGAGTTCATCAAACACTACATCTCTAGATACATTTAACTCCTTTGTATTAGGGTTGTAGCACTTGTAACCTTTTTGCTCCATAGCATAGCCAATAAACATACATCTTTCAGCCCTTGCATCCATCTTACCTCTCAATTCTTGTGGCACATGTGTGTAGCATACACACCCAAAGATTCTAGTGCATGAAAGGTCTGGTTTCCTTCCACTCCATGCCTCCTCAGGTGTCATGTCATGTACCCCTGATGTGGGACACCTATTCGTCAAGTACACATCAGTATATATAGCATCTGCCGAATATGTTAAAGGCACATTCATTTCATCTAACATACTCCTAGGAATTTCAGCAATATACCTATTCTTCCTCTTTGCCACCCCATTTTGTTGGGGAGTACACCTGCAAGTGAGTTGCCTCCTTATCCCTTGGTCCTACAAGAAATCACAAAAGGCATGGGAGAAGTATTCTCCCCCTCCATCCAACCTTAGGGTTTTGATGTAGCAACCTGTCTCCTTTTCAACTTTTGCCTTGAATCTTTTGAACACATCAAACACATCTGATTTTTTCTTTATACAATACAACCATAATTTTCTTGATTAGTCATCTATTAAGGTTAAAAAGTACCTATTACCTACAAGAGAGGGCTCTTTGGTTGGCCCCCACACATCTGTGTGCACAAGGTCTAACACACCATGTCCTACATATCCACTCTTCTTGAATGGCTTCCTAGTAGACTCGCCAATTGCATGCAACATTTGTAATGAAAAATGTGATAAAACTCTTACCAATTGCCTCTTCTCCATGTCTTTCAACTTTTGAATGTTGATGTGACCACATCTTTTGTGCCATTGATCCAAATCTCCAATCTTCTTGTCTCCATAGGTGATGAACATTGCCTTGTTGCTTTGTCCTTTATCAATGTCAAGAGTGAACATCCTTCTTTCCTTTGGCTATCAGCTCATAGCCATTCCTTGGGACTTCAATATAGCATCCTTTGTGGTTGAACTTGACTTGGTATCCCTTTCCAACCATCTCTCCAACAAAGATAAAGGTCTTTGTAGTAGTAGGAACATGCAATACCTTAGATAGTCCCCTTGCTTTGTGGTTGCCTTCAAGCTTGGGATCTCCCATTTGTTGTATCTCATGCTCTGTGTTGTCTCTTGTCTCTATAAAGCCTCTTTGCTTCGGTTATTGAAGATTGTTGAAGTACTCCTCTTTACATGACATGTGATTACTACAACCACTATCTATATACCACACCTCGTCATGTGGTTGACCTTCATTACTATGCTTCATAGCTAACAAATGCTCATTTTTTGAATTGGTTGAGGAATTAGCATAATTACCTTGCTCTTTGTAATTGTTACCATCTTGCTTTTTTCAACAATCTTTGGCATAGTGTCCTTGCTTCCCACAATTGAAGCATCCATTTGAATTGCAGTAACTTCTACCTCCATATCTTCCTCCTCTACCTCTTCCTCTTCCTCTTCCTCTTGATGATTGACCTTCATCTTGGTTTGATTGACTCCCTTGATAGCTTTGGCTGCCTTGTTGGTAGTTGCTTCTACCTCTTCCTCTTGAACCACCTGTGTTGCCTTTGCCTCTTCCTCCTTTGCCTGCATAGGAGAGTTGGTCTTGGCTATCCTTTGACTTGTTGCCTCCACGGTTGAGCTCTTCACTCACCATAAGACAAGTAAGTTGCTCAAAATCTAGTAATGGATCCCTTACACAGAGGCTGTGAATGCCTTCCATTTATCATCTTCTCTAAGCCCATTAAGTGTGTGGGAAACTAGGTCATCATCATCTACAACACATCCTATTGAAGCAAGTGCATCAGAAATCTCTTTTCTTTTGAGTATGAAGTCATTAATACTCCGATTTAATGACTTCCTAAGGTTGTTGAGCTCATTCTTGAGCTAAATCTTTCTAGCCTTTGTAGAGGTAGAGTACAACCTTTCTAAACACTCCCAAACCTTCTTGGATGTATCTAGGTCTTGGATATGAACTATCATGGAGTTGCTTATGTGTTGAGATAGAATGAAGATCACTCTCATATCCCTTTCTTCTCATTCTGTAATGGTTCTCCTTTGATTCTCAATAGATGTATGTGGATCTATGTATGGCTTAACCTCAGTACCACTAACCAACCCCCAAAAACCCTTTCCCATGAGGAAGTTAGAGATTCTAAACTTCCAAGGTTGGTAATTGCTCTTTTCTAGCTTCTCAATCTGAGTATTATAGTCTCCCATTATGTATGAGACTATAAAGTGGCTTCTAACCCTCCTTGGATTGTGAAAGATGTGAGAAAGAATGATATATTACCTTCCCACAAGAGTCTCCACTTG
This sequence comes from Ceratopteris richardii, assembly GCA_020310875.1. Taxonomy (NCBI): domain Eukaryota; kingdom Viridiplantae; phylum Streptophyta; class Polypodiopsida; order Polypodiales; family Pteridaceae; genus Ceratopteris; species Ceratopteris richardii. Next base: position 160,893,956 of record CM035424.1, on the reverse strand, counting down.
TGGTGAACTTTCAATGATGATAGAAGCTCCCCTTGCTCCAAATCCTTCTTCAAATCTTGTTGGTCTTTGCTTCAATCCTTGGATCTCAAGCACCTTCAAGGTCTCCTCTTGATGTTCTTAATGCTCAATGATGATCTCTAATAGCATTGATGGAGTATATACACTGATAATTGCAGTAGAAGAATGATAGGCCCTTCCTAGGACCAAACAGTTCACTACCACAGTCCACCAAAAATTTTGTGAATGTGGTGCATGATGGTGTGATCGGTGTCGATGAGGTTGGTGGATGGGGAATGGGAGATTGTGGAAGTGTAGGTGGAGGGGGTGGGTGTCATGGGTGGTGAGATATCCATGGGGCCAGATAGTGGTGTGCATGTTGTTTCTACCATATAGATGGGGATGGTAGGTTCCATGCTCCTAAAGTTTCTAAATAGTGAGTATGTTGTGCTAGGATAGGGGCCCCTTGATTGTTCAAGGACTCAGATCATGGTTTCTATAAAGGATTCCCAAAATGGTGGTATGGTGGTGTCAGGCTCTTGAGGTCGAGCGATGAAAGAATAGGGATGCATTGTAAAAAGAACATAGGTGCAAGGGTAATCCAGGAAGCCTATACTACCTTCAATCGAGGATGGGTTTCCTTACTATTATGTGTTTGAATAGGTGACTTAGTACTAGTTCAAGGAGTTTGGACAAGGTATTGTACAGTGGATTGGTGATGAAAGAAAAGAGTGTGGCTTGAGAAACAGGTTGTGTACTAGCTTTGGGACTAGGATAAACCATCACAATACAAGGCTTTTGTCCTGAGTGCAAAAAACAACATCTACCAAGAGATTGTCTAAGGAACCCCTCTAGTGATCCCAAGTTTACACCAATTAATGTGGTAGGCTTAATGGTGGATTCAAATTTAAGTAGCATTAATGTGGCTCCTATACAAGAAGTCATTAGGGCACAAGCCTTAAAATAGGCTAAACCAGTTGAAAAATCAGAGTAAAGTGAATCGAGAGAGCCTAGTAAGAGGAAAACAAGAACATGGAAGGATACCAAGGAGAAGGCCAATCGTAAGTGGACTAGAAATTTTTTGAACCAGAAGAAAGCACGAGAGATGCAAAATTGAAAATAGTAGACATTGTATCTCAAAACCCCTCATGTGTCATAACTCCATCCACTCCACTTCATCCCACCCCACCACTCATTGTGAATAGATCGCAACCAGGGTTTGTTCTCACAAATCCAACCCCAGAAGGCTTGGACATTATGTTGAAGGCCTACCAGGCTCAACTTCAAGAAGGACCAATAGCTGCAAATCTAGACAAGAGTTACCCTAGAGCATATTTAGAGATTCAATGGAAAACATTTTGCATGAAAATGGTCGAACCAGCTTAGGCTATGCTCGAAGCCAATCAATTGTTCAATCAGACAAATTTTGTCAAACCAGTTTTCATTTCCAAGGCTTACTAGAAAAACGAGATCAATTGGTAAATAAGCCACAGGTTTCTCTACCTCCATAGGCTCAACCAATTGTTGAAAGAGAAATCTCACTATCGAGAGAGTTTATGTTCTTTATTCCATGGATGTTGGAACACCTCTATCGATTGAATAGTACTCTCAAGAGTTCTTCCGGGAAATACAAGAAGATAAATGGGCAAAGGTAAAGGGTAATTCCCCTCCTATTCCTGAAATTGATGATCTTCATGATCAATTTCCCGAAGACATTCCATCTATTTATAGATACCAAGCAGAGCAACAAGATGATGAAAGATTAGATTTTGAATCTAATTCTTTACAAGAGTCACCACAATTCATAGGCCCATGGGAATCCAAATCTCTTCATATCAGAACACCCACAATATTGATACGAAATGAAGACTCAATGATTCCAAGGAACATTGAAGTCATGAACAAAACTATGGTGCAGTGTTATCTCACCTTAGAAGAGCTGCTCAAAGTAAAACCTAAGCTATGGAAACATGTACTAAATCAGGTTCTAGAAATTGGTTCCAATGTGTCAAAAGCAGGCTCTAAGCAAAAAGTCCTAGAAATACCTTTAGACAAAATAGGAGATATGGGTGAAGGTGAAGAAGGTTATACTTATCTTCCAATGGCCTACCAAGGTTACACAACCAATGCTATCTTGGATTCAAGTGCTCGTGTTGCGATTGCAACCACCTCCATGTAGAAGCAATGGGGCAAACCCGCATTAAGACCAACTAGAATGAAGCTTCAAATGGCTGATGGCCATATTGAAAGGCCTCTAGGATTTCTAGAAGGAATAACTCTAGCCACTAGTGGTGTAGATTTTGAACACACCTTTGCTATATGTGACTTTGGCAAAAATAACGTCTATGAAATGATGTGACAATTGCAAATAGTACAAGATTGGGGAACTAACTCCTTGTACTTGCAGCACTTAGGGGTCACAATCAAGGTCATTTGAAAGATTATACCTTCACAGATGTACCACCCCTGCAATGGTATCCTATCCACAAGGCACAAGAGGATTCAATCTCTGTGCATTTTGTATGTTCTTCTAATCCATCCTGGATGCATGAAGATACTCACTTCTGGATGTGGAATCTCACAAATGAAGAGGAAGGAAGCCTACAAGCAAGAGAAGAAGGAATTTCTCAAGAATCCAAACCAGTTAGAGACCTAGCTAGAATCCAAGTGTGAACCCTTGCTAGAACTTTGTGACTTTGATGAGGTCATACAAGAAGAAGAGGATGACCATGATCTAGAGTCCATTGTGATGGATAGTTGCTTTGACTCAAACAAGCACTATCTAGAAAATGTAGGAGTATTTACCCAAAAAGAAGAAGAACCTCTCACAAGCATTCCGTAAATTCAAGGGAGGAAAGTGAAGGTAGTGAAAAGAAAAAGAAAAGAAAAGCAATGAAACAAGCAGAGGAGGAATCATTGTTTGAGGTACCATAAAATTTCAAGAAATATGAAGTTGAGTATCAAAAAATTTTGGTACGAATGCCTAAGAGAGAGGCCATCATAGAAGAAGCATATGATAATAAAGAAAAGACCAAAAAAATTGTAGTAACCATTGAAGAGAATGAAGAGCAATGTAGGTACATAGGGGAAGACCTAAGTGAAGAAGAAGAAGTAGAGCTTGTAACCTTATTAAGGGATTATAGGGATGTGTTTGCATGGACCTATGTCCAAAAAGCTCACACTTTTCATTGATCATCAAACTTTACTATATTTGGTCAAGAACCTTGCAATACAAGACGCTTAGTAAGATGGTTCCTCTTACTAATGGAATACGACTTTGAACTGGTTGTTAAGAAAGGTAGGATCCACCTTAGGGCAGATCACCTTTCTCGCATCACTTTAGGAGAGTCACCACAACAAGTGTCCCATGAATTTCCCGATGCTTATCTGTTCAATTTGGAAGTTGTTCCTAAATGGGCAAATGAGTTGGTTTCTATCCTAACTTTCGGACTTGCAAACAAGAATGTGAAGAAAAACAAAGATGAAATTATAAAATCACAAAAATATCAAATATTGACAAGAAGTATGTAAAAAAAAAACATATAGAAGGTGTACTAGCTTCTTGTGTCAAGGAGGATGAACATAGCAGTTGGTTGCAAGAAGCTCATGAAGAGTTGCTAGGAAATTACTATTTTAAGCAGTAAACATTGCAGAATCTAAAATGTTTAGGAGTGTATTGGTCTAGTATGGACAAAGATACATTACGAATTGTCCAAGGTGCCAGAACAGACCCCTAGTGGAGTATGCTACCATTTATCATGTATCATTAGTTCCAAAATGGAGTGCTCCATTGGTAGAATTTATGAAATCGGGAACACTACCTGGTGAGGCTAGTTTGGCAAGAAAATGAAGCATGGATCAAGAGGCTCAGGACTACGCCTTAGTAGGAGACAACCTATACCAAAGAGGCAAAGATGTTTACTGAAGGTTGTGTGTTCATGAATTAGACGATTTGATCATCTTAGAAACTTCACATAGCGGTGTTGCAGGTGGACACTTTGGGCCTGACCAAGTAATTAAGACCATTCTAGTCTCAAGGCTTTGGTGGCCCACTCTTCATATGGATGCACATACCTATGTGAAGAGACATGACACATGACAACGTGCATAGTATTCGATCAGAAAAGAGGAGATGGCTTTGAGGCCAATGATGGGAGGATCTCACATTCTCAAAGTGGGGTATAGACTGTGTAGGTCCTATTAACCCCCCAACTAGAAACTCCCATGTAGAGTACATTATTGTGGCCACAGATTACCTTACAAAGTGGGTAGAAGTCAAAGCCATGACAAAGACCAGTGCTCAAACAATGGCTAAGTTCCTATTCAAGAACATGTTCACCACATACAGGTTACCAATAGAGTTAGCAAGTGATAGAGGTATACACTTCTTAAACAAAATAATTGAAAACATTCTCCAAGAATTCTTGGTGATACATAAGAAGAATAGCCCCCTATCATCCACAAGCTAACAAACAAGCCAAGAGCATAAATAAGATCTTATGTAATGTGTTGAAAAAATTGGTAAATAATAAACACTTTGATTGGGATTAACAACTTCATCATGTTGTTTGGGCTTACTGATTTGCCTTGAATATGGTACTCAATGCCACCCCATTTCATATTGTCTTCAGACAAAAATTTTTGTTACCATTAGACTTCTTGATTGCAAATTTAAAACTAGCACAAGAGCATGAGTCAAATGGACACGAGTTGTCCTCTAGGATATTTGATCTAGAATGCTTAGGTGAGACCAAGCTACGAGTGGTAGCAGGCATGTACATGGCAAAGAAAAGACAAAAGGCATACTTTGACTCACACGTCAAGGATAAAGGATTGAAAGAGGGAGACCTAGTGTTGGTTTATACACTAAAGCAACATGCCTATAAATTGGAAAAATGAGGATATGGACCCATGGTCATTAATAGAATTTCCACTAGTGGTACAGTTCAATTGCCACTCTAGAAGGTGACATCTTGCCAAGCTATATTAGTGGATGCCGACTCAAGCTATATCAAGAACCTCTTATAGAGGATATGTTAATGAGACTCAACACTGATAAGAAGCAAAAAGAAGAAGAATTAAGGGTCAGAAAAGAGCACAAGGACAGGCTAGAGAGTGCATTAGGCAAAATAAGTTAAGAACACAAGGCCTAGATGTCAATCCCAATACCCCAAGATATCACATGGCTATGTGCACCAAAAAGAGTACACATACTAGCATCATAGATAGACAACCGTTCATCATTTTTCAACTAGGACATGGCACTGCAAATAAGACGAACAAAGATCTGATTGATTCTCGAGTTGCCACTAGTGCAATTAGGTACTCAGTCTAGAAATGATTGGGCATCAAAGTTAAGTTGGGTTAGGAGGCATGGAAACCCCTGTATCAGTGAGGCAGACATTCCTATCCTCTTAAAGGATGTCTCAGCTTCTTCTCGATTTCTTTTCTCCTCCTCTTTATGTTTCTTTGCTACATTGATTTTCTTAAGAATCTCTTTAGTCAAGGGATCTTGATAAAGCTTGACTCGATAGCCTCTTATGAAATTTGGAATTACATCTCCTTCTAGAGTGGCTAACTACACTACACTACACTGGTCGAAAGTCTATTGATAATCATGGGTCCATAACCGCATTTATCTAACTTATGAGCATGTTGCTTCAAAGTGTATACCAATACTAAATCACCAACTTCTAAGCCCTTGTCTTTCACGTGCACATCAAAATAATCATTTTGTCTTTTCTTTTCCGCATATATGCCTACTATTTCCCGCAATTGAGTTTCTCCTAAACACACTAAGCCCAATACCCTGGAGGATAGTTTGTGGCATGTCCACTGGTGCTCTTGTGTGACCTTTAGGGTGGTATCAAGAAATCTAAAGGAAGCATTGAGTACTATTTTATAGGCCACTCGATAGGCCCAAATAGCATGATGTAGATGTTTGTCCCAATCTGAGCATTTGTCATCTATGAGCTTACTTTATGCATTGCATAGGATTTTGTTAATACTTTTCCATTTTCTTTTGGGTGGTATGGTACTGATTCTTTGTGAATCACCATGAAATCCTACACCAGATATTAAATCACTTCATTTAGGAAATGAGTTCCTCAATCACTTACCAAATCTATAGGCAATCTACATCTTGTGAACACATTCTCAAATAAGAATTTTTTCGTAGTCTGTGCATCATTCTTCCTAGTGGATTTCACTTCTATGCATTTGGTATGATAGTCCATGGACACAAGGATGTATTCTACATGGGAGCTTCTAGCTGGGGGGTTGATAGGACCTACAAAGTCTATACCCCACTTGGAGAATGCACATCCTCCCATCATGGGTCTCAATGGCATCTCATCTTTTTTAGTAGGATATTAAGCTCTTTGGCATGTGTCGCACCTCTTCACATAGGTATGAGCATCCATATGAAGGGTAGGCCACCAAAGACCTAAAAATAGAATGTCTTTAATTACACAATCATGTCCAAAGTGTCCTACTACAACACCATCGTGTGCGTTCTAGTATCTTCAAATAATCACTTTCATCTACACATAACCTCAAATATCCATCTCTTCCATGCTTGTATACAATATCACCAATGAGAGTATAGCCTTGATTTTCCTGCTTTAGACTTCTTTGTCATGCTAAAATCATGTCTTGGGGAAATGTTCTTGTTCTTAGAAAGTCAACTATAGATTTCTCCATTCGGGTATTAGAGACACTTGATAAAAGGTTGTATCTTCCATTGGGGGTCTGGTAATACAAGATGGACAATCCTTGAGCAAGCTATAGACATTTGCTTCCATAGATGGCCAATATACTCCTAATTGCTTCAATGTTTGTAGGGTTCTATGCTTCGATTGTTGTTGCTCTAATGCACCTACATGTGCTAATTGCAACCATTTATCATGATTTTCCTCTTCCACACAACAAGTTAAGATTCCTTGATCTTCCTATTTATAAATACTTCCTACAAGTATGTGATACTTCTGTGACCAGATTACTTCTTCTCCTTTCGTTCGTAATATCGGGTTCTTGGGTGCAAATGTGAGAATTGACACTAATTGCTTTGCCCAATTTAGAAATACTCCAAGGTTGAATAAATATGCATCACGAATTTCATCTGACACGCCTTGCAAGGATTCTCCTAAAGTGAGTTGTGAAAGGTGATTAGCCCTCAAGTGACTTTTACCTTTCCTAACATTTACTTCAAAATCATATTCCATTAGTAAGAGAAAACATCTTACTAACATGTCTCTATTGCAAGTTTTTTTCACCACGTATAATAAGGCTGATGGTCTGCAAAAAAATTGAAGTCATTTTCAAGAAAATAATGTCAAAATGTTTTTAGCATAGACCATACCTAATCCTTATCTTTCATGTTAGTGTAATTCCCTTCTATTGTGTTCTATTGTCTACTATCATAAGCTATGGGAAGGTCTATGTATCCTTCACCTATTAGTTGTGCTAGCATGCATTCAATATTGTTATGCCATTACTTGACACAATGTAACCTAAGATCTTGCCTTGTATAAGCATGAAAACACATTTCTCTAGGTTCAAGCATACTTGATGTGCTCTACATTCGCCAAAGATCTACTTGACTCTTCTGGGATGTGGGTTTGACTTATGTGAGAATGAGCACACAAATCATCCACGAAAACTTCTAAATTCTGTCTCAAGAACTCTTCAAATACATGACATGTGAGTCTTTAGAAAGTAACAGATGCATTTTTGAGCCCAAATGGCATCAACCAAAATGCAAAGATTCCCCATTTGATGGCAAAAGCCATCTTGTGTTGATCCTTTGGAATCGTCAAAATCATTGGAATCATCGGTAAGTAGGTAATTTTGCTATTTTTTTTACTTTCTCCATCATCATCATCTCTACTCTCCATCTCCTTGCATCATCATCTTCACCATTTTGGTCACACCTCCACCTTCCATATCCATTTCCCCATTTCACTTGTGAGAGTGAGAGAGGTTGATTTGGTGTGCTTGAGAGTTTTCTAGTAGGAACAACATTCAACATTGAGCACATGCAGCAAAATAGGTAAAATTTCTACGTTTTCATCATCACCCTATTGAAAGATCATACCATCATGATGGTCTACCAAGTTAAGAACTTTCAAAGTATGTGTACAGTAGCATACAAAGGGCCTTAGTGCATCCAAGAAACCATAGGTGATATTGCAAAATTCAAACTTTAGGAATGATACAAGTGGATCTATCACATCTCAAAGTGCGACAAAGCTCAAGTATTCCTAACAATGATATTTGTCAAACAAAATTACACCAGTGAAATCTGTAAAGTAACTAATTCAAAAGAACATTGCAATGCAATTGTGCTTGAACAATTTTGGATGAGTAGACAAAGCCTTTGAACCTTGGATCAGTTAGATACCTAGGCCAAGATAGAAAAAGCATCAAATTTTCTCAACCTAGTTTTAATCACACAGCTAGGTCATGGGCACAACAACTTAGTGATTATCCCAACATGCTAAGTTCGAAAACAAGTGATTCAAAAACGTCTTTTAACATGGAGAGACCTGTAAGTATCTCATGTACTAACCATTTATAGACACCAAAAGGACCCTATAAAATGCAATTGGAATATATCAAGGTCAAGTGATTAGGTGCTCGCATCTATGAGGATGGGCTGCAAAGATCGATCGTCCAACTTAAAAACCCAGATCAACCCTTTGGACTTGAACACCTAGTGGTCAAGTTCAAAGAGGGTTCTTATATTGACAAGAAAGGAACCATGTAGGTGGTCACGAGCTTACTAGATAGGACACATGAGTTTGAATTGATCATACTAGAATATGATATAGGAGAACCTGATCTAGGAAAAAAGGACAAGAACCTAGAATTCCTCGAGGAAAGTCTATTCTATCCAAAATACTCACACCATAATGGGTTTCTTAGGATAACTTGGCCATAGAACTATTTATTAACCAAGAAACTGATGAATTATTTTGGAGAGTTAGATCAAAAAAATGCAATGATTTAACAATAGTACATATTTACGAATTCAAGGATACATAGATCCCTAAAAAAGTAATATATCTAGATAACACCTCAAAGAGAGTATTTGCAGTGATAGATCAAAATGAGACTTATTTACACATGGAAGGAAAACTAGTGTTTCCCTTACATAAATCCACTGACTATCATGATAAGGGAGGTGCAAGATCATCCCATGTTCTAAAAGCACAATGAGAATGAACCAGAGAGAGACCTGAGGTAAACTTTGCACACAATGTGGGTAGAGACAAATCAAGACTTGAAAGTGAAAGACCTAAAAGAGAGAGACATAGATCATATAGGCCTCAAAGAGATGCACATGATTTTCCATTGGCTAGACGTGGAGAGTACCCAAGAACCCTTAGGCCCTCTTAAGTGGTCAAGAAAATGAAAAACTATTTTGATGGGTCAAGAGATCCTTATGATCATGTGGCCGAGTTTAAACAAGAGTTGAATAGTTCAAGGACTTGTTCACCCAATTCAAGGCATTTGGTTTGACCCTCAAGGGTATTGCCTTAGCTTGGTTTCATCCCGTAAACAGCTGCAATTACCAAAATATAGGTTAACTACTAGAAGCATTCATTGTAGAATTTTCCAAGAGTGGCATTAGGCATAACACATCATCCTTGATCCACAACTTCAAGTAGACACCCCAAGAAACACTTCGGCTAGTTGGATGCAAATTTAAACAATATGTGGAAACATGCCCCACACCTAAATTACCTACACAATCAAAACAATTCTCCCTATTTTTAGATGGACTTCTAAGCGGGAAACTTAGATCATATGTATATCTCAAGAGACAACCACATTAGATCAATGTTTGATAATGTGTATTGACATAGAAAACAACTTGGGTGAGGAGTTAGAATTGTCAAAAATCTATAAGCATTCTGACAGTTCTACTAGTCATACTTCCAAGCCCTCCACTGCGATAAATGAGCTAGCTGAGCAGGTTTCCAAGAAGCTAGGAGTTCAAAATAGACAAACACCAAGGGTACCCTCTTTGAAACGATGTTATACTTGCGGAGGTGACCACATGGTTAATGTATGCCCAATGCAAAGCCAGAGTGTGAGAGAACTGAATGCTCCATATTGCACTATTGAGAGAAAACACAGGAACCACACCACTCAAGATTGTTCATACAATAGGCAGGTCATCAAACAACCTTATCAACAACCTTACCAATAGGGTAGGATTCAAAACCAATACCAACAACCATATTATAGGCAACAAGAACAATATCAACCTTAATACCAACATCAATACTAGGCACCATATACACCATAACTAGTCCTAGGAAATCAACTTCTATCATGTACAAAGGAAACCATCTTGAACCTTAGATTCCATGTGACTTCTATATCTCATAATTGGTTTAGGATTTGGAGAAACTAATGCTTCAGTTGTGTTTGGAATTTGCAAAAACCCTAAGATTGACCGTCTTCTTACTTGATTCTGACATCCAAAGATCATGTTTTGAATTGATGACATCATCGATGATATCATCAATGACATCATCAAATCTATAACCACCCTTGATGAACCGCCCTTAAAAACCCATGTAAGGAGGGTTTGGTCACATACATACTCAATCCTACCAATACCGGTCTTGGGAGCTCAAGGAACCATGACTGCCAAGTAAGTACTCTCCAAGTTCCAGTTCCAGTTCTTGTCTTGGTCCTTGTTCTACTCTTGTCTAGTCTAGTTCTTGGACATCTAGCTTTGGCCTCTTGTAATCTCATAGTATGAGATCTTGTTTAGCTATATCTTGTATCTAGATGACCTCCTTGAAGGGAGTTCTTGTAATCCAGAGATCTTGATTCAAACCTATCAGTCCTAGGTTGTGGGATGTCTTGTAACATCTTTGGTCTAGTTATTCATACCTATCAGTCCTAGGTTGTGGGACATCTTGTATGAGTTACGTATTCTTGTATCATTTTCCTTCCGAAATCTTGTCTACTGTAGTCAGAGAGCAGAATCTAGTGCTCCCCTGATAATTTAGCTTCTATCCAAGATTAAGCATCATGGAGAACGCTTATGGGCAAATTGTAGTATCACTTCAGAGTCTCCAACAACAAGTCGAGGACCTAACTCATTGAGAGACAAAAATTGAGATGGGACATCCGGTACATGTAGGTGCACTCCTCCAAGAATTACAAGAATGAATCAGGAATCTTCAAGCAAATCAAGGGGGTATTCAAGTGAATCAATGGCCTAGTACATCCTTCATGAAGGAGCCCAAGATTTGCATGCCAGAAAAGTTCGATGGGGATCACATGTAGTTTCACAAATTTCTCGAGCAAGTTAAATTGTACATCCTTATGCAACCTGATAGATACCCTCATGATGCATCCAAGGTGTGCTTTATTAGAACCTTGCTTCGTGGCCAAGCATTATCATGGTGAACAAGTCGAGGACTTGTTCACCCAGTTTGAGGCATTTGGGTTGACTCTCAAAGGTACTACCTTGGCTTGGTTTCAACCCCTAAACATTTGCAACTACCAAAATATAAGTCAACTACTAGAAGCATTCATCGTAGAATTCTCCAAGAGTGGCATCATGCATAACACGTCATCCTTGATCCATAGCTTCAAGCAGACTCCCCAAGTAATAGTTTGACTTGCAAGGAGATGGTTCAAACAATACTTAGAAAGATGCACTGTTCCAGAGTTACCCACTTCTACCAAACAAGTGGCCTTGTTTTTAGATGGCTTACTAAGCAACAAGTTAAGATCATATGTGTACTTGAAAGATCCTAGATCCATATAAGAGTATGTGCGGATGTGCATAGTGTTGAAAAGGGGCAAGCTTCAATGAAGCTTTAAGCATCATTTGGATGACCCTCTTAGATCCTTCTGGCCATGTCCTTCATTGGATTATAGTGTGCCTGTAGTTTCTTGCTCATAGGAACCCTATCTTACTTAGTGTTCAAAAGTTAAGCATATGAATAAAGTCTAGTGTCAAAGACAAATAATCATATACGTAGAAATCAACTTGCCCCTTGATTTTCTGCTTGACATTAGGAATGATTAAACAACTTGCATTTACGAATTTATCTCCTCCTAGATCTAAGATGTAAGGGAATCATTTGTGGGTATTCCATCTTCTATATAAAAAGACGCGTATAAGCATGAGAACGGGTGGCTTCCCGTTCGGTTCTCTCGTAGGAGTAGTTTGCATAATATATAAAGGCATCTTTTTCTATGGAATATATTCTATTGCTCTCTCATGAATGCAATACATTGAGGCCCTCGGAACAAGGAAGTGAGATTTGCTGACAGTGTGAAGATTATGAGGACCGATTTGTGTGACGAACTATAGTTGTTGGAAGCAAACTCATGGTAATTCAAATTTATGCTATTTCATGTATATATGTCTTATGAGACTGATGGGACATTTAATTTATCCAAGGATATATGAGTCATAAAAGGTTTTCGGGTGTGTCATATGCTCTTCCTCATTGTTGAGTAATGTGCAAGTTTCGGGTTTTTCATATGCTCTAAAGTTGATGCCTTGATAACAATTTGGTTTTGTCATATGCCCTGCAACTAATGTCTTGAAAATAGTTTTTGGTTATGTCATATGCTCTGCAAACAATGTTGATGGCAAGTTTCGGGTTTGTCACATGCTCTACAAATGATGCCCCTATTGATGATGTGACCTATTGAAGTACAGGTTTTGTGGAGAAATTATTCAATACACAAAGTGTATATGTTATGGTGAGCAATAGGTGTTGCACGGTATAAAGGAGCATTCATTGTTTTTATATATGTCAAATGTATAAACATATGCAGAGATACGCCATGTGCAAGTTGCTAACATCATGTTTATTAATAGACATTGTTGGTCATATGGTATTATGAGTTCTTGATATAAAAATATGCAGAGCTACACCATCTGCAGATTGCTAACATCGTGTTTTATTAATAGACATTGCTGATCATATGGTATTATGAGTTCTTGATATATCACCAAGTTGTTGTAAGCATCTTATGGATAGCTTATTAATGACGATGTAAATTGTGTACGATAAATTGACATAAGGTAGCCTTGCAAAGGATAAATGGTATACTAAGTTGAAACACTCTAAGTGAAGATCATTGTAATCATTGTATGTGAAAATCCTTTGAAGTTGAAGCTAAGTCATATGTTTGTTGATCTCTAAGAAGTGAAGTAAGATTAATGAGTTTGAGGTGTTGATGTAATGCTCTTGTGGAAATTGAATGTATTGCGCATATGACCCATGTATGACTCATGAGGAAATAAGTTCTAGTCATGTGCATCCAAGGATCTACATGTATGAATAAAAGTGAAAATTTATGGTGTGAAAAATAAGATCCATATACCTTCGGTTATGGGCCCACCACCCTTCCGCATGTGAAACCCAATTTTCAACACATAGACATAGAAGACAACCTAGGTGAAGAGTTAAAATTGTCCAAACTCTACAAGGATTCAAATAGTTCTACTAGTCATACCTCTAGAAACTCCACTAGGATAGACGAGATAGCTGAGCAGGTTGCTAGGAAGCTAAGAGTTCAAAATAGGCCAACCCCAAGGGTCACCACATTGAAGAGATGTTATACTTGTGGAGGTGAACACATGGCTAATGTATGCCCAATGCAAAACCAAAACATGAGAGAAATAAATGCTCCATGTTGCATGATAGAGAGGAAATACACAAACCACATAGCTCAAGATTGTCCATACAATAGGCAGGCTTTCAGACAAACTTATTAACAACCTTACCAACAAGGTAGGTGTCAAAACCAGTACCAGCAGTCGTATTATAGGCCACAACAATAATATCAGCCTCAATACTAACAACAATATCAAGCACCATATTGGACACAGCCAGTCCTAGGAAACTAATTGCCACCTCCAACTAATGTAATTTCAACTAAGTATGCAATGGTAGAGAATAACCCTAATAGAGCATTGGTGACAATAACCCCTTTGGTATCAAAAAATGACCCTCATGCTCAAAGTTCTTACTACACCCATGAGGATAGTCCACAAGCTTATTACATAGAGTCACTTGAGCACAATGAGATTTTATATGTATCAATATGAGGCATTAGCAATGGAGCGAAATTGGGAGCTAGAATTTTTCCAATGTCATGTACGAACCATAACCCTTGACCCCAATTGAGACCAATGAGACCACAAGTCGGTGGAGGACCATGTTTTAGATGTGAGGGCGACCATTTCATTCATGAATGTCCCCACCTTCTTGTTGTAGGACAAGGATAGAACATCACAACACAAGGCTTTTGTCTTGACTACGGCAAAGAAAATCTCCTGAAAGACTGTCCAAGGAAACCCTCTAGTGCACCTAAGGTTACACCCATTAATGTAGTCGGCTTAGTGGTAGATTCAAGTTCAAGCACTAGTAATGTTTCTCCTATACAGGTAGTTACTAGGGCACAAGGTGGACAACAGGCTAAACCATCTGAACAATCAAAGTCAAGTGAATCGAGAGAGCCTAGTAAGAGGAAAACAAGAACATGGAAGGATACCAGGGAGAAGGTCAATCGCAAGTGGAATAGAAATTTATCTGAGCTAGAAGAAAGCCTAAGAGACACAAAAACAAAAGTATCAAACATTGCATCTCAAAACCCCTTGCTTGCTGAAAATCCATCCACTCCACTTCATCCCACACCACCACCCATTATAAATAAACCACAACTAGGGTCTCTTCTTGCATATCCAACCCCAGAAGGCTTGGACATGATGTTCAAGGCCTACTAGGCTTGACTTCAAGAAAGGCCAACAATGGCAAACCTAGAAAAGAGTTACCCTATAGTAGATTTAGAGATTGAATGGACAAAAATGTCCATGAAAATGGTAGAACTAGATCAGGCTATGCTCGAGACCAATCAATTGTTCAATTAAACAAATTCAATTAACTTGGGTTTGCATTTCTAGGGCTTAATAGAAAGATTAGCACAGTTGCTCAACATGCTTAACCAGTTGCTGAAAGATAAAGCTCACCACCAATGAAAGCTTATGTTCTTGATTCCGTAGATGATGAAACACCTCTTTCAATTCAGCAGTACTCTCAAGAGTTCTTGCACGAAATACAAGAAGAGAAATGGGCCAAGGAGAAGGATAATTCCCCTGCTATTCCTGAAATTTATCATCTTCATGATCAATTTCCCCAAGAAAACCCTTCTATATATGGAGACCAAGTAGAGCAACAAGAAGAGGAAAGATTAGATTTTGAATCTAATTCTTTACAAGAGTTACCACAATTCACGGCCCATGGGAATCTGAATCTCTTCATATCATAGCTCCCACAATACTGGTAAGAAATGAAGACTCAGTGGTTCCAAGAAACATTGAAGTTGTAAAGAACACTAAGGTCCAATGTCATCTCACCTTAGAAGAGCTACTCAAAGTAAAACCTGAGCTGTGGAAACATGTGGTGAATCAGGTTCCAAAACTTGGTTCCAATATGTCAAAAGTAGGATCTAAGCTGAAAGTCCCACAAATACCTCTCTACAAAATAGGAGACATGAGTGAAAGTGAAGAAGGTAATACTTATCTTCCAATCACCTACCAAGGTTACACAACCAAAGCTATCTTAGATTCAGGTGTTGGTGTTGCAATTGTGACCACCTCTTTGTGGAAGCAATGGGGCAAGCCTGCATTAAGACCAACCAGAATGAAGCTTCAAATGGTTGATGGCCATATTGAAAGACCTCTAGGATTTCTAGAAGGGATAACTCTAACCACTTGTAGGGTAGAGTTTGAACACACCTTAGCTATATGTGAGTTTGGCAAAAATAACATCTATGAAATGATCCTAGGAAGACCCTTCCTATGACAACTCCAAATAGTCCAATATTGGAGAACCAACTCCTTGTACTTGCAGCACTTAGGGGTCATGACCAAGGTCAATTGAAAGGATTATACATTCAAAGATGTACCACCCCTACAATGGAATCCTATCCACAAGGTGCAGGAGGATTCAATCTCTGTGCATTTTGAAGGTTCTTCTTATCCATCTTGGATGCATGAAGCCACTCACTTGTGGATGTGCAAGGTTGGAGAGGAAGAGAAAAGATGCCTAAAAGCAAGAGAAGAAGGAACTTCTCAAGGATCCAAAACAGTTAGAGGCCCAATGATTTTCCTAGATGAGGAATTTGAGCCTCATGGTTGGGTAGAAATCTTAGCCACCATGGATATTGTTGTCAACAAAGAATAGTGGACACCTCATTGTGATAGGGTTATCTCTATGTTCATGTGTGAACCCTTGCTAGAAGAGTGCGACTCTAATGAGGTCATAGAAGAAGAAGAGAATGATGACGATGATCTAGAGGCCATTGTGATGGATAATTACTTTGACTTAGAAGAGCATTATCTAGAAAATGTAGGAGTATTCACCCAAAAAGAAGAAGAACATCTCACAAGTATCAAAACTATAAATTTAGTGAAGAAAAGTGAAGGTAGTTAGAAGAAAAAGAAAAGAAAAGTAGTGAAACAAGAAGAGGAGGAACCATTGTTTGAAGTACCAGAGAATTTCAAGAAAAATTGTTGAAGGCCGAAAAATTTTGGTATGAATGCCTAAGAGAGATTCCATTACAGGAGAAGCATATGACAATAAAGAAAAGACCAAAAAAATTGTAGTAACCATTGAAGAGAACGAAGAGTGATGTACCTACATAAGAGAAGACTTAAGTGAAGAAGAAGAAGTAGAGCTCATAGCTTTATTAAGGGAATATAGGGATGTTTTTGCATGGACCTATAGAGATTTAAAGGGGGTAGATCCAAAAATATGCTCTCATACGATCCCTATGATGGCTGATGCCAAGCCCACCAAACATAAACCCTACACATATAATGACACTTATGCAGCCAAAATAAAAGAAGAAATTGATAAACTGATTGAAGTTGGATTTATCTATGAGATTGAGCATATTGAATGGGTGTCCCCCATTGTAGTGGTGCCCAAGAAGAATGGAAAGTTATGAGTGTGTATTAATCTTAAAAAAGTAAATGCTGCTACAATTAGAGATAGCTATCCACTTCCAATCATCAAACATTTACCAGAGCAGGTTGCAGGTAAGGAAATTTATAGCTTCCTTGATGGATTTTTGGGTTACAACCAAGTAGCCATTGCCCCAAAAGATCAACACAAAATGGCCTTTGCCACAGATTGGGGAATCTTTGCATTTTGTGTGATGCCATTTGGGCTCACCAATGCACCTGCAACATTCCAAAGGCTCATGTGTCATGTCTTCAAAGAATTATTGTGGAAGACTTTAGAAGTATATGTGGATGATTTATGTGCTCATTGTTGGAGCAAGTCTATGACAAGCCTAAGTATTGGCTTGAGTCCCACAAAGTCATAGAAAAAGCTTTAAAATGAAGACTATGTAAAGTTCACCTGTGAACTACCTCTTGTAACTTTTGAAGAGTTTACTTAATGTAAAAGTGAAAGAATCTTAAGTGGTTGAGTCCACTTGATCAAAAAGGGAAAGAGGAGCCACGAATTCGTGATTTGTGGTAGGTAGAGAATCAAATCAATCATTGATTGATTGGAGAGTGATTGAGGGAAGTTAGCCTCCCAAACTCAACTATAAATAGATGGTAGTTTTAGTCGTGGTTAGAGAGACCTATGTGAAGACCTCCAAGAGCTTAGCTTTATGCCATATCAACGTGTGATTCCAAGGCACACATATGTATCAGTAAGTCCATTGTATTGTACAAGCAATATACTTTCATTTTCATTATCATTTGGGTTCATATTTCCATGTTCTTGTGAAGTGTACTACTCACTGCCATTACTCTCAGTTTTCTCAGTCATATTGCAGAGATGGTTTCTCTAAGCTTGGTGCATCATTATCAGTAATTTAACTTGGTAAAGTTAGCTCTATAAGTCTACTATATGCTCACAAATTTTCATGTCACTTGGATGTTGCAATCTTCAGTTATGTTCATTTGAAGTCAACAAGGTCTGTTCATCTTCACTTCTCTGTCAGGTACCCGATTTTTTCACTCACCTTGTCAGAGCCATTTCTCAGTGGTTACTTATCCAAATTCCGTGATTTAACGTTTTTTAGATTTAGCTTACTGTCTAGTATAACCATGCAAATTTTCATAATCATTGGATTGCTAGATTTTGAGTTATGTGCATTTTTCTGCTCACTAGTCTCAAACTATAGCAGCCCGTGAAAATCGGGATGATGTCATCACTTGTTAAAAGTCATTCTCAGTGTGTGGTTTATTATTTTTTATGAGATTACTCTTGAAAGTTAGCTCTTTAAATTATCTAGACTTCCCCAAGATGAATTAAGCTAATTGCTGCTGTGCTCAGAGAATTATGTAAAACACTGGACATGTGTATGAACCAAGAATAGCAAGTTTTCACCTCTGAGCTAACTCCAACTTATCTGTTTTGATCTATCTTTTTGAGAGTGATCTTCCAAGGTACATAGGGTGTCTAATACATCCATTGGAAAGCTAAAAGGGCCCACCATATACTTCTTGAGTTCATTTGGTTGGTGTAGATCAAGGATTTTGCAACACCTCTTCATCTTCAAGCACATACCTATCCATCTCTTCACAATGGTATCAGAGCAAGGTTGGACAACATGGCAAATGGATTTCCTTCATCAATTGAAAAATTGGATAGAGGTAATTACTCAGCTTGGTCATTAAGGATGGAAGCTTATCTCCAAGGTAGAAGTTTATATGGTTATGTGGCTGGAGATGAAGTTATGCCAAGTTTCAGGAACAAAAGTCAACCAACACAAGAAGAGCAAGAAGATTGAGCACATGGTGCTCCAAGGATGCACTTGCAAGGTCTTATCTCCTCAACTCTATCTCAGATTTTTTGTTGTCTCACATTAGAAGTTGTAAGACATCTCAGGAAGTGTGGGATGCACTTGAAGCTTTCTTTTCTTCAAGTACCAAAGCTAGGAAGCATCAACTATGGCTGGATTTCACAACTCTCAAGAAGGCTCCCAAACAAAATGTGATTGATTTTGTCACAAAGCTCAAGGACATAGCAGATCAGTTGGGAAGCATTGGAGAGGTAATAGATGAAGAGCAAATTGTAAGGCAGGTCATTAATGGCTTGAAGGCAGATGACAAGTGGGAAGCATTCACCACAGCTATGGATTTGTACATGGACATGCATGTACCTGATTTCAATACACTCATTGGATAACTACTTACCCAAGAGGCAAAGCTTATCAAAAATGGAGAAAGCTCTAAAGGTAATCAATCTTCAACTTTATACACTGGTAAAAGCAAGTCCAAAGATAACAAAGGAAAGGCAAAGAAAGTGGATGATGAAGCAGGTACATATCAAGCTAACTATGCAGGTAGAGGAAGACATGGTAGAGGTAGAGGAAGAGGAGGTAGACAAGGCAGGGGGAGATCCCAAGACTCCAACTCATGTTCTATTTGTGGATTAACTAATCATACAACTGAAAATTGCTTTAGAAATTCCAGGAATCAAAGAGGTAGAGGATACAATAGAGGAAGTTATGGCTACTCAAGAGGAAGGTTCAACAACTACCATGGCAATTACAACAACTACAATCATTCAAACTATCAAGGAGGCTACAAAGGAAGGAGAGACTACAATAACTACACAGAAGACTCAAACAAAGAGGATTCATTATTGATCATGAACATGGCTATGCCACAAGGTAAATCTGATGAGCATGTTTTCTACATAGATTCAGATTGTTCAAATCATGTGCAGGAAATGTGGCACTCCTATCAGATTTAGAAGATCCAAGGAATAAGCATGAGGTACAAACAGGAGATGATACAAAACATCCTGTGGAGAAAATAGGCAATGTCAAAGCACCTGATGGAAACATCAACATACTCAGTAAGGTACTCTATGTCCCTACCATTACAAAGAATTTGATAAGTGTTGGGCAGATAGTAGAGAAAGGGTTGCAAGTCAGGTTCACAAAGGCAGAAGCATTTGTTGAAGATCCAAGTCAAGGATTCAGAAAAATTGCAAAAGGTGAAAAGACAGGTAGATTGTTCACATTTGAATTACAGGACACTAGAAACATTGCTCTCTTTAATTATGGTAGCTAGACAGTCACAGAATTGGAAGTATGGCACAAAAGGTTAGCACATATTGGTGAAAGGTCATTAAAGCAAATTTGCAGGGACCAAAGTGTACTTGGACTCCCTAATTTGTCAAAACAACATATGATTTATAAGTGTAGTGCATGTCAATTTGGAAAGTCTCACAGGTTACCATTCATGAAGAAAGGTTATATGCATGGAGATCTCTTGGAGTTGGTTCATACAGATGTATGGGGACCTAGCAAGGAAGCTTCAATATCTGGATCAAGGTATTATGTCTCCTTTATTGATGATTGCAGCAGATGGACTATCCTATTCTTTATGAAACACAAAGATGAAGTTTTTTCATGTTTCAAAAGATGTTTGGCTCTTGTGGAGAATCAAACAGGTAAATCACTAAAAAGGCTAAGGTCAGATGGAGGGGGAGAATACTTCTCCCATGAGTTTGATTCTTTTCTTCAAGAAAGAGGAATCAAAAGAGAGGTAACTACAAGGTACACTCCTGAGCAAAATGGAGTGGCAGAAAGGAGGAATAGGACAATTGTTGAAGCTGCAAGCTCTATGTTAAATGAAAAGCATTTACCTAATTACTTATGGGTTGAGGCTGTATCTACAGCCACTTACTTGATTAACAGGTTGCCTTCAAAATCTCTTGATGGGATGACTCCATATGAGGCTTGGAATGGAAGAAGACCAAGTTTAGATCATTGTAAAATTTTTGGATGTATTGCTTTTGCTCATGTTCCTTCACAGGTTAGAGGCAAGATGGATCCAAAGGCAGAAAGGTGTGTATTTATTGGATATGACAACAATCAAAAAGGCTATAGGTTATACAACCCTACCAACAAAGGATTCTTGGTAAGCAGAGATGTAGTTTTTTATGAGAACAATTCATGGTATGAAGATTCATGCAAGAAGGTCAATTTACCATATGATCTTGAAGAAGATTTTCCAAAGCTTGGTAGAGAACAACCAAAGATTGAAGAACAAGACACCTCGGAGGATAATGAAGAATCTCAGATGGAAAAGTTCAAAGCATGGAAATCTAAAGGTAAAGCAAAATTGCAGGACCTTGGACATGAGGCAGAATCATCACATCATGGCCTAAGAAGATCTATGAGGGAAAAGAAAAAACCAGAAAGGTATGGGTTTGACACCTCATTAGTAACTAAACATTCTATCTACATAGCACAGGACATAAACCAAGAGGAGCCATCATCATTTGAAGAGGCCAAAGCAAAAACAGAATGGAAGCATGCAATGAAGGAAGAGATCGAAGCACTTGAGGAAAACAACACTTGGGATTTGGTGCCCAAGACTTCATCCATGAAGGTAATAGGCTCAAGATGGGTCTATAAACTCAAGAAGAATTCTGATGGTTCCATTAACAGGTATAAGGCAAGGCTTGTAGCAAAAGGCTTTGCACAAACTCAGGGAATTGATTATGAGGAGACCTTCTCTCCTGTGGCAAAGATGCCTACTATTAGGGTTTTGCTTAGTATTGCCTCTTCCAAGAATTGGAAGATACTTCAACTAGATGTAAAGAATGCATTCTTGAATGGTTGGATAACAGAAGAGGTATATATGGCACAACCACCTGGTTTTGAGAATCAAGTTTATCCTGATTATGTGTGTAAACTTAACAAAGCATTGTATGGTCTCAAGCAAGCTCCAAGAGCTTGGAATTTCAGGCTTGTTTCATTCTTGCAGGACAAAGGCTTTCAACCAAGCAAGGCAGATCCTTCACTCTTTATCAAAAAGAGTAACTCTGAGGTCATCTACCTATGTGTATATGTAGATGATATTATATTGACAGGAAATGATGCAGATGGTATGAAGATGATCAAAGATCAGATGAGAGAAGAGTTCAAGATAAGTGATTTGGGTTCACTTACCTACTTCCTAGGTTTGGAAGTTGTCTACAAAGATCATGGTTTGTTTCTCACTCAAAGAAAGTACATTAAGGACATGTTGGCAAAATTCAAGATGCAAGATTGTAAGATTGCAGGTACTCCAATGGAGGTCAATCACAAATTGAGCTCACATGAAGGTGAACTCATAGAGGACATCACATCATATCAAAGTCTAGTGGGTAGTCTCAACTATGCCACATTGACAAGAGTAGATATATGTTACAGTGTGAGTGTGCTAAGTCAATTTATGCACACACCAAGGAAACCACATATGGATGCTGCCAAAAGGATTCTCAAGTATCTCAAAGGAACCATAAATGAAGGACTTTATTATCCTTATGTATCTGATTTAGGTTTGAAGCTATTTTCTTATGCAGATTGGGCTGGCTCCAAGGAAGATAGAAGGAGCACTTCAGGTTATCTTACCTTTGCAGGTTCAAAGCTTATTTCATGGTCATCCAAGAAGCAACCCATAGTTGCTCTCTCTTCTACTGAAGCTGAATACAGAGTTCTTGCCATAGCTACTCAAGAAGCTATGTGGATGAAGACATTGTTCAAAGATCTTGGATTGGAGTTTGGAACTCCAACTATTTTTTGTGACAATATGAGTTCTATTCATTTGGCTGCTAATCTTATTTTTCATGCAAGGACTAAACATATTGAAGTTCATTATCACTATGTACGAGAAAAGGTTCTAAGCAAAGAGATTCAAATATCATATGTGTCCACTCATCAACAATGTGCAGATATTCTAACCAAAGCATTGGATGGTACAAAGCTTTGCAAATTCAAGGCTATGATAGGTTTGCAGGTAATCTTGGAAGATTGAAGACCTTAAGCATACTTGGCTTGAGGGGGAGCTATTGGAGCAAGTCTATGACAAGCCTAAGTATTGGCTTGAGTCCCACAAAGTCATAGAAAAAGCTTTAAAATGAAGACTATGAAAAGTTCACTTGTGAACTACCTCTTGTAACTTTTGAAGAGTTTACTTAATGTAAAAGTGAAAGAATCTTAAGTGGTTGAGTCCACTTGATCAAAAAGGGAAAGAGGAGCCACGAATTCGTGATTTGTGGTAGGTAGAGAATCAAATCAATCATTGATTGATTGGAGAGTGATTGAGGGAAGTTAGCCTCCCAAACTCAACTATAAATAGATGGCGGTTTTAGTCATGGTTAGAGAGACCTATGTGAAGACCTCCAAGAGCTGAGCTTTATGCCATATCAAGGTGTGATTCCAAGGCACACATATGTATCAGTAAGTCCATTGTATTGTACAAGCAATATACTTTCATTTTCATTATCATTTGGGTTCATATTTCCATGTTCTTGTGAAGTGTACTACTCACTGCCATTACTCTCAATTTTCTCATTCATATTGCAGAGATGGTTTCTCTGAGCTTGGTGCATCATTTTTAGTAATTTAACTTATTAAAGTTAGCTCTATAAGTCTACTATATGCTCACAAATATTCATGTCATTTGGATGTTGCAATCTTCAGTTATGTTCATTTGAAGTCAACAAGGTCTATTCATCTTCACTTCTCTGTCAGGTACCCTATTTTTTCACTCACCTTGTCAGAGCCATTTCTTAGTGGTTACTTATCCAAATTCAGTGATTTAAAGCTTGTTGGATTCACCTTACTGTCAAGTATAACCATACAAATATTCCATAATTATTGGATTGCTATATTTTGAGTTATGTGCATTTTTCTGCTCACTGGTCTCAAACTATAGCAGCCCATGAAAATCGGGATGATGTCATCACTTGTTAAAAGTCATTCTCAGTGTGTGGTTTATTATTTTTTATGAGATTACTCTTGAAATTTAGCTCTTTAAGTTATCTAGACTTCCCCAAGAGGAATTAAGCTAATTGCTGCTGTGCTTAGAGAATTATGTAAAACACTGGACAGGTGTATGAACCAAGAATAGCAAGTTTTCACCTCTGAGCTAACTCCAACTTATCTGTTTTGATCTATCTTTTTGAGAGTGATCTTCCAAGGTACATAGGGTGTCTAATACATCCATTGGCAAGCTAAAAGGGCCCACCATATACTCCTAGAGTTCATTTGGCTGGTGTAGATCAAGGATTTTGCAACACCTCTTCATCTTCAAGCACATACCTATCCATCTCTTCACACTCATTCCAAGAAATAAAGACTCCACATCCTTGTGCTCAGACAAACCTTTAACAAGTATAGAGACTATCGAGTGTGTCTGAACCTAGAAAAGTGTGTGTTCATGGTACGTCAAGGCAAGATCTTAGGTCATATTGCTTCTAAGAATGAAATATCAACAGATGAGGACAAAGTGATAGCCATAGTAGAGTTGCCAAGGCCAAGGAATGTTAAAGGTACAAGCCTTTATGGGCCATTGAGGATATTAGCATAGGTTCATCCACATGTATGTGATCATAGCTAAACCTCTTTATGCTCTATCGACAAATTTTGAGTGGAACGACGAATGCAAAAATTCCTTCAATGAGCTGAAAAGATGTTTGTGCATAGCACCAATACTAACTACTCTTGATTGGAATAAACCATTCCATGTCCACGTGGATGCATCCAATTATGCAATAGGATGTGTGTTAGCACAACCCACAGGTGAAGGAAATATAGATTTCCTATAGCATATGCAAGTAGACAACCAAAAGCAGCAGAATGGAATTATACAACAACCAAAAGAGAAGGTTTAGGCATGGTATATGTAGCGAAGAAGTTTAGACACTATCTGTTGGCCAACAAGTTCAAGTTTTTCACTGATCATAAAGCTTTATTATATTTGTTCAATAAACCATGCAATACAAGACGCTTAGTAAGATGGCTTCTCTTACTAATGGAATACGACTTTGAAGTGGTTTTTAGGAAAGGTAAGACCCACCTTAGGGTTGATCACCTTTCTCACATCACTTCAAGAGAGTCACTGCAAGGAGTGTCTGATGAACTACCTGGCACTTATCTATTCAATTAAGAAGTTGTTCCTAAATGGGCAAATAAGTTGGTACCTGTCCTAACCTTTGGACCTGCAAATAAGAAGGTGAAAACAAACAAAGATGAAATTGTAAGAGCACAAAACTATCAAATATTGGCAAGACGTATGTACAAACAAGATACAGAGGGTGTACTAGCTTGTTGTGTCGAGGACGATGAACATAGTAGCTGGTTGCAACAAGCCCATGAAGGATTGCTAGGAAATCACTATTCTAGACAACAAACATTGCAAAATCTGAAATGTTTAGGAGTGTATTGGCCAAGTATGGATTGAGAAATACATTTGTGGATTAAGAATTGTCCTATGTGTTAGAAGAAACCCCAGTGGAGCATGCTTATCACGTGTCATTAATTCCAGAATGGAGTGCCCCATTGGTAGAATTTATGAGATTGGGAACACTACCCAATGAGGCTAGTCTAGCAAGAAAATGGAGCATTGAGCAAGAGGCTAAGGACTACTCCTTAGTAGGAGACAAACTATATCAAAGAGGCAAAGATGGTCACTTAAGATTGTGCGTTCACGAATCAGACTATTTGAAATTCTTAGAACTTGCACACAGTGGTGTTGTAGGTGGACACTTTGGGCCTGATCGAGTAATTAAGACCATTCTATTCCTAGGACTTTGGTGGCCCACCCTTCATATGGATGCACATACCTATGTGAAGATATGTGGCACATGCCAACATGCACAAGATCCAATCAAAAAAGATGAGATGCCTTTGAGGCCAATGATGGGAGGACATGCATTCTCAAAGTGGGGTATAGACTTTTTAGGTCTGATTAATCCCCCAACTAGAAACTCCCATGCAGAGTACATTATTGTCACCACAGATTACCTTACAAAGTGGATAGAAGTCAAAGCCACGACAAAGAATGATGCTCAAATGATGGCTAAGTTCTTATTCGAGAACATGTTCACAAGATATGGGTTACCAATAGAGTAAGTAAGTGATAGAGGCACGCACTGAATGAAGTCATTGAAAACCTTCTCCAAGAATTCTTGGTGATTCATAAGAAGTGTGCCCCTATCATCCACAAGCTAATGGAAAATCCGAGAGCACAAATAAGATCCTATGTAATGTATTGACAAAACTGGTAAATAATAAACGCTTTGATTGGGATAAGCAACTTCATCATGTTGTTTGGGCTTACCGTGTTGCCTACAAAACAGTACTCAATGCCACCCCATTTCAAATGGTCTTCAGACAGAATGTTGTGTTGCCTTTAGACTTCTTGATCCCGACTTTAAAAGTATCACAAGAGCACGAGTGGAATGGACATGAGTTGTCCTCTAAGATCTTTGATCTAGAACGCTTAGGTGAGACGAGGCTACAAGTGGTAGTAGGCATCTATACTACAAAGAAAATACAAAAGTCATACTTCGATGTGCACATCAAGGACAAAGGATTGAAAGAAGGAGATCTAGTGATGGTTTATACACTAAAGCAGCATGCCCATAAAATGGAAAAACGAGGATATGGACCCATGATCATTAATAGAATTTCCACTAGTGGTGCAGTTCAATTGGCCACTCGAGAAGGTGACATTTTTCCAAACTATATTAGTGTATGTAGAGTCAAGTGTATCAAGAACCTCTTACACAGGATATGTTAATGACACTCAATATTGCTAAGAAGCAAAAAGCAGAAAAGTTAAGGGGTTAGAGAGGAAGCACAGGCAGAGGCTAGAGAGTGCATTAGGAGAAATAAGTTAAGGTGACAAGGCCTAGATGTTAATCCCAATGCTCCAAGTTATCACATGGCTATGTGTCAAACCTCGGGTGTAATTGCTTCTCAAATAATTGACTGACGTACCTTTGTGACCATAGAGGTAGGACAAGGAAAGAGTCTAAGAACGGTGAGAGCCTTGATTGACTCACGTGTAGCAGCTAGTGCAGTTAGACTCTCATATTACCAAGATCTTCAATTGAACATCAATTCCATAAAAGCCTATCTCATAGGATTGGGAGGTGTGGAAACCCCTTGTTTGGGTGAGGTGGAGCTTCCCATCTACCTTCAAGGTGCCCCAATGACTGTCAAAATGATAGTATGTCGAGATGAGGACCTTATGGAACCACTTGTCTTGGGTCAAGATTGGATATATGACAATGCAGTCAACTTAAACCTAAGAAGAAAAGTTCTTCAAGTTTGGGTACATGAACAATGCATTACATTAGAATTAGAGAATTGCATGCTCACAAATCCTGGTGTCACACATTCTCTTAGTTCTTGTTAGACTAATAGTCGAGAAGAAGATGTTGGAGGTGTCAATAGCTCTATGATGCAAAAGGATCCAATCACGAAATCACATGCTCAAAAGCAAGTGGATCTCTCTTCTTTTTCAAAGACTAATGCAGCCATAGTAGTTCAACCATAGAGGCAACCAAAATAGTACAAGATAACTATTGTATCAAATAGAAAAGGAGAATTCAAGAAGAAGGTAGTTTCGGGCATGAAGCAGATTTGGGTACAAAAAGGCAAACAACTATGGACCTTGGCTCAACAATTCCCATCCTGGCAAGACAACCATGCCAAAAGAAGAATCAAGCAATGAGAACAAGCTCCACCACAACTTTGGGTGCCTAAGAAATTAGTTGGAGCACAACAAGGTATCCTACAACTTTGGGTGCCTAAGAAATTAGTTGAAGCACAACAAGGGTGATTACAAATGTGGGCACCCAAGGAACTCTTACATGCACAAAACCCTATGTTCTCCCACAAGAGTAAGTCTCAACAAAGAATTCAAGGAAAGGCAAGAGTCAGAACCAAGCACAAAGAGCCAAAGAAGATCACCTCACCTCTTTAGCAATAGTAAGAAGACAAGCACCAAAGGTATGGGTTTGGAAGCCAAAAGCACCAATAGCCCCCATAGAACCAAAGATCCAACCACAAGGGATACAAAATGTTAGAGACCATCCAAAGATTAAGAGTCCAAAAACAATCTATTTGCAGCCAAACATTGTTCTCAAATGGATCCCTAAAAGGAGGAATGATCAGGTATCATGTCAAGATCCAATTGATACCTCCCAACAAAGGTTGCATCAAGACTGCAAGTAGCATCAGAAGCCTCATCATGCGCAAACCATATGCTCTTTACATAACCTTGTCTTTTGCACCATTCAGGTCATGCATTTCTAGAGTATGCATTAATATAGGGCCACATTACATGGTCGTGCATAGACACAATTGAAAATCTCAAGCACATGAGACATATGTAAACTATTTTTTTGATACTAGCATCTTTCTTCTTGTTTTGTGACATTGCTCCTCAAAAAAAGGGAAGAGAAAAAAAAAGAAAGAAATAGTGACAAGTCCATGCGCTTGCAGAATCTCATTAGTGAACCATCAACAAGGACATTTGTCAACAATGAGAGACAAGCCCCTGGTCAATCACCATGATGGGAGTACAACATGAAGAGAGGCACATTGACCAACCTTTCATGGTAAGAATCCCCTACTTTGGCAACATTATAACAATGATAGATTAGGAATCCTCTTTGTCAGTATACCCTTGAGCACTTAGCTCAAGACCCAATTTTTTGAACCATATTTCTTACCATGCATTCCCCGAGTAAGCATGCATAGGGCCACATTACAAGGCCGTGCACAAGGCACATCTTTTCTTCAACCCATGCACTAACAAACTTAACCATCATTCATTATGGGTTATGACTACTTGGCATGAAAACTATAAAAGGCCATGTTTGAAAGATATAGAGGACATGAAGGTTACAACATCAATAGCTATGAAGCAATTCATTGTCGACAGCTACTCATCATCTACAACCTCTTTCGAGCAATTGGCAATTTTTCAAAGCTCACAAATACACCGTCATGCTGGACCTCAAGGAAGAAGCACATACAAAAGGATTCAACCTTGCAAATATGAGCAACGACATAATGAAGAGCAGGACAACAAATCCCGCTACATTTGGAAGACAAATCGCTTTTGTGGATACATGATGGAGACTACATCTCAAAGTACTACATGGGACAACCACTCCAACAAGGGTCTATTAGGGATGATGGACTCGAGAGGGGGGGGGAGTGTTAACACTTAAAGTCAAGCAGAAGGCACAAGAATGTTTCAAAGAAGTGGACACACAAGAAGAGGGAGCATGTAGGGAGCTCCAAGAAGTATATGTCAAATTTTTAGAAGAAATCTCCATTGATTAGTAGAAACCAATGTAAATATCATTTCACAATTTTTAAACTCCATTTTTTTCAATCCAAGGACTCCTTGAGCTTGAGGAGTATTAGCAGTATCATCCTACCAATTTTCATAATTTTTAGACTCTGTTTGGGCCCTCAAATAAGCCCTGGAACCTAATTTTTAACTAGGTCGAACACTAGGTCTGGATAGGGCCAAAACTACTCAAAAAACTATAAAAGAGCTAGAGAGCTCATTTTTTAGGTCAGATTTTTAGTAGTTCATTGAGCTTTTCTTTTGGGAGATTGAAGTTTTTGTAAGAGAGTTCTTGTTCAATTGAAGCTTTCCATTGTTCCTTTCCTTGATCTAGCCTTGTGTGTGTGTGTGTGTGTGTGCATGTATGTGTTTTTCATTCACATTTGCTCACCACAATTGCTCATGATCTTCATATCCTCCTCACATCTCCGTAGATTGACAAGTAAAGGAGATGGTACTCGTGCTTGAGCTACAGTCTCACAAATGCTCCAATTATCTTTCAACATATGATGAATGATAACCTTTGAGAGTATTTGGATGACTTTGTGGTAATATATCTCGATGATATCCTGATATTCTCCAAAAATCTAGAGGATCATGAATGTCACATAAAGATAGTCCTAGAGAAACTAAGAGAAAAAGGGCTATATGCAAAATTGGAGAAGTGCTCTTTCCATCCAATAGAAGTGGAGTTTTTAGGGTACATTGTATCAGAGAAAGGAATCTTTCTGGACCCTAAGAAGATCAAGACAATCCTTGATTGGCAACCATCTTCCTGTGTTCCAGATGTACAATGATTTCTAGGGTTTGCCAATTTGTACAAGATATTCATTAGATATTACTCCAAGATAGTGGCACCTCTTACCAAGCTTACAGGAAACTCAAAATTCTCATGGACCGAAGAAGCAGAAAAAGCCTTTCAAACCTTGAAATCAACATTCACCACTACTCCAATTCTAGTTCATCCTAATTCTAGCAAGCCCTTCTTCCTAGAAACAGATTCATCAGAATTTTCCCTAAGGGCCATTCTATCCCAATATGGAGATGATGTGACACCTGTAGCTCAGTGATGAGTAGCACCTCCTTTAATGTCAATCCGGGAAGACGTGAGGATGGTATGAAGACCTCGAGCAAGAGGAGGCACAAGTGCGTGAGTGAGAAGCACACAAACATGCACACACATACACACACACGCGCACACACGGCAAGACAAAGAGTGAGAAGCAATGGAGTTCTTAGATTACTTTCAAAAAGCTCTTGCAAGTTCGTTTCAATTACAATCCACCCCAAAAATGAGCTCTCTAGCTCCTTTTATAGTTTTTGACTAGCTTTGGCCCTGTCCAGACCTAGTGTCCGGCCTAGTTAAAAATTAGGTTCCAGGGCCAATTTGAGGGCTTAAACGGAGTCTAAAAAATACAAAAATTGATATGTAGGTACTTCTAAGGCTCCTCAAGCTCAAGGACTCCTTGGCTTGCACAAAATGGAGCTACAAAAGTATGAAATGGTATTTACAGGGGTTGTTAGTGATGAGAATCACTTTTAATTGGTGTAAGGGTGTTGAAAAATTAAAGGTTGCCTTAGTGCTAGATCTGCGTGAATGCTCGTACTTGCTTCTTCATGAAGAAAATTATTGGCCTACTTGCCAGATCGTCGTTGACTCCCTTGTCTGCTGCTAACACTCCCCCCTCTCTCGCGTCTGTCGTCCCTGACCCTTGTTGGGAGGGTCGTTGGATGTAGTATTGGACAACATCTTGCGCTAAGTGATGTTCGGCAATCCTCAATCCTTTGGCCAAGTCTGTGAATAGAGCATCCCAATCTACCGGCCCGGGAACCTCTGGATGTGGCATTCGTAACTTTTCTGAGTGGAGAGCTTGTTCCACTGCAAACAATTGTAATAAATGTGAGGGCCTGGGAATGAAGATCTTTGAGTGATATTCCCAAAACCCGGTGACAAACATCTCTTCAAATGTTTGTTTGAAGCAGGCCGGTAGGTACTTTATGCGGGCGTGCCATGCATAAACAACATTAATAGAGGGCGTTGTGCTCATGTCATAAACTAAATCCTGATTGCCTTCATTAAATCCGAGCGCAGAGAGGTGAGATTCCTTAACATTCTTGAAGGTCCGGAAGGTGACTATCATGAGTTCAAAAATTTTAAGACACATCTGTGTCATGACATCTGGTACGTTTTTGAACCTGACACCCCAATGCCGAATTGTCGATATCATATACCCTACGGTAGGTTGGCCTTTAGGGGGTGCTAAGTAGACATAGTTGAGCCACTTCTCGCAGCCTTTGGTTGTCAGCACCATCTTTGTGTATTCTGGCCACGACCTTCTTCTGAAAACAGGACAGTAGCAGGGATTGTACTTGATATATAGGGGCATGTTATTCCAGGTGCGATTCATTTCCGGATAGGTTTAAAGCAGTCGAATCCTCCAAGTCGGTTGGCAAATATTTCCCTGCTTGGCACTTTCTGGGAGGTCGTCTAGTGCAAACTGTGTAGCAGAGGTTGGTTCCCGTGAAGTGTGGTGCTTGATCTCAGCATTATAGTCCGCCATTAGGACACAAAAAGGAACGTACAAGTCGTCAGAGGTGCCGATCCACCTGTGATGAGAGAGGTTCCTAAAATAGTCCAATTTTATGACCACCTCTTCCAAGCGTGACATCGATGCTATCTGGACTGCCACCCTATCATCATGTGTTGTGGCCACCTTTTCCAATTTCTGCATCCATTCCGGAGCCTCTATTTCAAGGGTGTCCATGCCCTCATCTGTTCGCTTGCCCCCAAGTGCTGGCATCGGAACGTACGAGTCCTCAAAGGTTTCCTCTACTTCGATTGGTACTAGGTCTTCAGGTTCTGGTTCTACCAAGGGGGAGGGTTTGCGTTCATACACAAGCACTTTCTTTTGTAATTCTTCGAGTTGTGCTTTGAGCGCTGCTACTTCGTCAGTTGTGTCAGCTGTGGTTGGGACTTCTTTGGGTGGTGCTGCTTGAGCTGCCAATTGCCTTCGTAGTTCGTCTCTTTCCTTTTCTAAGGCTGCATGGGCTTCGAGGAGATCAGCATGGGTTCCCAATATGATCTGCATATTGTCCGAGGGAATAGCCTTAAATCTCTTCGGGTCAATTTCTTGTGGGGAACCTTCCATGGCTAACTCCAAGTTCTCTTCGTTTTGTGTCTGAAGCCGTCTATTTTCTTCTAGGGCTGCAGACATATGCTTCCGTAATAGAGCCATGTTGCGGCGGAGCTTGAGGTTCTCTGTGATTTGTGAGTGTAGCAAATCATCCATATGTTGTCTTTCTTCTGCATCTGGCTGCGGTGGATTTGCCACAAGTTGCTCATGTTGTTCTTGCAATGCACTAAACTGTTGTTGTAATTGATGCTTTTCTTTCTCTAAATCAATGAATCTTCCTTGTAACTCTTCATGACTCCTGAACAAACTTGTATGCTGAGCATCGAGGTGCTGATAGTGTTGTTGTAACTGAGACATGCACTGATACATATTATTAAATACATTATTAATGGGGGTGGATGCAGGGAGGGTGTTAAATGCAGCGGGGAAGGGAAAGGGGAAGGGAAGTGTGAATGCGGTGCTGGAAAATGGTGAAGTGGGTGGTGGGGGAATGGGAGATTGTGGTGGTAAGGGGGGAGGGAGAGGTGCAGTGGAGGGTGATATGTCCATGAAATCCATGGTGGAAGCAGTAGTGGGAGTGATTGTGAATAGTGGAATTGTGGGTGCAGTGATTGTGGTGAATGTGTACAGTGGTGTGTGCAGTTGTGAATGTGAACTGCCCGAAAGTGTGAGTGGGGGAATGGGGATGTCAGTAGCTGCCGTTAGGGTCACAGTGTTAGTGGAGGTGTATACACGGGAAGTGTTGAGAGGGTGTGTGGGTTGATTGGCGGTTTGTGCTTCAGTCATGGCGGTGGGTTCGGAGGCGGTAACGGTGGTTGTTACATTGGTAATGGGAGGTGAATGTGGTGGAGAGGGAGGCAAAGGTGGTAAGGGAGGTGATGGAGGTGCACTTGATATATGGGCTTCCTCGGTGTCGTGAGCGGTGTGTGCAGTGCCCGTGGTTGTGGGGGTGCCTTGTGGTCCTGATCCTAATAGATTCATTTGTTTCCCTGCTCGTGGGGGACGTCTTCCGTATCTTCTTTCCATTCTGCGTGATTGTGCCAGGGCCGTCTGCACTGCCTCAGGTACTCCTAGGGCATCAGAGATCATATCTAGTGTGGCACGATATTGTTCATCAACTCCTTCCTCCTCAAGGATTTGGTGCATGATAGCCTTTCCTGCTGCAAGGGATAACTTATGTTGTTGTTGGACCCTGTTGATGGTATCGTAGAGCTTTTTCAACTCCTTTGTATATGTTGGGGCACCCTCTAACTCTTGTATAACTTCTTTCTCATAGTCATGCGCCCCTTCATCAGAAAATCCTTCTTGTTCATCCTCTTGGTCTCCTTCTTCTTCATCTTCCACTTCTACCACTTCTGGTTGTCTTGTCTGGGGTTGTTGTGTAGCCGTTTGTTGTCCACTACCCTGCTCTGCCTCGACTTCCGCATTAACTGCTTCAATAATTCTAGCCACTTCTTCATCCGTTAGATCTTCCAAAGTAAATCCGTGCGGAAATTCCAGATCAGTAGGTACTGGTGGAAACACAAGGTTAGGGCCATCTGTGCTGTGCCTTGGTAACCTGATAGTAAATGGTTGCACTCTTCGAGGAAGCCTTGGAGTTGTTTCTGGTGTTAGGGTTGCACCGCGGGGTTGTGCACAAGGCATCTGTACGGTGCCTCTCATCTTCTTTGAGGGAGGTCCGACGGCTGACAATCTGCGTTGAAACTCTTGTGCTCTGGACCAATTGAGAGCCCTTTGCACTGGTACATCATATGCGAGACATCTATACACAATTCTGGTAAGCGCACAACATCCATAGAGTACAGATTTTTGTTTCTTATACCACCTTTGATGAGCCATATGGATCTGGTCTATAATCCAGTGGGGCATATTGATTGTCAAATCAAAGGCATCCGCTAAGTAGAGGCTAAACCAGATCTTCTTGGGAGGCATTGTGAACCTGTCTTGCGCGGGGAATGCGAAATGTTGCATGACCATACGTAAATGAATGGCGATCGTGGGAGTCATCGCTACCATGTCCTTTAATTTTGTCAGATTCCTGTTCTTCATATTATCGGGGACCATAGTCTCTTTCTCCGTAGGAATGTGCATTCCGTTCATATCGAGAGCTTCTCTTACCAAGTTGATAGTCAAGCGGAAACGCTTCAGCTCATTGCCCCTTGTGAGTGATGGGAGTACAAAGGAGTTGTATCCTTTTTTGTCTTTGCTTGGAGTGAGGGTGCTAATCAAGTATGAGCACCTCAGAAAATCGGGCTTTGGTAGTTGGAACTTGAAATAATCATAGAGCCCAGCCTTCTTCCATATCGGCTTCAGTCCTTCGTTATTCTGTAGTTTTTCAAACTCTCTGGTAAAGAAGTGGTATCTGCCCCAACGTCCATTGAATTCCACCTCGGACTCCCACATGTATGTGCCTTCACCCAGAGGTCCCGCAACATCACTGAACCAGTGTGAGGTTTTGCCCACCGGCATTGTGTGACCCTGTGGAGGATTCTGAATTGGTATGGCATGTAATGCCCTTAATGCCGCTGGTCGTTCCTTTAATTCCTCCTCAACCGGAAGGCTTTCAATGTCCACAATTTGGGGGCTGGTGCCTGCCTGGGAGCTAGTTCCCACCGTATCTGCCATGTTACTTCTTGCTTCCTGTCTCTGTGAGAATATAGAAACTAGTGTTAACATTGTACAGGACAAGAGAGAACCGTTGTTGCTCCCATTACAACATTAACACGAGGGTTGGGAGAGATTAATGGGTTAGTAAGTGCTCGGTGTGAGTGTGTGTGTGGTTAGGATTTCAGTACACCTAAGAGCTAAGTGGAATGATGTAGTGTGATAGTGATGGGGTTAGTAGGTTATCATGGATTTACAATTGGGGTCCGCGGGTTTGTTACAAGTCTTAGGCTGCCAATTGCAGTGGATGGGTTTTGCTCTTGGTTCCGTAGAGACTCTCGAGAGCTTTATGGGTGTGTCGGCTTGAAAATGAGACCTTTTAGGGACCCATTTACAAGTGATTTTGTTCGAGCTCATGGGCCTTGGTGTGTTCCTGAGTGTTGAAAACGAGTGGATGTCGGCGGTGTGAGTGAATGGACCACGCTGTAAAGGGTGTGGCCTTGGTGTAGCTATTTGAGCCCGCAAACAAGCCTTAGGCACCCAAATTTTTCTTGATTGTGGGCTAGCCTTCATCGACTTCTTGGGCACCCAAATAGACTTCACATTAGCAGAAGAACTTCTGAAAGACTTCTTATTAGTGTCGTGTTGTTGGTTACTAATAAGAGGCTTTGACCGTGTGGTTGGCTTGAGTGCAACCGGGTGTTCGCCTTTCCGCACCCACACTTGTTTCACTTGCTGAAACATTTTGCTGCATAGGTACTTTTGATCTCTGACATAGGTATTACTCTGCTTCTTCTGTCTTTGATCCACCTTTGGTTGCCGCCTCCCTCTGGCCTTTGGAAAAGAAGGGAGTTCCGTTGCATCCCTGACTCCTTTTTTGCAACCATCATTCCTCTGCAACACATAGTTTTGGACAAGAACAGCATGGTCATCTTCATGTGTACTCCTGGAAGGACCAGGAGTGTGTGCCTTTCCTAGTTCCTTGAGTGCTCCATTATCTAACTCTACTGTAATTCGACTATGATTGACCCATACCTGAAGAATTCCACTTCTTAGGTTTAAGTTGACTGCTTGGTCATAAATCCAGTCTTGACCCAGGACAAGGGGTTCCGTGAGGTCCTTGTCTTGGCATACTAGCACTTTAACTGTCATTGCCTCATCATGAATATAGAGGGGAAGTTCCACCTCGCCCATGCAAGGGGTTTCCACGCCTCCCAATCCTATGAGATATGCTTCCACAGGATTGACAGTTAATTGCAACTCTTGACAGTAAGACAGTTTAACAGCACTAGTGGCTGCACCTGAGTCAATCAAGGCTCTTACAGTCCTTGCACTCTTTCCTTGTCCTATATCTAAGGTTATGAAAGGTCGTCGATCAGTTATCCTATGTGAGCTAACACCTAAAACTTCACACATAGCCACGTCATATCCTTGATCTGCATATGCATCTTGCCTAGGGAGCTCTCTACCTTGTCTTCTTAATTTCATTCTCCTTATGCGCTCTAGGGCTTCCGCTTGAGCTTCTTCTCGAATTCGTTTTTCCTCCTCTTTGCGTTTCTTAGCAGTGTTGAGTCGGCTTAGCATTTCCTCCGTGAGGGGTTCCTGATACAACTTGACTCTGCATCCGCTGATATAACTTGGGAGAACATCACCTTCTAATGTGGCTAGTTGCACTGCTCCACTTGTTGAGATCCTATTGATGATCATAGGTCCGTAGCCTCTCTTTTCTAGCTTCCTTGCATGTTGTTTCAATGTGTAGACTAAAACTAGATCTCCTGCTTTAAAGCCCTTATCCTTCACATGGGCATCGAAGTATGCCTTCTGTCGTTTCTTGGCTGCATATATCCCTGCAGCTGCTCTCAGTCTCGTTTCTCCTAATCATTCAAGGTCAAAAAGTCTAGAGGAGAGTTCATGACCCGTCCATTCGTGCTCTTGTGCTACCTTCAATGTAGGTATCAAGAAGTCCAAGGGTAGCACCGCGTTTTGGCCAAATACCATCTGAAAGGGGGTGGCTTGGAGTACCGTTTTGTAGGCGACTCGGTATGCCCAAACAGCATGGTGTAGCTGTTTGTCCCAATCAGAGCGTTTAGTGTTCACTAATTTTGTCAGTACATTGCATAAGATCTTGTTGGTGCTTTCGGCCTGGCCATTTGCTTGAGGGTGATAGGGGGCAGACTTCTTATGCACTACCAAGAATTCTTGGAGCAGATTTTCAATAACTTCATTCAAGAAGTGAGTGCCTCTATCACTTACTAACTCTATAGGTAGCCCGTATCTTGTGAATACATTCTCAAACAAGAATTTAGCAGTTGTCTGAGCGTCGTTCTTTGTAGTAGCTTTTACCTCCACCCACTTGGTGAGATAATCCGTGGCCACAATGATATACTCAGCATGTGAACCCTTAGCTGGGGGATTAATAGGACCTACGAAGTCTATTCCCCACTTAGAGAATGCACGTCCACCCATCATGGGTTTCAGTGGCATCTCATCTTTACGTATAAGATACTGAGTTCTCTGGCAAACGTCACACCGTTTCACATAGGTATGTGCGTCCATGTGAAGGGTCGGCCACCAGAAGCCCGCAAATAGTATTGCCTTGATCACCCGATCTGGTCCAAAGTGTCCTCCTGCTACACCTTGGTGAGCAGTTTCCAAGATCTTGAGATACTCACTCTCATGGACACATAGTCTCAGGTAATCGTCTTTACCACGTTTGTATAGATTATCACCAATAAGTGAGTAATCCTGGCCTTCTTGTTCTAAACTCCTTTTCCTAGCCAAGGTCATATCTGGAGGGAATGTTTTTGTCCTCAGGAAGGATACTAGCGGTTCACTCCAATCTGGCACTAGGGAAACTTGATAAAGAGTGGCATGTTCCACAGGTGGTTTAGTGCAGCAGATTGGGCATTCCTTGCACAACCTTTGGACATCAGCTTCCATAGTTGGCCAATGCACTCCGAGTCTCCTGAGTGTCTGTAAGGTTCGTTGTTTTGAATAGTGTTGCTCTAATGCACCTACATGTGCTAATTGCAACCATTTAGCATACTCATCCTCTTCCACACAACAAGCCAAGATCCCTTGATCTGTGTGCTTGTACATACTTCCCGCCATGATGTGGTACTTTTGGGCTTTTACTACTTCTCGATCTTGTGTGGTTATTACTGGGTGGTTAGGCCCGTATGTCAATACTGGCACTAATGGCTTAGCCCACTGCGGCACCACTTCCAAATTAAACAAGTAAGCATCAGGAAGATCATCTGATACTCCTTGTGGGGCTTCTCCGGATGTGAGCCTAGAGAGATGATCCGCCCTCAAATGAGTTCTCCCTTTTCTCACCACTACCTCAAAGTCATATTCCATTAGTAAGAGAAACCATCTTACTAATCTTCCTGTATTGCATGGCTTGTTTACCAAGTACAACAATGCTTGATGGTCAGTAAAAAATTTAAACTTATTTGCAAGCAAATAATGTCTAAACTTTTTAACTGCATATACCATACCTAAGCCTTCTCTCTCAGTAGTGGTGTAATTTCGTTCAGCTGCGTTCAATTGTCTACTAGCGTAGGCAATTGGAAGATCCATATTACCTTCACCAGTAGGTTGAGCAAGCACACACCCAATAGCATAATTGGATGCATCCACATGAACATGGAATGGCTTGTTCCAATCTGGTGTGGTCAAGATTGGTGCTGAACATAATCTTCGTTTAAGCTCTTGGAAGGAATTCTCACATTCATCCGTCCACTCAAAGTTAGTCAGAAGTCAATACATGGGCTTTGCAATGACAGCATACATGTGAATGAACCGGCGGTAGTAGCCACAATGCCCCATGAAAGCTTGTACTTCCTTGACATTCCTTGGCCTAGGTAGCTCTGCTATGGCTCTCACTTTCTCTTCGTCAGTAGATATGCCATTCTTTGACACTATGTGTCCTAGAATCTTGCCTTGCCGGACCATAAAAACACATTTTTCTAGGTTCAGGCAGACCTGATATTCTCTACATTTGTCAAAGATTTGTCTGAGTTCAGGAATATGGGTTTGTCTAATGTTGGAATGAGCACAAAGGTCATCAACATAGACTTCTAGGTTCTTTCTCAGGAATTCCTTAAATACATGGCACATCAGCCTCTGGAAGGTTGCTGGCGCATTGGTAAGTCCAAATGGCATTACCCTAAAGGCAAATATGCCCCACTCTGTGGCAAAAGCCGTTTTATGCTGATCCTCTGGAGCTATGGCTACTTGATTGTAACCCGAAAATCCATCAAGGAAGCTGTACACTTCCTTGCCTGCTACTCTTTCTAAGAGATGTTCCGTGATGGGAAGCGGATAGTTATCTCGAATCGTGGCTGCATTAACCTTCTTCAAGTTAATGCATACACGCAGCTTGCCATTCTTCTTGGGCACCACTACAATGGGGGATACCCACTCAGTGTGCTCAATTTCATAGATAAATCCAGCTTCAACCAGTCTATCTATCTCCTCTTTAATCTTGGCAGCGTAATTATCGTTATATGTATAGGGCTTTTGCTTAGAGGGTTTGGCATCTGAAGTCATGGGGATGGTGTGTGAGCATATGTCTGGGTCAACACCCTTCAAATCCTTGTAACTCCAAGCAAATACATCTATGTATTCTCTTAGCAAGGCTATTAATGCATGCTCTTCTTCCTCTGTTAGGTCATGGCCTATGTATGTGCATCTCTCCTCTCCTTCTTCTAGGGCCACTACTATTTTCTTGGTGGTTTCTTTGTTATCATAGGCCTCTCCTGATTGTGCCTCTCGTTTCGGCATTCTGATCATGACTCTCATGTCATCTATCTCATATTTCTTAAAGTTTTCTGGGACCTCAAACAAAGATTCTTCCTCTTCTGGTGAGACTTCTCTCTTCTTTCGTTTCTTTCCTTCTTCCTTCGGGGTCACATGTGTTGCTAATCTTACATCATTTGTAAGCTCTCCATGCCTTTGGGGTTGAAATTCTACTTCATGGAAGTATTCTTCATCTGATGCAAATGGTGGGTCCATAATGATTGACTCTAGATCGGAGTCACTTGCATCCTCAAATGCATCAGGGCTAGCTTCGCAATCTTCTAGAACTGCCTCTCCCATGATTGGCTCTATGGAGAAGACTGAAATGTCATAGCCATCCTCATCACAGTGAGGTGTCCATTGTTCCTCATTGATGGCTACATCCATGGTTGCTAAAATTTCTGCCCAGCCATGGGGTTCAAATTCCTCATCTGGAAAAACTACAGGTGCATAGGCTGGGTCTTGAATGGGTCTATGTGTTTCGTTTGCACCTATATCTCTGGCCTTTTCTCTTTTCTCCTCTTCTACTGCTACTTTGCACATCCATAAGTGGGTGTCTTCATGCATCCATGAGGATCCTGATCCTATGGAATGCACAGATTCCGTATCATCTTTGGCTCTATGGATGGGATTCCATTGGATAGGGGGAACATCTCTATGAGAGTAATCTTTGAGATTTACTTTGGTCGTAACACCTAGGTGCTGCAGGTACAAAGAATTGGTTCCCCAATCATGTACCACTTGCAACTGTCGCATAAATGGTCTTCCCAAAATCATCTCATAGGCATGGTTTTTGCTGAAGTCACATATAGCAAATGTATGCTCAAACTCGACACCACAAGTGGTGAGAGTTATTCCTTCTAGCAATCCTAAGGGTCTCTCAATATGACCATCGGCCATCTGCAATTTCATTCTCGTTGGCCTGAGTGCTGGCTTGCCCCAACGCTTCCATAGGGAAGTGGTGGCAATTGCAACTCCTGCACCTGAGTCCAAAATTGCCTTGGTGGTGTACTCCTGGTAGGTAATGGGAAGATAGGTGTTCCCTTCTTCACCTTCACACATATCTCCTATCTTATCCAAGGGTATTTCTGGCACTGTCCTTTGGGATCCTACCTGGGAACGAGGTTTTGCTATCTCGGTCACTTGATTGGCTACATGTTTCCATAATTCAGGTCTAACCTTGAGTAGCTCTTCTAACTTGAGTTTGCACTGCACTTTAGTGTTTTTCACTACCTCTGTGTTCCTAGGCAAGACTGAGTCCTCATTTCGTACCATGACCGTGGGTGCTCTCATACAAGTAGACTTAGCTTCCCATGGGCCTGTGAAATGGGGTAATTCTTGTAGAGAGTTAGACTCAAAGTCTAGTCTGTCCTGAGAGTGGGTACTCTCCTGCTCCTCATAAATGGATGGGATGTCTTGTGGGAATTGGTCGTGTGCATCATCCACAAGTTCAATAGGAGGAGGGACTTCACTCTCTTTAGCCCATTTGTCTTCTTGAATCTCGCGTAGGAATTCTGGTGTGAACCGATTCATAGAAGATGATGTGTTTGGCTCCGTAGAGTTAGGCACATAGGCTTCAGGCACATAGGCTTCCTGGGCAGGAATGCTTGCTCTTTCACTTGCCTTGTCCTTTAATTGAGAGGTGGGTTTCTTTTCTGATTGTGCAATCAGCTTCTCTATTCTCTCTAACAGTCCATCAAAGTGCAACTGTGTCTTCGCTGAACTAGAGATGTTAAAGAGGCGACTGGCTTCAAACATGGTCTGAGCCAATTCCACCATCTTAGCACAAATTTTGGTTCGTTCTAACTCTAGTTCTGCTCTAGGGTAACACTTTTCATGATTAGTTACGTTTGGCCCTTCTTGGATTCTGGCCTGATAGGCTTTAAGCATCATATTAAGGTCCTCGGGAGTGGGATCAGCTAGGACTGATCCTACTCTTGGGAGTGGTGGGTTTAGATGAGGCGGGTTGGATGGAGATGGTATGGAGGGTGGCGGAGGAGGTGATATGGATTGAGGCGGGGGTGACCTGTGAGAGTCCGGTTGAGAGGTAAGCTCCACAACTCTGGCTTTTGTTTCTCTTATGCTTTCTTCTAATTCGTTCATTTTCTTTGCCCATTGTCTTTTCATTCTTTCACGGCTATCTCTCCAGGCTCTAGTCCTTTTCTTGGTTATGCTCTCCGTTTCACTAGCTTCTGGGCTCTTTTCCTGACCTACCGCTTGGTTTTGCTGCAATGCTTGAGCTCTAGTGACTACCTGTACTGGTGCAGTGGACGTCACGCTCCCTGTGGAGTCTACCACTAACCCAACAACGTTGATAGGAGTGATTTTTGGCATATTATTGGGGTTCTTTGGGCAATCTCGCAAGAGATGCTCCTTCCCACATTCTTGGCAAAAGCCTTGGATCATCACTGACTGGGATTGTGTAGGTGGAGGTAAGGGACAATCACGAATGAGGCGATCTCCCATCTGTAGCATGGTCCTCTAGGGAACGGGGGTCTTACCTGCCTAGGTTGAGGTCTAGGGTTGGGGTTTGCATACATGATATTTGTGTAATCTGATTCCCAACTAGGTTCATTTGGCTCTTCACTATAGTAGGACTCACCATGTTCGGGAGATTGCATGTAGTAAGCCTGGGGACTATCAACATGTGTAGAGTCGAAGCTATGGTCACTGGGATCACTTTC
Source organism: Ceratopteris richardii (assembly GCA_020310875.1). Lineage (NCBI taxonomy): Eukaryota > Viridiplantae > Streptophyta > Polypodiopsida > Polypodiales > Pteridaceae > Ceratopteris > Ceratopteris richardii. The sequence goes on along the minus strand of CM035424.1, from coordinate 160,851,558 downwards.
TGAGAGCACTGGTGTTACAGGGACTATAGCTCTATTCAGGTTTTCTTCTGCAACTGCATATTTTTCTGGGATCACATTAGCTGGAGCTGGGGGTTGTTGTGCTAGCACAGGCTGAGGCCTTTGTTGGTTTTGGTATGGTTGCTGATAAGGTTGTTGTGGCCTGCCATATGGCTGTGGAGGGTATTGGTTCTGGTATCTTCCCTGCGGTGGATAGGGTTGAGGGTAAGTTTGCCTAACTGTTTGCTTATTGTAGGGGCAATCTTGTGCGGTGTGATTGGTGTACCTCCGTTCTATGGTGCAGTACTGGCTACTAGGATTTACTTGGGGCTGAGCCATGATGGGACATACGTTCGCCATGTGGTCGCCACCACAAGTATAGCACCTTTTCACAGGGGCAAACCTTGGGATTTGTTTGCTAGTTACACCTAATTTCTGAGCTACTTTCTCTGCAAGTTCCTCAATTGATGTGGATTGCGTGGAAGAGAGGTTAGAGGCACTATCCGAATCTTTGTATATCTTGGAAAGCTCTAACTCCTCCCCTAGGTTATCCTCAATGTCAATACACATGCGTACACACTCTGCTATGGTCCTAGGGTCCTTCAAGTACACATAAGATCTCAATTTAGTACTTAGCAATCCATCCAGGAATAAAGCCACTTGCTTAGCTGGCGTGGGAAGCTTAGAAACTGGGCATCTTTCTAAGTATTGCCTAAATCTTCTTCCTGCAAGTCTCACAGTTTCTTGAGGGGTTTGCTTGAAGCTGTGAATCAGCGAGGAGGTATTATGCCTTATGCCACTCTTAGAGAATTCAATAATGAAAGCCTCTAGGAGTTGGTCTATGCTCCTAAACTGCCTCTCGTTTAGCGGCTGAAACCATGTCAGGGCAGTGTTCCTAAGGGTCAGACCAAAGGCATTGTACTGAGTGAATAGATCCTCTACTTGTTCAGCTCTCAGGACTTGCCTAAACTCAGCCACATGATCGTATGGATCTCCAGTGCCATCGAAGTAGTTCTTCATGGACTTGACTAGCTGAGTTGGTCTCAAAGTCCTTGTGTGTTCTCTAGGTCGTGGTAGAGGGAACTCATCCGCATTTCTTTGATTCCTGTGAGCTCTAAGTACCTCAGGCTCTACTCTATTTGTTTCCATCCTCGTTCTTTCTCTGCCCACTAGGTTGGCAAAGCTTACTTCTGGTCTATCTCTGCTTCTGTCTCTTTGCATTCCATGAGCTTGGGATGTTCCAGCTCCAGGGTGACCATAGGATACATTCGATCTTGGTTGGGGAAAAACGAATTCACCCTTCCAAGTGTAAGCATGCCTATCATTTTCTGTCACCACAAAGATCCTCTCCGAAGCGTGATCTAAGTAGGTCACTCTACCTGGGCTATCAGGATCCTTAAACTCATAGATCATGATTGTTCCTATATCAATTGGCCGATCGGGTTTGTACCTCCAAAAGGCTTTGTCAGTCTCTCGATTGAGGAGCAAATCTATGCTCTTATTATCCTGGGGAATCCACTCCGGTGTGATAATCCTAGTGAGAACCGATTTACCTCGAGGGGTTCTAGGTTCTGCACCCATGTTTCCTTGCTCGAGGTCACCTAAGTCTGCTTCAGGGATCACATTTCCAAATTCGTCCGTCCTATCTGGGTGACTGGTGACTACGTATATGGTTCCTTCTTTGTCCAAGTATGCTCCATTTTCAAACTTGACAGCTGGGTGCTCTAATCCAATGGATTGATCAGGATTCTTAATCTGTACCACAGATCTTCCTAGGCCGTCCTCATAGATGCTAGCACCTAATCGGTTGGTCCTAAGGTATTCCAATTGCGTTTTGTAAGGGCCTTCTACCCTGTGCAGGTATGGCACTCCTGAACTGCCTGTAGGTCTCTCCATACCTTGAGACATCTCGGATTCACTAGCCTCAGAACTTGGGTAGTATGAGTGGTGGCTCAACTGCTGGGCCCACGACCTAGCAGTGTGGTTGACACTAGCCTCTGAAGACCTAAGGCTTTGTCTATCCCTTACTAGATGTCGCCCTGATCTAAGGTTCATAAGCCTAGCTGAATAGCCCAATTTTGCCCAAGTACAACCTCGTTGCCGGTTACTTTATCTTAGTCACTTGGTTCTTTTTAGTTATTTTATCGTGTTTAAGGTCTTGTCTGATATCACGTCGTCAGGAATATTAGAATGTTCTTCGTACTTTTAGGTTGATCGTTCCACGTTAGATTCTTTTCCTTATGGTCATCGCATCACGAAGAGATTGTATTTAATCTTGGATTTGAGTGCATAGGTAGTCTTCAACTTGATTGATGCCTATCGTTGCCCTAACTTACCTCTAGCACTATTCGTACTTAGCCTGAGCTAGAAAATGACAGAGGGAGTTGAGAATATTCCAACCTTTTGTTTCCTGCTTGGTTGCCCTTGAATGCCCAGGAAGTGTGTTCCCAAGCTTGCGCTTACACTTGCTTAGAACGCCTTTCGATGCTCTCAATAGATCTGTAAGAGTTCCAAAGTTAGCTTTAAGATTTAAATTCCAAAGACAGAACCAATGATTTTCATTCCTGTAACACAAACACTCATTTGCATAGTGATTTTTAAGAAAACAATTCTAAAGACCCCTGACCTTGATCCCCCTGGGTATGGTCAACTTCAAAATACCCTATCTAAAAATCCACACATTATCTTTATAAAAAACAGTTGAGGGCGTATAGTATATGCCACGAGCTTTCCGACACGCCCAAGAGCTCAAAAAATGGATTTCGTATGAAAAAGTTATGACTGTTCAGGGTTTAGGGGGTTAAAACAGGATTCAATCTGGCTGACAGATCCTAGGGTTTTCTCCCAAATCTCAAATGTAGGAACCTCCAGAAATGCAATGGATTGACTATTTTGCCCCAAAATTATCCCAAAGTTTTGAAAAAAAGCAAACCCTAATTTTTGGCCGAAAAGCCTGTCAATCGCGATCGACAAGTCTGTCAATCGCGATTGACAGAGGTGTCCGTCGGGCCTGTCAGTCGCGATTGACAGTGTCAATCACGATCGACAGAGTCGATCGTGGCTGTCAATCGCGATCGACAGGTCTGTCAATCGCGATCGACACGATTTCTGGTTTTTTCGCCGAAATTTCAGTCAATCGGGGACCTATCAGTCGCGATGGACATGTGGCAACGCGTAAAAGTCAATCAATCATTGAATTTCAGTCGGTCGCGATCGACGGTGTCAATCGCGATTGACAGGGGTGTCGGTCGTGGCTGTCGATCGCGATCGACGGTGTCAATCATGATTGACAGGGTCCTACGTGGCAGTCTGTCGGTCGTGAAGTCTGTCGATCGCGATTGACAGGGTCTGTCGGTCGCGATTGACAGGGTCTGTCGGTCGTGATTGACAGAAAAACACGGAATTTTTCTACTGTTTTAGGTGATTTGGGATGTGCTCATCATGCTTGTGCTAGTGGTGAACTTTGTTTTACCAAATGATCGAATTTTCTGTCGATCGCGATCGACAGAGGCTGGCGACTGCGAGACAAATTCGACGAGTTTCGTACCTGCGCAAAGAGCTCGGGATGATGATTCAGCAAGAACCTGCAAGAAACACAACAAACATGCAAAAACAGTGCAAGCAATATCGCTCTCTTGCTCTCTCTCACAAGTAGAATGAAGGAAATGAGGTGGAGATGGTGATATGATCCAAACTGAAGATTTTCGCGATGATGGAGATGGAGGTGGGAGATGGTGAAGATGATGATGGTGATAAAGATGGTGAAGAAAAAACAAGAAAATAGATGAAAGTGAAGAAAATACCTACAACTCCAACGCGTCAACTCTACGTCTTACCATCACACGCTCGTCCTCAAAGTTCGATCCCCGGCAACGGCGCCAAAATTTGGTGTAGCTCAGTGATGAGTAGCACCTCCTTTAATGTCAATCCGGGAAGACGTGAGGATGGTATGAAGACCTCGAGCAAGAGGAGGCACAAGTGCGTGAGTGAGAAGCACACAAACATGCACACACATACACACACACGCGCACACACGGCAAGACAAAGAGTGAGAAGCAATGGAGTTCTTAGATTACTTTCAAAAAGCTCTTACAAGTTCCTTTCAATTACAATCCACCCCAAAAATGAGCTCTCTAGCTCCTTTTATAGTTTTTGACTAGCTTTGGCCCTGTCCAGACCTAGTGTCCGGCCTAGTTAAAAATTAGGTTCCAGGGCCAATTTGAGGGCTTAAACGGAGTCTAAAAAATACGAAATTTGATATGTAGGTACTTCTAAGGCTCCTCAAGCTCAAGGACTCCTTGGCTTGCACAAAATGGAGCTACAAAAATATGAAATGGTATTTACAGGGGTTGTTAGTGATGAGAATCACTTTTAATTGGTGTAAGGGTGTTGAAAAATTAAAGGTTGCCTTAGTGCTAGATCTGCGTGAATGCTCGTACTTGCTTCTTCATGAAGAAAATTATTGGCCTACCTGCCAGATCGTCGTTGACTCCCTTGTCTGCTGCTAACAACACCTACATCCAGTTGCATATCATTCAAGGAAATTTTTCACTCTCGAGATTAATTATGAAATCCATGATAAAGAACTTCTTGTCATAGTGGATGCATTTGATACCTGGCATCACCATCTACAAGGAGCAACTCAAAAAGTTATTGTGATATAGATCACAAGAACTTAGAGTATTTTATGACCACTCGCATCCTCAATAGAAGGTAAGCTCGATGGAGTAAATTTTTATCCAGGTTCAACTTTGTCATTAGATACCATCCTAGATGTCAACAATGTTAGTCAAATGCCTTGTCCAAAAGATCTTACCTTTCACCAAAGAACGGCAAAGAGGCCTTTGATCAACAAGAGAGTGTATTACTCAAGCTTGAGCATCTCCACTTACCAGCTATCTCTTCAAGCCATCATGAAGATTCAGCCTTGAATCATTTGATCCATGAGAATCTACCACAAGATGAATTGCTTTGTAACATTAAGCAGAAAAGTCAAGAAGGAAAAGTCAAAGAAGTAAATGAATTTTAGGAAAAGGATGGTTTACTATTCTATAAGAACATATTGTATGTCCCTCTAAGGAAAGCCCAAGATCCAAGTACTTCAACAATGTGATAAAAACCTTACATCAAGACATTTTGGAGTGAATAAAACAATAGAAATCATATCAAGGGATTTTTGGTGGCATCAAATCTGGAAGGAAGTCAAAGGATATATTCAAACCTATGAAACTTGCAATAGATCTAAGGTACCGTGACATAAATCTCATGGTCTTTTCCAACCCTTACCTATTCCAAAAAGGCCGTGGGCTTCATTATCAATGGATTTCATCACAGATCTACCAAAGTCAGATAAGTATGATGCCATTCTTGTTATAGTGGATAGATTTACAAAGATGGCACACTTCATTCCAGCTACTAAGGCAATCACAAGTGCAACTACTGCTAGACTTTTTCTCAGATACATATTTAGGCTTGATGGATTTCTTTATAATATTTTTAGTGATCGAGGTTTGTAGTTCATATCTAGCTTTTGGAACAGTCTTTGCAAGCTCCTTGGTGTTCAAGTTAAACTATCTATAGCCAATCATCCATAGACTGATGGACAAACAGAATGGGAATCAAGTATTAGAAAAATATCTCCGTTGCACCATCAATTATCATCGAAATGAGTGGTTTGATATTTTACGCTTTGCAGAGTTTGCCAATAACAATTGTGTTCATACATCTACTAGGCAGACTCCCTTCTTTGCAAATTATTGACAACATCCAAGCATGGATATACAACTCTCAAATCATGTCAAGAACCAAGCTGCCAAAGATAAGGCCTAGTATCTCATGGATATTCACAAAGAACTCAAGGAAGAGATCCATAGTGCTCAAGAATAATATAAGTATTATGTAGATCAGCATCATGTTCAAAACCCATCCTATCACATTGGGGATAAAGTGTGGTTACTCATAAATAATTTGCAAACTTCAAGGCCTTGTGCAAAGCTAGACCATTAGAGATTTGTTCCATTCACCATCTTGGCCAAGATTAATCCAATTACTTTCAAGCTCTAGTTACCAAGTACCATGAAAATACATCCATTTTTCCATGTATCTATGTTGGAACTATATCATATTTCACCATGGAGGGAGGAGTGACCTAGTCCTTAACCACCTATCGAGATTGATGATCATGAAGAATTCGAAGTCAAGCATGTCCTAGATTCAAGAATATCCTGAGGAAGATTGGAGTACCTTGTTCATTGGAAGGGGTATGACATCACTGATCGCACTTGGGAACATGCACAGAACCTTCACAGAGCACCAATCAAGGTTCTAGAATTTCATAAGAAAATTCCAATGAATTCGAGACCAAAGATCATGACCGCTTCTCATGGAACTCGTCACTTGAGGGGGAGGTGATGTCATAGAAAAAGGAAAACATTTTGAACCTCAGGTACCATTTGACTTCTATATCTCATGATTGGTTTAGAATTCGGAGAAATCAATGCTTCCATTGTGTCCAAAACATGTCAAAACTCTAAGATCGACTATCTTCTTTCTTGATTCTGGCATCCAAAGATCATGTTTTGAATTGATGAGATCATCAATTCATAACCGCCTTTGGAAACCTATATAAGGAGGGGTTGGCCACATACATACTCAGTCTTTCCAATACTATCCTTGGGAGCTCAAGGAGTCATAACCGCCAAGTAAGTACTCTCCGAGTTCCAGTTCTAGTTCTTGTCTTGTTCCTTGTTCTAGTCTTGTCTAGTCTAGTTGTTGGACATCTGGCCTTGTCCTCTTGTAATCTTGTAGTACAAGATCTTGTCTAGCTATTTCTTATATCTAGATCATCTCCTTGACGGGATTTCTTGTAACCTAGAGATCTTGCTTCAAACCTATCAGTCCCGGGTTGTGGGATGTCTTGTATCATCTCTGGTCCAGTTATTCATCAGTCCCGAGTTGTGGGACATCTTATATCAATTACATATTCTTGTATCATTTCCCTTATGTGGGTGTTCTTGTAATCAGAAGTGTATTTCCAAAATCTTGTCTACTGTAGTCAGAGAGCACAATCTAGTTCTCCCCTAAAAACTTCCACCTCCTACCAATGTGATCCCAATTAAGTATGCAGTGGCAGAGGAATACCCTAATAGAGCGTTGGTGTCGATGACCCCTTTGGTCTCGAGAAATGACCCTCATGCTTAGAGTTCTGACTACACCCATGAAGATAGTCCATGAGCTTATTACACAGAGTCACCCGAGCATATGAGACTTATCTATATCAATATGATGCACTACCTATGGAAAAAAATTGGGAGCCAAAATACTCCAATGCCAGGTATACAAATCCTAACCCTAGGCCCCAATTGAGACAAATGAGACCACAAGCCCCTAGAGTACCATGTTTTAGATGTCAAGGTAGTCCTTTCATTTGTGAGTGTCCCCACCCACTAGCTCTAACACAAGGATAGACCATCACAATACAAGGATTTTATCCTAAGTGCAGCAATGAACATCTCCCGAGAGATTGTCCAAGGAACCCATCTAGTGAGCCCAAGGTTACACCAATTAATGTGGTTGGCTTAGTGGTGGATTCAAGTTCAAGTTGCGTTAACATGGCTCCTATATAGGCAGTCACTACGGCACAAGCCTTAAAACAAGCTAAACCAGTTGAACAATCAGAGTCAAGTGAATCAGGAGAGCCTAGTAAGAGGAAAACAAGAACCTAGAAGGATACTAGGAAGTAGACTAATCGTAAGTGGGCGAGACTAGAAAAAAGTATGAGAGACACACAAACAAAAATAACAAACATTGCATCTCAAACCACCTCGCATGCCAAAAATACATCCACTCCACTTCATCCCAACCCACCACTCATTGTGAATAGACCACAAACAAGGTGTTATCTTGTAGATCCAACCCTAGAAGGCTTGGACATGATGTTCAAGGCCTATTAGGCTTGACTTCAAGAAGGGCCAATAGCTATAAACCTAGACAAGAGTTACCCTAGAGCAGATTTAGAGATTGAACAGACAAAAATTTGCATGAAAATGGTAGAACTATCTCATGCTATGCTCAAGGCTAATCGGTTGTTCAATCAGACAAATTCTATCAAGCCAGATTTTCATTTCCAAGGCTTACTAGAAAAACTAGAACAGTTGGTAAACAAGCCATAGGCCTCTTTACCACCACACACTCAACCAGTTGTTGAAATAGAAAGCTCACCACCAACAAAAGTTTATGTTCTTGATTCCATGGATGTTGGAACACCTCTTTCAATTCAATGGTACTCTCAAGAGTTCTTGTAGGAAATACAAGAAGAGAAATGGTCCAAGGAGAAGGGTAATCCCCCTCCCATTCCTGAAATTGATGAGCATCAGGATCAATTTCCCTGAGACATTCCATCTATTTACGAATACCAAGTAGATAAACAAGAAGATGGATTATATTTTGAATCTAATTCTTTACAAGAGTTGCCACAATTCATGGGCCCATGGGAATTTGAATCTCTTCATATCAGAGATCCCACAATACTAATAAAAATGAAGACCTAGTCATTCCAAGAAACATTGAAGTCATGAAGAACACTAAGGTGCAGTGTTATCTCACCTTAGAAGAGTTGCTCAAAGTTAAACCTAAGCTATGGAAACATGTGGTGAATCAGGTTTTAGAACTTGGTTCTAATATGTCAAAAGCAACCTCTAAGCTGAAAGTACCACAAATACCTCTAAACAAAATAGGAGACATGAGTGAAGGTGAAGAAGGTAATACTTATCTTCCAATCACCTATCAAGGTTACACAACCAAAGCTATCTTAGATTCAGATGTTGGTTCTATTGCGACCACCTCCTTGTGGAAGCAATGGGGAAAACACACATTAAGAACATTCTACTATGATCGTTGGATGTGCAAATTTGGCAAATGGATACCTTTTCAAAGTTTAGAGGGATCTTTACATTCATTTGAAATAAAACTTAGATTGCCCAACAACGAAACAGAAACTATTTTAGTGAATAATCATTGTATATCTAGAGATTCTACGTGTAATAAGGATAAATGTATGGATGAATCTCTAGATCAATCGCAAATCACACAACCCAATGATCTTAGAGAACACTTGGTGATTATGGGGTTTGAAGAACTAACTCAATCCAAATTCAAAATACAAGGACATAAGGTGAGAAATGTTTTGTGCTTTTGTTAAAGTCATCTTTTCATTATTGCTTATTTTACTTTTATAACTTCAATTTCTTTCAAGTTGATTACAGGTGGGCAGAAGATTGGAATACAAAATGAAAGTCCTTGTAGATTGGAGCAAAGATGGAACAGAACTCTCATTTTCATAGTTTTTTTGCAACTTGATAATGTCACTTTTTGGGTCCTAGTCATTATATCTCATGGTTTTTGCACTTTCAAGAACCTTGTAAAAAGTAGGACAATCAATTCATCTTAACTTTAGAGGAAAAATATTAGGTCAAGTAGGAATAGCTTTAGGTCTTGGATTGACAGACCCTCAGTTAATATCCCAATCAGTTTTGACTTACTGATTGCCACTATCTTTTCAGAGAAGAAAGAATGTAGTGGAGAGGCTCAAGGCCAAGAGCCAAATGTAAAAATTTTATAATACCAATTATTGGCTTTTCAATTTCCATGTGCATTGTTTTTATAATTTTGACAATATCTTAACTTTTGCACAGTTTAATCAGTCTTTTTCCATTATTTATGGTAAGTTTTGTTGCCCAAAAAAGCATGCAAAGGCCTAGGAATGCAAAAAAAAGGCCTACCATAGAAACGTGGGGATGGGCCTTGCAAAAGTTTTGCAGGGCCCATCCCCACATTTCTATGGCAAGCCTTTTGTTGCATTCCTAAGCCATTCCATGCACTAGTTTCCCTATATTGGAAGTCTATGTCCCTCAATTACAACCTAAACTTGGGGAATTGTGGAAGACTCTTCTTATGTGCAATGATTAGAGAATATTTACACTCCTCTGGGTACATATAAGCATGCACCAATTTATAAGTACATTTGAATGTTCATCAACATTGTTTATCTATTGGTCAGAGGGTTAGCATGAATTACACCCTATCTAAGGCCAATCATATGCTCCAATGTGCATGGCATGTGGTTTCATGGCTTAGAAATGCAAAAAAAAAGGTCTGCCACAGAAACACGGGGATAGGCCCTACAAAACTTTTGCAGGGCCCATCCTCGTGTTTTGTGGCAAGCCTTTTTTTTGCATTCCTAGGCCATTGCATGTATTTTTAAGGAACACCACTTACAAGATATACAGTAAAAATATTGATTAAACTATGCAAATCACTTTAAATAAGTACCAGAAAAAGACACTTTTAGATACATAAGAGAAATAGACTTCAAAACATGTACACTAAGAGACAAACACTTGAGAGAGCAAATATAATAAGAAAAAGATTACATTCATCGTTTGGGATATAAATAAAGTTCTCCAAACAAGGGAGTACAAATATTTGTTAAGGGTTATTCTCACTAATTCTTCTAGCTAGCAGCATATCTTTAGGTTGTATTGTCACTCTCTTTGCATGGATGGCACACGTGTTAGAGTCCTCCAACATTGAGATAAGATACGCCTCTGCAGCTTCTTCGAGGGCTTCAATGGCTATCCCTTGGATACGAAGTCCAACGAAATAGCTTTGGATCTCTTCCTTCACGACCTTCGTGGTACAAGAAGCTCCACGAACTTCTGAGTGTCAAATCTCTGCAAAGGCTCTGGTTTGCTTTCTAAAACCTTTGCGGTGCTCTTGCATTTGGGGGGATGTTGGGTTGTGGTCATTGTGGTCTACGACGTGGTCGATAGTTCTTCTTTCTTCTTGGAGCATGCCTAGATGGTCCTGCCTCCTCATTTACTTGCTCTGCCTGACTTTGCTCTCTTTCTTCATCAGTTGGTCTTTGTCCTTGTCCTCCGAGGAGTGTCTTACCTCCTTGTGTTACTCATATGATCATGGTTCCATGGTGGCTCATTAAAACTTTCTTCATCCGAGGAACACTCTAAATTTGATGTTGTCTCCATCACAACTTTTATCCATCCTCGTTGTTTGGGCCTTGCCTTGAGTGGTGTCCTCAGTGGGGGCTCATCATCAGATATGGGAGGAGAATAATTTATTTCTTGTGTTACATCTCTCTCTTGTGAAGCTTCATCTCCCCGTGATGGAATGCTACTAGAGTGTGTCCCTGCATCCGAGTTTTGTCTAGAAGAGTGGCTTGTGGCTCGACGCTTCTTGTGGGATTTCATCCATGTTGGGTGCTGAGTACCTTGCACATGGCTAGGGTAGATGACATGATCCTTTCTAGAAGTCTGCTTTGTGTGTGTCATTCTCTTAGGATGTAAATTGGTAAAATGAGGAAGGACACCTTTATTTATAGCCTTTCACTTAAGAATTGTCTTGTTCACATTTAAATGGATAAAAATTAGTTTTAAAACATTAAAAGTATATTCAAAAAAACATTGAAAGTTTATTTGAAGTGAAAGGAGTTATAAAAACCTTGAAAAACATAATGGATTTTAAGAGTTGGGAAACTATTTCCAAGCAGAACCCTCCCGGATTCTTTGTGCACGCCATCGAGCATGATGTAGCGGTCCTGATGATGAATCTACTTCTCTCTTGCAATATCATGTTTTAGCTTTCGTGTAATCTTTGCTATTTGTGACTCACATGCTTGTTCCATTACATATTTTCTAGAAAATGTTGCACAGAAAAAACCAGTTGAACATTTCTTCTAAATAGTTTGATTGGAGTAGACCACCCCCATGACGAGTGTTTTTAAAGTAAACACCTCTAGCCCGGTAATGTGACTTCACCATTCCTTGTGTACTAAAAATGTCCAGTGACATATAGATTCATAAAATATGCTACATGTGCAAAAAGAATATGCTATGATCTGGTCAATAAGATATACACATGGTATTTAAGACCAAATAAAAAAATGTAAGCAAAACTTACTATGTAATGTGTAATGTTGCTTTCTCCCCAAGATAAGATGAATGAATGTGTAGACTCCTTCAAAGTCACTTGGAATAATTCTCTTTGTGAAGCATTAGTGGAAACCAAACCCATCAAATGTAACAATTGATCTAACGATGGCCCTTCTTTTGCTTATTAATGAGATCAACCTGACCATCATTGTCTGTCGTAATTGAATAGAGATCCTTCCAAAGCTCTCATTTCCCATCATCTTGACTATTCACATCTCTTTTAAAGAAATGTCTTGCCTTCTTCCCAGTCATTGAAACTTGTTGTAAAATCTCTTGAGACTCACCATACTTCTTAACAACTAAAGATACATGGCCACCATGACAACCAATAGAATTCAAAAGATCTTTTATTTTTTGGATTGCTATTGTAGACCTCTCTAGTGGTTTCATTCCAAATGCATATTCAACATGGAGCTTCAAAAGCCTATCAAAGATCCTCATGAATGCATGCAAAGTACAAAAGTGAACATTGACTAATTGAAATGGAATAATGGGGTTCCAATCATTGTTTATTTTATCAGGAGTCGGTTCCTGTAACATTGGACACCTCAAAAGTGATATCTCCCATTCCTTGCGATTCGATGAGTCTGTTTCATCAATTTTTTCAAAGTTATCAACTTTCATCAATGCCCTTGCAGGTTTAGACTATCTCTTAGATCCTTTGTAACCATGTGTACAATATGGGCAAGGATAGAGAGAAGATGCTCCTTGTTTACAACCTAACATGCATTTTACACTCTTAAGGTCTCCACCCAAATGTCATTCTACCTCAAAATCACCTATATCATCTACAAAAAGCTTTTGCCCATGTATTTGAGAAGAGATTACTTCTATAATCCATGGAGTCCTATTAAAAATCCACGAAATAACATTGTTTATTTCTTTGGGAACTTCTATAGCACCTAACCACCAGATATCTCTCTCTGATTGCACACTCTAAGTAAAATGGGAAGTGGATCCTAAAGTTTCATCACTCATTGCATGGTCCATAACTTCATTCATTAGCGTCACACTCAACATTTCTAGTCACCGACCCTTTATGATTTGGCACTCATCAAGCTTTAGTATGAACTTTAACTTAACATTACAGTCTCCACAAAAGAGAAAACATTATCTTAATATGACACTTGAATGCAATAAAACTTCAACACCAAATAAAATGTAGTAGGGGTACCTTTGATTGTTGAACTATAAAAGTGAACCATTGCTTGTTGAAGCTTCTGAAGATCCACAAATATATTGTTGAATTTAGAGTAAGTAAATCCTTGTGTAGATAGGATCTTGGATTGCTTCTTGGGAATATTTGGGTGATAAATAGAGGCAGGCATAGTGTCTTTTATGAATAAATATTGTCCAATAGTACGAGTTACATCCTCATTTGAGGTTTTTTTTTTATAGACACTTTATATGGTTATGGAAATATACTTTGATAAATACCTTGTGCTTGTAAGGCTTGCCTCAAAAGGGTGTACATTACAGTATACATATTTCTATTGATGCCCGCTTCGTCACATATTGCATGCACATCTTGCACTTTGATAAGGTTTTTTAACTTCTCTGAAAACTCAGCTTCAACAACAACTCTAATACACTTTCTTATTAGTGTGTCTATAGCAGAAGTGATTTCTTTGCTGTTTATATAGCTATTCATCAGTTTGAATTGGTCTTGTGTTGTTGATGAAGCAATTATGTCTTGAATAAATGATCTACACAATGAAAGATTCCATTACAAATCTTCATTAAAACATATAAAAGTAAAACAAACACTCACCTTGTTGCATATATACGTCATTTGCGTGCTCCACCACCTACTGAAAGAGCTTCAAAGGATGACAATGCTCTTTTCCTATATCTCATACCAAGTGGAGTCTCTTTCAGCTGTTGGAGATTGGCATTTAACTTTGAAATTGTGCTTTCTTTTGCTTCCATATTTAGTTCAAAATTTGCAAGTCTTTTTTGTAAAGATATGATTGTGCTTTCTAAAATGACCACCCTCATATGATAGAGTTGATATTGTTGGAACCAATACTTGGTAGTAGCATGTGAATGTGTAGATAATTGCTTGCAGTAACCTAATAGTCCAGCTTCACCCGCACCAATGAACCAAACTAAAGTTGAGAGGTTATGGAATGTTGGATGCTAAGAAGATATTGGATCAAGAGGATATAGTAAACTATGAGTCCAAAGATCAATACTTTTTTCTCCAGCTGCATGACATTAATTTTGAGAATTGGCCTCATTGTTGCATTGTGTATTTGGAGTAAACTCTCTAGGCACACGAACATGGATACTTGTTGATGCAGGAGCATGAGGACGTTCTACTATGAAGTTTGTGATACATGTCAACACCATCATTGCTAATGACCAACAATATCAAAAACAAAGATGGAAAACTGGTTGGAAGGGACTCTAAAGCATATGTTTTGCTCAAAAAATGTGTTTTCTTGTATGTTTATGGGTTAAAGTGTATTTTTCCATTGTGTATGGCTGAAAATGATGAAATTTGAAAAAATTCATATTTTGGGGGAAGCATAGTCATGGATTTGATGATGTCGCACTTACTTTTGGAGGGATTTTGAAAATTATACTTTTTTTAAAAGAAACTTTAAAAAATGGGCCCAAAAAAGTGACTTTTGACATATATATTAAAAAATAGGCCCTTTTGAGTTAATATACACTGAAAATGAGACTTTTAAAAAAAACATTTTTTTATTCAAATACATGCACGAGTTTGATGATGTAGAAAGTAGATTCTCTTGCTCTCTCTCTAGAAGAAGAAAGAGAGAGGCTTAGTAAAGCCTAAAAAAAAGCCTACTCCATCCTACTAAAAAGTGCCCTATTAAATGCACTTTGTCCCCTTAAATAAGAACATAATTAAGCTTAATCCTTAAATATTAGGGTACCTTACAAGGCCCATCCAGGATTCATTTTTTTCCTAATGTGGACCCATGGTCATCAATAAAATTTTCACTAGTGGTGTAGTTCAATTGGCCACTCTAGAAGGTGAAATCTTGACAAGCTATGTTAGTGGATGTCAAATCAAGCTATATCAAGAACCTCTTATAGAGGATATGCTAATGAGACTCAACACTGCTAAGAAGCGAAAAGAAGAAGAGTTAAAGGTTAGAGACAAAGCATAGATAGAGGCGAGAGAGTGCATTAGGTGAAATACGTTAAGGTGACAATGCCTAGATGTCAATCCCAATGCCCCAAAATATCACATGGCTATGTGCACCAAAAAGAGTACACATCCTAGCATCATAGATAGATCTGTTGAGCTAGGGCATAGCACTACAAATAAGACGATCAAAGCTCTAATCAATTCTGGAGCTACCATTATTGCAATTAGGTACTCATGTTGTAAAGGATTGAGCATGGAAGTTAAGCCATTAGAAGCTTATTTAGTGGGCTTAGGAGGCTTGGAAACTCCTTATATCGACAAGGATGACATTCCTATCCTCTTATAGAATGTCCCTTTGAGAGAAAAGATGCTAGTTTTTCATGATGAGGACATCAGAGAACATAGGATATTAGGGCAGGATTGGTTGTATGATCATGCATTTGACTTAAACATGCGGTAGCGATGGCTTCATGTTTGGGTTAACAAGCAATGCCTAATAGTTGAATTGGAAGGCAGTGGCCCTTTTGATTCCATTACCTTGCACTTTTCAAGCACTAAAAAGTCCAATGTGCACCATTCCTCACCTATTGATGGGAAGATCATGAACGTTATAGAACCCCCTTCTCTTCCAAAAGTATCAACATCACAATTGTTACAATCAATTTTGCATAGCAAAGGAGGACAATTGCAACCAAATGGCAAGAAGGAGGCCACCTTAGTGACAAAAGCTACTACACAACCGTGCTCCTCGCACACAAGGATAAAAACTGAACCAAATTTCAAGAATAAATAAATATCGGTGGTGAAAGGCAAGCAACTACTACTTTGCCCCAACAATTCCCATCCAAGCAAGCCAACCATGCCAAAAGAAGAACCAAGCAACTAGAACAAGCTCAACCACAAGGAATTTGACAAATTTGGGTGCCTAAGGAATTAGTTGCAGCTCAATAAGGGCGATTACACATATGGGTACCCAAGAAAATCTTAAATACACAATACCCTATGCTTTGCCTCATGAGAAAAGTCCCAACAAAGAATCCAAAGAGAGGCAAGGGTTAGAATGAAGTACAGAACCATCAAGGGTATGGGTCTAGAAGCCAAGAGCACTAGTAGCCCCTAGAGAACCAAAGAGCCAACCATGAGGGATATTGTAATAAAGTAAGTTTATCATCTAGGGGTCCGATCGATTCAGTTTATGATCTAGGGGTCTGACCGGTTTAGACAGATCTGAAATCGGACACCGTTTGGCCATCCGTGTGTATGACCAAAGATCTCGAGTTTAGACTTACTAGGAGGTCTTGTGCTCTTGTGAACAAGTAATCCACTTAGGTTAGTGGTTAAGTCTCAAGGATGTGAAGGAGGAGGTCTTGGGTTCAATCCCCATGGGAGACATGGGGAGAGTATTTTTCCCAAAGAGATCTAGAGCCTTCTAGAAGCATCCACTTGAGTTAACTCGAGGTCACTGGGACACTTGGCACACATGCAGTTGCATGGCCGACACTTGGTTGGCTAGTATTCACGTGCCCAAGAAGGCAGTCCCCTAGAGAGTGCTATATATAGAGGCATTTGGTTGGGAGGAGATTCATCTCTCTAGCACATGGTGGTCGTAATCCTTGTTCTCTTTTCGTGAGATCATTCTCCTACCATGTTTGAGATGAATTTATTTTTGGGAAGGCAGACGTTCCAAGTAGAGGATCTTAGTTTATTCATGAACTCTTCCCAAAATACATATAAATTCATAATATATGATAGGACCAAGGAATGATGATGTTCTAATAAAAGGTGTATAAAGAGATAAGTCATTGGAAAAATGATAGCTTAGACCTCTTGTTAAGCACATCTTTCCAAAAACAGACATATCCATCAATCGGGATAGAAATTGATGGATTGGATAGATAAGAACAAAACATATACTAGTTATGGATGTTTTGCCAAAAGATGAAGAAGGCAAAAACTCTTTAGGATATAGATGTTTTGCCAAGATATAAAGTATGCTTGGTTTTGTTTAAGCTAATTCGAGCTTAAAGAAGAAACCCAAGTCAAAGTAATCTATGGGAATCAAGCTATTTCCTAAAGATAAGTCAATAAAATGAAATAGTCTAGTTAACTATTTCATTGGTAAAAAAAGAAATATCTTTTGGACAAGCAAAAAAGCTTTAAGTCTTGGTCTTGTCCAAAAGTCAAGAATTTATTTTCAAGATCATAAGAAGATGATTCCTAGATGAATCATTACCTTAGTATTACTTGATTCCTTGGTAGAAATCTAAAGTTCTTGAAAGAAAAATCTCCCTAGATGAGAGATCGAAATCTTTCAAGTAAGTTGATAGTAAGTAGTTCCTAGTAATTCCCAAACCTTTGGTATGGGTACTTAAGTCCAAATAGTGATATAACCTAAAGGTATATCAAAGATTCTTATCTTTGGAATCTAAGAGGCATCAATGTATGCTTGGACTCAAGTTCAGGAAAAGATCTCTAAAAATCATGCAGGTAAGCAAAAAAGCTTTTTGATAATTCAGGAGATCTTAATTATAAAGACTTATTCTTTATTTTAGTAGCAAGATCAACTAGAATTGATCAAACTTGGCCATGATTGTCCAAGTATGTGCGATTGGAACTACTTTGTAGATTGCCCAAGTATTGGCAATAAAATTCCTTTTGGGAATTATTCATTCAGGTTCCATTTATCTAATGGAAAATTGTGAAAAGAGTAAGTTGTTCCAATTTTGAACAGAGTGACCATTTATCCAATGGAAATTTTTCAAAAGAGTAAGTTGTTCCAATTTTGAACAGAGTGAAGAAATTCCAAGAATGTAGTCTGCAACTGTGAAGATGGTACTTAAGTCTGTGGAAGGTAAAACATAAGTGTTTGCCTATCCTTAAAGGGACTTCTTGGGAAATTTTGGAATCATATTGGAAGCTTCATTGAAATCTTCTTCTTCTTTGTCTACCTTGTATGATCATGCCTTCACCTGTCCCTTAGCCCTCTCCTTGGCTTCCTTCTCTTTGACTACCCTGTTGGCTTAGGCTTGCTCCTTAGTCTTGTATGCTAACACTTGTAAAGTCAATAGTCAAGGGTTCCATGTATCTCTTTACCCTACAACCACTTATAAACTTTTGCATAACTCCATTTAAAGTTTCAATATTTACAACATCACTTGGAGCTATTTTACTTAGAATATAAGTTTCATGACCCCTTTTCTCTAGTTTTTCACTATGATCCTTGATTGCCTATGCCAATATGAAGATTTCTTAATGCATATCCTTAATCTTGATGTGTATATCATAATACTCCATTTGTCTTTTGTTCTATCATAAATGTTCATTATTGCTTTCAATTTTGATGCTCTTAATTGATCCAATTCTTTGGGATAATTCATGTACACTCCATTCGAATTCATTACCCAACTTTAGAGTAGATATCAAAAAATATGTGGGAAGAATAGCATTTGTATTATTGGTACATATGGAAAACCTAAGTGCTTGACCATATTCTTGGATTACATTGTGATATCAAAAATCAATGTGTATACACACATATATCCTTAGTTCATTCTAAGGATAAACTTCGCTACACTTTTGTGTTGTAAAATTCCTCTTGAGATAAAAGCTCAATAGTTAAAGTATATGTAAAGGGATACAAAAGCCACCAATATTATTTGAATTCAAACTCAAGAATACACCTAAAATTGAAAGTATCTTTTACATGGAATCAATCAACAATCATCTTCTAAAATCAAGGAAAAAAGTGTATATATACCTCATTGAAATAGTCGTAGGACGTAGCAGCACTTTCAGTCACGTCCAAGGTCACCACTCTACTCATCACGTAGTCCTTGGTCCAACATGTACTTTAATTTACATTTTCAATACTTACACTTGAATTTTTTATCATCATCTCCATTTATTGTTCATTGTTTTCGTGCATAGCTCAAGTATGTCATCTTCATAGAGTCACTGACGTGAAGAAATGGTTTCATTACCTTATCTAATTTTTGTAAAACAAAGGTAACACCCTTGTTAGTGTTTGTATAAAGTGTTTTAGTCTTGGAGCTTTGTGTACAGAGATATGAAATGTATCTCTATAATTGTGTATATGCATTTTATGCTCGCTGAGAAGTCAAGATCACACCTAAGTCTTATTAAGCATATTTCTCACTCTAAAGGTACTCTAAATTCATGAGATAACTTGTGTTAACTTTCTCACCTTTCAATTTGAAGATTTGCAAAAGCATCTTTCTCAATTCATAGCAGTTTGTGAGCATTGAGCATTGAGCATTGAGCATTTTCTTGAGAGTTATCTTCCATAAATAGAGGTTTTTCTTCGATAGAGTAAAATATGAGTTGAATTTGTCTTGGTTCAAATATTTAAGATCAATTCTCCAAATTACTATGGTCATATTTATGCATTTTTTTGGTAGCATAGAGATTCGATTAGAGTATCCAAACAAGATTTACACTAGTCTGGTGTAGCTTTTTGCAAAGACCCTCCCATCTCTATAATATGCCATCACCTCCTCACACTGTTGTCATAGCAAAATCATAGTATATACATTATGGGTGATGGTTTTCCTTCTTTAATCAACTTAAATTGAATCAAGCATAATCAACATAATCTCTAAGGATTGAAGCATATCTGCAAGGCAGCTAAGGACCAAAGGACAACCAACACAAGAACAAGAAAGATTGAACACATGGTGTGCAAATAATGCTTTGGCAAGGTCATACATTCTAAACTCTTTTTTTAATTAATTACTTTCACACATTAGGAGTCGCAAAACTTCACGAGACTTGGAATTCTTTGGAAGCATTCTTCTCTTCAAGCATCAAGGCCAAGAAGAAGTCATTATGGATGGAGTTCACATCTCTCATGAAACAACCCAAGTAGAATATCACTGACTTTTTCACAAATATCAAGGACATACTGATCAGTTAGGAATCATTGGAGAAGTCGTAGATGAAGATAAAATAGTTAGGCAAGCCATCAATGGAATCAAAGCACGTGACAAGTGGGAAGCATTCACCATTGCCATGGACTTATACATGGACATGCAAGTACCAAATTTCAACACGCTCATGGGATAACTCTTCACACATGAAGCCAAGCTTATGAAGAATGGAAAGACACAAAAAGGTAATCAATTCTCTACCTTTTACACTGATAAAAGTAGAAAAAAATATGTCAAAGGTAAAGGCAAGAAGTTTGATGAAGAAGAAAGTACCTACCAAGCTAACTTTGTAGGTAGAGGGAGCAGTTCAATAGGAAGAGGTAGATGTAGTAGGAAGGCCAAGGGGATATCTCAAAGCTCCTTACCATGTGCCATATGTGCATTAACCTATCACTGAGAATTGCTTCAAGAAAAGGAACCATAGAGGAAGATGATATAATAAAGGAGGATATGGAGCTCATAGAGGTAGATACAACAATGATTATGGCTAAAATAAAAAAACTACAATAACAGTTATCGAGGTGGCTATAAAGAAAGAGAGGAATATAACAACTACATTGATGATCAATCACAAGAAGATTCATTTCTACTCATAAACATGACAATGAAAGGAAGTAAATCAGATGAGCATGTATTCTTTATTGATTCTAGATGTTCAAATCATGTAGTAGTGAATGTGCCACTACTCTCAGATTTGGAAGACACCAAGAACAAACATGAAGTGAAAACATAAGATGAAACAAAGTAGCCTATGGAGAAATTTGGAAATGTGAAGACATCAAATGGCAATATGAATTTGTTGAGCAGAGTTTTAGAACATAGCATTTTTCAACCTCTGGCACCCAAACCCTATCATAGTTAAATTTTTTGCACAAAAGGTTTGCTCACATTGGAGAGAGGATCTTAATAAAATTAGTAGAGATCAAAGTGTACTCAAAAAACCTAATATATCTAACTAGCATATGATTTACAAATGTTGTGCATGTCAATTTAGCAAATCTCACATGCAACCATTCACAAGGAAGTGATACATGCATGGAAACATCTTGGAGCTTGTCCACACTAATGTTTGGGGACTAAGCAAGGAACATTCTATTTCACGATGAAGGTGTTATGTGTCTTTCATTCATTATTGTAGCAGATGGATCATACTCTATTTTATGAAGCATAATGATGGTGATCGCTTGTTTCAAAAAGTATCTAACACTAGTAGAGAATCAAAAATCTATAACATTGAAGAGACTAAGGTCAAACACAAGGGGGGAATATTTCTCTCGCAAGTTTGATTACTTCTTTCAAGAAAAAGGAACCAAAAGAGAAATCACAACCAGATATACACCTAAGAAAAATGGGGTAGCAAAAAGAAGAAATAGTACCATTGTGGAAGCAAGTAGGTCAATGTTCAATGAAAAGAAGTTTCCCAATTATCTACGAGAGAGGTAGTATCTACTGCCGTTTATCCTAAAAATAGGTTATCCTCAAAGTCTTTGGAATGAATGATTCCGTATAAATCTTGGAATGGAAGAAGACCAAGAATAGCCCATTGCAAAATATTTGGATGCATTATATATGCACACATACCATCACAAATGAGAGGAAAACTAGATCCCAAGGCATAGAGATGTGTTTTCATAGGTGAAGACCTAAATCAAAAGGGTTATTGATTACATAGTCCTAGCATTGATGGATTTATAGTAAGTTGAGATGTAGTATTTGATGAAAATAAGTCTTGATTTCAAGATGATTGCAAGAAAATCAAATTTCCCTATGACTTGTAAGATGATTTTCCAACACTTCCAAGCAAAATTTCACACACATTTGAAGAGTTAAGTGAATCACAGGATGATCAAAAGCCACTTAGAAGGTAGATCAAGTCTTGGATCTCTAAAGGTAAATAAAAGGTGTTGTAGCTAAGATGTAGCAAAATCATCTCAACAAACCATCAGAAGATCTACAAGGGAGAGAAAGATGCCAGAAAGGTATGGATATGAGACCTCATTAGTAACAAAGCACTCTATATATATGGTCGAGGACATGAACTTTGAAGAGCCCTCATCTTAAGAGGAAACCAAGAAGAAACCAAAATGGAAGCATGCCATGGAGGAAGAGATTGAAGCATTGCAAGAAAAAAAATACTTGGGACTTAGTTCCCAAGACATCAACCATGAAGGTCATTTAATCTAGATGGATGTGCAAGGTAAAATAAAAGAAATGGGAACAAAATAGGTAAAAATCTAGACTAGTGGCCAAGGGATATGATCATACCAAGACATTGATTATGAGGGGACCTTTTCTCCTATAGCATAGATGCCTTGGATGACATTATAGTAACAGGTAATGATGTTGAAGACATTAGAAGAATCAAACATCAAATGAAGGAACCATTGAAGATAAGTGATCTAGGTTAGCTCACATACTTCCTTAGATTGGAATTCTTATATATAGAGGATGGTATGTACCTTAATCAGAAAAAATACATAAATGATATGCTTACAAAATTCAAGATAGAAAATGTGAAGGTTGTCGATACTCCTATGGAAGTGAATTCAAAGTTAATTTCCCATGAAGGAGATCTTTTTGAAGATGTAATAATCTATTAAATCTTAGTGGAGAGTCTTAATTATTTTACTCCCACAAGAGTAATTATCAGTTATAGTGTGGGTGTTCTAAGTCAATTCATTCACTCACCTATGAAGACACATATAAAGGCAACCAAAAGGATCCTCAAGTATTTCAAAGGGAGAATCAATGAAGTCATATTCTATTCATACACCTCTAACATAGATATTAATATTTTGTCTTATTTAGATTGGGTAGGATCAAGAGATGATAGGAGAAGTACCTTTGGTTATCTCTCATTTGCAAGTTCTAAGATCGTTTCTTGGTCATCAAAGAAGTAACTTATTGTTGCTCTATCATCTACAAAGGTTGAATATAAAGGATTGGCTAATGCAGCTCAAGAATCAATGTGGATCAAGATACTATACATTGATTTATGAATGAAGCCATCTACTCCTCATATATTTGGTGATAACATGACCTCTTTGCATCTTGTAGAAAACCCTATTTGTCATGCAAGGATAGAACACATTGAGTTACATTATCACTATGTTAGAAAAAGACTACAATCAAAGAGATTGAGCTTTCATACATCTCAAATCAACAACAATGTGGAGACATGATGATCAAAGCTTTGGATGGAGTAAAGCTACACAAGTTCAAATAAATTATTGGACTTTAGAAGATTGCAAAGGAATTAAGACTCACGTATATTAGGCTTATATCCTTGGATTACATTTACATATGAGAAAGCAATGTATACACACATATTTTCCTTACTTCGTTTCTAAGGATGACATTACTACACTTTTATTGTTGTAAAATTCCTCTTGAAATAAAGATTCAAGATTTGAAGGATATGTAGATGGATCCACAAGCCAAAACTTTTATTTTATTTTAAACTCAAATATACACCCTAAAAGTGAGAGGAATTTTCAAGGGGAATCAGTCAATAGTCATCTTCTAAAATCAAGCAAAAATATGTGCATATATTTCATTAGAATAGACACGAAAGGTACTAGAGCTTTGACTCACATCCAAGGTGGTCATTGTAGTCATCTTGTAGTTGTTGGAGTCCTCCAACACCTCCATATACTTTACTTTATATTTTCAATACTTACACTTGAAATTGTTATCATCATCTCCATCTATTGTTTATGGGTGTTGTGCATAGCTTATCTAATGCTTTTACTACAGAGTTAACAGCATTTTGAGTGTGTTTATGAAATATTTTAGTCATTGGAGCTATGTGTGCAGAACTCGTAGCTTGAGGGGGAGCTGATGTCTAGGACAAAGGAAACCATCTTGAACCTCATATTTCATGTGACTTATATATCTCATGATTGGTTCATAATTTGGAGAAACCTGCTTCCCTTGCATTTGGAATGTTCCAAAACCCTAAGATCGACTATCTACTTGCTAAATTCTGACATTTGGAGGTCTTGTTCGGGTTGTTGATATCGTCGATGAAATCATCATGTCATAACAACCCTTGAACACCTATATAAGGAGGGCTTGGCCACATAGATCCTCAGTCTTGCCAATGCCAGTCTTGGGAGCTCAAGGAGTCATGATCTCCAAGTAAGTACTCTCCAAGCTCCAGTTCTTGTCCTGATCCTTATTCTAGTCTTGTCTAGTCTAGTTCTTGGACATCCTGTCTTGTCCTCTTGTAATCGTGTAGCATGAGATCTTTTCTAGTTACTTCTTGCATCTATCTCATCTCCCTGCAGGGGATTCTTGTAGATATCTTGTTTCATACCTATGGTCCTCGGTTGTGGGATCTTTTATATCATCTCTAGTCTAATTATTCATACCTATTAGTCTAGGGTTGTGGGATGTCTTGTATCAGTTACATATTTTTATTTTAGTTCAAATTTTTGTGAGCATGCTCAGAGTAATTAGGAGTTCAAAACAGCTTCACTTTGTGGTGCCAAAATTGCGATTTGAGCTCTTTTTAGCCTCCAAAAGCACTGTCACAGCACCTATGTAGGCAATTTCATCTTTTTGTGCCAAAGATATATACAGGTTTCAGTTCCTTAGTAGAAGTGTTTCGAAGTCTGCTAGAGGTTTAGCAAAAATTGACAGGGTAGTTCTACTCAACTTTTTGAGATACAGTCATTTTCTTGCATCAGGGTATTTTAGTTAGTGGCCATGGCTGAAAACGGTGATGTATTCAGTATGTTGGCTATTGAGGATAAGTTGGACGGTACCAATTACCCATTATAGGCTTATATGATGCGTCATGTATTGGTTGAAAAAGGAATGTGGAATATTGTGTAGGGTGTGTTGATATATTTAGGTAGTGATGTGTGTGAATACTCTAGCACCACCGGGGCACTTTTTTCCCTCTTTAGGAGGTTTTTTTCCGCCGGCTTGTATATACGCCTATTTCCTTAATGGGGTACTTATCTTTGTACATTATAGTGATAATACATTTAGTATTGTGTGTTGTGCTCCAAGCTTCTTCTTCTTCTTCCTTGTGTTGTTCTCGTTCTTCCACAGACATCTAACTCCAACAATTGGTATCAGAGCAGGTTGTCGCTGATCAAAACAACTTTGTTGTGTGTGCTGAAATTGTGATCTAAGCTCGTTTCGGCCTCCGAATGCACTATCGCAACGCTTGTGTAGGCTATTTCATCTTTTTGTGCCAAAGGTATATACCAGTTTCGATTCGCCTGTATAAGCATCTCGAAGTCTATTACAAGTTTAGCAGAATTCGTATGGGCTATTCTGTTCAACTTTTTGAGATATAGTCAATTTTCTACATCAAGGTATTTTAGTCACCCACCATGGTTGAAAGCAGTGTGGTATTTCTTATGTTGGCGATTGAGGATAAGTTGGATGGTACCAGCTACCCGTTGTGGGCTTATATGATGCGACATATATGGGTTGCAAAAGGACTATGGAACATTGTGCAGGGTGTTGAAAAACGTCCTATCACACCTGCAACGGTTACAACTGCAGGTATTGAAGCTGATGCAGAAGGTGTTGAAGATGATGATATTCTGCATATTCCTTTTTGTGATGCGGTTTCTGTTGCGTCTACTCTAGAGAAAATTCATTGGGATGATAGAGATGCCCAAGCACATGCATTGATAGCTTTGTCTATCAAACATGCCATTATTCCTCACATTCGCTCTTGCAGAACAGTTAAGGATGCTTGGGATACACTTACCACATTGCACCAAGCTAGGAATGAGGCTCGTGTTGCTTACCTCCGAAAATATTTGGAGAGTGAGCACATGAATGAAGGTGATTCTATGGATAGTTTTCTAAAAAAGATCAAAGACTTGAAGGAACAGTTGATTTCTGCTGATGAGGTTATACCAGATAGCTCACTTGTGTAGACCGTTTTGAATGGCCTTCCTGATTCATATTAGAGTTTTGCTTCACTCTTCAGTTGATGATGAAAGGCAATCCAAATGCCTTGTCATTTGAGGAGTTAGTCTCTATTCTGTTGTAGGAAGACCAATCCAGGCAGAACAGGTCCATTATGCAAGTTGTAGATCAAGCTTTCCTGGCTAGTTAGAAGGGCAAAGGAAAATGGAGCTCTTCAATTAGTAAGCAGAAATCTGCTAATTCTGCATAATCGAAGAGGGAAGACAAAGATGAAAAGAAATCAGAAAAGAAAATTTTTTTTTGCAAGTACTATAAAGGAAATGATCATATCATGAAGAACTGTCCAAAACTGGCTCTAAAGAGGCAAAGAAGAAAGAGGTTGACATGGTTGTTGCAGAGGCCTCTACACCAAAAACAAAGTCTTCTAATCTTGTGCAGGAAGAAGAATGGGCATTTACTACTGTTTGCAGTTTTGGCCCATCTTCTCATGAGCAGTGCATGTCTGCAGTAGACTCAGATGTTTGGTACTTTGACAGTGGGGCGACCAAACATATTACCTTGCAATGCAGTTTCTTCTCTTCACTCGAGCCTGCCGCTATAGGGAATACTATTACATGCGCCAAGAACTCCTCTTATCCTATTATGGGAGTTAGTAAGATCATTTTGACTACTGCTGATGGTAGTTCTTTCACTTTGTCAAATGCTTTGTTTGTGCCAAGGATCAAGAAAAATATGTTATCAATTTTTGCATTAGCCAAGATTGGCTTGGTTGTGAAATTTGTTGATGACAGATGTACAGTTCATGATCTGTCAAATGGCAATGTGAGTATTACTTCTGGCATTTTATTTTGTGGGCTATATAAGCTCATAGACTATGAAAGATCTGTAAATGATTCGGCATGTGCAATACATGATTCTTCGGCTATGTCAGATGCAAAGCTTTGGCATGCATGTTTTGGTCATCTAAATTTTGCTAGTTTTCTACGCCTGCAGAAATTTGAAATGGTGTCCTCTTTGCCCAAACTTGAGGCACCCGGAAAACATGTTTGTGGAGGTTGTATTTTGGGCAAAATGCAGCGTTCCTCCTTTCCAAAAGATGGTTCAGTTCGGGCTACTTAGAAATTGCAGCTTGTACATAGTGATGTCTGTGGTCCTATGCAGACACCATATTTTGCAAATTATCTTTGCTTCGTGACTTTCATGGATGATTTTTCCAGGCATGCATGGGTATATCCATTGAAGGAAAAGTCCAAAGTGTTCATGTGCTTCAAACAGTTTTTGGTTTTGGCTGAAAATCTGTTAGCATGTAAAATGGGCACCCTCCGTTCTGATTTAGAGGGGGAATATATGTCTTTTGATTTTAATGCATTTTTGGCTGAACGAGGGATAAAACACCAGTGTACAATGCCGTATACGCCTCAATAGAATGGATTTTTTGAACGAAAGAATAGGTCACTCATGGAGATGGCAAGGCATATGGTCAAGAGTCAGGCTTTACCACATAGTTTTTGGCTTGAGGTTATCATGTGTGCAGCATATGTACTTAACAGGTGTCCCACTAAAGCACAGCAGTCTATCACTCCATATGAGGCTTGGCATGATCGCAAGCCATCTGTTGCTCATCTGTGTGTTTTTTGTTGTTTGGCATATGCATTAGTGTCTGGACAACATCGTGAAAATAGGATGATAAAGTAGTAAAATGTATTTTTGTTGGGTACAGTTCTGAAAGTAAAGGCTATCATCTGTATCATCCACAAACTAAATGCATTCTCGTTAGCCGTGATGTTGTTTTTGTGGAAGATGATATTCAGCCATTGTTTTCATGTACCAAGGAGACATCTATTAGCTCCAAAGACATGTATGATACTTTGCTGCCTCTTTTTACAGGCGGATAGTCTAGTGCTGGTCTTAATGAGGCAACTTCTTAGCCTTTGCAAGTTTCATGTGATGATGCAGATCATCCCATTTCTGATGCACATTTACATGATGCACTTGTTGATGAGAGAGCTGATATTGAGGAGGCAAAAACTATGCCAAAATGGCTAGTGCAGACTTTGCGTGATAGCAAATTAGATGCACCTCTGTCATATCGTACTCGATCAGGCTCTCATAGTGCCTCTTTTGCATCAGATTGCTATGCAATGGCTACATCTAGTCTTTGTGATGAGAATGAGCCTGTTTCATTTGAGGAAGCACAAAATTCAAAAAATTGGATGGCCACTATGTGATCTGAATATGATGCTATAATGAAGAATGGTACTTGGTCTTTATGTGACTTGCCTCCTAGCAAAAACGCCATTGGCACTAAGTGTGTTTACAAGCTAAAACGTAAGCCTGATGGAACAGTTGATAGGTTTAAGGCTAGGCTTCTTCCAAAGGGTTATGCACAGGAAAGAGGCATTGATTTTGATGAGACCTTTGCACCTACATGCCATATGACTACTATTCAGAGCATTTGTGCACTTGCAGCCCATCATGGTTGGAATGTACATCAGTTGGACATTAAAAATGCATTTTTGAATGGTGACTTGCATGAAGAAGTTTATGTTTTTTAGCCCCGTGGCTTTGTGTAGAAAGGGCATGAAAACCAGGTGTGCAAGTTAAAGAAGGCATTATATGGTTTAAAGCAAGCATCATGTGCTTGGTATGAGAAGATACATGCCTATCTGATTGCAATAGTTTTGAGAACATTCCAACTGAGAGCACCTTATATGTTAAGCATGATAATGATGTGCTTCTTATCATTGTTGTCTATGTTGATGACATGTTGTTCAATGGTCCTATTGAGAAGCATATTGCCGATTTTAAGGCTGATTTGCATGGCTCATTTGAGATGTCTGATATGGGGCATTTGCATCATTATTTGGGCATTCAGTTTATGCAAGTTGATGGTGGAATGGCTTTGTGTCGAATGAAATATATTGACACATTATTGCAGCGCTTTGGCCTTGAAGATTGTAAGCCTATTGCCACTCCTATGGAGATAGGTTTACGATTGAGTCTTCATGATTTTGGAGATGCTTTTGATGTTCTCCTCTATCTGCAGGCTGTTGGATGCCTGATTTACTTATGTATTACTCGGCCAGATATTCAGTTTTATGTCTCATAGATGAGCAGGTTTATGATTTGCCCAGGTGTCAAGCATTGGCAGGCGGTCAAGCGCATCTTTCACTACTTGAGTGGTACTCAGCTACTTGGGTTGTTTTATCCCAAGGCGGGATCACTACCGCCAGATTTGCATGCTTTTTCTTACTCAGACTGGGTTGATTGCTATGACACTCATGTGTCCACTAGTGGCTTTTGCTTCATGCTTGGTAGTTCATGTATATCTTGGTTAAGCAACAAGCAGCCTACTGTGGCCACTTCCAGTTGTGAGGCTGAGTATAGGGCAGCTTTCATAGCGACTCTTGAGTGTGTGTGTGTGTGTGTGTGTGTTGCTCAGATGTGATTTGGGTGTTGGTCTGTCTTCTGCCACCACCATCTTCACTAACAGTCAGAGTGCATTGGCAGTTGTGAGGAACCATGTGTTCCATGCTCGCACTAAGCACATTGAGGTGCATTATCATTATGTCAAGGAGAGGTTCTTTGTTGGGGAGATCAGCTTGGCATATATGCCCATGCAAGAGAACATTGAAGGATGACAAAGACGAGAAGGAAACAAAAAAGTAGAAATTGTTTTGCAAATATTGTAAAGCTAATGATCATGTCATAAAGAGTTGTCCAAAATTGGCTACAAAAGAGGCAAAGAAGAAAGAGGTTGGAGTGGTTGTTGCAGATGCCTCTAAACCAAAAACAGAGTCTACTAATCTTGTGTAGAATGAAGAATGGGCATTTACTACTGTTTGTGGTTTTGAACCATCTTCTCATGAGAAATGTATGTCTGCAATAGACTCAGATGTTTGGTACTTTGACGGTGGGGCAACCAAACATATTACCTTGCAGCACAGCTTCTTTACTTCAGTCCAGCTTGCCCCTATAGGGAATACTGTCATATGCACCAACAACTCCTTTTATCATGTCATGGGAGTTAGTAAGCTCATTCTGACTACTACTAATGGTAGTTCTTTTAAATTGTTGGATGCTTTATTTGTGCCAGGGATCAAGAAGAATTTGTTATCAGTTTAAGCTTTAGCCAAGATCGGCTTGGTTGTGAAATTTGTTGATGATAGATGTACACTACATGATCTATCAATTGGCAACACCATCATTGCTTCTGGCATTTTATGCCCTAGGCTGTGTAAGCTTATAGACTATGAAAATTTTGTGAATGATTCAGCACATGCAGTACATGATTCTCAGGCTATGTCAGATGCAAAGCTTTGGCATGCACACTTTGGTCATCTAAATTTTGCTAGTTTGCTATGCGTGCAGAAATTTGAGATGGATTCCTCTTTGCCCAAAATTGAGGCACCTGATAAACATGTATGCGAAGGCTATATTTTGGGTAAAATCCAATGTTACTCCTTCCCAAAATATGGTTCAGTTTGAGCTACTCAGAAATTGCAGCTTGTTCATAGTGATGTCAGTGGTCCTATGCAGACACCTTCTTTTGGGAACTATCTTTACTTCATGATTTTCATCGATGAATTTTCCAGACATGCATGGGTGTATTCATTGAAAGCAAAGTCCAAAGTGTTTATGTGCTTCATATAAGTTTTGGTTTTGGCTGAAAATATGCCAAACATGTAAAACGGGCACCCTCCATTCTGATTGAGGGGGGAATATATGTCTTCTGATTTTAATGCATTTTTGGCTGAACATGGGATAAAACATCAGTGTACAATGTTGTATACACCTCAACAGAATGGTTTTTCTGAACAGAAGAATAGGCTACTCATGGAGATGGCGAGGTGTATGGTCAAGACTTAGGCTTTACCACATAGTTTCTAGCTTGAGGTTGTTATGTATGCAACACATGTACTTAACAGATGTCCCACCAAAGCATTGCAATCTATCACTCCATATGAGGTTTGGCATGGGTGCAAGCCTTTTGTTGCTCACCTGCATGATTTTGGTTGTTTGACATATGCATTAGTGCCTGAACAACAATGCAAGAAATTGGATGATAAAGCAGTGAATTGTATGTTTGTTGGGTATAGTTCAAAAGGCAAAGGCTATCATCTGTATCATCCACAGACTAAACGCATTTTGGTTTGCTGTGACATTTTTGTAAAAGATGATATTCATCCATTACTTTCATGTACGAAGGAGACATCAATTAGCTCCAAAGGCATGTATGAAACCTTGTTGCCGCTTTTTATAGGTGGATAATCTAGTGCTGCTCCTAATGAGGCAAATTCTCAACATTTATAGGTTTCATGTGATTATGTAGATCATTCCATTTCTGATGTAGGTTTACATGATGCACTTGTTGATGGGAGAGCTGATATTGGGGAGGCAAAAACTATGCCAAAAAAAGCTGGTGCAGACTTTGCGTGATAGGAAATTAGATGCACCTTTGTCATATCGTACTCGTTCAATCTCTCATAGTGCTTCTTTTGCATCAGATTGCTATGCTATCGCTTCCTCCAATCTTTGTGATGAGAATGAGCCTATTTTGTTTGATGAAGCACAAAATTCAAAAAAATGGATGGCTACTATGCAATCTAAATATGATGCTATAATGAAGAATGGTATCTAGTCTTTATGTGACTTGCCCCTTGGCAAGAAGGCCATTGGCACTAAGTGGGTATACAAGCTAAAGCGCAAGCCTGATGGAACAGTTGACATGTATAAGGCTAGGCTTGTTGCATAGGGTTATGCTCAGGAAAGAGGAATTGATTTTGATGAGACCTTTGCTCCTACTTGCTGAATGACTATTGTTCATAGCATCTGTTCACTTGCAGCCCATCATGGTTGGAATGTACATTAGTTGGACATTAAAACTGCATTTTTGAATGATGACTTGCATGAAGAAGTGTATGTTTTTCAGCCCTGTGGCTTTGTGCAGAAAAGGCATGAAAATTGTGTGTACATTGAAAAAGGCATTATATCGTTTGAAGCAAGCACTACGTGCTTGGTATGAAAAGATACATGCCTACCTCATTGCACATGGTTTTGAGAACAGTCCAACTAAGAGCACCTTATATGTTAAGCGTGCAAATGATGTGCTTCTGATCATTGTTGTCTAGGTTGATGACATGCTGCTCACTAGTCCTCATGAGAAGCATATTTCTGATTTTAAGGCTGATTTGCATGCCTCATTTGAGATGTCTGATTTGGGGCATTTGCATCATTATTTAGGCATTCAGTTTATGCAAGTTGATGGTAGAATA
Organism: Ceratopteris richardii; assembly: GCA_020310875.1. Lineage (NCBI taxonomy): Eukaryota > Viridiplantae > Streptophyta > Polypodiopsida > Polypodiales > Pteridaceae > Ceratopteris > Ceratopteris richardii. The sequence continues at coordinate 160,819,316 of CM035424.1, read as the reverse complement.
GCTTTGCGTCAAACAAAATATATTAACACAATATTGCAGCATTTTGGGCTTAAAGACTATAAACCTATTGCCACACCTATAGAGACAGATTTACGATTGAGTCTTCATGATGTTGGAGATGCATTTGATGTTGTTCTCTATTAGTAGCATGATGGATGTTTGATTTACTTATGCATTACTCAGCTAGATATTCAATTTGCTATCTCATAGATGACTAGGTTTATGCATTGCCTATTGGAGAATCAATCACAGATTGGACATAAAGTTGAAGGTCAAAGTCTAAGAAGAAAAGCACATGCCTATGCGAAGAGACAATTTCACACATGTACTATATTTGTAAAGTTAGACTTAACTTTAGTTTTAGAATTTCCAAAAGTCACGAGATTGAGAAAATATATATAAGTTAGTTTGTATCAACAAACATGGAGTGAGAGAGACAAAGAGAGAGAAAAAGAAAGATTTTGTATGATTGAGAAATATTTGGGCTTCTCTGAGTGAGAAAGCATCTGTAAAATTTTTGAGTTTCCATAGCTATCAAAAGAAACAATGAAGTTATCTGTATAAGACTCTCTCCTCCATCTTCCTGCTTTGCCTATTGTGATAATGAGTTCAAAAGTTTAATTTTTCCAAGCAACTCAATACCTAGCATCGAGTTTGTGTTGATAAGTCTTTGTTTTATTCTTTGAGTTTTTATTTGTTGTTGAATCCTCTTAAAAACATGAGCTCTGTGGAGCAACTCGATGCCTAGCATTGAATTTCAATGTAAAGTCAATGTCTTGCGTCGAATTCCAACATAAAAGTGGTTTTCTTCATACATGTGGTTCATGGGGGTATTTCAGGTGCTGAAAAAGTGATTGAAAACACACCAATATAATGCTTGGCATCAAATTCTTGTTGCAACTCGATGCTAAGTTGAAAACTTTTATATTTAGATGGGCGTTTTTACTCAAACACGCAAGATTTCCAATTTTGACAGTTAGATATAGTCATTTTGTGAAAGCCATAACTTGGTGTGTAGTGAAGATTTTTTAGCAAATAATAGCTTGTTGGATAGCTCTTCTCTTCTTCTTTTATCCAACAAAAGATCTTGCAAAAACAGTATATTTTATAAGAGAAATAAGTAAAAGATTAAAGGTATATTATTTTAGTGACTATAAATTTTTGTAGAAGCAAAGTTCTCAGTTTACGCAATCTTTTTTCAAAGTTTGGAGAAGCATTGAGTTAATGGTGACCGTGGAGGTTGTCTAGTGTAACATTAATTCATTTCTTGTGATGTTTCATACATCAACAAGTGGTATCAAAGAAAAAAAGTTCTAGAGAGCAGAAGGCATCAAAGGTACGAGAAGTTTTGGAAAGTTTTCATTAAACTTTGAAAGTTGTGTTGATATATTTAGGTAGTGATGTGTGTGAACACACTAGGACCGTCGAGGCACTTTTTTCCCTCTTTAGGAGGTTTTTTTCCCCCGGCTTGTATATATGCCTATTGCCCTAATGGGATACTTATCTTTGTAAATTCTCTAGTAATACATTCAGTATTGTGTGTTGTGCTCCAAGCTTCTTCTTCTTCCTTGTGTTGTTCGCATGCTTCCGTAGACATCTAACTCCAACAATTGTTATCAAAGTAGGTCGTCGCTTCATCTAGGGCATCGTCGACACTCCTCCATTTGCAGTCTTAGATTCGCACGAAATTTGGTGAGCTCGTTTTGGCCTCCGAACGCACTATCGCAACGCTTGTGTAGGCTATTTCGTCTTTTTGTTCCAAAGGTATATACCTATTTTGGTCCACCAGTATAAGCGTCTCAAAGTCGCTACAGGTTTAGCAGAACTCGTCTTAGCAGTTCCGTTCAACTTTTTGAGATACAGTCAATTTTCTGCATCAAGGTATTTTAGTCACCGGCCATGGCTGAAAGCAGTGATGTATTCCGTATGTTGGTTGTTGAGGATAAGTTGGATGGTACCAACTACCCATTATGGGCTTATATGATGTGACATGTATTGGTTGCAAAAGTATTGTGGAACATTATGCAGGGTGTTGAAAGACATCTTGTTACACCTGTAACAACAGGTACTGCAAATACAAGTGCTGGAGCTGATGGAGATGGTGCCGAAGATGATATTGTGTAGATTCCTGTCCGTGCAGCTGTTTCTGTTGCAGCTATTGCAGAGCAGATTCATTGGGATGGCAGAGATGGCCAGGCACATGCATTGATAGCTTTGTCTGTCAAATGTGCCATCATTCCTCATATTCGCTCTTGCAGAAAAGCTAAGGATGCTTGGGATACACTTACCACATTGTACCAAGCTAGGAATGAGGCTCGTGTTGCTAACCTCCAAAAACAATTGGAGAGTGAGCACATGAATGAAGGTGATTCTATGGACATTTTCCTAACAAAGATCAAAGACTTGAAGGAACAGTTGATTTCTGTTGATGAGGTTATACCAGATAGCTCACTTGTGCAGACCGTTCTGAATGGTCTTCTTGATTCATATCAGAGTTTTGCTTCTACTCTTCGGTTGATGATGAAAGGCAATCCAAATACCTTGTCATTTGAGGAGTTAGTCTTTGTTCTGTTGCAGGAAGATCAGTCCAGGCGGAACAGGTCCATTATGCGTGTTGTAGATCAAGCTTTCTTGGCTAGTCAAAAGGGCAAAGGAAAATGGAGTTCTTCTACTAGTAAGCAAAAATCTGCAAATGCTGCACATTCGAAGAACCAAGACAAAGATGAAAAAAAATCAGAAAAGCAAAAATTGTTTTGTAAGTACTGTAAAGGGAATGATCATCTCATAAAGAACTGTCCAAAACTGGCTGCAAAAGAGGCAAAGAAGAAAGGGTTTGGAATGGTTGTTGCAGAAGCCTCTACACCAAAAACGGAGTCTGCTAATCTTGTGCAGGAAGAAGAATGGCATTCACTACTGTTTGCAGTTTTGACCCATCTTCTCATGAGCAGTGCATGTCTGCAATAGACTCAGATGTTTGGTACTTTGATAGTAGGGCGACCAAACATATTACCTCGCAGCGCAATTTCTTCTCTTCACTCGAGCTTGCCCCTATAGGGAATACTGTTACATGCGCCAACAACTCCTCTTATCCTGTTATGAGAGTTGGTAAGATCGTTTTGACTACTGTTGATGGTGGTTCCTTCACTTTGTGAGATGCTTTATTTGTGCCAAGGATCAAGAAGAATCTGTTATCAGTTTTTGCATTAGCCAAGATTGGCTTGGTTGTGAAATTTGTTGATGACAGATGTACAGTTCATGATATGTCAAATGGCGATGTTATTATTGCTTCTGGCATTTTATGTCGTGGGTTGTATAAGCTCATAGACTATGAAAGATCTAAAAATGATTTGGCATGTGCAGTAAATGATTCTCAAGCTATGTCAGATGCAAAGCTTTGGCATTCACGCTTTGGTCATCTGAATTTTGCTAGTTTGCTACGCCTGTAGAAATCTGAAATGGTGTCCTCTTTGCCCAAACTTGAGGCACTTGGAAAACATGTTTGTGAAGGCTGCATTTTGGGCAAAATGCAACGTTCCTTCTTTCCAAAAGATGGTTCAGTTCGGGCTACACAGAAATTACAGCTTGTACATATTGATGTTTGTGGTCCTATGCAGACACCCTCTTTTGGAAATTACCTTTACTTTGTGACTTTCATTGATGATTTTTCTAGGCATGTATGGGTATATCCACTCAAAGCAAAGTCCGAAGTGTTCATGTGCTTTAAACAGTTTTTGGTTTTCGCTGAAAATCTCTCAGCATGTAATGGGCATCCTCCGTTCTGATCAAGGGGGGGAATATATGTCTTCTGATTTTAATGCATTTCTGGCTGAACGTGGGATAAAACACCAGTGTACAGTGCCATATACACCTCAACAGAATGGAGTTGCTGAACAAAAGAACAGGTCACTCATGGAGATGGCGAGGTGCATGGTCAAGAGTGAGGTTTTACCACATAGTTTCTGGCTTGAGGCTGTCATGTGTGCTGCATATGTGTTGAACAGGTGTCCCACTAAAGCGGTGTAGTCTATCACTCCATATGAGGCTTGGCATGACCGCAAGCCATCTATTGCTCATCTGCATGTTTTTGCTTGTTTGGCATATGCACTAGTGTCTGAACAACATCGCAGAAAATTGGATGTAAGGAAGTAAAATGTATTTTTGTTGGGTACAGTTCTGAAAGTAAAGGCTATCGTCTGTATCATCCACAGACTAAATGCATTCTCGTTATCCATGATGTTTTGGAAGATGTTATTCAGCCATTGCTTTCATGTACTAAGGAGACATCTGTTAGCTCCAAAGACGTATGATACTTTGATGCCTCTTTTTACAGGTGGATAGTCTAGTGCTAGTCCTAATGAGGCAACTTCTCAGCCTTTGCAGGTTTCATATGATGATGCAGATCATTCCATTTCTCATGCAGATTTACATGATGCACTTGTTGATGAGAGAGCTGATATTGACGAGGCAAAAACTATGCCAAAATGGTTGGTGCAGACTTTGCGTGACAGCAAATTAGATGCACCTTTGTCATATCGTACTCGTTCAGGCTCTCATAGTGCCTCCTTTGCATCAAATTGCTATGCTATGGCTGCGTCTAGTCTCTGTGATGAGAATGAGCCTGTTTCTTTTGATGAAGCACAAAATTCAGAAAATTGGATGGCTGCTATGCAATCTGAATATGATGTTATAATGAAGAATGGTACATGGTCTTTATGTGACTTGCCTCTTGGCAAGAAGGCCATTGGCACTAAGTGGGTATACAAGCTGAAGCGTAAACCTGATGGTACAGTTGACAGGTATAAGGCTAGGCTTGTTGCAAAGGGTTATGCGTAGGAAAGAGGCATTAATTTTGATGAGACCTTTGCACCTACATGCCGTATGACTACTATTCGGAGCATTTGTGCACTTGCAGCCCATCATGGTTGGAATGTACATCACTTGGACATTAAAACAGCATTTCTGAATGGTGACTTGCATGAAGAAGTGTATGTTTTTCAGCCCCGTGGCTTTGTGCAGAAAGCGCATGAAAACCAGGTGTGTAGGTTAAAGAAGGCATTATATGGTTTAAAGCAAGCACCACGTGCTTGGTATGAGAAGATACATGCCTATCTGGTTGCACATGGTTTTGAGAGCAGTCCAACTGAAAGCACCTTACGTTAAGCGTGCTAATGATGTGCTTCTTATCATTGTTGTCTATGTTGACGACATGCTGCTCACTAGTCCTATTGAGAAGCATATTGTTGATTTCAAGGTTGATTTACATGCCTCATTTGAGATGTCTGATTTGGGGCATTTGCATCACTATTTGGGCATTCAATTTATGCAAGTTGATGGTGGAATGGCTTTGTGTCAAATGAAATATATTGACACATTATTGCAATGTTTTGGCCTTGACAATTGTAAGCCTATTGCCACTCCTATGGAGACAGGTTTATGATTGAGACTTCATGATGCTGGAGATGCATTTGATGTTGTTCTCTATCAGCCAGATATTCAGTTTGTTGTCTCACAGATGAGCAGGTTTATGCATTGCCCAGGAGTCACGCATTGGAAGGCGGTTAAGCGCATCTTTCGCTACTTGAGTGGTACTCGACTATTTGGGTTGTTTTATCCCAAGGGGGGATCACTACCGCCAGATTTGCATGCTTTTTCTGACTCAAATTGGGTTGGTTGCTATGACACTCGTGTGTCCACCAGTGGTTTTTGCTTCATGCTTGGTAGCTCATGTATATCTTGGTTGAGCAAGGCGCAACCTACCGTGGCCACTTCCAGTTGTGAGGCTGAGTATAGGGCAGCTTTCACAACGACTGTTGAGTGTGTGTGGCGCAGACGCCTTATGGTTGATTTGGGTGTTGGCCAGTCTTTTACCACCACCATCGTCACTGACAGTCAGAACGGATTGGCAGTTGCGAGAAACCCTATGTTCCATGCTTGCACTAAGCACATTGAGGTGCATTATCACTATTTCAGGGAGAGGTTCTCTGCTGGGGAGATCAGCTTGGCATATGTGCCCACGCAGGAGAACATTGCAGACCTTTACATGAAGGCTCTGCCTAGGGAGAAGTTTGAAGCTTTCCGCAAAGCTTTGGGCTTACTTCCTTTTGTTGAGTGATTTCCACATAGCTTCGCACTTCCTTATACATGAGTGCCAACTCCTTGTTCACCGCATCACTCCTAGGGGGGCTTTGTTGATATATTTAGGTAGTAATGTGTGTGAACACACTAGGACCGCCGGGGCACTTTTTTCCCTCTTTAGGAGGTTTTTTCTCCCCGGCTTGTTGTTGCAGAGCAAAGGAGCATAACAGTGGAGTCCCAAAATTTTCAAAATGATGGGCCTATTTTTTCTTTTTCGAGGTCTTCAAGAATTCCCTCAAGCCATGTAAATGCACTAGAGGAGTCCTCTAGTTGCATAATCCCAAGTTGTTGTAAAATATCCCTTGTAAAATAGTAGGAGATTAGTCTTTTAGTGAATAAAGTGCCGGTCTCTTGTGTGAAAGGACCAAACTTAGGGCACATGTATATAAGTCACTTTGTGACTCTTTGTAGAGACTTTTTGCCATTGTGAAGAAGGAGCTCTTCTGAAATTTTGAATTTGCCTCTTCCTTGCAGATTTTGATCTTCATTTTGGTCTTGTATGTGTGTGTGTTGCTTGATATGCAGGCGTATGACTGGTGTCTACCCCTTCCCCTTGATTTGGAGCAGCTGTAGCATGTGTGTGAGCTTGTAGGAGTTGTGGCGTGAGTGTGGGTGCTTCCCGCCATTCACTATGTTAGCCATAACTTGAAGCAGAGTTGTCAGAATCGAGTGAAGCCACTTCCACTAGGTGCGTCTCGGCGAGAGCTTCGAAACGAGTACCCTATTGCCTATATTCGGAGTTCGGAGCTGGGAGAAATCCTTGAATTTCTGAAAACTGCTCTAAGAGGCTCAGCGGCAAACACTTTCAGCATTTCAGTGAGTGTGAGAGGTAGTTAGTCTTTCCTCATGCATGCTAGCTTGACCACTTCACTTTCCATCATGTGTGCACACGTCTTCATACACTTGGTACATCGTTCTATCGGATTGACAATTAGATGTGTGTTAAGTACCCACTATACGCACTTGTGTGGCAATTGAGGTACAGTCTCATTGGCACAAGTCCTTGAGTCTTCTTGGCTCAAGTACACACGTTTTTGGTGCCGTTGCCGGGGAACACTCAACCAAGGTGCCTTCGTGATGGTTATAGATCGAGTGTGATGGAATCGTACTTGTAGAAGTGAATTTGTTTTGTGGCAATTAGTCAATCACTTCAGCACTTGTTACTTCGCATCTCAGAGGTGTGTGTGATAAGTTTTAGGTTTAGGGTTAGGAGGAAGGGAGAGAAGGAGGAGTTAGGGTTAGGTTAGAAGAAGAGGAGTAGTGAGGAGAGGAGAAGTAGGAGTAGACAAAAATCACCAAAAAAAAAAATCCCCAAAATCACTAAGAAAATTAGCAAAATTCAAATTCTATCAAAAAAAGTATAAAAACCAAAAAAATTTGGCTCATTTGACACTTCACTGTATTCTGGTATCGTCTGCTAGCAGCGACCGGTATCACGAGTGAAGTATCGTGGTTTTCAGGCTGTCAAAGCTAGGGTTTGAGTTCCAGGTGCAAGCAGAGCAATACACTGGTAAGACTTCACAAAGAACCTTGGCCAAAAACTCTCTAAGCATGCATAAACACGTGATTAAGGGCATGCGCAGTATCGCGGGGGGGAAAAAACTGATATCATTATAGTCTCTTTGAGTGACACAGTGACCTAGGAGTGAAGAGGGGTGTAAGGAGAGCAAGGGGGTGCAAAAAACTTGGAATTTCCTTGCACTTTGGCTTGAGTATCGCGATCGGTAGAGGTTTGGTATCGCGATACCAAAACTCCCTTGTATCGCGATACTCGCCGAAGTACCGTATCGCTTGATACCTGTCTTGGTATCGCGATACCATATTGGTATCGTGACCCCGAGTTGGTATCGCGATCTTACCTTGCTAAGTTGGTATCGTATCGTGTCACTTGGCATTTGGTATCGCGACACCACTCCGGTATCGTATCGCCGCTCACCTGGATAGTATCACGATACTGTCATAAGTATCGTATCATCTGGGTACCGTGGTATCGTATCGAGTGAATCGTGGTATCGTATCGCCTTGCATATTCGTATCGTATCGTTGACCCCACCAGTATCGTATCGCCATATTCCCTAGTGAATCATCGCGATACCATACCTAGTATCGTATCGTGCAAGCCCGTGGTATCGTATCGCCGCTTGCCATAGTATCGTATCATCCCTGTAACAAGGATAGTGTCGCGATACTAAAATTGTATCGTGTCGGGAAGGATTCTGGTATCATATCGTGTGGATGTTCAGTATCGTATCGCGTATTGCATCCAGTATCGTATTGTTTGAACTGCTAGTATCGTATCGCGGCCAAGGCAGTATCGCCTAGTGTGGTATCGTCTGGAATGGTATCGACCACATTGACTTTAGTAGTTTTTGGTAGACAATCAGAGGCATTAGAAGAGCCACTCAAGGAGAATCTCTAGGATTTCTAGAGAGACTTAGGTGAGTGAATGAACTTGAGGTCAGGAAGAGTGCTAAGTAGCCGAAGAAGTGTCATATCTTCTGTGGGAAGTGTTGCTCAAGTCAATCATCACTCCACCTACTCAGAGACTTCTAGTGATTCAGAGGAGGAACTACCCATGGCTTCTGAAGACATGGAGGGTCCAACACTGAATAGGAATTTCATGACTACTGTTGAAGGAGAGTACCGTACCTCCTTACAGTATGTGTCCACCAATGCCCAGGAGATCCCCATCTACTTGGATGGCTTAAATAGATCTGTGGCTAGGATGGTAACTTCCCTGAATGCCACAATTGTACCCCGACCGGCTGTCAAGTACGAGGGAGGTGCCTATGTAGACAAAATTGGTCATATCTACATTGTGACTGAATTTCCTGAGAGGATCAACGAAAGGGGAGAGTTCACGGATCCAGACAACTCCGAAAGAACACACCCTGAAGAGTTTGTGACCACCCCTAGGGGTAGGTCTCAAGTATCACGGGTCTTGAGAGGAGATTTGATACCTCAAGACGACTACCTGTTGGAAGTCTATATGATCCACGGAGCAGACCTATTGCTTCAAACCGACTTAACTGTTCCAGGAAGAGAAGAAAGCCCCATGACATTCTATGAGTTGAAAGACCCAGATGACGAAACTAGACTCACTTACTTGGATAAGGATCAAAGGAGATATTGGCCTGTGAGTGCCCTAGACAGGGCTCGGCTGAGATATATGGGTGCACCTGTATTTCCTCAGAGAGATCAGGCAACTACCTCACGAAATCCTTTTGGAAATCAACAAGAGATGGAACATACCACATCAGGACAGACCAGCCAACGAAGTGTGCCCAACCGTACTCATGTACAGTTTGCAACTCCAGGAGTGCACACACACAATCAGGCCCACGCAGGGATAGGAAACCATTACCGACCACCGGTCAGACCACGACCACCAGTAGGAGGACAACCAGGAATACCTCCATTACGACCTGCTGCCCCAGTCTTCCCTGTAATGCCCAGACCGCCTGAACCAATGAGAAGATTGAGACCAATCCAAGTAGTTAAATGCGTGAGAAACCATTATGATGGATTAGGGGAACCATATGATCATATCGCCGAATTCAAACAAGTTCTAAGAGCGGAGCAAGTAGAGGACTTCTTTGTGCAGTATGAGTCTTTTGGGCTCACCCTCACAGGGACAGCTCTAACCTGGTTCCAAACTTTAGATCCCAATCAATTTGAAAACATGGAACAATTCTTTCAAGAATTCATTGGAGAATTCACAGAGAGGGATTAAACACAATTCTGCATCTTTAATCCATAGCTTTAAACAAAACCCTAATGAAACTGTGAAGACTGCTGCCCGAAGATTCAATCAATATGTGGATAGATGCCCAGTAACTGAGAGACCCACTCAACAAAAGATGATTTCATTATTTTTAGATGGGCTCTCTAATGGAACCCTAAGAACCCTAGTGTATGTGAAAAGGCTACAAACATTAAGTGAGTGTCAAGAGTGCATTGACTTGGAAGATAACCTTGCCGAGGACCTCAAAGGTACGACCGACCTCACTAAATCAGAAGACTTAAGAAGCACTATCACGTCCAGCTCCAGTAACATGGAAGAACTAGCTGAACTATTAGCAAAGAAACTAGGAGTCCAGGGGCAAAGAGCTTACCAAAATCCAGCTCAAAGAGTGCCTATGTTACGGAGATGTAACTTATGTGGAGGAGAGCATCCCACACACTTGTGTGCCAGAGGAGGGGCCGGTGCACAACCTATGTATCCATACCACAGACAGTAACAACAAGGGACTTCTTGGTATTGTCACATAGAACAAAAATATACCAACCACACTACTGAGAACTATCCTTTTAATAGGCAAGCACGTCCTTTTCAACCGCCACAGTATAGACCCTATGGATATCCGCCTAGGGAACCAGGTAGAGAGATACCAAAATACAACCCATACCCCGCACCAACAGAAGCATCACGGCCATACGAGCAAGCACCGTATCCACCACCACAACCAGTGCTAGGACCCCAACTGTCAAAACCTCAACAAGTAATATCGGTAAAGTATGCTCAACCAGAAGAAAACTTAGAAAGAGCGATAGTTCCAGCATCGACAATGACCAACGTAGAATCAAAAAACCTGGGATATGAACATCCAACAGGAGAGTACTACCCATATGAAGCCAACGCGACGGGATATGAAACGGCATATAATGCTGCTTATTATGGATATGAGGACTATGATCATATTTATGGAACAGAGACCACCACATTAATGTATACGGCTCCTAAAGCACAACCAACCGTGAGACCATCTATTAGACCACCTATGCAGAGAGGACCATGCTATAGATGTGGAGGAGACCATCTCATTAGAGAATGCCCTCGACCTTACAACCCTCCACCACCTAGAATCTGGGAAGGATATTGCAGTGATTGCGGAAGAGAACATCTTTTTAGAGATTGCCCTAAGAATCCTGCAAAAACTCAAGATACTGCACCAATTAATGTGATTGAGGTCATAGACGGATCTGGAAGTGATAAGGAGTACACCATACCACTAAAGGCTATTACTAGAACTCAAGCAAAACAACAAAAGGGAAAACAACCGGAAGAGAAACCAGAGAACAATAAAATAGTAGGCTCTAAAATTCAGGTAGTTGAGGATTCTGAGAACCCATGTGAGAATTCCCAAAACACAAAAGTACAAAAATGGAAAGAAAGACGAGAAAAACTCAAAGAAAAATGGGCAAGAAATAAGAGCCAAGACAGTAAAAAACAAACTAAGGGCTTTAAAGAGCATAAAGGACAAAAAACGCATAAGGAGATCCCTGAACCACCACGAATTAGCTCAGAGAAAGAGAAGCCAGGATCAATTCTAGCTGACCCAAAGCCAGAGGATTTGGACATGTGGTTGAAAGCTTACCAAGCTAGAATCAAAATGGGCCCAAATATATAGAAACATGAAAAACTCTATCCTCAAGGGGAATTAGAAAAAGAAAGATTGGCAATATGCCGGAAACTCATCGAAGTAGCACAAGCGACTCTAGAAAAGACAATCCCAATTTTACCAGAAACAAGGATCGCACAGGGTCTATACGAAGAATGCATCCAACCCAAGGATAAGGAACCTAGAAGGGAAGATGATCGAGGTGAACAAATAAAAGCACAAGAGGAACAGGTATCCATGATACCAGACCTAGATGCTGATTGGCCAAAAGACTTGTGGAATAGAATTAGAGAGGAGCAATGGAAAAAGAATGGAATCAGTCCACCTCCTTTTGATGAAATAGATGGGGAAGATTGTCAACCCCATCTTAACCTGGAGGAAGCATATGAGGAAGTATCAAGATTTGATAGAGGTAGAGAGGAAGCCCTGAGCGTTTCAACATTGCCTAACTACATGGGAGAATACGAAAGAGAATCTATAATAATACGAGCACCCACAGTGCATGGGAAGGAAAAAGGAAACTCAGAAGAGAGTTCACACAATCTAACAGAACTTAAGAAAACAAAGGTGCAATGCAAATTGACGGTGGAAGAGTTGCTTCAACTTAAACCACAACTATGGAGACAGTTAGCAGATCAATTAGAACCACCACCAGAAAAAGGGGAAACGAAAGGAAAGGAAAAGGAAAACCAATCTGCAATACAAATTCCAGTTGATAAAGTGGGGGAATTTAGTGAAGGAGATGAAGGTAATACATGCTTACCTGTCACCCACAATGGGTACATGACCAAGGCCATTCTAGACACGGGAGCCGGGGTAGGGATTGCCACCAAGGAGATATGGGAAAAGTGGGGAAAACCTGCATTGCGACCCACTCGCATGAAACTCCAACTAGCAGACGGTCATGTGGAAAGACCCTTGGCATTATTGGAACGAATCAAACTAACCACCTGTGGGGTAGAGTTTGAACACACATTAGCTATTTGTAAGTTCGAGAAAGCAAACAACTACGAAATGATATTAGGGCGACCCTTCATGAGACAAATGCGGGTTGTACAAGATTGGGGCAGAGATTCATTATATCTACAACATCAAGGAAACACCACCAAGATAAATTTGCACACGTTTGCTTATCGAGATGTCCCTCCATTACAATGGAATCCAGTCCACAAAGAAGAAGATGACCTATCCATTCACAGTGCTGGATCAAGTGATCAATCTTGGATGCATGAAGATGCCCAGTTATGGATGTGCAAGGAAGCAAAAAAGGAGGAGTATAAAAAACAATTGTGGCCAATAGGACACCCTAACTATCGATCAGTAGAGGACCCAACTTACATGCCTCAAATTTTTCCTGATGAGATTTTTGAGCCACATGGATGGATGGAAATTTTGGCAACTCTAGATGTATGCGTAAACGAGGAAGTTTTGATGATGAATGAATGCATAGATGAGGAAGGCTATGATGTAAACTTCTATATGGTTGTTCTTCAAGAAGTAGAAGAAGGGGAAATCCTGGAAAAAGAATGGAAAGAGGAGTATGAAAGCATAGAGATGGAACCAGAATTTGATTCCGAAGGAAGCTACTTAAATACTATTTAGAACCAGAAGGAACAGGAACCAACAAAGATCTTAGCAATTGAAACTGCTACGGCAATACATAGGCAGGAGGAAGACATGAGTAAGGTAGGGCCGGACCCAGATCTTTTTGAAGTTCCTGAACACTTTAAAAAATACGAAGTAGAGGAAAGAAAAGTAGCTATTCAAATGCCTAGACGAGAGGCACGAGACGGAGAAGCGTATGACAACAAGGAACAAACAAAAAAAATTGTTGTAACATTTGAGGAGGGAGAAGAAAGATGCACATATATTGGTAAAAGATGTATCTGAAGAGGAGGAAGAGGAACTCATACACCTTATCCGAGAGTACCGAGATGTATTCGCATGGACCTACAAGGATCTCAAAGGTGTAGAACCCACTATTTTCTCCCATCGAATACCAATGACAGCAGATGCAAAACCCTCCAAACAACGTCCTTATACATACAATGAAGTCTATGCAGCAAAGATTAAGGAAGAAATAGACAAACTACTAGCGGCAGGATTCATATATGAGATAGAACATACCGAGTGGGTATCGCCATTAGTAGTAGTGCCTAAGAAAAATGGAAAATTGAGAGTGTGCATAAATTTGAAGAAGGTGAATGCAGCCACTATACATGACAGCTACCCACTACCTATCACGGACCATTTATTAGAAAGAGTAGCAGGTAAGGAGGTCTATAGTTTCCTAGATGGATTCTCCGGATACAATCAGGTAGCTATTGCGACTGAGGATCAACATAAGACAGCATTCGCCACCGAACGGGGAGTGTATGCATTCAGAGTGATGCCTTTTGGACTCACTAATGCACCGGCTACCTTCCAACGATTGATGTGTCACGTTTTCAAGGAATTTTTGAAAAAAAGCATGGAAGTATATGTAGATGACCTCTGCACGTACTCTAATCAAAGATGTGATCACATACCCGAACTGAGGAAGATATTCAACAAATGTAGGCAGTATAGAGTCTGCTTAAACCTAGAAAAATGTGTCTTCATGGTAAGACAAGGGAGAATTCTAGGACACATAGTCTCAAGAAATGGAATATCTACGGATGAGGACAAAATTAAAGTCATCTTAGACTTACCAAGACCCAAGAATGCAAAGGAAGTGCAAGCCTTTATGGGACATTGTGGATACTACCGTAGGTTCATTCACATGTATGCCATAATAGCTAAACCCTTGTATGGTCTCTTGACTCAATTTACTTGGACAGAAGAGTGCGAGAAGACAATCACCGAGTTGAAAAAGAGACTTAGTACAGCCCCAATTCTGAAATCACCAAATTGGAGCAAGCCTTTTCATATTCATGTTGATGCTTCTAACTATGCCATTAGATGTATCCTAGCCCAACCAGCTGACGAAGGCAAGCTCGATCATCCAATTGCCTATGCGAGTAGACAACTGAATCAAGCGGAAAGAAATTATACCACTATTGAACGAGAAGGCTTAGGGATGGTCTATGCAGTGAAGAAATTCAGACACTACCTTTTAGCAAACAAGTTCAAATTCTTCATAGACCATCAAGCTTTGTTGTATTTAGTCAATAAGCCTTGTAACACGGGAAGGTTGGTACGATGGTTCTTACTACTCATGGAGTTCGATTTTGAAGTAATAGTGAAAAAAGGAAACACACATGTGAGAGCAGACCACCTTTCTAGGCTAACACACGGAGAGCCACCAAGTGGAGTGCCCGACGATCTACCAGATGCTTATTTGTTTAATCTAGAAGTTTGCCCAAAGTGGGCAGAAAAAATGATCCCTATACTCACCCATGGCCCTCAACACTCAATCAACAGGAATAGCAAAAAAGAAATTCTTCAATCAAGGAACTTACACATCATTGCATGAAGTGTGCACTACAAGGAACCCAATGGTGTGTTACTCAGATGTGTCGAGGAGGATGAACAAAAGCAACTGATCAAGCAAGCACACGTGAACGAATGGAGAACACACCAAGGGACTCATGGAACAATACGAGAACTAAAAAGATTAGGAGTGTACTGGCCTGACTTACCAAAGAATGTTCACGGCCATGTAAGCAATTGTGCAGAATGCCAAGAGATGATCCCTGAAGATCATGTGTCTCTACCTTTTTCGACCATAGCGCCCAATTGGAGTAAGACATTAGTACAATTTCTCAAAACGAAAGAGCATGAGATAGGAGCTAGTTTAGCAAGAAAGCGATCCTTAGAGGAAATGAGCAAGGATTATACACTCATGGGCAAACAATTTTTTAGACGAGGGAAAGATAACCAACTCAGATTATGTGTGCATGAAGGAGAATATTTACCCATATTAGAGATGGCACATGCAGGTGCCGCAGGAGGTCATTTTTCGGCTGAAAGAACTGCCAAAATGATTCTCTTTGCGGGATTGTGGTGGCCAACTCTACATATGGATGCTGAAACATATGTACGAGGTTGTGAGACTTGTCAGAGAACTAAATACCCAATTCGGAGAGATGACATGCCATTAAGACCCATGATATGCACGAGAGCCTTCACAAAATGGGGTATTGACTTCATAGGACCTATCAATCCACCTGCCAAAGGATCACATGCGGAGTACATCATAGTAGCCACGGATTACTTGACCAAATGGGTAGAAGCAAAAGCCACTAGAAAGAACGATGCTCAAACCACTACCAAGTTTCTCTTCGATATTTTCACCCGTTTTGGATTACCCATCGAGATTGTGAGTGATCGGGGAACGCACTTCCTCAACGAAGTAATCGAGTCTTTAATGAATGAGTTTTTAGTGATTCATAAAAAATCAGCCCCATACCATCCCCAAGCCAATGGACAAGCAGAGAGTTCCAACAAGGTACTGTGTACAGTATTGACAAAGATTGTCAATAATGGAAGGTCAGATTGGGACAAACAATTGCATCATGCAATTTGGGCCTTTCGGGTTGCATATAAAACGGCTATTGGAACCACACCATTTAACTTAGTGTATGGGCAAAATGCAATTTTGACAGTGTGCGTGGAACGGACCTGAACTATCCCTACAACTAGACCAAATCGAGAAGTTACATGAGACTAGGTTACAAGCAGTGGCAGGAATTTATGCAGCAAAAAGAAGACAAAAAGCATATTATGATGCACATATAAAAGACAAGGGACTTAAAGAAGGTGACTTAGTCTTAGTGTACACCCAAAAACAACATGCCAAGAAATTACAAAAATGCGGATATGGACCGTTGATCATAAATCGAATCTCGACTGGTGGAGCAGTCAATCTAGCAACCCTAGATGGCGACATTCTTCCTAACTACATCAGTGGATGTAGAGTGAGACGATTCATGGAACCTTTGACCGATCAAATGCTAGCATGATTACTAGGTGCCCAAAATAGGAAGAAGGAAGAGGAGCGAATTAGAGAGGAAGCTCGACAAGAAGCATTGGAACGCATAAGGAAACGGAAAGAATGGGTTAGACAACGAGATGAACGCTATCTCCAAGGAGAAGAGCCTATCCCTATGGCAAATTACCAAGTCCATAATCATGATACAACGGGTGTGTGCAAAATGCAACCTTACCTAAACCTAGGGATTGGCAAGACAGAGTACAAGTTGATAGATGCATTGATAGACTCAGGAGCAGGACTAGCTGCATGCGAGATAGAATAGCAAAAGATCTGCAATTAAATTTGAATCCCACAAAAGCCCGATTGATCGGAATTGGAGGTCACACCCTAGAATGTATTGGAACGACAAATGTATCCCTCCACCTAGGCAATTCCTCCATGGAACAGAAAGTCTGAGTGTGCAAAGATGAGGATTTAATAGAAGACTTAATTCTAGGACAAGACTGGATTATTGAGAATGAAGTGTGTATCCATCTAGCTCAAGGCTACATTTCGGCAAAGATAGGGCATAAGGAGATTTTCAGCCTATTAGAAGTAAAACCTCTAATTCGAACACAGATGATCACAAGCCCTGAGAGCTGTCCGGAAACGACATTAGAAGGTAATTCGGCTACTCAAATATCAGAAATCAACCTAGAAGCAGCAGACACATCAAGTTCAACAATGCCTGAAGAAGAATCGGAATCAGCACATTCCGTCCGAGCAAAACCGACAATGAAAGAAATTTACTCTATCGAAGCCACTCGACGAGCCAAAAGATCGCAACACGGGAAAACCACTTGCGGATACTCATATGTAGGACGACCAAACTACAAATGGGTACGCAAGGATCAGATAAAGAGCCAGGCAAAGTCAGAACCCAATCTTGAAAAGGACGCAAGGATCACAAAGTCAACTACACCTAAATCCTCACCAAAAGGACTATTGCACATATGGATCCCCAAACCATTGATGGAAGCCCAAAGATCGCGACTGCAGATATGGATTCCTAAAAAGGTAACACAAACAGCTAGACAGGCTACAAGGACTCAGGAAGATGCAGTACATCAGACAAGGCGAATGACAAAACTACATAAGAGTCATCCAAGAAACCGGAAAAGCAATGCCAATATCACTCGGACACTGGAGAACGCAAAGAGAACACATGAAGCCGGACGGATCAAAGAAACAAAACGACCTCTCTTAGTGGTCACGAAATGGATCTGGAAACCTAAGCAACCACGAGGATTGGACGAGCGAAGAAAAAAAGATTTCCATTGCACTCATGAAGTCTCTAATGCACCTCAAGTATGCATAATAGGGCCACATTACATGGCCAAGCATTTGGCACATGATGTACATTACAAAACTAGTGGTGCACATTCTCCAAGAGAGATTAGATCTTAGCTTCACTTTGATAGGAATGGACTTACTATGTACATAAATAAATGCTTCGGCTATACTAACGATTGTCTTCTTTCAGGAAAAGTTATAAAAACGGTGGTAAGAGATCTCACTCAATGATGGGAAATGGAGTGAAAAACATCAATAGTCACTACGATGCATTGAACAGATACATACTTTCCTTTGACACTAACGCACTTTTCGCTACAAGTGCAGATGGCTTCTGAGGATTCTGAAGCAACAGTACAAGAGGAGGTGCAAGAATTTCCTCCCCAAAGTCTCACGAAAGCAAAGGGACACTGGTTTAGAGATGAGCAACTAGTTGGAGACTACTTATTCTTGGCAAACATCAAAATTATGGATACAGAGCATCATTTTCCGATTATGTCCCAGGATTTCAGGGTCTTACATGAGATGCAATCCACCATTGACATAATGAAGAAAGCAAGAATTCACAAGTATTTTGAATTACCCATCCATAAACTTGATTTCCAAAGATGCACGCAAGTCATGAACACCCTACAGCCTGCACTACATGATCCACTGGTGCCAGAAGCCAGAGTTATGGATAAAGGAGGAGAATAGGTAATTATTCAATTCACACATGAATTGATAAGGAAGCATTTGGATGGGAAAAGGACGGTGTCACAACGATAAAAGAAGAAAGTCGTGGAGCAAAGACACGCACTTTCGTTGACATTAACAGAGTTGATATAGAAGAGGAAGTCAGACTAATTCATCAACATTTCTGCTTCCCCAACATGAATCGATACACGGCACCACAGAAAATTATTGTCCAACTACTCTCCCATGCCATTAAGCAAATCGGGAATCAAATCAATTTGACACCATATATCCAGGAAAGACTGTTCAAGGCTAAAAAGCAATGGAATAATAAGAAGTTTCTAAATGGCAGTGTGGCCTTGACTATCTTGATTTACCACGCTTTGGTCATAAGAGAGCATTTGCAAGAAATGCCGTCTTCAAATGATATGGCTAGGTATGTCAAAGTCGCCACTGTGCCAAAAAAGAAAAAAGGAGCAAAAATCATGGAAGTGGCATAAACTAGCTCTCAACCCAGAATGAGAGGCACGAAAAGACTCCGGGAGGCCAAGCAAGCGGAAGAGGACGCACCAACAACCAAAAGGATACATGTACTCCCAAAAACTACTATTGAAGGACAGATGCAAATAACGGAAGAAGACTTAGCTAAAGCCCTGGAAGAGACTCATCAGTACACAGGAGGGCAAATCAATCTTCCAGTACAAGGTCATCATTATCAGCAGTCAGAACAAGCAAGAGAAACAAAGAGAAAACTCACAAAAGTCCATAGATATCGGGAAATAGGCCTAGATAACTCTAGTTCTGGATCGGACGGCCAAGAGGAGCCCAATACTTCGTTATTGGATGTAGATATTCAAAGCGAATCAAGAGATGACGGACAATGGGAGGAATTGAATGAAGTGAACTATAACGAAGAACAAAAAGAACTCAAGCAAGAGGATCACACAACGAAGGTTGATCAAAGTACCAGAAGAAAGGAAGCAAAAATGGAAGGTCAGCATACTTTAAAACTTAATGAAAGTTCCAACATTCAAATCAAGGAGGCCACACCACCTCGAAATGTATCCATGATGATACCAAAGAAGGAGACGCAGGAAGATAGAACAGATGAAGAGGAACCATTCACGCCCATTAGAGTTGTGGCAGAGCCTTCATCCATGGATGTTACATTTCAAGGGAGTGCCACTAAAACTATTGATGTGGATAAAGATGAAGAACAACAACAAGTCCAAGTACAGATCAGACAACCACACAACGAAACGATCCACGTAGATAAAGGAAAAGATGTACAAACAGGAGAAATCCCGGATATACCTAAGACATGGCTGAATGTGGATATCGCTCAGCTCAAGCCTGTGGTGCAAGATATGATTAGAACAGCACTAGACACACAGCAACTAATGCTTGACGCTGACGAGGATTATGACCAAGCCATGCGGGAGAAGAAGGATCTTGAAAATTAGGGTAAGAATCTTTCCACCGAGTTATCAACTGAAAAGGAACGAGTTTTGAGGCAAGAAAAGGAACTTCAAGAAGTCAAAACACAATACAGCATACTGGAGGCGGCAAATACAAATCTGAAAGAACAGGTCCAGGAACTCTCAAAGAAGTTAGAAGTGAATGAGGCTGAAAAAACACGAATGAGTGCACGAAGCAAAATCCTAGAATCTCAGCTCAAAGTGTACATGGAGGAAGCAGAAAGCTTAAGACAACGCAACAAGGAACTTATGACTGCACTTCTAAGTGATCAACCGGCTGAAATGCAAGCCCAACCAGAACAGAATATCAAAGAATTGGAGGACAAAGTTGCTAAGTATGAAGATGCACTAACAGAGGAAAGAGCGACCGTAGCTGAATGGGAACGCAGATACATGGAAGACACTGCAGCTCTACGAGCTAAATGGAAAAAAGCAGAAAACAGATATCTATTACATTGTAAAGAAGATGCCGATCAGCTCGCCATTGTAGCTGAAGAAATAGAAAAAAATAAATCAACAATTTTGCAGGCTCAAGAAGAAATCAAGCAAAAGAAAGAGATGATAAAACAGCTACAGGATCAATTAGAACAAACGAAACACGAGGGGACACCAGTAGTTCCGAAGTCCACAGAGGCTACTGTGGAGAATGAGGTACGTCCTCTCTCTCCCCCCTCATATCATTCACCGATAAGGGTGGAAAAGGAGGTTCGATTTGAACCTAACACTCGAGAAATTGCAGAACTGAGCCGACCAGAACGGGCACTACTGGTGTCCCAACGCACTGCTGAGTTTGAAGATCAGATCATAAAGATCATGAAGGAAGCTCAAATCGACAATAAACAATTAGAGCAAATTTTGAAACCATTCAATGTACCATACGGTCTACTTAAAGAACAAACGCGGCATTATATAAGGTCTATGGCAAATAAAGATCCGGATAACAACCTCCAATTCAGGCAGGATACCTTCACATATACACAGGAAGAATTTGAGAAGGCAGATCCCGTTTGGAGAAGGAAAATTTTGGAAAAGAATCCTACACTACGGGTACAATGGGAAGCATCACCATATGAGCTTCAAGTAAATCCATCTTTTTGTCCTATGCCCCGCAGACGCTCTTGGACGCAATTTTGGGAAGGCCAGCGCCTGGGTAGCATTAATAGTCAGTGGCTCAATTATCCACTATTACCTAGTCCGCCACATAATTACTTACCGACCGAGGAATACATGGTAAAATCTATGGAATTTTGGATTGCCAGATATGCTACAGTACCAGATTTAGCGGTAAAAATGACAAATAAAATATTCAGCATGATGCTTACGGTACTCAAAGTGTTCCAACATGCCAAATATACCTTTTTGAATTTCATCCGCATTACACAAGGATCGGAAGCACTCATTTTTTATTTATCTACTATTCCCAGCCGACTAACTATCATGGCATATTATTCTCGCTTAATGTTTTTTCCTTCGACATATATGCAAACTTTCGAAGAAGCATTTTTCACTGGCTTCTTTAAAATTGATTCAGAAATCTTCGTCAAAATGAATTCCAACTTGAACGCGCGACTAGTGGCCTATGAAACAAGTTTCTTTGCTGATCATAGACAGGTGCCAGAAGACGGAGTAAAGTCTCAGCAATGGAAGGAATTCATGATGTGTCACGCGAATTTGCTAAATCAAAGAGAGCAACAGGCCATACAAACATACACACGTCACCACAAAAAGCCTGTCGAGGACGACAGAGTTCAGGAGGAGGGACGTGTGGAAAAGGAATCAAGCAAGAAAAGAAGAAGAAGACGATCAAAGTCAAAAACAACTCAATAAAGAATGAAGATCATGATAACAAAAGAACCACCCTCTGCCCAAAGCCCCGCAGGGGCACGCATCAGGCAACAACGCGAATCATCCAGGTCCTGCGCGGTGAAAGAAAGAAAACAGGCTCAAAGCAATACAACGGGGTCACATGTTTGCAACCAGGACAAATCAGAGTACTACAAGCAAGACATAGGTCACTGGTGGCGTGCGTGGCAACCCAACTAAATACAGCAACCCAGATATGTGATATACGGAATACCAAGGGGCAAAACAAAAGCAAAGGACATAGATCGGACAAAATAACAAATTCTCTAACGGTCCTTATTGCTTCTCCGACCACTGGGTGCGTGTATTCAGAACTCTTAAAGTAAGCCAAAAACAGAAGTAAAGGACAAACCTCGGATAAGATACCCAATTGTCTAACGGTCCTTATTGCTTCTTCGACCACTGGATGTGTGCACTCAAAAGACTTAAACAAGCAGCCAACGAGAAGCTAAAGCCTGTCAAGGGACGACAGAGACAAAGAGGGGGAGAGTGTTGCAGAGCAAAGGAGCATAAGAGTGGAGTCCCAAAATTTTCAAAATGATGGGCCTATTTTTTCTTTTTCGAGGTCTTCAAGAATTCCCTCAAGCCATGTAAAGGCACTAGAGGAGTCCTCTAGTTGCATAATCCCAAGTTGTTGTAAAATATCCCTTGTAAAATAGTAGGAGATTAGTCTTTTAGTGAATAAAGTGCCGGTCTCTTGTGTGAAAGGACCAAACTTAGGGCACATGTATATAAGTCACTTTGTGACTCTTTGTAGAGACTTTTTGCCATTGTGAAGAAGGAGCTCTTTTGAAATTTCGAATTTGCCTCTTCCTTGCAAATTTTGATCTTCATTTTGGTCTTGTATGTGTGTGCGTTGCTTGATATGCAGGCGTATGACTGTTGTCTATCCCTTCCCCTTGATTTGGAGCAGTTGTAGCGTGTGTGTGAGCTTGTAGGAGTTGTGGCGTGAGTGTGGGTGCTTCTCGCCATTCACTATTTTAGCCATAACTTAAAGCAGAGTTGTCAGAATCAAACCACTTCCAATAGGTGCGTCTCGGCGAGAGCTTCGAAATGAGTACCCTATTGCCTATATTCGGAGTTTGGAGCTGGGAGAAATCCTTGAATTTCTGAAAACTGTTGTAAGAGGCTCAGCGGCAAACACTTTCAGCATTTCAGTGAGTGTGAGAGGTAGTTAGTCTTTCCTCATGCATGCTAGCTTGACCACTTCACTTTCCATCACGTGTGCACACGTCTTCATACACTTGATACGTCGTTCTATCGGATTGACAATTAGATGTGTGTTAAGTACCCACTATACGCACTTGTGTGGCAATTGAGGTACAGTCTCATTGGCACAAGTCCTTGAGTCTTCTTGGCTCAAGTACACACTTGTATATACGCCTATTTCCCTAATGGGATGCTTATCTTTGTACATTCTCTAGTAATACATTCAGTATTGTGTGTTCTGCTCCAAGCTTCTTCTTCTTCCTTGTGTTGTTCGCATGCTTCCGTAGACGTCCAACTCCAACAAGTTGAAGCATTCACAGACACAAGGCATCGAAAGATTATTTTAAAAGTATCTTCATACATAAAGAATTCCAAAATGTATTATTCTTTATCCTTTAAGCTCACAGGTTGAAGAAGAAGCAAAGAATTATGGAAGATCATATCTCCATTGACAAACTAGACAGAGATAATTATCCTGCATGGATAATGAGAATGGAAGCCTTACTTATGAGTAAGGATCTCATGGTGTACATAATAGGTGAAGAAGAGCATCCAGTATTTGAAGATGAAAGTCGACCAAAGAAAGAGGAATTGGATGCTTTAAAGCATTGGCAGAAGAAGGATGCAAGTGCAAAGGCCTACATCTATAATACAATTTCAAATCATTTGCTACCACACATCAGAGGATTGGAATCAGCTGAAGATATTTGGAATGCACTGAAGTATCATTTCCAAAGTACTACCAAAGCAAGGAAAGCAAGTCTATGGTCATAGTTTACTACATTCAAGAAGAAGCCAAGTCAAAGTATTAGTGACTATTTCATTAAGATGAAGGATCTAGCAGATAGTCTTGGATTCATAGATGAAGATGTTGAAGATCACAGATTGATTGCTCAATTACTTGTAGGTTTGAGAGGAGATGAAAGGTGGAAACCTTTTGTCTTATCAACAGAACTTTCTTTGAATCATTATGTTCCATATTTGAATCAATTATTCGGTTTGATGCTCACACTTGAGCAAGACTTGAAGGGAGATGGAGGTAAAGGACAAAGTTCTGCAATGTACATGAAGAACAAGAAGAAAGGAGATAAAGGTAAAGCAAAGGATGAAGAGGAATCGAGTTCTCAAGTTTATTATGTAAGAGGTAGAAGCAGTGGTAGAGGAAGAGGAAGAGGTAATCAGAATAACAATAAGAAGGCTTGCTGGATCTATGGATTGGATAATCATTTGGCTCATGACTGTTGGCATAATTAGCAAGGATCAAATCAAAATTAGAATAACAATAGCAAAGGCAGAGGTGGAAGATATCAAAGTTATTCTCAGATAGGTAGACAAAATCAAAGAGGAGGCTCTGGTAGAGGTGGAGGAAGAAGTTGCGGACAGAATCAATCCTACAACACCACCTACTAAAATTATGCAAATGACACACAGAATGAAAGTCATACATCATTGATGAGGAATTCAATCAGTACATCACATAAAGAAGATCTAAAGGTATTTTACATTGACTCTGGATGTCCGAAGCATTTGTTAGGAAACATAGAATTGATGTCAAAATTGGAAAAAAGTATTTCTAATCATACAGCTCAAATAGGTGATAATACAAGACATAGTGTACATTCAATTGGAAAAGTGAAATATAAGAGTGGAGCAAATTTTCTAACCAATGTTTTGTATGTTCCCACAATCCTAAAAACTTGATTAGTGTGGGACAGATAGTTGAAAAAGGTTTTCAAGTCAAGTTTACAAATGAAGGAGTATTTGTTGAAGATCTAGAGAATGGATATAATCAGATTGTTTGTGGTAAGAAAGAAGGTAGACTCTTTATTTTAAGAGTGCAAGGGAACATTGATCAAGCTTTGCTCACACATGGTGAAGGAGTGATTATAGAACTTGATCTCTGGCATAAGAGATTAGGTCATTTCAATGAAAGAGGAATTAAATCTATGGTTGCAAATTAGTCTGTACTAGGATTACCAAATGTGCAGAGTCAACATATGATTTATAAATGTGAAGCATGTCATATGGGAAAAGCGCAGAGGTTACCATTTCAGAAGAAAGGATTCAAACATGATGGAATACTAGAGCTTATTCATACAGATGTATGGGGACCAACAAAAGAAGGATCTATTAGTGGCTCAAGGTATTATGTTCTTTTCATTGATGATGCTACAAGATGGATAACTCTGTATGTTTTGAAGGAAAGATCAAAAGTGTTTGGAGCTTTCAAGCATTTTCATGCATATGCAGAGAGAATCACACGTCAAAAGCTTAAGAGACTGAGGTATGATGGAGACGGATAACACTTCTCCCAAGAGTTCAATGATTATCTTTGGAATGTAGGTATTAAGAGAGAAATAACCTACAAGTATAAACCACAAAAGAATGGTGTGGCAGAAAGAAGAAACATGACTTTGGTCTAGTTTTCTAGAGCTATGTTGAAGGAAAAGAAGTGTCCAAATTATCTTTGGGTTGAGGCTATAAATACAGCTACATATCTTGTGAATAGATTACCATGTATAGCTCTAAATGGAATGAGTCCGTATGAAGCTTGGTGGGATAAGAAACCAACACTAGATCATTGTAAAGTGTTTGGATCAATTGCATATGCTTCTGTGCCATCAAAACTTAGACATACACTTGAACCAAATGCAAAAAAATATGTGTTAATGGTTATGATGAAAAGTAGATGGGTTAGAGGTTATGGAATCCTCTAACCAAACAATTTCTTGTTTCTAGAGATGTTACATTTGATGAAAAAAAAAGTTGGTATGCAGATCAAAGTCATACTGTTGAAGAATTTGAAGAAGAGGTAAGAATATGTGAGAAAGGAAAATCAAGTGTTCATGTGAATGGAGATGAAGAGTATATGCAAGAAAGTACATCCAAAAGTGGATTAACAAGGATAAATGAAGAAGATTTTATATTTGATGAAGAGGTGTATCTAGACACACATGAAGAATGTGAACCAAGGAGGTCAAGTAGGACAAGAAGGAAACCAGAAAGGTATTCTTATGATACTTCTTACATAACTGATAAGAACTATGCATATATGGTCAAAGATGATGAAGAAAATCAGAACTATGATGAAGCAAATGGTAAGAAGCAATGGGAAGAAGCAATGAAGGAAGAATTCAATGCACTAGAGGAGAACAAGACTTGGGAACTTGTTTCTAAACCAAATGGTAAGAAGGTAATTGGAAATAAATGGGTTTATAAAGTGAAGAAGCTTGTAGATGGAAGTATAGCCAGATACAAAGCTAGACTAATGGTGAAAGGCTATGCCCAAACTTATGGCATAGATTATGATGAGAAATTCAGTCATGTAGCTAAGATGTCAACTATAAGGACAATCATTGCTATTGCAGCTTCAAAAGGATGGACTCTGAGTCAACTGGATATAAAGAATGCATTCTTGAATGGATACATATCAGATGAGGTATAGATGTATCCAAATTTTTTTTGCAGATTGAGAAGAGCACTCTATGGATTGAAGCAAGCTCCAAGAGCATGGAACTATAGATTGATGAAGTATCTCAATGATCTTGGATATCAAAGTTCAAAAGTAGATCCAAGTCTACTCATCAAAAGAACATATGAAGGTACAATCTACGTTTGTATTTATGTAGATGACATTATAATCACAGGTACTTCAGATGAAGGAATCAAGGAGGTAAGGAGATTACTTGAGAAAGAGTTCAAGATCAGTGATCTAGGAAAGTAATCATACTTTCTTGGTATGGAAGTCACTTATACAGATCATGGCATATATATATCACAAGAAAGGTATCTTTTGAACCTGTTGAAGAAGTTTGGTATGGAAAATTGTAAAGAAGCTTCAACTCCACTTGAAGTTAATCACAAGCTCAGTAAATATGATGGTGCAAAATACAAAGACATGAGGAAGTATCAATCTCTTGTGGGTAGTTTGATTTATGCTACACTAACAAGACCTGATCTTAGTTATGCAATGGGAGTTCTATCACAATTCATGCATTTTCCAAAGGATCCACATTGGATTGCAGGTCAAAGAGTTCTCAGATATATCAAAGGAACTATAAAGGAAGCATTATATTATCCTTTTACTTCAGATTTGAAGTTGAGAGCCTATAGTGATTCAGACTGGGTAGGTAATCAAGATGATAGAAGATCAACTCATGGCCACATGCTATACATTGGTGATAAGCTTGTAAATTGGTGTTCAAAGAAACAACATACAGTAGCATTATCATCAACTGAAGCTGAGTACAAAGGACTTGTAGAAGCAGCTAACAAGGTCATATGGATGCAAACATTATTCAAAAGCTTGGGCATTAATCAAAGTATACCTACAATACATGGAGATAACATGAGTTCACTTTATCTTGCAACAAATCCGGTATTTCATGCAAGTACCAAACATATAGAGATACAGTATCATTTCCTGAGAGAAAAGATAATGGAGAAAGAAATTAAAGTGGAGTACATTTCTACAAAGGATTAAATAGCAGATATAATGACAAAGAGCTTGGATGGTGTGAAGACCAGCAGATTCAAAAGCATGGTAGGAGTAAAAGAAAAGAAGATGATATGAAGAAAAAGAGAATGTCAATTAGTGATTGAGAGGGAGCTATTGGAGAATCAATCACAAATTGGACATAAAGTTAAAGGTCAAAGTCCAAGAAGAAAAGCACATGCCTATGTGAAGGGACAATTTCACACATGTACTATATTTGTAAAGTTAGACTTAACTTTAGTTCTAGAATTTTCAAAAGTCACGGGATTGAGAAAATCTATATAAGTTAGTTTGTATCAACAGACGTAGAGTGAGAGAGACAGAGAGAGAGAGAGAGAAAGAAAGATTTTGTATGACTGAGAAATAATCGGGAATCTCTGAGTGAGAAAGCATTTGTAAACATTTTGAGTTTCCATAGCTATCGGAAAAAACAATAGAAGTTCTCTGTATAAGGTTCTCTCCTCCATCTTCCTACTTTGCCTATTGTGATAATGAGTTCAAAAGCTCTAGTTTTCCAAGCAACTCCATGCCTGGCATCGAGTTTTGTTTTATTCTCTAAGTTTTTATTTGTTGTTGCGAATCATCTTAAAAACATGAGCTTTGTGGAGCAACTCCATGCCTGCCATGAATTTCAATGTAAAGTCGATGCCTAGCATCGAATTCCAACATAAAAGTGGTTTTCTTCATACCTGTGGTTCATGGGGGCATTTCAAGTGTTGAAAAAGTGGCTAAAAACACACCAACTCGATGTCTGGCATCAAATTCTTGTTGCAGGACAATGCTAAGTTAAAAACTTTTATATTCAATGTGTTACATGCTCGCACTAAGCACATTGAGGTGCACTATCATTATGTCAGGGATAGGTTCTCTACTGGAGAGATCATTTTGGCATATGTGCCCACATAGGAGAACATTGCAAACCTCTTCACAAAGGCTCTGCCTAGGGAGAACTTTGAAGATTTCTACAAAGCGTTGGGCTTACTTCCTTTTGTGGATTGATTCCACATAGCTTGGCTTTTCCTTATACATGAATGTCAGCTCCTTGTTCACCGCATCACTCCTAGAAGGGATTTGTTGATATATTTAGGTAGTGATGTGTGTGAACACACTAGGACCACGGGGCCACTTTTTTCCCTCTTTAGTAGGTCCCCCCTGTATATATGCCTATTACCCTAATGGGCTACTTATCTTTGTACATTGTAGTGGTAGCGCATTCAGTATTGTGTGTTGTGCTCCAAGCTTCTTCATCATCCTTGTGATGTTCGCATGCTTCCATAGACCTCGCACTCCAACAAGGAGGATTACATATATGAAAGAGATGTAGAAAATGAGAGATATTATCGACTATTTAATGATGAACAAATCAATTTTCGAGATGGAGGAGGTTATGAAATCTTCCAAATAGCCATAAGAATGGTACAAAGAGAATTAATGCTTCAAGGAGAAAATCATCAAAAGCTTGACCTAGAAGAATGTGGGAGTTTGCAAAGAATGACAGGACTTTGGAGGAAATAGAGAATGAGCATTTGGAAGGGGATTTAACTTTATTGATAGTAGTGGAAAAAGAATCATATTTGGAGAACACTAATGCTAAGGATGTGTTCAAGGAAAAAAATTCAAGAAAGTGTAAACAACTTAAGCATAAAAAAAGAAGGAATGATAGCAAATAAATCACAAAAGAAGTCAAAGAGAAAGGATAAAAGGGTTGAAAAGGGGGAAGACAATAATTTTGATGTCCCATCACATTTCAAGAAATAGAAAAATTGAAGAAAGAATACTCTTAAAGTCCAAACCACATAATCAAAAAAGAAAAGGCGAATCTCATGAAAACTAAGAGGTGGCTAAGAAAGTGGAAGTAATTCAAGAGGGGGAGAAGATAAACACATATTCAAAGCACTTGGCATGAATGTAGATGAAGAAAAAGCTCTAGTGCAATTTGTGAGAGAGTATGAAGATGTGTCTGCTTATAGTTATAAGGATCTTAAGGGAATAGGCCCAAGTGCCTTTGTACATATAATTCCTATTGTACAAGGTGCTAAAACCAATCAAGCAAAGGCATTATACAGACAATGAAAAGTACTATGCTAAAATCAGAAAGGAGATCGATAAATTTTTCATAGCAATATTCATGTATAAAATTGAATGTACATAACGGTTATCTCCAATATTTGTCATTCCAAAGCAAAATGGAAAAACTTAAGGTTTGTATAAATCTTAAGGAAGCAGATGTTATAACTATTATTGAAAGTTATCCTCTACCAATAGCACATCAGCTCTTAGAGAGAGCTTTAAGGAAAGAATTCCAGTTTTTTAGGATAGATTTTTAGGGTATAACCAAGTTCCGATTGCACTAGGAGATCAACATAAAGAAGCCTTTGCTATTGAATGGGGTGTATATGCTTTTATAGTAATGTCATTTGGTTTAATAAATACATCAGTGACATTTCAAATGTTGATATGCCACATATACTGTCATGGACAAAGGAAACCATCTTGAATCTCAGATTCCATTTGAATCCTATATCTCATGATTGGTTCAGAATTTGGGAAAATTATGCTTCCATTACGTCCGGAACGTGTCAAAACCCTAAGATCGAATGTCGTCTTGCTTGATTTTGACATCCAGAGACCATGCTTCGAGTCGATGACATCATGATGATATCATCAAGTCGCAACTGCCCTTGGGAACCGCCCTTGAAAACCTATATAAGGAGGGGTTGGCCACATTCATAATCAGTATTGCCAATACCAGTCTTGGGAGCTCGAGGAGTGGTGACCGCCAAGTAAGTATTCTCCAAGTTCCAGTTCCTGTTCTTGTCTTGTTCCTTGTTCCAGTCTTGTCTAGTCTTGTATCCTAGACATCTAGTCTTGTCCTCTTGTAATCTCATAGTACGAGATCTTGTCGAGTTCTTTATTGTATCTAGTCCATCTCCCAGAGGGGAGTTCTTGTAATCCAGATATCTTGTCTCATACTTACGATCCCGGGTTGTGGGATCTCCTCTATCATCCCTAGTCCAGTTTTCCATACCTATTGGTCTCGGGTTGTGGGACGTCTTGTATCGGCTACATCTTCTTGTATTATTTTCCCTACGTGGGGGTTCTTGTAATCATAAGTGTATTTCTGAAATCTTGTCTACTGTAGTCAGAGAGCACAATCTAGTGCTCCCCCGACATTTTGGCAAGACTAGCTTCCATCCAAGGCCAGTCATGATGGAGAATGCTTATGAACAGATTGTAGCATCACTTCAAAGTCTCCAACAAGTCGAATACCTAACTCATCGACAGACACAAATCGAAATGGGACATCAAGGGCATGTAGGTGCACTCCTCCAAGAATTACAAGAACAAATTGGGAGTCTTCAGACAAATCAAGGGAGTATGCAAGTAAATCAACGACCTAGTACATCCTTCATGAGGGAACCTAAGATCTGCATGCCAGAAAAGTTCGGTGGTGATTGCACAAAGTTCTGTGGATTCTTGCAACAAGTCAAATTGTACATCCGTATGCAGCCTGATAGATACCCTGATGATGCATCCAAGGTCGGTTTTATTGGAACCTTGCTCTACGGTCAAGCATTATCATGGTTCTCCCCAATCTTGGAGAAGGATATGGCCGTACTTCATGACTATGAGGGGTTTCTTAGAGAGCTCATCGCCACATTTGGAGATGTAGACACAAGTCGAGTGGCAGAAACAAAACTTCGGAAGCTACGTCAAGGTAACCACCCTACCTCTACCTACGCATCAGAATTTAAGCAGTTGATATGTGACCTCACTTGGCATGAAGATTATTTCATAAGCCAATTTAGATGGGGTGTAAGGGATGATGTGAAGGACCTTCTACTCACGATGCCAGAGGTAAAGACATTGAATGAATACATCAACCAAGCCCTTCAATGTGATAACCGCCTTTTTGAAAGGAAACAAGAAAAACAAGGGGAAGGAAGACCTCGTCAATCGAAACCTTTCCAGTCTACTCCTAGAGATGAGTCTATGCCCGAACCTATGCAGATAGATGTAACTAGGTTCCAACCTCTAACATCACAAGAGAAACAAAGAAGGAGGGATAACAAATTATGTCTATATTGTGGAAACCCTGGCCACATTGCAGTTAATTGTCCCAACAAGAGAACAAACTCCAAAGTTGCAGCCACCCGTGTAGAGCAAGGAAACGAGGAAGTCCAGTTGTAAAAGAGACCATACAACCGGACCATGATATAAGAAAGGGTCTCATAATTCCATACACACCTGTAAAAACATGTCTTGCCCTTGTCAAGTTAATCATGTCTAAGAAGAACCTTTTCCTTATAGCTCGGGTAGATTCAAGAGCGTCCTCATGTTTCATTGATGGACTCGTTAAGAAACATGGAATTCGAGTACTTCGAAAGAACAGACCACTAGTAGGTGAAGTAGTAGATGGACGGCCTTTAGCATCGGGGAATATAACCATGGAAACCATACCACTAAAAGTACACCTTGGTGACCATGATTCACACATATGTTTCAATGTAATATCAAGTCTAGTAAATATGGTTATCATCGGAATGTCGTGGTTAAAGAAACATAATCCAGAAATTAATTGGGAGAATAATAAAATCACCCCTCGAGATATCCAGAAGAACCCAACATATGTCGGAGCCAAAGCCTTCATACATGCAGTAAGGAAGGAACCGAGATATATGATCTATGCCATACCAGCTCTAGAATCTAGGAAAGATGATCTAGTGGATCTACCCAATCAGTACAAAGGCTTTGAAGATGTTTCAGAGCATAGACCCTATGATTGTGCCATAGAACTTCAAGAGGGAGCACAACCGCCTTTTGGACCAATCTATAGACTATCCTCAGAGGAACTTACAGAACTACGCAAGAACATTGATGAGAATCTAGCGAAGGGGTTTATCAAACACTCAAAGTCTCCAGTAGGAGCTCCTATTTTATTTGTAAAGAAGAAGGATGGGACTCTCCGGATGTGTATAGACTATTGTGGATTGAATAAAGTCACTATAAAGAATAGATACCCTCTACCACTCATATCCAAGCTCTTGGAACGCCTTGGAAAAGCAAAATTATTCACGAAGATTGACCTTCGAGGAGCTTACAACCTTGTCATGATCAGAGAAGGAGACGAATGGAGGACAGCATTTCAGACAAGGTATGGCCATTTTGAATATGTAGTTATGCCATTTGGTCTCATAAACGCTCCAGCTGTCTTCCAACATATGATGAATGATATCTTTCGAGAATATTTAGATGATTTTGTTGTAATATACCTTGACGATATCTTGATATTTTCTAAAAATCTAGAGGATCATGAATGTCATGTAAAGATAGTCCTAGAGAAACCAAGAGAAAAAGGATTATATGCAAAATTGGAGAAGTGCTCCTTCCATAAGACAGAAGTGGAATTTTTAGGGTACATTGTATCAGATAAAGGAATTTTTATGGATCCTAAGAAGATTGAGACAATCCTTGTTTGGCAACCACCTTCATGTGTTCGAGATGTACAATGTTTTTTGGGGTTTGCCAATTTCTACAAGATATTCATCAGAGATTACTCCATGATAGTGACACCTCTTACCAAGCTTACAAGGAACTCCAAATTCTCATGGACCGAAGAAGCAGAAAAGGCCTTTCAGACCTTGAAATCAGCATTTATTACCGCTCCAATTCTAGTTCATCTTGATTCCAGTAAGTCGTTCTTCCTTGAGACAGATGCATCAGACTTTGCTCTAGCGGCCATTCTTTCCCAATATGGAGATGATGGACACCTACATCCAGTTACATATCATTCAAGGAAGTTTTCCCTTCCAGAAATTAATTATGAAATTCATGATAAAGAACTTCTTGCCATAGTAGACGTGTTTGATACATGGCGTCACCATCTCGAAGGAGCATCTCATAAAGTCACTGTGTATTCAGATCACAAGGACCTAGAGTATTTTATGACCACCCGGATTCTCAATAGAAGGCAATCTTGATGGAGTAACTTTTTATCCAAATTTGACTTTGTCATCACATACCGTCCAGGACGTCAACAATGTCAGTCAGGTGCCCTGTGAAGAAGATCTTACCTTGCACCAAAGAAGGGTGAAGAGGCCTTTGATCAACAAGAGAGTGTATTACTCAAGCCTGAGCATCTCCAGTTAGTAGCTATCTCTTCAAGCCATCATGAAGATTCAGCCTTGAATCAATTGATCTGTGAGAATCTACCATAGGATGAATTGTTTTGTAATGTTAAACAGAAAGCTCAAGAAGGAAAATTCCAAGAAGTAAACGAATTTCAGGAAAAAGATGGGTTACTACTCTATAAGAACCTATTCTATGTCCCTCAAGGAAAGCCCAAGATCCAAGTACTTCAACAACGCCATGACAACCTTGCAGCAGGACATTTTGGAGTGAATAAAATAATAGAACTCATATCAAGGGAATTTTGGTGGCCTCAGATGTGGAAGGAAGTCAAAGAATACATTCGAACGTGTGATACTTGCAATAGATCTAAGGTACCCCATCATAAACCTCATGGCCTCTTGCAACCTCTACCTATTCCAAAAAGGCCATGGGCTTCATTGTCTATGGATTTCATCACTGATCTACCAAAGTCAGATAATTATGATGCCACTCTTGTTATTGTGGATAGATTTACAAAGATGGCACACTTCATTCCAACTACTAAGGCAATCACAGGTGCACTGCTAGACTTTTTCTCAGGTATATATTTAGGCTTCATGGATTTCCTGATGGCATTGTTAGTGATAGAGGTCCAGAGTTCATATCCAGCTTTTGGAACAGTCTTTGCAAGCTCCTTGGTGTTCAAATTAAACTACCCACAGCAAATCATCCACAGACTGATGGACAAACAGAACGGGTGAATCAAGTCCTGGAGCAATATCTCTGTTGCACTAGCAACTATCATCAAAATGATTGGTTTGAGCTTTTACCCTTTTCAGAGTTTGCTTATAACAATAGTGTTCATGCATCTACCAAGTAGACTCCCTTCTTTGCAAATTATGGGCAACATCCAAGGATGGATATACAACTCTCAAATCATTTCAAGAACCCGACTGCTAGAGACAAGGCCCAGTACATGATGGACATTCACAAACAACTCAAGGAAGAGATCCATAAAGCTCAAGAACAATATAAGTACTATGCAGATCAACATCGTGTCCAAAATCCATCGTATCAAATTGGGGATAAAGTATGCTTACTCAGAAACAATTTGCAAACCTCAAGACCTTGTGCAAAGTTAGATCATCAAAGATTTGTTCCATTTACCATCTTGGCCACGATTAATCCAGTCACCTTCAAGCTCCAGCTACCAAGTACTATGAGAATACATCCAGTTTTCCATGTATCTATGTTGGAACCATCTCAGATTTCACCATTGAGGGGGGAGAGACCTAGTCCTTCACCACCTATCAAGATTGATGATCATGAAGAATTTGAAGTCGAGCATGTCCTAGATTCTAGAATATCCCCAGGAAGATTGGAATACCTTATTCATTGAAAACGATATGACATCAGTGATCGTACTTGGGAACCTGCAGAAAACCTTGCGAGAGAACCAATCAAGGTTCGAGAATTCCATAAGAAAAATCCAATGAAGTCGAGACCAGAGAACATGACCGCTCCTCGTGGAACTCGTCGCTTGAGGGGGAGGTAATGTCATGGACAAAGGAAACCATCTTGAATCTCAGATTCCATGTGAATCCTATATCTCATGATTGATTCAGAATTTGGGGAAACTAATGCTTCCATTGCGTCCCGAATGTGCCAAAACCCTAAGATTGATTGTCTTCTTCCTGATTCTGACATCCAGAGATCATGCTTCGAGTTGATGACATCATGATGATATCATCAAGTCGCAAGCGCCCTTGGGAACCGCCCTTGAAAACCTATATAAGGAGGGGTTGGGCACATTCATAATCAGTATTGCCAATACCAGTCTTGGGAGCTCGAGGAGTCGTGACCACCAAGTAAGTACTCTCCAAGTTCCAGTTCCTAGTCTTGTCTTGTTCCTTGTTCCAGTCCTATCTAGTCTTGTATCCTGGACATCTAGTCTTGTCCTCTTGTAATCTCGTAGTACGAGATCTTGTCAAGTTCTTTATTGTATCTAGTCCATCTCCCAGAGGGGCGTTCTTGTAATCCAGATCTCTTGTCTCATACTTATGATCCCGGGTTGTGGGATCTCCTGTATCATCCCTAGTCCACTTTTTCATACCTATTGGTCCCGGGTTGTGGGACGTCTTGTATCGGCTACATCTTCTTGTATTATTTTCCCTACGTGGAGGTTCTTGTAATCATAAGTGTATTTCGGAAATCTTGTCTACTGTAGTCAGAGAGCACAATCTAGTGCTCCCCTGACATATACAAACAATTATAAAAATTTGATGGAAACATGTGTAGATGATTTGTACTTTTTCAATTAAAAGATAAAATCATTTACATGATTTAAGAGCTATCTTTCAAGAGTGTAGACAAAACAGAGTCTGATTCAACCCAGATAAATGTGTATTCTTTTTTAGATAAGGAAAAAATGTAGGATCATGTTGTATCAAAACATGGCATATCTCCACATACGAGGATAAAATTGAGGCCATAGTTAATCTACCAAGACCTACCAATGTGGAGTTACAAACTTCCATGGCCCATTGCAACTACTACAGGATGTTCATGTATAAATTAGGTGAGATAGAAAGACCTTTATATGATCTATTGACTAAATTTGAAAGGTCTTAAGAATGTAAGGAAGCTTTTAATGTTTGATAACAACCCCTATATTTAAAACACCACGATGGGAAGGTACTTCAAATTTTTCTTTGGGATGTGTGTTAGTATAACCTATTGAGGGAAGCAAGTTGGATTTCTAATATCTCATTTAAGTATATAGTTAAATCATGCTAAGAAGAATTACACGACCACTACAAGAGAAGGTTTAGGAATGGTGTATATGTTGAAA
This sequence comes from Ceratopteris richardii, assembly GCA_020310875.1. NCBI lineage: Eukaryota > Viridiplantae > Streptophyta > Polypodiopsida > Polypodiales > Pteridaceae > Ceratopteris > Ceratopteris richardii. The sequence goes on along the minus strand of CM035424.1, from coordinate 160,782,850 downwards.
AAATCCAAGCATTACAACTTGGCTAACAAGTTTAAAATTTTTGTTGACACCAAGCCTTCGTCAATAAACCTTGTCATACAAGAAGGATTCTAAAGTGTTTTTTGTTATTAATGGAATTTAATTTGAGGTAATTATGAGATAAGGTAATACTCACATAAGTTCAAATCACTTATCAAGGATATCATCAAGAGACAAACTCAAGGGAGTAGAGTATGATCTTCTTGATGGTTATCTATTCAAAATATAAAGAATCTATTACGGGTTACTTATGTTTATCTATTCAAAATATAAAACAGCTAGTATCGGTTACTTCTCTAGTGTTAATTCTATCTTTTGGTCCTCACCTTCAAGATAAAACTCTTGAACATATGATTTTTCAAAGTACAAGTTTTCTTCTACTTTCATGTCATATGTATCACTCGAATCAAAGAGCAGTGTTGGAATATTTTGTTCCTAATTATAAAAATTAGAAATATTTAAAAAAGGCACATAAATGGGATTTCTATTCCCATGCTTCAAGAGTAATCAGTTTAAAAAATTAAAATAGATTGGGAGCATATTGGCCAAATAAATAAACTGATGTAGTTATGTGAGACAATTTCAAGGATGTAAGAATAATGATTCTTCTAATTTTTCAACCTTGTATATGTTTCAAGTAAGTCCGGGACTTCATTGCAAATAAAAGAAAAATGCACGAGATATGTAAACATTTTGTATTGTTGAATGAAAATTTCAACAAGAGATGAAAAGATGGATATCTGAGGATGTGTGTTCCTAAGGTAAGTATCCATATATATTAGAAGTTGATCACTCAAATGTAGTAGAAGTACATTTTCCTACAAATAGGACATCTAAAATGATTTTATATTCTGATTTTTGGTGGCCAACTATATTTCAAGATGCTAAGTATCATGTGGATAGATATGATGTTTCTCAAAGAGCAAAATATCCCATCAAAAAGGATGAAATGCCTTTGAGACCTTTGATGTTCACAAGATCCTTTAGTAAATGGGGGATGGATTTCATTGGACCTATAATCCACATGTTAAAAGTCCAGATGTAGAATATATCATAGTGGTTGTTGACTACTTTGTTGGTGCAGGGCAATCAACAATTGATGTTTTAATGAAAAATTGAAGTCAAGTACTGAAGAAAAGATCAAGTTTTGGAGCATGAAGGAAGTGCATATTCAGAAGATGAAGATGTGTACATATATGTATATTAATTCAGAGATAGTTTACTTATACTTTTGTATAGTCATGAGCTTGTAAATATTTGACTATATAAACAAAGGAAAATGTCAGGCAAAATGTATGAGAGTATAGAATACGAGAATTCAGAAGAGTTAGTAGAAATTAGACACTTGAGAAGTGTGAAGATTTTGCTCTCTCATCCAGATGTAAAGTTTTTAGTAATGGAAGAAAAATTGTGCCCGATGTTTCTAAGCATTCTCCTTCTGTGCTTGATCATTTCAAGAATCCTTTTGTAGACATCTAAGTCCATAGTTAATGAGTCTATGGTTAAAGTTTGAGAGCCTAATTGTAAACAGGCTATGAGAATTATGAGTAGGAACATTCATATGTGAAGAAGTGTTCACTGTTTTCTAAAACAGACGCATTCTCGATTGTCAAAGATTTGATCATTTCTCAGTGCACAGGTTAAAGTTTTGTATGAGTGAGGAGTCAAAATCTAATTTGGAAGGTAAGCCATCTATGGCTAAAAGCATTTGCATAAACGGGTTCTAGATTGAGAGAACCAAGTGTTAGAAGTTACATTTGTCTGAATCGACTTCTCAGAAGAGTAGTTTTAGACGTAGGTGACTTGTTGAGATCATTTCTCAAGATCTACTGAGTCTTTTGGAATGATTTAACTTGGAGAAGGTGCGCAATCTATAGGCAACACCTTGTACAAAGTTTTATCAAAAACTTTACACAATTGATAAGTCAATGAGAGAGATATGTGCAGCAGACTTTCTGTAGAATCATCTTCTTCACAGTTTATCCAAAATCTTTGTAATTGAACATTGATCCTCTAAATTAAGGAAGGTTTTGAGTTACTCTTGATATAGAGGTGTTCTAATTTCAAGAGAAGCTTGTTCTTTTGGAAATTAACACTCTCCATCATACTTGACCAAGCGAGACGAAGTTAAGGCCACTCACAAAAATGATGCTCACACACTAACCGAGTTCTTGTATGAAAATGTGATTGCAAGCTTTGGAATAGCAATGGAATTGATGAGTGATAGAGAGACTAATTTTCTAAATCAAATCATAGAGTTTTTGATAGGCTATTTCATGCTAGATCATAGAATCTAGTAACCTATCATGTCAAGGTAATGGATTGGCGAAAAGTACTTACAAAGTACTTTGCAATCGTGATTATATGGTCATACACAATTCTATCCACAAAATCATGATGCTCCACAATAACCTTTTCAATCAAAATTTCTATTTTATTTACTGCATGACTTCATGACTTCAAAATCCAAAAACTTTACTGCATGACTTCATCATCTAGAAGATAACTTAAATATATTCCTTAGCAACACTTTTCACAGTGTCATTCGGAATCACCCTTAAACAAGGAGTGGCAGGTCGGCTTGGCTGCAAGATGTGCACCTATTGACCATGTCAGGGGGATTTCACAACCATAAAACTACCTAAAATCCCAACGATTGCCAGGGAAAGGCACGCCATGCCCCAGGAGGGATGTCATCTCTTAGGAGGGGTCATGGCCAAAGTGAGTCTCCCATCTCGACTTTTGTACAAGTGAAGTTGTCCTAATCGATCCATTGGTCCAAGAGTCCCTTTTATTCATTCATTAGTATAGCTTAATAGGGGAAATTTGCTTCATTTCCCCTTCCAAACAAAGAGATCCGAGTACAAAAATGAGACTTAGTCCCCAAACAGCTTTTTCATGTCCCTAAGCAGAGCTTCACCTAGGAATAAAATATACACAATGAGAGATGCATTTCTTCTTATATGTATATGGAAATGAAGTATTATCCAATACTTCTCAATGAATGTTTAGATTTTTTTTTATATAGCTTTTAAGATTTTTTCCAATGAAATAATGCCCACAAAAATGGTTCTCCCAATAGGTACTTTAAAAATGATAAACATTCGAAATGTTTTATCAATTTTCTTCCTTTACCTCAAAAAATAAGAGTTTAAGCTCAAAATTTGTAAAGAAGTTGATAACTCAAATCATTTACCAAGCAAAAACAAATGGAAAGATCATTTTGAAAAAGTCAACAAGATGAATGAAAATATCTTGAAAAGATCAATGTACTCACCTTTTTGTCGTCCTTTAACTTTGATGACTTCAAAAACACTCGCATGTAATTATTTGTTACCATGAACTAGGAAGATCCAACAAGGTTCAAAGCGTTCCTCCCAAGCAATGGTGCCCAAAAATGTTTCTTCACTTGGAATTGTACTCTCTTATCATCACAGCATAAAGATCAACAATCCACAAACACTAAATTGCCGATCTGATAAGTATACATAAACCATATCCCCTTTCTTCTCAATGATTCTCAAGAAATCACACAAGACCTGCATATTCATTAATCCACACAATCAAGAAACAATTTTTGAAGAAGTCACATATTTGCTGTCAAATCTTGTTTTTATCATAATTTTCATAATCTAGTGATTGCAGTGTCTCAATTGTCCTATTTTTCATAAAAAATTAGTCATAATATCAATTTTACATTACGAGAAACCAATTGTGCTATTTTAAATGGTTAAGCTAATATCAATTAGATAAAACGGGCTACAAAAAAACCTCCATGTTCATCAAGAGTACATGTCTTGAGATTGTAATCCATTTGGGATAACACACTGCTACAAATATTCATATACAACTCCACAAAATGGTGTTTCTAAGAATAATAACGATTCTCTCATGATTCAAGACTTACATCATAATTTATAGCTTAACCTCACTAAGATATTGAGATTTATGACTCCTCCATCTACTCATTGGCATCTTTTTTATTGTTTGGCATGTGTGTTAATACATAACCAACAACACAAAAAATGGATGACAAGGTTGTGAAATTAATTTAATTAGATAGGCTTTGAATGGAAAGGTTATCATATGTATGACCCATCACATTCTTGTTAGTTTTAATGTAATTATTATTGAGATATAATTCAATCTCTACTTTCATGTACCAAAGAGACATCAATGAGCTCAAACAATGTTTATGAAAATTTGGTACCTATTTTTGGTACAAATCAATCAAATGTAGCTCCCATTGAGATGATTTCTCAACCTAGATAGAAGATGAGAGCATGGATCAATCTATTTATCATGCAAATGTACATCATGCACTTGTTGATCCAAGCAAAAACATTGAAAGACCAAATTCGTTCGTGCAAGCTTTGAGAAATAGTAAATTAGAGACATCGTCACCAAACTCATGATGCCTCTTTTGCATTTGATTATTATGGAATTTTTATAGATTACGAGAATGAGCATCTCCTTTGATAATGCACATAAGTGAAAAAACTTAAATGGTTACTATGCAATCAAAAAATGTGTGCCACTATGAAGTATGGTGCTTGGTTTTTATGTGATTTTCCTTTAAAAACAGACCATTGTCATTAAATTAGTCTACAAATCAACATGTGCGATGCAATGATTCTTTCTACAAGGCTGTACTTATCATGGAAGAATATGCTGAAGAGAAGGGTACTAGTTTTGATAAGAGTGTTTCTCCTACATGCCATATGACAATTGTTCATAGCGTTTCTGCACTTGCATCCACAATGGTTGAAGTGTACATTAATTGGACTCGAAATTTACAAGATAAATTGTGTGTATTTAAGCCTTGATTTTTGTGACTACGCATGAAAATAAGGTGTGCAATGTCACATCAACCCCATATTTTCACTTATCAAATTCCAATTGGTTGCAATTTGTATCATTCTTTTTATGCAAATCAATCTATCACGTACTCAAGGCACTACAAAGCGATGATGAATCACCACATACTAGGAATCTTCCCTTTGATATAAATGAAAAATAAAAACTCTATTGTAACAATAAAAATAAACAAAATTTCAGAGTCATAACACACCAATCCCTTAGTCAATATTTTTCCTTTCTTGGAATGTGCTTTTCATGCACTAGCATAGCACTTGAATTTTTCTCTTTTCAAAGAGCTATGGATTACATTCTCTAAAGAACTAGCATATGTTTCAACATATAGCACGAAAATTCAATGCTCTCTGTAGTTTCTTCTTTGTGTTGTGCTCCCTTAAAATAGATATTTAAACTCTTATATAATAAGAGCATAGAAAAATTATGCATGAAAATCAACCATATAACACTCAACTAAGAAGTGTTTTGAAAAACTAATAACAAAATTATGAACGACTAATTACAAACCTTGCCACTCCATCAAAGAAACAATTTGGTTCCCTTCTTTCTAGAAGGCAGAAACCCCATCATTATATGGGAAGAATCCCCAATACACTTGGAGCAAGAATAGATCATGAGTATATAATTGCTTACAATGTATAATTCTAGGTATGTTGTTGATATTCTTACACAAACAAACGGTTCTTATTCCATATGAGAATTTGTTTAAGTGGAAAAGTCATACATCATAATGTGGGGAGCACTAGATTGTGCTCTCTGACTACACTAGACAATATTTTGGAAATATACTTATGATTATAAGAACACCCACGTAGGGAAAATGATAAAAGAATATGTGATTGATACAAGGAGTCCCACAACCCGAGACTGATAGGTATAGATAACTCAGCTAGAAATGATATAGGAGATCCCACAACCCGGGATCGTAAGTATGGATCAAGATCTTTGGATTACAAGAACTCCCTTCAAGGAGATGAACTGGATACAAGAAAGAACTCGATAAGATCTCATACTATGAGATTACAAGAGGACAAGGCTATATGTCCAGGATATAAGACTAGACAAGAGTAGAGTAAGAGACAAGATTAGAACTCAAACTGGAAGTTGAAAGTACTTACTTGGTGATCAAGACTCCTTGAGCTCCCAAGACTGGCATTGGCAAGACTATGTATGTGGCCAAGGCCTCTTTATATAGGATTTCAAGGGCAGTTCCCAAGGGTGGTTGCGAGCTGATGATGTTATCATTGATGTAAGCACTCCGAACAGGACCTTGGAATGTCAGAATTTAGCAAATAGACAATTGATCTTAGGGTTTTGGCACGTTCAAGACGCGATGGAAGCATTGGTTTCTCCTAATTCTGAACCAATCATGAGATATAGGACTCACATGGAATCTGAGGTTAAGGATGGTTTCCTTTATCCATGACATTACCTCCCCCTCGAGCGATGAGTTCCATGAGGAGCGGTCATGTTCTCTGGTCTCAGCTTCATTGGATTTCTCTTATGGAATTCTCGAACCTTGATTAGTGCTCTTTGAAGATTTTCTGCAGGTTCCTAAGTACGATCACTAATATCATACCCTTTCTACTAAATAAGGTACTCCAATGTTCCTCGGGATATTCTCAAATCTAGGACATGTTCGACTTCAAATTCTTGATGATCATCGATCTGGATAGGTGGTGAAGGACTAGGTCTTCCCTCTCAATGGTGAAATTTGATATGGTTCCAACATGGACACATGAAAAATTGGATGTATTCTCATGGTACTTGGTAGCTGGAGTTTGAAGGTGATTGGATTAATCTTGGCCAAGAATGGACCAAATCTTTAATGATCTAACTTTGCACAAGGCCTTGAAGTTTGAACATTGTTTCTGAGTAACCATACTTTATCCACAATTTGATACGATGGATTCTAAACACGATGTTGATCTACATAGTACTTATATTGTTCTTGAGCTTTATGGATCTCTTCCTTGATTTCTTTGTGAATGTCCATCAGATACTGGGCCTTGTCTGTGGCAACTAGGTTCTTGACATGATTTGAGAGTTGTATATCCATTCTTGGATGTTGTCCATAATTTGCAAAGAAGGGAGTCTGCTTAGTAGATGCATTAACACTTGTTATATGCGAACTCTGCAAAGGTAAAAGCTCAAACCAATCATTTTGATGATAGTTATTAGTGCAATGGAGATATTGCTCTAGGACTTGATTCACCCGTTTTGTTTGTCCACCTGTCTGTAGATGATTTGTTGTAGATAGTTTAACTTGAACACCAAGGAGCTTACAAAGACTATTCCAAAAGATGGATATGAACTGTGGACCTCGATCACTAACAATATCATCAAGCAATCCATTACGCCTAAAGATGTATCTGAGAAAAATTCTAGCAGTGGCTACACCTGTGATTGCCTTGGTAGTTGGAATGAAGTGTGCCATCTTTGTGAATCTATGCATAGTAACAAGAATGGCATCATATTTATCTGAATTTGGTAGATGTGTGATGAAATCCATAAACAATGAAGCCCATGGCCTTTCTGGAATAAGTAAAGGTTGAAAGAGGCCATGAGCTTTATGTATAGGTACCTTAGATATATTGCAAGTGTCACAAGTTCAGATATATTCTTTGACTTCCTTCCATATTTGAGGCCACCAAAAATTCCTTGATATGAGTTCTATTGTTTTATTCACTCCAAAATATTGTGCTGCAAGATTATCATCACGTTGTTGAAGTACTTGGATCCTAGGCTTTCCTGGAGGAACATACGATAGGTTCGTATAGAGTAGTAATCCATCCTTTTCTTGAAATTTGTCTTTTCCTTCTCTAGCTTTCTACTTAACATTACAAAATAATTCATCCTGTGGTAGATTCTCACGAATCAAATGACTCAAGGTTGAATCTTCATGATCAGTTGAAGAGATAGCTGCTAACTAGAGATGCTCAGGCTTGAGTAATACACTCTCTTGTTTATCAAAGGCCTCGTCACCCTTCTTTGGTGCAAGGTAAGATCTTCTGGACAGGGCATCTGACTGAAATTGTTGACGTCTTGGACGATATCTGATGACAATGTTGAATCTAGATAGAAAGTTACTCCATCGAGATTGCCTTCTATTAAGAATGCGGGTGGTCATAAAATACTCTAGGTTCTTGTGATCTGTGTACACAATAACTTTATGAGCTGCTCCTTCTAGATGATGACGCCAAGTATCAAACGTGTCCACTATGGCAAGAAGTTCTTTATCATGAATTTCATAATTAATTCCTAGAGGGAAAAATTCCTTGAATGATATGCAACTCGATGCAGGTGTCCATCTCCATATTGGAGAAGAATAGCCCCACTTTGCCTGATGCATCTGTCTCTAGTAAGAAGGGCTTACTGGAATCAAGATGAACTAGAATTGAAGCAGTAGTAAATGCTGATTTCAAGGTCTCAAAGGCTTTTTTTGCTTCTTCGGTCCATGAGAATTTGGAGTTCCATGTAAGCTTGGTAAGAGGTGTCACTATCTTGGGGTAATCTCTTATGAATATCTTGTAGAAATTGGCAAACCCCAGAAAACATTGTACATCTCGAACACATGAAGGTGGTTGCCAATCAAGGATTGTCTCAATCTTCTTAGGGTCCATAAAAATTCCTATATCTGATACAATGTATCCTAAAAATTCCACTTTTGTCTTATGGAAAGAGCACTTCTCCAATTTCGCATATAATCCTTTCTCTCTTAGTTTCTCTAGGATTATCTTTACATGATATTCATGAACCTCTAGATTTTTGAAAAATATCAAGATATTGTCAAGGTATATTACAACAAAATCATCTAGATATTCTCAAAAGATATCATTCATCATATGTTGGAGACAGTTGGAGCATTTGTGAGGCCGAATGGCATAACTACATATTCAAAATGGCCATACCTTGTTCGAAATGTTGTCTTCCATTTGTCTCCTTCTCTGATCCTAGCAAGGTTGTAAGCTCCTCAAATGTCAATCTTCGTGAAGAATTTTGCTTTTCCAAGGCATTCTAAGAGCTTTGATATGAGTGGTAGAGGGTATATGTTCTTTATAGTGACGTTATCTAATCCATGATAGTCTACACAAGAGCTCCATCCTTTTTCTTTACAAATAAAATACGAGCTCTTGCTAGAGACTTTGAGTGTTTGATAAACCCCTTTACTAGATTCTTATCAATGTTCTTGCGTAGTTCTGTAAGTTCCTCTAGTGATTGTAGATTGGTCCAAAGGATGGTTATGCTCCCTCTGGAAGTTCTATGGCACAATCATAAGATCTATGCTCTGGGAGGATATCTGCATTCTTCTTTTCAAAAAGATCTTCAAAGCCTTTGTATTGATCGAGTAGCTGCATTGGATCCTCTTTCTTGGATTCTTGAGTTGGTATGGCATATAGATCATATATGTCCGTTCCTTCCTTATTGCATGTATGAAGGCTTTCGCTCCAACATATGTGTAGTTCTTCTAGATATCTCGACGGGTGATTTTATTCTTTCCCCAATTAATATCTGGATTATGTGTGATTTTATTATTTTCCCAATTAATGTCTGGATTATGTTTCTTTAACCACGGCATTCCAATGATAACTAGATGTACTAGGCTAGATATTACATTGAAACATATATGGGATTCATGATCACCAAGGTGTACTCTTAATGGTGTGGTTTCCATGGTTATATTTCCATATGCTAGAAGTCGAGCATATGGAAATATATTTTCAACTACTACTGGTTTCTTCTTTTGAAGTACAAGAATTCCATGTTTCTTAACCAATGGAAACCTTTCCATTGGCGAGGTCTTCCTTCTACTTGTTTTTCTTGTTTCCTTTCAAAACGGCAATTATCACATTGAATAGCTTGGTTGACGTATTCATTCAATGTCCTAACCTCAAGCATTGTGAGCATAAGATCCTTCGCATCATCTCTTAAACCCCATCTAAATTGGCTTATGAAATAATCTTCATGCCAAGTGAGGTCACATACCAACTGTCTAAATTCGGATGCATAGGTAGAGGCAGGGTGGTTACCTTGACATAGCTTCCGGAGTTTTGTTTTTGCCACTCGACTCGTGTCTACATCTCCAAATGTGGCAATGAGTTCTCAAAGAAACCCCTCATAGTCATGAAGTACTACCATATCTTTCTCCAAGATTGGGGCAAACCATGATAATGCTTGGAGCAAGGTTCCAATAAAACCGACCTTGGATGCATCATTAAGGTATCTATCGGGCTGCATACGGATGTACAACTTGACTTGTTGCAAGAACCCTCGGAACTTTGTATGATCACCATCGAACTTTTCTGGCATGCAAATTTTGGGTTCCTTCATGAAAGATGAACTAGGACGTTGGTTCACTTGAATGCTTCCTTAATTTGCTTGAAAATTCCCGACTCGTTCTTGTAGTCCTTGGATGAGCGTGCCTTCATGCACCGGATGTTCCATCTCAACTTCTGTTTGTCTATGAGTTATGCCTTGATTTGTTGTTGAAGACTTTGAAGTGATGCCACAATATGTTCATAAGCATTCATGATGCCTAGTCTTGAATAGAAGCTAGTCTTGCCAAAATGTCGGGGAAGCACTAGATTGTGCTCTCTGACTACACTAGACAAGATTTCAAATTTATACTTCTTATTACAAGAACACCCAAGAATGAGGACTCTTAACCTTGAAAGCTCGTGTCCGTTATGAAAGCAAATCTAACCTTAATCAACGAGACCATCTACTTCACTAAACTAAGACAGATCTTGACTTCACCACCTGAAAAGAAAATTCATGAATTATACCATACACAGACTTTCTTCCTTCAATACACGAACCTTTCTCCATACCTCTACAAAAAATGATTTGCTCCAAAACAATTCAACTAAATTCTAATGAAATGCTCTTGAATCACATCTTTTTAATCCTATACGTCCACATCAATGGTGAAACTTAATTAGCATTTCTTGCAATTATCAGGCTTAAAGACCCTTTCAAGTTTGCAATTGGTGATGCATATTGACTTCGATGAGCAACAAGTACTGTAATTTCACAAGCAATAGGTGAGATAACTTGCGTACTTGCAACTTCTTCCAAGTTGGATCAATTACAAGTCCTTTAATATGCTTTACAATCACATTGGTCCATACACTTTTCCCTTCTCATCAATGCACTTTATTCCTTTAACATTTATTTCCAAGTAATGGAATTAGAGGGCACAATTACCAAGACTCTTTCTACACCTCAACATGACTTGATGAGTCCATCCTCCCATCATATTCCATGCAAAACCTAAAAGCAACACTGAGGAGAAAGTAAAGCAAGCATAGTACTCGTATATGCAGCAATGCGTTCTGCAACCCTGATGATTTTCCAAAATCTCATCTTGCAGCACTATATTTTTGCAAAAACCCTCCCTCCACTAGTGCTTGAATAATCAATCGTGGGGAACTAGAAACCACTTATTCATACCCTCTACATGATCAAGCTCGAGGTTGAACTTTCCAACCTCTAGATAGAAATTGTAGACCAAAGACCAATGATTCAAAACACACACCAAACAATTCACTGACCATACACGTTACTGCACAACAAAATCATTAACCAAGTTCAAGCTCGAGGTTGAATTTATCAACCTCATGCAAATTGTAGATCAAAGACCAATGATCCAAAATGTACAAGTATCTCCCCAACCCATGGACGAGTTGCTGCACAAAACTTTCAACCATGAAGTGATCTAGATCCAACCTATCCCACACTTGTTCAAATGAAAAGTTTAGGTATATCCACTCCCAAAACAAGAACAAAAAAACTTTTTTTTTTTATTTCATCAAGTACTTCAGCTTTATGCCAAAGTTATTTCAACGACGATGGACACTCCCCTTGAAGAAAATCTACACAAGATCGTCTTAAGCTTCTCCAATATTGATTATCTAACCTCGAAGTTAACATCAAAAAACATTCGCAATCTCATGAATCAAAGCTTTGCATCCATCTCAACTCTCATTTATGCATAAGTGTCTACATCACTTAGTACTGTTGACCTAAACTCTGAAGCGCAGTTGAGTGTAGATACCACTAACACGAGATGCAGACTTCTCCAAAAGACTTCAAATCCTGCAACAAAATAAATTGCAGGTATTCAAGGATTTAAGCTTTACCTAAAGACCGCAATATGGAAAGAATAGTAGACTCAGATACTTATGAAAGAAGTGCTCACAGAGCTTCAGGTGACATTATCCCACAAATTTTCTCCCATGAACTGCATGTATTGTCATACACTATAATGCTGCATCCAGCTAAACGATCTAAAAACTTTATCTTAAAAATCTTGAAGAAGCATTGACCTCAAATTTTCATCCTAGCCACTTATCTTGATAAAGCACAAAAAACTCTAATCAAAGTCCTAAAGTTCACCATCAAGACTCGCCTTCTCAGCAATATCTCACCAGACAAATCAGAGGAAAAAAGTTAAAACATAGACCCCACGATTTACATGAATACACCCAAAGTGACCGATCTTCAATGCCTCAAGAAAATACGAGATATTACTACTGTCCCATACAAACTACTGAAACCAAAATTCAAGAACGATAACATACCAAAACTAGAACACTCACTTTTTCAAATATTCCTCACCACATAGATATTTTTTTAAGGGTTGAAATAAGAACGCCAAGGCAATCCATGGCCTTCCAGCAAAATAAAAATTTTTTATAATTTTTACAATGATAACAAACCACACTCCCAAATGAAAAATTAAACAATGTATCATAGATTTAGAATTTCAAGGGCTCCAAATGCAGCAGCTACTCTTCCTCCTCTGCCTCCTCTAGCCATTTCACAAAGGGCTCCAGACCTTGAACAAATGTCTGCCTGTAAGAGAGAAGACAGCTAAGGTGAATTAGAATTCCACTGTGTACAAGACAAAGACATCTCTAAAACAAACAGCAACAACTTGCCTGCCCTTTGGATTAGAACCCTTTCTGAACCAAAATAGAATTGTATCTTCTGCCAGGACATCTTGATCATATAAAGCACGAATAATTTCAGGAAACAATTTCATGAGTTTGGCGTCCTCATAACAATATGTCTGGATAGTATAAATCAACTCCAGTTGTAGCTTTCCTGTATGAGTAAATGACCCAAGCAATGTTCCCCATGTCTTCACCTGAGAAGCACCAACTGCAGTTAGCTTCCGTTGATGAAATGTGACATCAATAAGTTGAAAAGAAAGCATCTGTAATGCCAGCCTCAAATCTCAAAGACATTTCAAAAAAGTATGCACCTCTCTGGCTGGGCACATGTCCATGTAACTAACTTAGTGATATGAAAAATATCCTTGGATGTAGAACCCAAAACAAGATACTGAATTTATAAAGCAGATTTAACAGTGGAATGAAATTACATCAGTATGAAGCTAGTATTCAACTAAGGCCGCACTATGTGCTTCACATAGTAATTATGACCTATATACTTGACCTTAGCTTGCCAGGTCTAGCAAAGATCATAGATTTTCTGGGAGAAGATATCCTGCTATTCACCATCCTTTTCCTTTCTTTTTTGGGCGGATCATCTAGATTTACTCAGTCCTCCGTAAACATTGAGATCTAGAAAAATAAACAATAAAACCTAGGAAATAACGCACATGGTCTGTCCTCTAATTTATAGGGTGATGTTTTATGTTAATAAGATAATAAAAGTTTTTGTAAGATACTGTAGATGGCTTTGAGAAAAATGTTCATGTAAGTAGCAGACTTCCAAGCTTTCCATATCATATAACAAATGAATCTAGATAAGATCATAATTTACCTGAGAAGACTACTGCAGCTGTATGCTCATGGCCATCAACCACAATAATGCATAAACATACGCTCTACATCCATAGCATTGCTATCCCCATTAATGCCATCAGTCATCAATGCCTAATAGTGGGTATCCATGCATACTGTAATATGTGTACACTTGCTCTATACAATCACACACAAGAACAGAAATAAAGCTCGGTGAACTAATTTTAAGCATACATATAAGCATACAAATGTGAGAACAAAAACATAGTAGTCACAACTCACATACCTTTCAGGTACAATGTGTTCAGTATGATTCACATACATACATACATTCTCTCTCATTCTCCCTCTCTCCCCCACTCTCCCCTACCTCTCTTCCTCCCTCCCTCCCTCGTCGCTCACTCTCCCACCACACATCTATCCATCTATCTCCCCCTCGTCCCTCCCTCCCCCCCTCAATGTACATTTTCAAGGTTGATGCACATTTTTGGGTGACTCTCCACGGGCTCTTCTAATTGGCATCAGAGCTTCAAGGTTTTCTGTTACCACAAATTTGCTACAACTTGCAAGTGAAAGCCTTTCTAAGCTCATAACAGAGCTGAGCTGAAATTTCAGGTTTTCAAAGACTTTCATCACAAAGAACTTCTATCTCCAAGTCTGAAACCCCTCCGGCAAGTTGTTTACATAAGCTAAAGTTACAGGTTGCAGATCTTCCTTAGAACTAAACACTCTCCATTCGAGTGAGAGTGCATGTAAAATCCTTTTGGGAAGCTTTACTTGCCGGAATTGAATTACAGCAAGTTGTTTTCATCAAAAAAGTCTGAATTTTAGATCAATGTGCTAATAAAATTTGGGGCTTTCCAAGTTTATGTGCATCACCTATTGTGCAATATGAACCATGCATTGTACAAATCGCATTAATGTGAATTGCACACAATGTACATTATGCATAGTGTGTGTTATACGTTCATGTGTAATACGCAAAATGCCTAGTGTAGTTAGTAAATCTGCAATGTGCGATACCCATAATAAGCATGCAGGTTCAATGTGTACATGTGCACTATAAATCGTTCATCATTCATAAGACAAATATACATGTAAGTGAATGTGCATCAATAATAATGCATGTGATGGTCTTTGTAGACGAATGTCTAACACTCTCTCCCCCTTCTAGAGATCATTGTCCTCAATACTTAATGAAGCAAAGTACTTGCTAAAAAGAGCTTTTGATTCCCAAGTAGAGTCTGTAAGCGGTAATCCTCTCCAAGCTACTAGAGACTCCTAGATGACATGGTTTCTCAACCGTGTCTTCGATCTAGAATCCTATCTCGAGAATGATCTATGTTGTCACTTTCTTGCAAAGAAATAATACCCTCTATTAGATTATCCTCCCTAGAAATATACTTTGTAAGTTTACTAGTATGAAACATTGGATGGACTCTACAATCTGAACTTCACTGTGTAGTGAAGTAGATCTAACTAGAACTAGATGAAAAACACTAACTCCTTCCTCAAAGACTCATGGAGATCCCTTACCGTCAGCATATTCTTTTGCCCTATCAACTTCTTGCAGCATCTTGGCTTTGGCTTCTTCTAAAATTGCTTTGAGATTTGCTAGGAACTCCAGAGCTAGGACATTTCTTTGGCATTCCTATGGTACTAGGACTAGTGGGATTCATACCATAGTTCATCTTAAAAGGAGACATTCCCATCACTTTATGAGATCTATTATGAATCCAAACCACCAAAATGTTCTTCTAACAAGCTAAATGGTCTTGTCAACATTAGGATGTCCTGCGCAAGGAACGACATGGTTATCATGCATGACTTTTCTTCTCAAATCCCGAGAATCTAGTATGTAAACCTTTCCATTCCGTTTAACTATTCCATTCTCCACTAAGAAATTGGAATACGGACTTGACTTGTTTGCTTTACTAGGGGAAGATAGAGTCATCACTGATCCCTCTAATGATCTGTAACAAGTGTGAATATTCCACTTGTGCTTCCTTTATCTCTTGAAGCAATCAGCTTTCTAAAATTTTAAAGCTCATTTGATACACTATCCGTGATAATGCATCAACTACAACATTCTCTTTGCCTCTTCTATATAGGATTTTCATGTGAAACTCTTGCATGAGCTCAACCCAACAAGCTTGCCTACCTCGAAGATCTAGCTGACTACAAAAATACTTGTGTATGATGATCTATGTACACCTTAAAATTTGCACCATAAAGATAGTGTCTCCAAACTTCAAAAGCATGCACCATTGCATATGACTCCTATTCATGCAATGGCCAATTGAGTTGTGCACTAAACTTTTTGCTTTCAACAGCTATTGGCTTGCCATCTTGGCTAAAGATTGCCTTTATGGCTACACCACTAGCATCTGTCTCCAACTCAAATGGTTTCTATGGATCTACCACTTTGACTATTGGAGCCTCTGAAACAACTTGCTTCAGAGTATCAAAACTCTTTCGTTGCTCTCATTTCCATGCAAAGGGTACTTTGCCTTGAAGCAGATTTGTCATCGGTGCTTCTATCGACGAATAAGATGAGATGAATTTTCGATAGAAACCAAAAAGTCTTAAAAATGACTATAATTGCCCTCATCTCAGGGAGTAGGCCATGCTAGAATGACTGAGACCTTCTTGGGATCCAGCTGAACCCATCGGTCGATACCATATGCCCTAAACACTCTATCTCTAGAAGAAACAACTCAGTCTTATCTCGCTTTACAAACAATTGATTTTCCATTACCTCATTCAATATTAATCGTAAGTGACTTTCATGCTCAAGTACAGACCTACTATGCACCACATGTCATCATTAACATCATGAAAGTGGTTGGTGCAGTAGTCAAACCAAATGGCATGATTGAATACTCATAAAGCCCGAAACAAGTATTGAAAGTTGTTTTATATACATTCTACTCCTTTAATCTAGTGGGAGCCACTTTTCACATCTATTTTACTATATACAACTGCTCCACCTAGAGCATCAAGGAGATCATCTATCCTAGGAATGGGATACTTATGCTTGATAGTAATCTTATTGAGTGCTCTGTAGTTAACACACATCCTATAAGATCCATCTTTCTTCTTCACTAAAAGAACTTGTACTGCAAAGAGTGAATAACTCGGTCTGATAATCCCTTTCTCCATATACTCGTGCATGACCTTCCGGACTTCATTTTTATCTTGTAAGCTCATTAGAAATAATGGTCGAGTGGTTGGAAGCACTCTTCGTACCATTTTGATCCTATGCTCAATATTCTTGATCATATGCTCAATATTCTTACAAGGAGGTAAACCCGAAGGTAATTCTTTTAAAAACAACTCCTAGAACTCTGGTCTTACTTTATCTAAAAGTACTTGAGCATTCCAACTAGAGTTTCCTTGACTACAAGAATCCATCACTACACAAGATGAATACACAAAATACAAAAAATAAATATAATTAAAAACAATCTTGCACAACTTAGTTGCAATCACCAATCGAGTCTCTTGGAGAACTAGCTCTCCATGAATCAATAATCGCCTTCCCTCGTGCTCAAATTGGTAAACATGTGAAGCAAAGTCTATGTCCTATGTCTTCATAGGACTGGATCAAAATGGGTAGACCAACTACTCGTCAGTCCCATATCTCAATACCCTTCCCGTCAACTAACTCCACTATGTAGGAGCATAGTTGTTTCCTGATGCATCAGCTACCTTTGGCTGACATCAGGAAGAATGTTACTGACCCTCACGTTACTGATGGGTAGCTGACTTGTAAGTTGTGTTTTGCAGGATTTTTTTTTTTTTGCTGAATTTTAGTCCATTGAACATTCCAGATGAGCATTTCTTTTCTTTATTGTTGCATGCAATTTTCCAGTGAGCACCTCCATGCTCCACACTCTCCGAAACATATGCTGCCTTGTTGTGGTCTTGTAGCTGTAGCCTGCTGCCTGAGCATGCCACCTTCTTCTCGAAGGTCAACAGACACATTTCAAGAGTCTCACACAGTCGAGGCTGAGTTAATACTCATGGGTCGTACCTCCTGGCTGTGCCTCCCTCCTTTGGCAAAGTCCTAATGCACATGTTGTCCCAGTGCACTCATTTTATGTGTGCTCTGTGCATCTGCAGTACCATGTTCTTGGACATCACAGTGGCATAACAATAAGGGTATCCAAATCATAATTGTGGCATTAAATTTCATAGATCTTCTTGGACAAAGTCAAAGCTGTAGCATGTGTTCAGCAACATGACATATCACAACTAAATGAATGTCTTCATAATGCTTTACATTTCCAGCATTATAAAAAGATATTTTAATGTGTTTGAGGCTGAAGTCTACTGACTAAAATGTATAGAGTATATATAAATTATACATATATGTCCCGAACAGCATTATAAAACTGCATGCATGATGACAATATCTCATGCAGCACACATTAACATGTTCCAATCGGGTATGCATACGTATATGGTGTAGATGTATGATGCATTGCAAGAGGAGCATTATGGTGAGATGATTGTTTCATCGGACCACACTTTTTTGGAAAGTCATTAGGATACTATTGAGGAGGATGAGGCGGAGGCTTGTGCTGCTGATTATGATGATGGTGATGTTCCACATTAGGATATGTGACACTCATTTTATCATGATTTATGATACATCCATGTGACCATTTCTATGTATGATGTGCTACATACTACATCCTTTATTGTCTACAAACAATGGTCTCTCATCTACGTATTGGCTACTTAAGTGTTTTTTTATTTTGCTATAGTCATCATCTTTAGTGTTGACCCCTCACTTTTTTGATGTATTGGAATTTGGTAATGTGTATGGACCATTGTATTATGGTCATAGTATCATTGTGATTTGTGAACAGTGATTAATATGATATTATTTCATTCATTTGATGTTATGAATCTCATGCCATTTTACCATAATGACTTTACAGGGTAGCTTTTCTTTTACCTTTTTGCAAAATCTTTTGGTGACGTCAAAAATGTTTTTCCTTACCCGTAAGACGTCGATTAAACGTCAGAAGTCAAAAACCCGTCAGAAACAACTATGTATAGGAGTACTCTAACTACACAATGTCTAAGTGTAATCGTCTAACAAGTCACGAACTAATGAAATATGTATGGACCTAGTGTCAAAGAGGAACTTGCCAAGTTGTCCTTCCATGAGTCCTCTCATAACAATAAGTTCTGTATCTGGAGACTGGTAACCTTGCAGTGGCACTAGTGAAAGCATAGCATTTGGCACAGAAGGCACCTTCTTCATGATCGTCATGGCCACTATAGGGGATGATATCTAAGATGGGGAATCTCTAAAATCCTCATTTTTTTCTTCTAAGGACAGTCTTTAAATCGATGTCCTAAGCACTCATAGCATAATCCTTCTTTCATTGCCTTCTCTTTTTGCATAGGGATAAAGATAGATTTGTTATAAACCCTCTTAGCTAGAGAAGACACATTTTTTTTAGCTCTTGAAATTTTCTTTATGAGGTTGTGCACTAGTCAAGATAGGAGTACTAGTAGAAAAGGGAAGACTCATCTTAGTCCATGAGGATCTCTGGCCTTGGGAGCCTATGCTACTCTGATTGTCCTTGTCGACTAGAGACATCTCTATGGCTTGTGCCAAAAAGTGATACCTCTCCTTTCTTATTAATGGTTAGATTTTTTCTCTTCGTCCGAAGACAAACTTATGGGCTTGGAGAAACTCTGGAATAGAGTTAAGTACTTTAAAAAGTACATCCCTATACTTGTCTACCTAAACCTGAACTCTTTGGTTTTTTTGACTGATGAAAAACCAAGTATGTAGTGCCCTGGACCTCTCGTCTCATGAAACAAAATTATTATAAAATAGGACTTTAAATTGTTCCAAAGTAATGGGTTCTTTCTTGTCCTATTCCATTTAAAGCCACAACCTATGGGCAATGTCCATGAGGTTATAGGTAGCCTACAGAATATTATGCCCATCATCCACGATATGGATAATCGAAAGCATTGCTCCCACTTGTTGAGCCACTCCTCGAGAGCATCAACAATTCGTGCACTAGTGGAGCCATGATATCGTGGCGGTTAAGGTCCTTAAGCTTCCATATGGCTTCGCTCACTAGGACATTCTCGCTAGGAACTTCTGGAATTTGATGCTCACCTAGGGCATCTAACTCCATTCCTAGAAGGTCACTCTTTGGTACTGCTTAATCATTCTTGGGGCTATGTATGTGCTCCAAGATGCTCTGAAGCATACTCTCTAACTAGGATATCCTATTGCTCATGATTTCTATGGTATCTGCACAATGGTTAACCATGTGCATGTCTTCCCTATGAGGTAGGGATGGTAGTCCATGACTAAGAAAGTATAGGATTCATTTTATGTTTTGATTGTTTTCTTCTTTTTTTTATGTTTTGATTTACATGTTTTTATGTACATCTACAGCAAATAGTGGCAATGGAAACTAACAAATCACAAGCCTTTGTATAAAAGGAGAACAAAAATAACAATATTATTGGTATGCTCTTTAGTTTTTATGCATGCAAATTTTAAAAAAGTTCATAAACATTTCAATAAGAAATTGAAAATTACAAAAATTTCAATCAAGTGCTCTTCACGCACTTCAAGGCAAGTATGTTGGCGGGAACGCAATATATAACCAAAACGCCAAAGAGCACTACACACCCTTGAATAAAGATCAACGTGCTTGCGGCACAGATAAAATTATGTTATATGAGAACGTTGGATGTTATTACTTTCTCCTCACCATTCTTGCAAAAGAGAATTCTAGCATCCTACTTTTATAAAAAGTGAAGAACTTAACAAGCATATGGGCAAGAATATATGCATATATAGCATGCCTATGCTTATCCTAGATGCCAAACAATGCATAAATGAAAGTAGAAATGCATAAATTCACAAATAAACTTAGAAAATTTCACTTGCAAGTGTAGTGTAGGTGCTAGAAATGATCGTTATGTAGCCCTCTTGACTCTTTGAGTTGATCTCGATTGTTCTCGCGTCGAAAAAGTACTTCGATGAGAGTCGTTGATAGTGGACAACTAACTTTGAAGCTTCAGACACGTGGGTAGATGTAACCAAAAGATGAATGCCAACTATGCCCTTATAGAGGTGGTTGATGAAGAAATCCTCATTCAAAGAAAAAGAGAGGCGAAAGTCCTTGTTTCCCACATAGGTGTAGCCTCAGCTGCGCGCACGATACATACTTAAATCCCATAAATGAAGCAGAATGCGACTTTTTGTGTATAAGTAGATTTGTTCTCCTCTCTTGGCTCCCAACAAAGGGAGAAGAGAGGGCATGTGCCTCTCTCTTTCGGACAGCACACCTGTAGCATAGGCAAGCCCCTCAGGGCCTCCGGGCAACAGTGTTGACGGCTTGCGGGCCACGCTCATGGGCTCCCTTGGGGGGCCTTTGCTCCCCTGAGGGGGCTCCTAAATCCTCCTTTCGGTGAAGAAGAGCCTATGCACGTATTCTCCGTCATCGGCCGCACGCAGAGAAATGAGGATAATGATGACTCCCTAAGTCCAAGGTGGCAATAAACCAAAAGATCTTGCAAAAATTGATCTTTGAAAATGGCTCTAGATACTAAATGTGAAGCTTCTCTCACTAAGAACTCTCTAAAAAGGCTTGAAAAGTGGAAAACAAACATGAACGTTGTGTGTGGAACTCACCTCCCATCCTTTATATCCTCTTGTATTCAAAATAGCAATGCTCTGGAATGATCTAGTGCCGACATATGGCCAACATGCAACACTCATTCCCATTACCTTTCAAATACCTTAGGATATCCCCCGAGCTAGGGACCTTGGCTATGACTAGCACTTGTCCCACACACACATGTGATCGTCTCTCTAAACCAATGTCTAATACTTTATTGCGCATTAATGTGCATCACTGCATTGTGCATGCTACATAATAGGTAATGCATATTGTGTTTGGTCAACAAAACATGATGCACATTGCATGATGCATACAATAATATACACAGTAGTAAGAACATACCGGGTACATAGCTTCAAGGAGAGGCTAGATCTTAGAAAGTTGAAGGGAGACCTGAAAGTTGAGAGATAGGGAGAGACTTGAGAAGAGTGAGAACTAGAGGCTGCAGCAATGTGTGCAGCAAGGCTGCAAGCTTCACAAGCACAATGCATTCATAAATGAGTCCTACCAACTTTAAGCAAGCTTGGCTATTTTGGACTCCAAATGCACATGTATTCTCTATGTAATGTAGACCTTATACTACAGGATCTCTGAGCTTAAATAAACAGGAGAAATGGCAGGTCACACCTAACATCTAACAATAGAATGAGCAGATAAACCATTTATAACAATATATAACTGCATAGTACATTTGTAATGAAACTAAAGTATATCCCCCTAAATAAGAGACGTAATTAAATCAAAAAAGGAATCTCGTTGAATCAAATGGGATAAAAACAGAACTTGGAAGAAAAATGATGCAACAAATCTTCCAAAAAATGAGCAAGTATAGGATATGATTTGAATAGCGATAACTAATGACATGGTGCACCTGTCGCAAAGCTAAATTGATATTTTGCTGTTGATTTTTCCCAGACCATTGAATGGCATCCATAAGTGCTTCCCAGACAGTTCGCACAACATCTGCATCTGGTAGCTTTGCTTCCTTGCAGCGCTGTTTCACTGACTCAATTACCTCTCCCATATCTGCATTTTCTGAGATCTGATCCGTTAAATAGGTTTTCAATTCCTTTAATTTCACCTCAAACACTTTCTTCTTGTTGTACTCGACCAGTGGAGCAAGTCCTGCTTTGCTGAAAAATATGACAAAAAGGGTAGGGAAGCATGTACAAGAGAACACATTTAAGACATCAATCACGCCTTGGCTAAAGCTGCAATACATTAGAACTAAATTGAAAATGGCTAACAACCTGAAATGTTCAGAAAAGGCCTCAATAGTTCTCTTCTGCATTGGGAAAAACTCCAGGAGGCGGTCTTCAATTTTCGCTCGTTTCAAGAGAGCTATTAAGTCATCAAAACTGTTCTCTACAAGATACTCCCTGAAGCAATCTGTAATAAACCCAAGAACCGTTCCTTTCGCAACGAGACTGTCCTTCAAAAGGACTGAAAAAATATTTTCTGGTGGAAGCCCAGAAAGCTTTTGAGTGAAGGTCAAAGCAGTGAATATTGCCAGTTTCAACCGATCAACCTGCTCATAAAGCTCCAATGATTGCAACTGTCTCTGCATTACATTTTCAAGGCTCTTTATCATGAATGGACGTCGTCTTATAATTTTTTGAATAAAGAGCACATGGGGAAGAATTTTTTCTCGTGATGCATCGCAATTCAAGATCGAGTATGGTTGCCTTTCACCCTCCTCTGGTTTGGTCGAACCCAGCTGGATGCGTCCACCAGTGTAGACAACCTGCACCAAATTAAGAATAACTATCATCCACCAATCGTAAACATCGAACAAGCCAATAATACTTGTGACAATATGAAGTGTCATCGAGCTTGATGTGAAGAAAAAGTAATATCTTAAATACAGAAATAGCCTTGATATATGATAAGCATGTTCTACTTCTAATATCACTATCTAGGGGCTTGCTTAATCCCATATACAAACTTTCGCAGCTCTCTTTCTAAGCACCAAAAGATATGTTAGTCAGGTCTTGTAGACTTCATCTTGAAAATGTCCATCTATGATACCTCTGACTAGAACTTGGGTCCTCACCATGAAAAGAACAAAGCATAAACATAAAGGGTATCCATTCAGGCTTGAGAGATAAAGCATTCTTTGCTAAATATCAGAATAAATTTTTGGGTGTGCCCTGGATTCATCACAAAAATCTCCATAACGTAGTGATGCCTACATTCATCTGAAACTTGGAAGTTGGAGATTCTCATCAATAGCTGAATAAAAATTAGATACGATAGTAATATTCATTCATGATCAGGTGAAAAAATAACTTCAGAGTCTATGCCTCCCATTTGAAGATAACTTCAGAGTCTATGCCTCCCATGTTTGATCTCCTGATCCGCTCACAGCTCGAATGTCTTTTTTGTGCATAAGAAGAGTTTTATACTTCAATTACACAGAAAAAGAAGCCCTTATATTCCAAAATACATCATCAATGAGTATGGCAAAGTCTGAAGTTCCTGCTAACACATTTAAGTAAATTAAATACAATAGATCAATTTAATACTACACCAAAGAGGATAATAGTTATTAATTTGCTTGTTACACTCAAAATGCTGACAAATTTCAAAACAATACAAACTGAAAACGAGTAACCAAAACATAAAAGTTAGTCTATTTTCATTTTAGAATTAACCTCATCAGTCATGAACAAAAATATGCAGTTCACAATTCCTTTATGGTTAATACAGCTCCTTTCAATACAAGACACAGTGCTATAGAGTATATATACTCACACTATGTACTATCATACTTACTTTTGGAAAATATTGTAAAATGATCAAGATAGTGTCACAGGTTTTATCCTTATATATCCCAAATCCCATATTAACAAGGAAGCCAAGTGAAAGCAAACTCCTCCAATTGGAAACATGCATACATCTATATGTCAAGATATACTTTCAAAACCCGAACTATATCTAGATCACAACATTATACCTTATAAATTTCATATGTATTTGAGCTTACGAGCTTTATTTTGAAATCTGCCAATTCCTGGCCTGCTCTATTGTATCGAAATTACAACAATGCAAATGGGCATAGTCCCCGTGGGAAACCCGAACTATATCTAGATCACAACATTATACCTTATAAATTTCATATGTATTTGAGCTTACGAGCTTTATTTTGGAATCTGCCAATTCCTGAC